>CM062292.1:103404956-104004956 GCA_031216915.1 Pictodentalium vernedei
ATCTGATAGTGCTTCATTTCAGCACAGAAATAATCACTAAAGTCGGTTCGATATTTCTGTTTCGATCGTGCGTTCGACTTCAGTTCAGAAATACAAAGGGACGTCATCCGAATGGGAGTAATTCATTAGACCATGGAATCTAAAAATAGCCGGGCCGCGGGCCGCTAATGGCTATTTATACCATTATCGCCCGCGGCTCGGCTCCGTTGAATGACGTCACTGAAATTATGGAGTTTTAACGGGCCTCCAAACTTATGTTAATCGGCCAGTAACTTATAGATTGAGTGGAAATAATGAAGGATGATGCGTACTCTGACTCGGTGAAAAACTGCCACATTTTTGACTGTATACAACTTCTGGTTGACGATATGTATTCTCCCATCTTTTCATTAATAGTTGTTTCATTCCCCTTGCTTCAATTCGTAAAGAGCGATTGAGTGTTCGGCTGGTATGGTGAAACTATCACTAGCTCTATTTGTGGGTATTTATATCGAATGCTTGGTCTTTCCCGAAACGTTAACGCTGACGAGTCATTTAAATTTCCCAGCATACCCTAATGGGGAAACTATATATGGCAAGTTGTTGACTTACGTAATGTTTTTTTTTAATTTTGTAGGTTGGAATTATTGGGTTTATTAGTGTTTTCTAAAAGAACTGTTTACTAAGACGTCATAAATCAATCAAGGACGGCGGCTTACCGGCGACACTTGCAATGCACAATCGAGTACACCCCATTATGGCTGTCGCTGCCACTCTTAATAATTATTCATCGATATTTTGGCTTTGGTCATGCGCCAAGAGGAGTAGATTCAGTGGAGATCTGATCAAACATATGAAAACTATGATTTTGCGCGATTTATCACACAGAATATTTCTTAATTGTTTAATAATATTCGGCACCGTAGCATTGTTATTAAATATTGGGTCAGTGCGCGTTAACTCCCTTTTCTTTTCATTTAATGGTGTGGTAAAATATTTAACATCACATCGTAAACATAAGCGTTGTTAACCCTTTGAAGCCTAGCGGCCCTTTTCTGCTCATGATCATGATACGTCATAACGTTATTAAATATGATGGCTGCTCAGTAAATATATGGGGTAGACCAATCAATATTTTCAACGTGCAGCCCAGAGGCTGCACGTTGAAAATATTGATTGGTCTACCACAAATAATGAACATGGACTCTTCCAAGTGCTTCCATTGAACTGGCATGGAAGATACCACTAGTGTTCAAAGGGTTAAGTAAACGTGATTCCAAAGGTTACTGATAAGGTCACTTGTCCCAGTATCCCGATAGATTCTGTCTTTTCATTGGTCACAATGCCTTGGACAAAAAGCCATGGCAAAGGGTGCGCCCAACCTCCAAGGTATATGAGAGCATGCAACATCCAGGGTATAAGCGCACGCGAAAGATCGGGGGTATATGGTTTCAATGAAAGATTTTCGCTTCCTCTCGCCTCGTTACAAAAATCGAACAAAAAAAACCCCAAAATAGTCACAAATATCATCAGATTTCCGACAATACAATCATAAAAATAAAATAAGAGCAAATAATTCGTCCACTGAGTACCAATGTGTTCTATGTGCCAGTAGGCACATAGTACACATTGGAACTCAGGGGACGATATTTAAAACAAAATACTGTTTACTCGTTTCCTTAACGACACAGGGGATGTAACTCTGCCTGTTGTCTTCTGCGATTATGAAAACAATATAATTATCATGAATTTGGTCCAAGTGATTGTGGAGCTGAGAAATGTGTTCACAAATTCATTTCCATTATGTTTGTATTGTGTTTCAAACGGGGCAAAAACGTTATCTCCGCCAACATATATGGTATATGGAGATTTAATACCTGGATGTCTCATTTAAACACCTCGCCTGCGGCTCGGTGTTTAAAAACCGACGTCCAGGTATTAAATCTCCATATACTTTTCATGTTGGCGGAGATAACTTATATTAGTCATTTGGAATGTGCTAGCAAACTGACATGCAGTAATCTGTAGTGCCCAGTGGGGTTTTAAAATCCATCCATGTGTACGTGTATGAATGTTATTCGCACTTTTTCAACCAGTGTTATAACTTAAACATTTTTAGACGTACAAGTTGTTGAAGATCGACTGAGTGACGCAGTATCACACAGAAACATACCATTACATTGACTAATATTAACAACCAACCCAGCGTGAGTTAAGTTAAACATATTTTTATTTGCCAAAAATAGTTTGCAAATTGGGATAGGAGGACAGGTGCTTTTCACTTAGTGTAACCTCCGCTCCCTTAACATGATAGAAAAAAATCAATACAATGGCGAAACAAACAAATAGGAGAAATGTAAAAAATATATACAAGAAAATCTAACTTCGAAATAAAAGAGAGTGAGAGAGAGAAAGAGAGAGAAAGAAAAAAGAAATGTGATTGATGTCCCTTTTGCACCTTGAGTCTGTCTCTGTCAATTTGATTTTCCAAGCAGAGGGTCGACCAGGCGCTGCACTGAGTGGTTGCACTTCACATAACACTAAACGTCCGTTTCTACAAAAGCTACCACTACTATTACTAATACTACCACCATCCTCACTTCTACTGCTATAGATAATACTTTTACTATCGCACTCAAATCTTATCACCGACATAGCATTCCTGCGGCAAATAATAATAATAATAATAATAATAATAATAATAATTACATATTAATTTCTGTAATCATCCACTGGTTACACTTTCGCCGCCTAATCACGCGCCTAAGGAGTCGCAATGAACTGCATGTGTTAAACAGTACCTAGGATGGAAACTCATCGTCGAATCTTCGAGTGTTACGAATAAATTTTTGAACAAAACTAAAACGTGGGGTATTAGTTTTATTTTCTAAAACGGGATCGCCGTACAGTAAAATATCAACGGAGTTCAAATTAACATTAATTTCCAATAGTTTACCAATGAGAGCGTTGCGAGAGTCTGAATAAAAGGGACAAAAGAGGAAATAGTGTTCTGCCTCCTCAACAACAGCTGGACAATGGGGACAGTATGGAGATTCGAAGATGTAATTGAGAAACTAATCACTGTTCAAATCGCTGCAACCGGTTCGAATTCTTCTATGGATAATGTTGTTTTTTCTCACACCACAGAAGAAGTATCCTGGAGGACTCCCTCCAGGCAGTGATAGATAAAGCACAACAAAGTTTTCTCTTATATAAGTCATGATTCGATAACCTAACTCAGATTTCCTCACTGGAACATGTTAATTCTTAGGGCGCTGCAAATCTTAAATTTCGGGTAGAATCGAACCTCGAATCTAATGGGGCAGGGGATTTCGTATCGAATCGAATCTTGGATTGACTCTGAAAGATCTTTAAGTTGTAAATATTACACCTGTTTACAACCGTACATATTGTCATTCCTCACTCAAGTATTTTTTGCATCGGCGACACGTCTTATTGGGAAAATTAGTTAAAAAGCGGAATATTCCAGAAAGAAATGAAAGTAGTTTCGACGTGGTACCTCCTTGAACTCTTCTTTTATCATCAGGTCTCCTGTACAGGTCACCCTCCCCCCCCCCCCCCCACACACACACACGCAAACACACCTCCTGTGAATTTTGAGCACTTCTCGACGATTCGAAAATTTCCGCGACTGAAATCGAATAGAACCGGTTCATCAGAACGATTACGAATCGAATCTACTTTAAAAGCTTCCAGGGAACCTGGTAACCGGTTCTCGTCAGATCACCGAAGTTAAGCAACGTCGAGCCCGGTTAGTCCTCGGATGGGTGACCGTCTGAGCGATAGATTCGGACCCCGCGTTGTGTCCTTGAGCAAGGCACTTAACCCCGATTGTTCGCATGGGGGTACGATGACGCCGTGTACTAAGGCGTACTGCACGTCGATGGTACGCACGTCTTCAACCAATCTAACGCTGCCTGTGCTGCAGTGCGGAGAGTTGATTTTGGGGAGCTGGCAGCTGCTCGTCGTTGCTCGGTGGTTCTCTCCGGGTACTCCGGCTTCCTCCACCCGTAAAACTGTCACGGTCATGATTAGCCATTGTGCATAAGTATGTGACCTTAAACGCCAATAAATAAATAAATAAATAATTCTCGATACCCTGGTTTAAGCTCCGAAATAAGAAGTCAGCAAAATTTACATCGGAAATTCTGTGTACAGCGCTGAATGGGTGGACCGATTTATTAGATAAATATGGCTACAGGTGTTCGCATTTTATATTTGAATCTTCTCAGCAGGCTAGTAATGCTTACCTGAATAATCAGCTACTAATTTATAGCAATTAGAAATTAAAAGTAAAACTCAAATAATTGAAAAGTAAAAAACATTTACCTCAAGAGTTGACTAAGGTATTTACGTAAGGTACATCTTGTAACAGACGAATTATGAAGAAATTACCAACCTCTTAATGCATGGTAGATAAGATATACCTTGTTAACATAAAAGGATTTTACAGTTTTAGATACGGTTCATGTGATCATTTTTTTCGTGTACAAATTAGTTTCTTTGAAATCCGTAGTCATGTCGATGCTGTTGGAGTGTGGGGATGTTCTGTAAGAAATACATGGACGAGAGTATGCGTGTTGGTGTGTGTGTATGTGACTTTATGAGCATTGGTGTGTGTTAAGTACATGTTTCGGTGGTCGTAAACATTGTGGAATGAGCACAAAGGTGTGTGTGTGTGTGGGGGGGGGGGGGGGGGGCTCTTTTCAAATACAACTTCACTAACATCAATACAGTTCAGTTCAAATGCACTTAAAGTAAAACAGCGGTAGTCTCGATTTGGCTTGGACCCACCTCCCGGTTCTGGCTTACACTGTACAAAATATTTAAAGATAGTAAATAAATGAGTTGCGATATATTTCACACAATAATCCCAGCTGATAATACCAAAGAACTTACTTTTCTGTTGACAATTGGTCAAACCAGTATAGTTTGTCAAAATACACGCCGTGGAGCTATCGTGCTGCCTGGGCGATTTTAGAATATCATAAGTGGGTTATCGGTACTGGTCGTTATCTGCTTCCAGATTTTACACGACTTCTGGACAGAAGATTACAGAACCCTCGCTTTACTTTCAGCCCCACTCATTCAGTTACTCCACGATCTCTATGCCATATTTGTATAGGGCTATTGTGTTATATATAGGACTTTTGTCCGTGTCAAGGTGATAGCTTGAATTTTCGATTTTGTTGTTTAAAAGTGTGTATATCTTTGATACTTTTTTCTCGTTCGGGCCAAAGGTTGAAGAATGTGCGTTTATATGATGAACTCCAAAAAGCGGCTTGTCACTTGTACAGACCAGCGATAAGTCATGCGCTGCTAATTAAGCATGGAATTTTATGTCCATTACGCCGTTTCTGTTTAATGCCATAATGAGATGTGTGGTAAAAGATTAAACGTAGTGGAAGCTAGTTGTCTCCTGCAGTCATTATCTGTGT
Source organism: Pictodentalium vernedei (assembly GCA_031216915.1). NCBI lineage: Eukaryota > Metazoa > Mollusca > Scaphopoda > Dentaliida > Dentaliidae > Pictodentalium > Pictodentalium vernedei. The sequence goes on from CM062292.1 coordinate 103,410,395, forward strand.
GATTATGGCCAGTTAACAGGTAACTGTTGTAAAAACAGTACATTCCACAGGTTCTGGCTAGACATAGGCAGATTAGGCTTTGTTTGTATGAACATTATACTGAGAAAATTGAAGAGGAGCCTTCAACCCCTTAGGCGGTGACTGCTTGAGTGAGAAACGTCCAATCAGGTGAAGATATATTAGTGCCCGTGCGACGGCAGTGGTAGAGAGACATTTCGTCACATGTTAGAGGAAAGGCATCCAGTGTCCGAACAATACACTCGTGGCCGTGCGACGGCAAGGGTTGAGTGACATTCCGTCATATGTAAAAGCATCCGGTAAAGTGACAATACATTAGTGACTGTGCGACGGCAGTGAAAGAGTGAAGTGAAAAGGCTACCAAAGTCCAAACACCAGCGACAAGGAGGAAACCACCGACAACAGAGAATGCGGGCCCGCAAGTGACTCAAAAACTGTGGGTTGGGTGTGAATGACATTTTTTTTTATTATTCATTGGATTTCATGTTCGTCACAAATTGCCATATTTATTTTTATTTTTATTTATTAAAATTGTTGTTTTCAGTGAACCCCTGTTGATTTATGCTTTTTGGGGAAAAGTCATTGAACCCTTCAGGATAAGAACCTTTCCAACAAAAACGAAACGGATGGGTTCGTCACGGTGAGACATACGTTCACGCACAGATTCAGGCGACACCTCCTTGAGTTTTGGCTGAATACGCGGCGTGAATCTATTTTCCCCAGCAGCGACAAAGTCCGACTTTCGACAATCCGCACGACTGCACATGATTGCTTGGTTATCGTTTTAACTTATTTTCAAGTCTCGAAACAACCAAAGCTCTTTAAAATGTAATAAACATAGTGATATCTCTAGCCTTCTACATACACTCCCCATGAGAACCGCTGGAGGTGGAGCGGTATATCTTTACTGTGATAAACAAAGTATGTTTTACTGGTAAGACGGGGCGCGGTGGCTCAGTGGATAGAGGTGAAGGCTGCAAGCCGAGAGGTCCTCGGTTCGAATCCCACCTGCGGCAACCGCGTTGTGTCCTTGGGCAAGACACTTCACCCCCATTGCCTACGCGGGGGCACGGTGACGTTGTGTACTAAGGCGTACTGCATGTCGATGGTGCACCTGTCTTCAACCAATGCTAACCCTGCTTGTGTGGAGTTCGTATGTTGGGAAGCTGACAGTTGCTCGCCGTTGCTCGGTGGTTCTCTCCGGGTACTCCGGCTTCCTCCACCCGTAAAACTGTCGTTGTCATGATTAGCCATTGTGCAGAAATATGTGACCTTAAAACACCAATAAATAAATAAATAAATAAATAAATAATAAATAAATAAATAAATAAAACTGGTAAGACAGGAACTGATAACTGACGCCTGTGGTGGAAAACGATTGGCTTTACCATTTGAACTCGGCGAAGTACGCTTTTCGGTCCAGGGACAGAATATGTCATACTTTCATTAAGTAGGGTGGCTGCTAAGTTAAAGTGTGGGGTAGAGCAATCAACATTTTCAACGTGCAGCCTAAGGGCTGCACGTTGAAAATATTGATTGGTCTACCGCCAAATAATAAATATGTACTTTTCCAATTTATTGCCTCCATTTGACTTACGCGGAAGATACCACCATTTTTCAAAGGGTTAACTTGCTTTATATATACTTAGGTGCTGAAAATAACGTTGAACTCCACGAAATAAATAAAATAAATTATACTACGTACACAGAAAATGTGAAATTTGAAAATCTTTAATATTTTTCCATATAAGAAAGTGGTGGCCTAGTGGATAAGTGCGCTGGTCCCTCATGCTAGAGGACCCGGGATCGATCCCCGGTAGGGGAAAGTCCTCGAGGTGTCCGAACACTCTCTGTCAGCATCAGTTGTGGGGTTGATGCTGTCGCGGCGTACCGTCCTATCAGGTGGGGACGTAAAATGGCTGTCCTCTGTGCGGAGAGAGACACACTCCGTGCATGCTAAAGATCCCTTCGTAGTATTCAAGAAGAACATGGCCACGAAGTTGCCGCTATGAAGATCATCCGACACACCTACGCCATTGGGCCAAAGAGAGGCGTTAATATAAGTTGCATCACTTGTTCGCCAATCCTTGTAAAACAAATAAGATTAAATTAGACTTTATGATTCTGGAGAATCATGGCTTTTCCCGATGAGATTGCATGATTTTTCATGACCCCACAGTGTCTGATGAATTGTTTTTAACTGTCTCACTGAAGTTCCTTCATTGATGTTATGAGAAAGGTGAAGATAGTAGTCTCAAATGACACAGTTTGATAAAAAATTGTTTAGGTAAAAACCATCATTAACGGTGGAGTGAGTTAATGTCAATATCGTCGTCCAACAAGTCAATGACCGACAAAAGGAGTTATGTTTGTTTGACACATACTCACTGAGTGCTGTGTCAATTTAAAAATGGTCTATTTTATCTCAAATGTATCCAAAATATTGATGTCTGGCAGTTTGTAGAGGGTTAACAAGTGCCAACAAGAACATTTATTCATGCAACTTGTAATGTCACACCAAGAACTGTGAATGGCCATTTTTTCTTTAAAATCTACAAGATGTTTTCAGAGAAATCCAGGGAGAACAGGAATTTTAAGCTTTTGATGGGTATCATTGTTTTTCCAGCCCAAAACGGGTTAAGTGTTGTTTTTGGAATACTCTTATTACTTCCAAAAATAATTCTCAGTGAATTCTACTTCCACTTATTTTGATCTCTCCTCCCAACTTCAGGTGCTGTGGGTACACAAACACAGCCTATTTTATCAATATTCTGATGTTTGAGAACCTGCATAGGGTTAACAAATGTTTACAGGAATATTTTGTACATGCAACTTGTAATGTCACACTAAGATACGAGAATGGCCATTTTTTCCTGAAAATCTATGGGATGTTTTTAAAGAAATCCTCAGATAACCTGAATTTTTAACCTTTTGAGGGGTATCTCTCTTTAACCAGCTCTAAAGGGTTAATGCTTGGTTTTGTGAATATCTTCATTACTTACAAAAATGATCGACGGTGAATTCCACTTCCAATGAAGGAGGTTATGTTTATCTCGTAGGTGCACATTTGGTGTTATGGTTGCCCAAGAACAGCCCATTTTCTCCAAATGTCAATGCTTGGCAGCCTCTGGGGGGTTAACAAATGGTTACCGAAACATTTTGTTCATGCAACTTGTAATGCCACTCGAAGACCTGCGAATGGTTAATTGCTCTTGAATTTTCTTTTTTGAGAAATCCACAGAAAACTGGAATTTTAAGCTTTTAAGGGGTATATCTCCTTAACCAGTTAAAAATGGGTTAAGACCTCGATTTTTGAATACATTTACTACTTACAAAAATGTTTCCCTGTCAGTTTTGCGCCCGGTAAAAGAAGTTACGTTTCTCTGTTGTATTCCCATTTGATGTTGTTGTTGTTCAAAAACAGACTATTTTTTCAAAATTTTGACATTTAGCAGCCCATGGAGGGTTAACAAATGCTTACCGGAATAATTTATCCAATCAACTGGTAATGTGACACCATGACCTATCAATGGCCATTTTCTCTCGAAAACCCTACCAGATGTTTGTAAAGAAATCCAGGGAAAACATAAATTTTTAAGCCTTTGATGGGTATCACTATTAGCAACCACAAAATGGGTTAACGCTTGGTTTTTTGAATACCCTTATTACTTACAAAAATGGTCTTTGGTGAATTCCACTTCCAACAAAGGAGATTATGTTTATTTCTCAGGTACACATTGGGTGCTGTGTGCGTCCGAAAACAGCCCATTTCAACAAAATTACAAAGCTTGGCAGCCTCTAGAGGGTTAATAAACGCTCAACGGAATATTTTGTCCATGCATCTTGTAATATTACACAAAGACCTGCGAGTAGTCAATTTTTCTTGAAAACCTACAGGATGTTTTTAGAGAAATCCACAGAAAATGGGAATTTTAAGATTTTAAGGGGTCTCTCTCTTTAGCCTCTCCAAAATGGGTTAAGACTTCGACTTTTGAATACCCTTACTACTTACAAAAATGTTTGCGTTTAGATTGTGCGCTCGATAAAAGAAGGCACGTTTGTTTGTGGCGTACCCATTGGGTGCTGTTGGCGTCCAAAAACAGCCCATTTTATCACAATTTTGACTTTTAGCAGCCCGTGGAGGGTTAACAAATGCTCACCGCAGTATTTTGTCCATGCAGCTTCTATTGTCACACCAAGGCCTGGGAGTCACAAATTTTTCTTGAAAATCTACAAGACTCGTTTAGAGAAATCCACGGAAAATACAAATTTTTGAGCTTTATGAGGGTATTGCTGTTTAACCAGCCCAAAACGGGTTAACGCTTGGTTTTTTGAACACCCTTATTACTGACAAAAATGATCCTCGGTGAATTCCACTCCCAGTAAAGAAAGTTATATTTATCTCTCGTGTATTGTTTGGGTGCGGTGGGGGCCTGAAACCGGTGTATTTCATCAAAAGTTCGATGTTTGGCAGCCTGTGGAGGGTTACCATATGCATCGCCTGATATGTCGTGTGTATCAAAGGGCGTGTCACAGACAGGTCTAGCAATGATGAATGTATAAAAAAATCTACAAGACGTGTTTCGAGAAAGTGCCGATAAACCCCAATTTTGGCAGTTTTTTGCCAATTCTGAGGAAATAAGGGTGTAATGTAACCCAAAGCATCACGAAAAGAGACACCTGTAGAACAGTTAAAACTAGAAGTTCTGTCACAAACCGTGCGCTTATCTATGCTTTAATTGCACGTAGGAATTGCGCGCAATTGCCATATCGAATGGCACCCAAAGCATGACAGGTTTTTCTGGTTACTCATAGCCAACACATCATGGCTTTTCCCAATTAGATTCCATGATTTTTCTTGACCCCACAGTGTCTGATGAATTGTTGTAAACTGTCTCACTAAAGTTCCTTCATTGATGTTATGAGAAAGGTGAGTATAGTAGTCTCAAATGACTCGGTTTGGGTTTGATAAAAAAATGTTTAGGTAAAACCCATCATTAATGGTAGAATGGGTTAATATCAATATCAATGTTTCCCTATCAGTTTTGCGTCCGGTAAAAGAAGTTATGTTTCTCTGTGGCATTTCCATTTGATGTTGTTGGTGTCCAAAAACAGACTATTTCCTCAATTTTTTTTTACATTTAGCAGCCCATTTAGGGTTAACAAATGCGTACCAGAATAATTGATCCATGCAACTGGTCATATGACACCAAGACCTATCAACGGCCATTTTCTCTTGAAAACCCCACAAAATGTTTGTAAAGAAATTCATGAAAACGATTTTTTAAGCTTTTGATGGTTATCCCTGTTAACCTCCCCAACAGGGGTTAACGCTTGGCTTTTTGAATACCTTTATTACTTTTCAAAAATGGTGCTCTGTGAATTCCACTTCAAACAAAGGAGATTATGTTTATCTCTCATGTATACATTAGGTGCTGTGCGTGTCTGAAAACAGTCCCATGTTAACAACATTACGATGCTTGGCAGCTTGTAGATGGTTAAAAAACGCTCACCGGAGTATTTTGTCCATGCAACTTGTAATGTCACATAAAGACCTACGAATAGTCAATTTGTCTTGAAACCCTACAAGTTACCGTTAGGGAAATTCACAGAAAATGGGAATTTAAAGCTTTCAAGGGATATCTCTCTTTAGCCTGCCCAAAATGGGTTAAGACGTCGACTTTTGAATACCCTTACTACTTACAAAAATGTTTCCGTATAAATTGTACGCGAGATAAAAGAAGGCACTTTTCTTTGTGGTGTACCCTTTGGGTGCTGTTGGTGTGCAAAAACAGCCCGTTTTATCCCAATTTTGACCTTCAGCAGGGGAGGGTTAACTAATGCTAACCGGAATATTTTGTTCATGCGACTTGTAATGTCACACCAAGACCTGCAAATAGCCGATTGTTCTTGAAAACCTACAAGATGTTGTTAGAGAAATCCACCGAAAACGGGTATTTTAAGATTTTAATGGGTATCTCTCTTTAACCAGCCCAAAATGGGTTAAGACGTCAAATTTTGAATACCCTTACCACTTTCAAAAATATTTTCCGATCAATTTTGCGTCCGATAAATGAAGGCCCCTTTCTCTGTGGTATATCGTTTGGGTGCTGTTGGTGTCTAAAAACAGCCCATTTTATCACAATTTTTACGTTTAGCAGTTCGGGGAGGGTTAACTAATGCTGACCGGAATATTTTATTCATGCAACTTGTAATGTCACACCAAGACCTGAGAGTGACCAATTTTTCTTGAAAATCTACAAGACTCGTTTAGAGAAATCCACGGAAAACATGAAGTTTTGAGCTTCTTTGGGGTATTGCTGTTTAACCAGCCCAAAACGGGTTAACACTTGGTTTTCTGAACACCCTTATTACTTACAAAAATGATCCTCGGTGAATTCCACTTTCAATGAAGGAAGTTATGTTTACCTCTCGGGTATCGTTTGGGTGCTGTGGGGGTCTGATACCGGCCCATTTCATCAAAATTTCGATGTTTGGCAGCCTGTGGAGGGTTACCATATGCATCGCCTAATATGTCGTGTGTATCAAAGGTTGTGTCATAGGCAGGTCTAGTAATGATGAATGTTTAAAAAAAATCCTAAAGACGTGTTTCGAGAAAGTGGCGATAAACCCCAGTTTTGGCAGTTTTTTGCCAATTCTGGCGAAATAAGGGTTAAATCGAAAATTCCGCTTCGGTACATTTTTAGATTTTTTGCCACTCTATGCGTGTGCCAAATTGTGTGAAAATCGGTTCGAAAATGGCTTCTGAATCGTACGGACAAAAATGTGTGGAAAACAAAAACCCCAACCCCCCCCCCCCCCCCCCAAAAAAAAAACCAACCCCCCCCCCCCCCCCCAAAAAAAAAAAATAATAATAATCCGTAGAAAAACAATAGTCTTTTCCAGAGGGAAAAGCCTAAAAAAAATAAAAAAAAAAAAAAAATAATAATAATCCGTAGAAAAACAATAGTCTTTTCCAGAGGGAAAAGCCTAATGAATATTTTTCCTTTCTTCAAATTATTTTACTTATTTTCTCTTCTTGATTCTGATTCATCTGAGAAAATCAAAACTGTTCATCTCACCGTGGACATTGGAATATATTTTGCGGTCATTACTTGATTAGTATCATATCGGCCGAGATATCAATCTTCGGCAGGCTGATATGAAGTTACCTCGGGCAGATATCTCTGTCGGTATGAAACTAACCAATTATTAACCTCTTTATTTATTAACCCTTTACCCAACGCAGACGATATCAAAATTTATTATTTTAAATATCATTTTTTTTAAATTTTCAAAAAATTTCAACAAAACCATATCATGTAACCCCTCATTGGAACGAGCTCGACGAGCTCGTTCCAAAGAGGTGTCACATGATATGGTTTTGTTGAAATGTTTTGAAAAATAATTTTTTTTCTGCTGCTGAATTTGCATATTACGCGGGCGGATGCGGCCGATTCGTTGGGTAAAGGGTTAAACCAAAACAAATAATTATCAAATTATTATCAGATCTGTTTCAGTTTTCTAAGTGTGGTTGCGGCTTGGATTTTAACCGAAAGGTCTACAATTCGATCCCCGCCGGGGGTTAATGCGTTGTGTCAGTGGGCAATTCACTTAATCCCGATTGCCCATGTGGGGGGGGGGGGGGGGGCACGGTAGCGCTGTATACTGGAGTACTGCACGTCGATGGTGAACGTGTCACCAACCAATCCTAACCCTACTTGTATGGGGTCAGTCTGTTGGGGAGTCTGGCAGTTGCTCGTCGTTGGCCGGTGATTCTCTCCGGGTACCCCCGGCTTTCCCACCCGTAAAACTGCCCGACACAAGGTGACCGTGGCTGTCGAAAGTGTTGTTAAACCCCAATAAATAAATGAAAAATGCTGTAGTTATTTGAGGCTGATTCATCTGTTTGATTCAAATGATAATTACAGTATTCATAGAATGTATTATCATATGATTCGTCCGTTTTGTTCACTTTAAAACATTTGATGTTTTGTTTTCATATTGATCAGTGATAAATAAAGCCTTCCGTCAATTTCATTGGTCAATTTCAAAACTAGATAATTTGATTGGCTGAACAAAATAAAACTGGGCCACATTTTCATAATTTGCATAATTAGAGTAGAGAGCGCTTTCATTGGTCAATTTCAAAACTTGACAATTTGATTGGCTAAACAAAATACAACTGGGTCACATTTGCATAATTTCAGTAGTGAGAATTTACGTTATCTGTCCTATTTAGGGTGGGTTATATTGTATTAATCTCTTACCTACAAGAAAAGCGCCATTAATTTTTTTTTATATTTTCACTTTTTGCTTCCAAAACATAGGTTATGACCCCTCATTGGAACGAGCTCGTTCCAATGAGGGGTCATAACCTATGTTTTGGAAGCAAAAAATGAAAATTTTTAGTTATACGAGGATGTTTTTTTCAAGTGCGGTCTGCAACTCAAGTTTGGTGATGGGTTAAAAAGTCATACTAAGCGGCTGATTTGTGCGTGTGTGTGTCATATGATAAATAAAATATGAAATAAGTGTTTTTCTCATATGATATTTATGAAACTCGTCCGAATTTTCCGTTTGGGACTCGTCAGAGGCTCGCCCAAACGGAAAATTCTTAGACTCGTTTCATAAATATCATATGAGAAAAACACTCATTTCATATCCTCTGTATACGTTTTTCATTAAACTCCATTTAGTTGGGAGGAATGGTGTGGTGTGTGGTGGATTTCCGGGTTGTCCATAGAGTGAGACTGTATTCACCAATATTATAGTCACTGCCAGTTAATGCATTATACGTTTACTCAAAGCTAAAGAGGTATAGGTGCATATTGAAAAACTTGGAATCACTGATTCTCACACCCCTGTCTCATATCGTCATGAAAATCGACTTTCGTTAAAGTTATCTCCCTTGAAATTATTGGACGAGGAGGGTCCAATTAAGAAGCAAGTAATTCTTGAGAAAATACCAATGATATCAGTAGAAAACAACGCCAAGTTTCCTTTTGTAACTTTTAATAATTGAAAACAGCAGACAGCTCTCGGAGCGGTCTGTTATTTTCGTTTATTAAAAGTAACAAAAGGAAACTTCGCTTTTTATAGCAAGCTAATTAGATGCAACTAGTTCATTAAGAATATCTATCAGTATCCCACCACACATTACCAGGAGTTCACTTTGATTCTTTGTCTTATACTATTAAAGAAGAACTTATCATTTTCATTTGAATTAAGAGACTACGTTAGGCAAGCAATTTAAATATAATGTACAACTGGTGTCCTGAAATGGGTGGTAATAAGGCATCAGTAAACCGATGGTTTTCTGAGAAAATCGATAGTTTTCTGAGGCGTTATGACTAACAAGTTCAGGCCATCGGTTTTGCGTTTAATTTTTGTTTGAGTTGGAACTGAGATTAGGAAATTTTGGGTGAAGAATTAGGAAACATCATGCCCAAATGTCATTGGGAAATGTTTCAAAAACGGCTCCTGTAGATACCCAAAAACATCTCTGCTTTGATTAAATATCAATATTTGTATCATTTTATTGGAAAGATGAACACAGACGAATGTAGATTTATTTTTAATTGGTATCAGTACTATATTTGGACAATATATTCGTTCAGTACACGGCTCCAAACTAGGATCATTACTTTTTGGCTCGATTTGCAATCCATATTGCTTCCAAATACGTCACGAAACTTTAGAACGTTTGATTTCTTAAAACCCATTCATTGAACCAGTTTGGTTCCATATCCGGTCCATTTATTCGACCAGATTGGTTCCACCTTGGTTGGATTCATTGACATTAAGGTTTCATTTAAGGAACCCGTTCCATTTATCACAGCAAATTGATTCTCGAGGAATTGGTTCTAAACTTGTTTCCATACTGGTTCCATCATAGTGGTTTCAAATACGGTGACAAGATAAGCAAATACATTTGGTTGCATATAGAACCAAAAAAGTGTTTTCGACTGTGAACGTCTCCCCGTTTCGACCAGTACATTTGGGTTTTGTCATGCTGGATGCGATCATGATAAAAAGAAAACTTATTATTATAAGCCAGTACAAGAGAGACATATCGTCTCTTGAGTTCCAATGTGTTCCATGTGCCTTCTGGCACATAGAACACATTGGAACTCAGGGGACGATATATGTGACATACAAATTATCACTATTGTGAAGTGATCTGGCGATCTGACTTCCTCAACGAGACTTGATGCGACGACCCAGATCACTTCACTGTAGCGATAAAATGTTTATTATATCATATAGTTCAACATCGGATGCCAACGCTGGCATTAACAATTTTCCCAACCTTTTTTGGTAAATTGGCTTGAATTAAAAAAGAACTATTTTTGTATACACTTATTTTTATAACAGGAGCACACTTCCGGGGATTCCCCCGATGCGCTTGAATACGATAACAAATATCATGAATACGATAACAAAAAAACCCGGGCCGCCGTTCAAGCGCTCCCATTCCAGCTCAGAGTAAAGTACTCTCTGCGACCGGAACAACTAATTATGCGAATTCGAACGCACCCGTAAATAGTCCGTCATACTGTAGTGATACGGAATCTGATTCTACACTGTGGATTTTCCGGGGACCAGGAAAGATCGTCAAACAGTAGTGATATTTAGCAGTTAAATTACATAATCATATAATTACATTGTTAATGTAGTTATACGTTTTGGGTCCAAATACACAATTCCCATTGGTCAGCTGGATGAAAACATCATGACCAAATGTAATTCATTTTCCAATGAATACATTTGGTCGAACTTTGACCCGCATTTACGGTAGAGCGCAGTTGACAGAATGTAATTCGGGGGGTGTTTGGGCGGGTTTATAACTTTTAGCGCCTCTCGCAGTGATCAGTGATTATAGTTTACTGATATGTTAAATAAATTGTTTTGAACATTCCAAGTTTTGTTGCGAAAGACGGCAATTTTACAAATTTGGGTCAATGCCGAAAACCGGCGCTCAACTCACAGTTGTGCGCTTTGTCTTTTGTGTGAAGGTGGTTTTCCGCCTCGTTCGTTCGTACATGTTTATTTCGTCTTTCTTCTTTGTTGTTTGGTAAAAAGTAGTTTAATGGTTACGGAATGTAATTATAAGAATTGAATGCAATTTTTATAATCTTTATTGGAGTATGAACGTGTGGGAATGGGTACAGATTATGTATGAATCTGTACCCATTCCCACACGTTCATACTCCAATAAAGATTATACAAATGAATTCTTAACCCTTTACCTAACGTAACGGCCAAAACCGGCCAGCGCTATTCTCAAAAATCACCAATTAATTTTCATTATTTTTTTCATTTTTTGTCTCAAAAACATGGGTTATGACCCCTCTTTGGAACGAGCTCGTTGAGCTCGTTCCAATGAGGGGTCATAACCTATGTTTTTGAGACAAAAAATGAAAAAAATTAGTTATTCAAGAATTTTTTTTGTAAGTGTCGTCTGCTTTTCATGTTAGGTAAAGGGTTAAATAAAAAAAAATGCAGGGTTGTTCCCACCATGCATGTATCATGTCAGATTATGACTTCTTTTATTTATCCTGAAGACCGCTTTTTCTCTTATTTTTTTAAAATAGTCTGTCTTGATCAAACACAAAAACAACATTATAAAATATTCTAATTTGACATCTTGTATGCTAACAGGATGGTCTTTGACATTTACACTCGCTTTCTGGAATACATTGTGAGTCTGAATTCCAGACCCCTCCCCCACCCCCGCATCGTGTTACTGGTGTTTGTCGATTGTTCAGGTGCTGAATGCAATCAAAGAAGTTCATAACTCTCTTGATCACTTCAGGAGTGCCTTTCAGAAAACTAATGGTATGCCAGTCCATGACAGGTTGCTGAAAAGAGCTTAAGAGGCCTTTCCAACAGTGAGTCACATCACAAAATTTCAACAAGAAACACAAGAACAAAGGTTATGTTCCATTCTAGCAAACTCGCTGCTCAAAAACCGTTAAAAGCAAAAGGCAAAATTCGGCGAGACACTGAAGCAATTATCTGAAATAAAAAACATCTCATGTCACACGTGTTGTGTTTTAGAAGGCATTTTGAAAGCACTTATTTTTTCAGCATAACGAAAATAGAAAAGAGCAAACATCGACATTGACAGAAATTCGACTCTCCAAAAATGAAAAAGGTGTAACCACTTGACATACCCAAGATGTATGTAATCAATTTAAGGAGGGCAGAATATTATGTAATTCTTTGAGTAATGTGAAGCATCCGAGAGCACGCTCAGCAGGCTCCTAAAAACATCAGTAACTGTTTTCGCCTATAAATGATGAATCAATAAAGTAAGCAGTTACGGCGGTGCATTAGCGTCATTGAAATTTAATATTCCATATTGGTAAACTGTTATAACAATTTGGCTAAACTGTTATAACAGGTTAATATATTAAATTACTAAGTTGTTAACCCTTTACCCAACGTAACGACCAAAACCGGCCAGCGTTATTCTCAAAAATCGCCAATTAATTTTCATTTTCGTCTCAAAATCATAGGTTATGACCCCTCGTTGGAACGAGAGCGTCGAACTCGTTCCAACGAGGGGTCATAACTCATGTTATTAGTTATTCAAGAATTTTTTTGCAAGTGTCGTCCGCTGTTGATGTTAATACACTGCCAGATTAGTTAAACTGTCATAAAACATCTCTTCGGGAACACCGGGAAGTGAAGCAGTGCCTGTTCACTGCGGTAAACAGGCTCTGTTTTACTGGTAAAATAGGATCCACTCACCAATGCTTGGGAGGTGCAAACCCTCTCTAAAATAAGCAACATGGCTTATTAATGCTCATCCCTGGTCATGAGTTGATACTCCTGTTGTGGTCATGATTAGCCATTGTGCAAAAATATGTGACCTTAAACACCAATAAATAATAATAATAATAATAATAATAATAATAATAATAATAATAATAATAAAACAGTTCAGTTAAATTGTTATAGCAGTTTGGCGAAACTGTTGTAACAATCCAAAAATTTGGAATATTAAACTGGAAGGCTTCGAACCTCCAAATGGAGAGTTACCACATTAACCACACGCATACCCCCCCCCCCCCCCCCCCCCTCCCCCACCCCCTCCCATTCACATTCGGACACATCCCATCTGCAAGCCGCAGACGAAATACACATTCACATACGTCAAATGATAGTATACTAAAAGCGGTAGTCATCTGTATTCGCAGAAGAAAGCGGAGCAACCCTCCACTCATCCAGTCTCAGTTTCTTTGTAAGCTAAACAATATTATCCCCCTAAGTGACAAAGGTAATGTTGCTTGAAGTTAATCGGCAATAACCTTGAGGAAAATTGTTCTTCCACAGTTTCCCAACTAAAATCCAGCATTTGAGAATCCAGTTATTGCTACCACCCCCCCCCCCCCCCACCTCCCCCCCCCACCACCACCATCACCACCACCACCACCCTCTAGCGAGTTTCTTTTAAATCAAGTGAGGATTTGACTACATCACAAATGTGGAACTACACAGATTTCTCTAGCTTTGTCTGTCGGTACAATTGACTAGATAAATCCAGTAATATTACTTGTTCGCTTTTACTCCTATTCATTTGTATAATTCCAACCACTCCATTCAAAACAGTATTCTGATAACTTTTCTTCGTCACATGAAAGCATAAAGATGCGGACTTCAGTGCTAATACAATGCAGTTGTCACACTTATACCCTGAAGGACGAAATGCTTGTTTGGGTCAATTCCCGACGAAGAAAGTTATCAGAAAGTCGGGTTTTGTTGTATCGGTTGTCGAAGAGGGTGCTCAACTGAATCAAAATACATCTAAGGAATGCCATCAAAAATAATATAGACAAACGAAATATATTCCCTGATGATTCGTTTATTTTGAGAATCTGGAATGATGATAGGCCTAATCATTTATTACATAAGCTCACCGAATAGCTCGGAACTAAAAATACCAAATATTGAATGCCTTTGGCTTCAAGTGAGTCTGCAACACACAAAAGTTCTAGTGGGTGCCTTCTATCGGCCGCCCAACTCTGAACCCGATACATGGAATCTTATTTCTACCTCTACAGAACGTGATCTGGACAAAAACATCAGTGACGTGATAAAAGGAGATTTCAATGATGATCCGCTAACGCCCAACAATGGTCCAGTATATCACATGTTGCAACAATACAACCTACACTAGATCAGAAATCAGCCAACGCACGTCACGGAAACTTCGAGCACCCTCTTAGATCTAATAATCAACAATGACCCGTCGTTAATCGTCAACCAAGACGTTGGTGACCCCTTCTACAGTGAACTGATTCGGTACCGCTGCCCAGTCTTTGCAGAACTTAAACACCCACGCGAACGTCCTAAGTCTTTCACACATAAGATAATTGTATCAAGACAAAACTATCCGCCATGGATGCACAACGAAATTAGATCACTAATACGCCAACACATGCAAATACATAGAGATTATTACCATTATGTGGATGTACAAAATATGTATCCGAGTCGAGATCCGGGTTCTAAGGGCAGAGTGATCTACCCTTAGAACCCGGAGCGAGACTCAGATACATAATTTGTACATCCACATAATGGTAATAATCATTTTATCTTACAATATATTGAGGACAAGTCAAGAATGTAGACGAATATATAACGAACTATCTATTCGTGCGGATGAACAAAAAGAAAGAAAATGGAACTCACCCGAAAGGAACGTGCTTGTATCCGACCCCCTGATACAAATAGCTGTATCAGGGGGTCGGATACACGACAGCTGCGGAGTTAATACTGACATAATACCTGTTGATTGCAAGATAAATAGAGATTATTACCATTATGTGGATGTACAAAATATGTATCCGAGTCGAGCTCCGGGTTCTAAGGGCAGATCACGACGAGTCGAGGACGAGTCGTGATCTACCCTTAGAACCCGGAGCGAGACACGGATACATATTTTGCACATCCACATGATGGTAATAATCATTTTGTCTTACAATATATTGGAGATAAGTCAAGAATGTAGGCTAATATATAACGAACTATTTGTTCGTACGGATGAACAAAAAGAACAAAATGGAACTCACGCTAAAGGAACGTGCTTGTATCCGACCCCATGATACAAACGTCTGTATCAGGGGATCGGATACAAGACAGTTGCGGAGTTAATACAGACAAAATACATGTTGATTGTAAGATAAATCGCCTTACCAAATCCCAAAACACTCCACAGTCATGGGCAAGATATCGTATTTTACGTAATCAAGTAATATCATTTGTCAGAAAATAAAAGGCAAACCTACAACCAGACCTTTAGATCAGTCTAATTTGGGCATAACGGAAAATATGGATGTGGCCTGCATGGTTGGCGAAAAAGCACCGGTGTTTCTTTCTTCCTAGAGTCTGTTTTATGTCCCCATCTTAAAATGATAGTTTACAACCCCTTGTTATAGGTCTTCACCATTATCACTGGTTTCCACCACTCTTTGACGTAAGTTTATTCGACTGCCTTGAGAAGGCTTCTTAGCTCCCCAGTGTCGAGCCAAAGGCCTATTTGAATGTAAAGTAAATTACGCATGGCGTTTACTGAGAACTGCCACAAACATGAATACAATTGATCTCAAGCTTTCAGTTCATGCTCATATAGTATTCGCCACAGAAAAGCAATCGCCGTCGACGGTGTCGTATACGACACTGTCGACGGCAATTGCTTTTCCATGGCGAATTCTGTGGGTTTTTCAAAAGTTATTTATGTGTTGCATTGTTTGCTTCGAAGGTAAGCTCTAAGCTATATTACAAGCATCAGGGAAACCTGGCCAAACTATGTTGCCGAAACATTGCAAACCTTTGAAAAATGTTTCAAACTCCTCATATTTTGGGCGCAATTATCTTATTTGGGCACAACGTTTACCGTCGTTAGTTGGGAGGAATTTAAAGGCCTGCCTACAACAAAAATAGGGAACATTCTCTATAATTCTTCGTTCCCCTCCAATTACTGGTGGAAAACACAAAAAAATTGATTGGTGATAAAAAAAAATCTGACATTCCAGTCCTCCATCATATGGGTAGTTTATTGTCAACCAATCTCGTCAAAGTGGAAGCATTTAATGACTACTTCTGCTCGATATCCTCTATTGACAATTCTACTTCATCTGCTCCGCCAGACACTGTGAGTCTGAATAGCCATGTCTTAGATGAGATAATAATCCATGAATCTGATGTAGCAGAGGCCCTCAAATCGATTAACGCATCCAAAGCTTGTGGTCCTGACAGTATCAGTCCACGGGTTTTTAAAGAAAGTTCTAACAGCCTAGTAAAACCATTAACGGAAGTCTTCAACAAGTTTCTAGCAGAAAGTTACTTTCCTATCGAATGGAAACAAGCCAATGTGCCACATGTTTTCAAGAAAGGCATAGAATACTGCTTTCCAATTCCTATAGTTTTGATCCCAGATTCGGTGACATAACGGCTACGGATAACCGGATATTAGGTCTCGATTAATCGGTTGTGAAAATGAGCCAACCTTTCAGCCCTATTGTTCACAACACGTCTAATACGGACAAAACGTCAACGTCGACGTCGTAATAACAGTGGCGGCGCCAGAAATTTTTTTGTGGGGGGGGGGGGGGGGCAACTAGGGGGGCAGACTCCCATGAAGGGGGGCAAATACATAAAGGATCATATCATTACTTTGTTATGAGGTAGTCCAAACTTGGACCCAAAGTCCGTAATATACTTTTTTGGATTGGTACGTCCTGTGGACGTACCAAACCAAAAAATTATATTACGGACTTTGGGTCCAAGTTTCGACTAAATGTAATGGTAATTAGCGGTCTTCCTTTCAAAAAATCCTGGATCCGCGTCTGGTGGGTCTGTGCGTGAGAGAGAGAGAGAGAGAGAGAGAGAGAGAGAGAGAGAGAGAGAGAGAGACTCATAATGCCCGTCTGTCATAATGCGAAATCCATGAATTTTTTTAGACAAGGGATATGGATAGACATGCCTTTGTTGGCTCATAACTTAATTATAACTTATAAGTATCTGCATCCGAGTCTTTAAATCTCTACTGCCTGGATGTGTTCATCAGCTAGCCTGAGGCTTTGGGCTAAGTGTGTATGGGAAATTATTGGGAATAAAAAAACAGAGGGGTGTGTGTGTGTGAGAGAGAGAGTGACTGAAAGTGTTTGTGTGTGAGGGTGGATGGAAATGCATGCGAGATGGTTGGGGGGAGCAACTTTGGGGGCAAAGCCTTCGTTTGGGGCGCCGCCACTGCGTAATAATGTCATTGGGCTGGTTTCAGGAGCAGAATTGAATTAGTTTTCTCCTGTATTTCATTGACCTGTTACAATTTGCAGACGACATTTTCAGAAAACAGTTCCTAAATAACTAAATATTTTCATCTTTGAGCCGCAAAAATAGCTAATGGCCCCCTCATTGGAATGAGCTCAGCGAGCTCATTCCAATAAGGGGCCATAAGCTATATTTTTAAGGCAAAAATTGAAAACAATAAAATAAAATTTGCCTGAAGAGTTTTTTTTTTTTAACAGCGCTGGTCAGTTTTGGTAGTTACGTTTAATAAAAAGTTAAATTACACATTCGAAAACAGGAATCGCAAATATGCCACTATTTGACATGAAATTCCTCAACCTCTTTCACTAAAATCGATCTGAGCTTCGGTAAACCTCGGCTCAGAACGATTTCAGTGAACTCGGTACATATTTCAAATGAAATCGCGACTCATTGGAGATCCTTCATTTCCTGCTCATTAGAATTCACAGCATCGGATACCTGTAATAAAGTTTTAAAACTGTCGTCAGCCTGTCATGCCAAAGACAAGATAGATTCATTCCGGGGAATATAGGTGGAGATAAATTTGTAACATAATATATGTTTGTCGAGAAATGCACAACACCAACTGCAATTAAACGACAGCATGGAAGATATATGAATACATAATTATACGTAGTTCTATACCAGTGATGAAATAAATATTAACCTTATCAATACAGCATAAGTATAAAAACATTTCACAGTCATTGCAGCGTTTCCAATCCACGGATGGCCTTGGACTACTGGGATACAACCTCAATAATGGAATCTTGGAGAATTGGTGGAAATCTGCTCCGGTTGGAAGGGAGATAACTTAGACATCAAAAGCAGTCACTCTACATTTTTCAGCTGGCTATTCTCAGCTCTTTGTTCTCCCTTCAACCCATTGCTTTGCCTATGTTATAAATTTCGTTTATCATATGAATTAGCCTCTTTCCATGCTGTTCTAATTCTGAATTTGATTTATTATGCAATATTATTACTTTCCAAAGTGTGATTTACTGGGATTTCCGGGTTTGATTATAAACGATAACTTCACAAGTGAATTATGCAATCAGCAATTGTGTCATGTATCTATGCGCGCAAACCAAGGGGTTTTGCTGTGGATGTAATGGTGACTTCATTGTTTTTTTTAACCCTTCACCTAATATGAAAAGCAGACGGCACTTGCAAAAAGAATTTTTGAATAGCTATTATTTTCATTTTTTTGTCTCAAAAACATAGGTTATGACCCCTCAATGGAACGAGCTCGTTCCAATGAGGGGGTCATAACCTATGTTTTAGAGACAAAAAATGAAAAAATAATGAAAAATAATTGGCGATTTTTGAGAATAGCACTGGCCGTTACGTTAGGTAAAGGGTTAAATAATATAATTATCGTTAATAATGAAAAGTAATAGACAGAGTAATCACTTGACTGGACTGGTTACGTGAAATAATTCATTCGGGGCGAGGGACTATATTGTAAAACACTCGTGCGCATTCGCGCACTCGTGTTTGTACAACGTCCCTCGCCTCTCGGGAACTATTTCATGTAACCAGTCCAGTCAAGCGATTACTCTCTATCTATTTAACAACTCCGCCGTTGATTTGTTTACTCCATTATAATTTAAGCAGAACTTTTAAGTGTTTGCAAGGCACCATAGATGTGCAATCCCTTGGGAATCATTCTGTAAAACCGAATTTAGAACTATTTTGTTAGGCGTGAAACCGTTGAACAATCATGTCGATGTGACGTGACTCAGGGGCGATAATTTTTGATGCTGAAAATTTGCCCTAAAACGTTTACTTACAACAGAAATCTTTCATTTTCACCAAAATGCTTGTTGAAAACACGAAATATGTCACCCATATGACAAGCAGAATACATAATTCGTGTTTCTGTCATAAGATATTTTGGCAGTATATACATGTTTTTTTATACCTCCAGTTGCTATATTTGTAATTAAGTGCTTCTTACCGCAAATAAAGTTTTATTTTTTAATTCATATTTATGACACTCGCCCCGAATTTTCCATTTGCAACCGCCACAAGAAAGCTCATTTCATAAATAACACATGGGCGTAACTCTCATTTCATATGTTCTATATATGGTACAGGAGCTATTAACCATAAAAAAAACTCACACTGTAGAGCTTCGGCTCCTCAAATACCCACGCAAATTCTATAAAAAGATATAAAAAACCCAAGCAATGTTTTAGCCAGAGGCCCCTCGTTAAAAATTGTTTCTGCTCATTTTCTCTGGAAATCTGGTCAGGGTTCTTTTGCTCTTTTTGGGAAACAGTCCAGGGTCCATACCATAGGAAAAAATTGCGTCATGGGGTCTCCAAATGAGAATATGTTTTGGAGGTAAAAAAACATTCAAAGACAAAGACATTTTTACATTCAATGGAGAAGAGAACATTAAGATCGATACCTGAGCAACTGCATGTATACTACAAGTACATTTTATAACAGGCAGTCACATGGAATCACGTTCACGTTGTCTCTGCAGTTTCTGTTAAACTGTTCTTACTATTAAAGAACTTGTTATTTGCCTTTGAATTAAAGAGACTTCGTTAGGCAAGCAAATTAAATTTAATGTAAAATTGGTGTCCTGAACTGGGTGGCCATATGACCACCCAGTTCAGGGCAACAGTTGTGCATTAAATTGTGTTCGAGTGAGGATTGAGATTGGGAAAATTGGGGTTGAGAATTGGAGAAAATTATAGTTAAATGCCATTGGAAATTTTCTCACAAACGATCTCTGGAGACGCCTAAAAGAATTCCGTGTTATTTGCTATCTGAGTAACAACTCCACTTGGCTGATGAGGTTTTTTTTATAGAAAATCATATGTTTTTATAGACAATTATAAGATTTTCGTGAGAAACCGAGAAAGCCACACCTGCGACAGGTTCAGCAAATGTCAAAGCAATTATTTTGAAATAAACAAAGAAACTAATAATACCATAAATAATGTTTGTTTGGTTTTTTTTTAAATTCATTGAAACATCCCACACACATTTTTCACTCTACTTGTGTATTGAAAGGATAAACAAAATACCGACTGTTTACCTTACACGAGAAGAGGACAAAACAATGTTTTTGACCGAATTAATTAAAGTATTTCATTAAGTCTTTCCACTTGCTGTTCTCTATACTCTAAATTCAGTTGAGTTAAAAATCAACCCAAATCAACTGGATTTAGTGAATATGAACCCAAATGGGTTCATATTCACTCAATCCAGCTCATTTGGGTTAATTTTTAACCCAGCTGATTTTAGAGTGTAAACAACTGGATTGTTGGAATGTTCATTGGTCACATATAAAAAAATGTGTCTCACTTGCTACCACCGCGTGGATGGGGGCTCTTTAAATAGTCAGTGCCCAACAAAAAACAAAACATCTCTCGTATTTTTTCAATTTCAAGTTTAATATTTATAATTTATTTTTAGTTATTAGTGACAAAACACAAGTGTCAAGATAGGAAAATTTATACAGCGTCACTAGTTTCGGCGAAGTGAAAGCTTTTACTCCGCGACAACAGTCACAGCGTAACAGCATTCACGTCATCAAGCGTCATCGGTAGAAGCAGTTAGCTGGTTGATATATTGAAGGTAGGGAGGTGGGCAAATTGAGCAGCGGTGATTTTCGCTGACATCCCAGCAATTCAGTTGTGAAGAGATCCATTACATACGGACCTCGTCTATATGGTGTGTCATAATATTTGTTTGGGTGGGTAGAAATTGAAACAAATGGAAATGAACATTCGCAAGTACAATATTTGTGGATGACCATTTAGAGATGCCCGAAGCCTAATTCACGGCTACAATGTTCGGTCACAGGTCAGGAAGCAGACAGGTAATTCATGTAGTGCCTCACCAGCCCAGGGTTCAAAGCTTCATCGCTATTAGATAAAGCGCACAGCATTGAAAACAAACTGCGATATAGATATTCGTCTGTTAAATGTTATGAAAATGAGCCTTAACCCTTAACCTTAAACCTTTACACAACATAACGACCAAAAAACCGGCTAGCGCTATTCACAAAAATCACCATTCAAGTTTAATTATTTTTTCATTTTTGTCTCAAAAACATAGCTTATGACCCTCATTGGAACCAGCTGGTTGAGCTCGTTCCAATGATGGGTCATAATCTATATTTTTGACGTAAAAATGAAAAGAAATAGTTATTGAAAATTTTGTTTCCAAGTGCCGTCTTCTTTTCGTATTAGGTAAAGGGTTAACATTGAACTCGAACTTTTTATGCGTCAGAATTGCGTGATAATTTTTCTTTTTTATTTTCCAGACCATTGAAAATATTCACAAGAAATATGAGGGAAAAATTTACATCTCTCTAATGCCTTTGAAGGTGTGGAAATGATGATGTCATGTAATGGTGGGTTCACTGAATTCAGACAAATTAACAGAAAACTAATCGTTTGTGCAACCTTAATGGCGTGTTTCACACCAAGTATTGAGTTAATGTTCGAAGATCTATTCCACTTTAAAAGTGGTATCGATTAACTAGTTTTGATGAGACACAACAGTCAGAAATTATTATTCAAATTAAGAAAACACACGGGCAACCTGTACCAGACATTACTACCGAATGAAATGAATTTGCCTTCTGTATCATATCGTAACACACAACAAACAGCAAGAATATCTCTTGTCCTCTCTCAAACAAAATTGTTTGGAAAATATTAAGCTCAGAATGCGATGTGGGAGCCATCGGCGATACATAAACTATGTTTACCCTATGATTATTGGTCCCAGGGTCGTATTATTCGTAAGGCCGACTAGGCTGAAGCCTAGAGGTTCGCAAGGACAGGGGGCCCGCCAATTGTTTTTTGCTGAGGTACTGTTACCAGCGCCTTAGGGCTCTAATGGTTAAAGGTATTTTTCACTCTTCACCGCAGTGATACATGTACATATGTATTTATCCATATATATACTCTCATAAGTTTACTATATATATATTTATATACACTACATTATTTTAATGCTTATTTAAATAATATGTCAAGTTGTGAGTAGAATTCTTCAGGAGACCCGCAAAATGGATATAGGGCTATGTACTGCGGCATGGAGCCTACCGTACCAGGGGCAGGCTGTCAGCTGTAGTGGGATGAAAGATTGAAGTGCCGGAGGGGTCCCGTCCTGAAATACCTAAAAGCCTAGGGGCCCGGCCATGGGTTAATACGGCAATCATTGTTCCGTGTGACAGTGTTGGGTGTAAGAGAATAAATAATGGGAGAAACCAAACTCATAACGGAAAGCCAACGACATACGGACAGTTATGCAATAATTTTTCCTGTTTTATACACCAATTTTTTACATTAACAGTAAAACCATTGAAAATATGGGAAAATATATTGCCCGAAATGCTACTTTAAAAATCCATATAGGATTTTGTTCGATCAAGAAGTAGTAGAACCAAGGATATGAAATATTATGTACCTTCATAACAACATAAAGTTGTTAAAAAATAACAGTAGACCAATTAATATCTTTAACTTTAAAGATATTCAGGGACGCCGGAAGCACGGGGGCAGAGGAGGCAGCTACCCTCACTGCCTTCAGACCACGGTGGCGAGAGGGGGCAGACAATGCCCTTCCCAGATTCGTCACGCATTTTTTTAATGATTTGTTTTCGAAGTAAAGCTAAAATACACCCCAAATCTGAACTGGGAGCTTTTAAAATTCAATGAGGGAAGTTGGGGGAAGGTGCGGAACATCGACCTTTGGAGACATGCATGCTTCGGCATGTCATGGCGGGGCTACTAGTGCGAGTAAATGCCCTTTTCCCGGGAGTAGTAGGAGAGCGATGAAACGGGGCTTATTGGGGGGATCTCATGGGGGATCTCATATGTTACGTCATGTCACGTGACCCAGTGGCGCCATGTTGTGTTGTCATGGTAACCCGCGTGAGCGGCCATATTGTGGCGTCATCTCCATAGTGATACGTGGTATGAGTACGCATGCGCAGCGCGTGATGTTAGGGTGACACGTGTTTCCGTCGTCCATTTTGTATACTGGAGGCCGCCATCTTGGTTTCTATGATAGCACGTGGTTGCTATGTGACCCAAAACCTTCTAATAAGACAGTTCGGAGAGTATGTTCGATTGAATCGGAGTATCACGAATTACCACAAACAACCCGACAATCCTTCCAAATCACCGAAATTGACTTTATTTCCCCAATTTATCGGTGTAGCACGTAGTGCTATAGTACCAAAGGGCACAGAGGGGTGTGTCCGATTGAATAGGAGTATTTTTCTGACTTACAATTCTCCCAGAATCCTCGTTTAATTACCCAAAGAAACCCGAGAAGTTTTACTATTTCGAATTCTTTCAGAATTCCCTGCTTCTATCTATATATGCAATAGTTTTCGTCTATCTGGCCATGTTCCTTTGCTCTTGAGTATACTCCAGTAGCGTAGAAGAGCCTATCAGCTGGAACAGCTTTGCTTATTATTACTATATTTAGCTATTCTGGTCTGTTGTTGTTAGTCCTGACCCTATTCCAAGTACTCTTATTGTTTCATTTATCTAGATCATTTATATAAATTATAACTAACCAATCAGATTGCTTGATTTCTCATAACCTGTACTTAATCGTACAGAGTTATCTTCCCTTATTACAAGGAAGCTGTATCCGATTCTCATTACCTCTATATCCAATGGCAATATCCCCGGGGACCCCAGTTTCGGCACCCCCTTTTTTGAAAAACATATGATCTTCGGCACCCCTTTTTTGTCATATGTGCTTATGTGAATAGGCACAATGTGTTATAATGTGCCCTAGCACATAGGCACATGCTTTATGTGCCGATATGTGCTTAAGTGAAAAGGCACAATGTGACACAATGTGCCCTAGCACATAGGCACATGCTTTATGTGCCGATATGTGCTTATGTGAAAAGGCACAATGTATGTGACACAATGTGCCCTAGCACATAGGCACATACGGGTATTTGAGGATACCTATTGCCTGGTATTGTATTACTCGAGGATACCTACTAGAGAATCCCTTTTTTGTCATATGTGCTTATGTGAAAAAGCACAATGTGACACAATGTGCCCTAGCACATAAGCACATGCTTTATGTGCCGATATGTGCTTACGGACTCCGATAGGAATCCCATTTTACGGAATCCCTTTTTAAGAATCCCTTTTGGAAAACACCTGTGGCTATGGAATCCTTTTTTTTTGGTCGTATGTGCCTATGTGCTACGGCACATTGTGTCACATTGTGCCTTTTCACATAATCACATATCGGCACATAAAGCATGTGCTTATGTGCTAGGGCACATTGTGTCACATTGTGCTTTTTCACATAAGCACATATGACAAAAAGGGATTCTCCAGAAAGTATTCTATCCTAGATAGGTATCCTCAAATAATACAATACCAGGCCATAGGTATCCTCAAATACCCGTATGTTCCTATGTGCTAGCGCACATTGTGTCACATTGTGCCTTTTCACATAAGCACATATCGGCACATAAATCATGAGCTTATGTGCTAGGGCACATTGTGTCACATTGTGCCTTTTCACAAAAGCACCTATGACAAAAAAGGGATTCTCTAGTAGGTATCCTCGAATAATACAATATCAGGCAATAGGTATCCTCAAATACCCGTATGTGCCTATGTGCTAGGGCACATTGTGTCACATTGTGCCTTTTCACATAAGCACATATCGGCACATAAAGCATGTGCCTATGTGCTAGGGCACATTGTGCCTTTTCACATAAGCACATATCGGCACATAGAGCATGTGCCTATGTGCTAGGGCACATTGTAACACAGTGTGCCTTTTCACATAAGCACATATGACAAAGGGGTGCCGAAGGTCATATGTTTTAAAAAAAAAGGGGGGTGCCGAAATTGGGGTGCCCGGGGGATATTGCCATTGGATATAGAGGTAATGAGAATCGGATACAACTTCGTTGTAATAAGGGAAGATAACTCCGTACGATTAAGTACAGGTTATGGGAAATCAGACAATCTGATTGGTTAGTTATAATTTATATAAATGATCTAGATAAATGAAACAATAAGAGTACTTGGAATAGGGTCAGGACTAACAAGAACAGACCAGAATATCTAAATATAGTAATAATAAGCAAAGCTGTTCAAGTTGATAGGCTCTTCTACGCTACATGAGTATACTTTAGAACAAAGGAACATGGCCAGATAGACGAAAACTATTGCATATATAGGTAGAAGCAGAGAATTCTGAAAGAATTCGAAATAGTAAAACTTGTCGGGTTTATTTGGGTACTTAAACGAGGATTCTGGGAGAATTGTAAGTCAGAAAAATACTCCTATTCAATCGAACACAACCCCCTGTGTCCTTTGGTACTATAGCACTACGTGCTACACCGATAAGTTGCGGAAATAAAGTCAATTTCGGTGATTTGGGGGGATTGTCGGGTTGTATGTGGTAATTCGTTATACCCCGATTCAATCGAGCATACCCTCCGAACAAAGCCCTGTCTTGTTAGAAGGTTTTGGGTCACATAGCAACCACGTGATACCATAGAAACCAAGATGGCGGCCTCCAGTATACAAAATGGACGACGGAAACACGTGCCACCCTAGCAACACGCGCTGCACATGCGTACTCACAACACGTATCACGATGGAGATGACGTCACAAGATGGCCGCTCACGCGGGTTACCATTACAATGACAACACAACATGGCGCCACTGGATCACGTGACATGACGTCAAATATGAGATCCCCCCTGAGATCCTTCCAATAAGTCTCGTTTCATCGCTCTCCTACTACTCCCGGGGTCTGACCCCCGCTCCGAAGTGCTTCCAGCGCCCCTGAATATATTAATTAGTTTACCTTACGAATGAGCTCTTCCAAGACAAGTCATTTTTCGACCTGGATGATACTGTCACGTAAAAGTAGTAATTAAAGAAAGAAATGGGTTTGTTTTGGAAAATAATTCCAGCTTCACTGTATGTGATCATGCCCTCATTGGTATCTCACATGATGCTTTACATAGTAACAGATGTTACGAGAGGCGTCGCTAAGTAGGTTTAGAGATATTACATCCACCCCAACTCAAAACAATTTTAACAGTTTGGACATTTACAACAAGATCAGAGTCTGAGATATCGATTCGCTCTTGCTTGTAATCACGCACTTTCTCACGGGACTAATTTTGATATTAGAAAATGTCAAACGCACAGTCGGCCAAGCAAATGGAGGTCTTACTGTCTGCTCTAACTAATTCGGGCCATTGTGGACCCAGCATAACCAATTTGGTACGTGTTAATTAAATAAGATGCTGCGTTACATCTTACATATATATTTTATTTATTATATGCTAGCCTGTGAATTATCGCAAATTATCTAAAAGATATTTCTCGATATCCATCGACTCGATGGATATCGAGAATTATTCCTCAGTAGCTTCCTACATGACGTCACGTTTAAGCGCATGGCGTCGCCTTGAACGCCGCCTTGAAGGAACGATCGGCAGATCTTTGTTAATGTCTTGAAACTGTTTGCGGTCGAATTCGGCTGCATATTGCGCAGTAAAAGTACTGAAGTGGTTAACCCGATAACCGGTTTCAAACCGGTTACCTACTTAACCGATTTGAAAAAAACGTCAACCGGTTATCGATAATCTGCCGCTTTTCCTTTGGGGTAGATTACACCTCGAAGCAGCGCTGTATATATTGAGAAGTAATCGACTTTGGCTTCAAGACTTCGTACTTCGTGAGTACTGAGTAACCGCAGAAACTATTCCGTAGTATGTATACAAACGAATGTTGTCGAGTACTCGACAACGTTCGTTTGTATACACACTACGGAATAGTTTCTGAGAATACTGCTTTCCAATTCCTATGGTGTTGATCCCAGATTCGGTGACATAATGGCTACGGATAACCGGATATTAACCGGTTATAGCTCTCGGTTAATCGGTTGTGAAAATGAGCCAACTGTATAATATAATCATGAAATAATTCCCGATGTTCACTAAAATACCGAAGGTATCCTCTATATATTCACAAATAAATTTTAAAGACGCCATAAGTTTTTGAACGATAATCCCGACTGACTAATATTTCTACTGCATCATCAAGGCATGCCTTCAACGAAGACATCAAGTCAGGCCGATTGGTTTTTAGTCTATATTTTGTTGTCAGTGAAAAACGTATATGTTGACGATGTGCACATTTTTCAAGGCAGTGCAAACTGATTATTTATAACAGTATAAGTTATTGTGATGAATTGACGGTAACATGGTATGCAGGGCCGTCGAGATGGGGGGGGGGGGGGGGGGGATAGTAACCGGGGCCCGGCGGTCCGAGGGTTGGTGGCGAGGACGAAGCCGCGCCACCCGAGACAGGTAGTTTGCGAGCTTTTTTCAATGCCCAGTGTGCGTGAATCGACAGGCGGGCCGCGGGCCCCCGAACTCACTAGTAAGCATATATTCCTTTCAAGAACTGTCTAAGGTATTAGATATATCGTGGGTCGATCCGCCTACAAATCCCTTCTTACCATTCTCTTGTGTAACCCAATCGAGTCTTTGAGAGGCAATTGAGTCATAATAGATATCGGTCGGGGGAAGGGTGAATATTTCCATGGGTCCTTGGTAAGTTGGATTTGAATCAAGGGGGCTCAGGTGAGGTGGTACCATCTAATTGATCCCCCCCCCCCCCCCCCCCGGCGGCACTGATGGTATGAGGTTTCCGTCTCGGTTGAACATACGCTTCGATCCGCATCCGCAAACCTCAGACCATTTTACCGTCAATTCATCACAATAACGTATATGTTCCAAAAAGACCATACCCATAGCCCAAAACCCACATCGTGAAATGAACAAGGCAACTTTAACGATAACAAATTTAGTAAATAAACCTTTCTTGTACCCCACGACGTCGCCGGACAACAAAACAAAATCAGTAACTGAGATAAAGGTCGCAGTTTCTTCATCCCATTTCAAATAATGAACAAGTTCATGATTTCAACTGAGATGGAATAACCTCGACCTTTTTAAAAAGTGGTTTGTGCATGTGTATACATTCATAGAATGATCACTGGCCTCGAAAGATATGATTTTAAAGACAGTATGCGCTTTGAATCTCCTTCCATTTTAACATCTTTTCAAATATTTTACTTGATTACGTCAGAAGGTAACATTTGCCACTGGATCCGTAAACAGAAAAAACTAAGCGAGCTCTCGTCCAATCAGAGGGCGTGGATTTTTGTCTTATTGGAACATATTTTAGTTAAATTCGGATATTGGAAAGTTGATATCGTGTTACAAGTTTTCATTCCAGGCTTCCGTTTAACCCTTTACCTAACATGAAAAACAGACGACACTTGCAAAAAAAACATCTTGTGTCAAAAACATAGGTTATGACCCCTCATTGGAACGAGCTCGACGAGCTCGTTCCAACGAGGGGTCATAACCTATGTTTTTGAGACAAAAAAATGAAAAAATGATGAAAATTAATAGCCGATTTTTGAGAATAGCTCTGGCCGGTTTGGGCCGTTACGTTGGGTAAAAGGTTAATATATATAATGATGATGTGAATGCTGTTACACTTTGTTTGCATTCATAGCGTAGCAGATTCCATGCCCTCTAACGCCACCGATAGGGGGGGGGGGGGGGGGGGGGGGGCTCTCACGTTTATTGACCTAGTGGCATCTTGCGAAGAAGGGGGTGGATTGAGATGTGACTTTTTCTGCACGTTCAAATGTTCCAGCAGTATAGAAAGTAGGGTTGCAGTGTCATTGAATTGATGTTATAAATGGAGAAGGAGAGAGTTATTTGGCATGATATAAGCACGTGTTTGGTCTCGCATCCCATAGTTTCATCTTCAAGAACAGCGCTTCTCGCAAATAAAAGAAACTATAAGATGGAAAAACATGTTCAAGACGGTAGAACTAAAAACCCCTGTTCTGTCTCACGTTTCAAAATTTCTGTCAGGAAGTGAGATAGAAGAGGATGTTGTTTGTAAACAGTGAAAGCCTAAAATTCAATCCAATTTTTGAAAATACTTGCCGGGATAAAAGAACATTCGGCATTTATAATGACAAAAACATGATTCCATTCCAATACACACACCGAGTGTCTTGTTTGGAAGATAGAACGAACAAAGGAACAAAGTTTTTGAACTTCAATAAGAACTTAGATTTCTTGAAAAGTGTAGTATAATGAAAGCAAACATTCCAGCCCTGAATAAAGAAAGGTATGAACGAACAGTTCTAGAATTTTGTTGCAATTTTAGCAGGATCCATTGGAAGCAGTTGTATATGAATGCCACTTTTATTCAAGCTGAATTTATATTTTCCTTTCTCAACATAGCTATCTGAAATTTAACACTTTCAACTCAGTATGCATACAACTTGGCGCAGTGGCGTAGCTCGGGGGTGGGGGTGCAAGGGGGGATTACCCCAGCCCCCCCCCCCCGAATCCCCAAGGATTCTCGCTAAAAATCCTCAATTCTACGATAAAAAAGGGAGGGGGCACTTTTTCCCACTGACATGTTTGCGTGGTTACACAATGAGTTAAATGGAAGCGTGCGAACGTGCCAATATACAGGCATTCCTGTAATATATTATTTGCAAATCCAAACAACATTTGGCCAAAGAATCCCACCTTTGGTCACTTCGGTCCGTTTCTTCTAATTCGACCATCTTTCAACCCGAAGGTTGGCCCGAAGGTTAGCCTTCGGGTTGGAAGATGTTTGAAGTAGAAGAAAAGGACTGGACAGTGACCACCCCGCGGCATGCTCATCCAAACGAGAGAAAATAATGTCATGGTACATTTACCTATATGCGATTGTAACTTTCTCTCCCACTGGGTCGAATCTGATGGCATTAAGAATTGGTGCCACTCCACTTTTTTCGAGCTTCAGTATCTACTGAAATTACAGATGAAATACCACGCTTGGTGAAAATTCACATTCAAAAAATTCCCCCGGAGACATTTTTGAAAAATATACCTCCAACCGCACCAACAAAAGAGAGGCATCACCTCCATACCTTTCCCCAACTCAAGACTTCATATGCCTACAGCATGAATATGCTTGGTCTCCACCTCTCAAAAAAGGATCCCAGCCCACCCCCCCCCCACCCCCCACCCCACCCCGCCCCCTCATATTGAAACATGACTACGCGCCTGACCTTGCGAGAGGAAATAGATGCCGGACCGCTGTGAGCAGACAATACAATCACGGCAATCTGGAAAGAAAGATGCATGATAATTTAGCCCTATTGGCATGTAATATTAAATCGCAAAGTCCTTGACCGCTGTTCGGGGGGTGCGGTGTCGTTGCGGTAATCGGTTCTCGTCAGATCACCGAAGTTAAGCAACGTCGAGCCCGGTTAGTCTTTGGATGGGTGACCGTCTGAGCGATCGATTCGGACTCCCGCGTTGTGTCCTGGGCAAGGCGCTTCACCCCGATTGTCCACATGGGGGCACGATGACGCCGTGTACTAAGGCGCACTTCACGTCGATGGTACGCATGTCTTCAACCAATCTAACCCTGCCTGTGTTGCAGTGCGGAGTTACGATGTTGGGGAGCTGGCAGCTGCTTGTCGTTGCTCGGTGGTTCTCTTCGCGGGTACTCCGGCTTCCTCCACCCGTAAAACTGTCACGGTCATGATTAGCCATTGTGCATAAGTATATGACCTTAAACACTAATAAATAAATAAATTGACCGCTGTTCATGTCCGGTGTGCATCCGACCTAAGTTTTGGAGTGTGTCAGGTTTGTCGCATGCAAGTTGCGACATGGTAGTAGAGTGTGAATTGTCTGTACCTCCTATCGTCAACTTCTCTCCTTCAGTACAACAACTAATACATCTGATAATTTGTACAAAACCACCTACCAGTGGGATGTCATAGTACGAAATAATACAGCTTGACCAATATCTGGAGCACATGTCTGACAAAAAATGGTTGTGTGTGCATGGGCGGCTCAAATGTTTGGATCACTAATGTCTTCATAGGGGACATCAAACCCTTTATCTAAACCACTTGTTCAGCGAACGATTATGGAAACGCTTTGCCTGCAAAGTGAAGAACTACTAAATACCGTAGGAATGATATAATACGCTTCCCATTGCAGTGTTGTGACACACATACCACGTAGTGTCCCAATCTGTCAGAAGTAGACTCAAGACAAGATCCGGACAAACCCGAAGCGTTGGCGAAAGACAGCCATTAGGTCACCCGAGTCTGACATTGATTGGCATTCCAGCGTTGTTTCGTGAGAATGATGACCCTGGTGAATTGTGCTCAGTCTGCCATTCAGATGAGAGAACAACTACAAAAAGCAGCTGATATGTGCGGGGTGTACTTAGAACTTACTACACAAATGACACATCGAGCTCTACGGCCATGAGTAATCCAACGTTTAACAGCTGAGCTGGAAGTGTTGCTGCAAGCAACGGTGGTGCTGTTATACAGCACTCGGTCAGCGGGGGTGTACTTAGAACTTACTACACAAATGACACATCGATCTCTACGGCCATGAGTAATCCTACTTTTAACAGCTAAGCTGGAAGTGTTGCTGCAAGCAACGGTGGTGCTGTTATACAGCACTCGGTCAGCGGGGGTGTACTTAGAACTTACTACACAAATGACACATCGAGCTCTACGGCCATGAGTAATCCTACGTTTAACGGCTAAGCTGGAAGTGTTGCTGCGAGCAACGGTGGTGCTGTTATACAGCACTCGGCCAGCAGATGCTGGCCAAACGTTATCTTTTCTGTTTAGTGAAAACGAGGGATTCACTCAAGTTCCATGGCAATCGTGATCGTAAATAGAGGAACAGTATTGAAGAATTTTATCGCAAAAGATCATGACCAATTAGTTTCGGATCATTTTTTGGAATCGGGTGGCATCTACTACCCTAATACCAGAGCCGTGACGTGCCCAGAATATTGGAGGGTATAACAGACTCTTGCCCAACGATTAGATGAAATTGTCCGACAGACAACATTAATATTCTAGCGTGAAAATTCCGTCATCAGATTACTGTAGCTTGAGGACGTGTATTTTTCTAATAGCTTGAAAAAGGCGTTCTTTTATGTACGCATATCAACATTTAGTCAAATTTTGGCCCCACATGGCGTTATATAACTTTTAAATTTGCTCGCCTTTCAAAGCGATCAACCCTAAAAATTGTATAAAACACTGTGAGGCCAAGTTTGGAATAGTCAACGTTGCGAGCCCATAGTGAGCGCATTTTGACGTCCCCTGTTTGCCCAAGGCCCCACATGCATCAGAGTTCCGTAAATTGGTAACCTATTTTATGCTCAGTTCAGAAATCTTAGATGCACTAATGGGGAGTTCCCGTCGGGCATCATAAAATCAAATTTGCCACCGCAGTGGGATGTATTATCATGCGTGTGCCTTTTGCTCAACAGGGTAAGCGCAATTAACCGGGCAAGCGCAATTTGGAGAAAAAAAATGGTTCCCGTGGATTAACAATAATTTGGTGTAGGCTTAACTTATCTATGAATTTCCACAATAAGAAAAAAGTGTTTCGTCAATATTATTGTAATATAATATTCTGAATAGCGACGGCGACGCCATTCGGGAACTCGGCATGGAGTGGGTTTATGAGTGGCTGGCAATTTAGTTGAAATTTATGAAATTCAAATTGGAGAGTACACCTTTTATGCCAACTTAGAGTTTCTCATTCGGTCAGCTGACATCCCTGACCAAGTCTCCATGTCGTAAACTGTAAGGAAACCGACGCTGTTATGGGCACTTTGTTTACCCACATTTCGTGGACTTTGCGCACAGACTGCCGTTGATTTAATGTAACCCAGGACCCTTTCTCTTGGAATGTCCCAAAATATCAGTCTGAAAAAACAGAATTTACCAGGAGTACAAGTGCACCACCAGGCTTGGGCTATGTCCCTCGACAGCAAGTTCTTACATTGGACATAATATTGAAAACTAAAACAACAAATTGTCAAAGTCGAAACAATTGAAAATGCCATAACTTAGCCAAAATTGGCGGGACCGAACCCAAATTCGAACATGAACTGCGTATTTTTGAGGCAAACCGATGTACAGAATTTAGCGCTGAGTCAATGACTTAAACTGAAGTTATCGTCCGGACACCAAATTTCCAAAGTTGCAAAATTGGGCGGAAAAGCGTCGAAAAATGGGCCATAACTCCAACAAAAATTGTCGGATCAAGCCGATATTCGGAATTCACCTAATCATTGGGGTAAGGGGTATAGACACCAAATTTGGTTTTGATTCGATGATCCCCAACTTTAGTTATCACTCCGTACGGACGGACGCAGCTGATTACAATAGTCCTCCGAAAAAATGTCGGGGGACAATAATGAGGAAATGGGATCGGGGAACGAAGGAAAGGTGATTAGAGGGCGAGATAAAGGAGAGGGCTAGTATGCTAATAAGTGAGATTGGAAAGAAAGAAGTCTGGGATAGCAGTGAACAGTTCGTTCCTAGGTGTTTGGAGGAGAGAAGGTGCGAGTGTGGAGGAGCAAAACTTGGGAGCCAGGAGTTTTCAATAATTTCTCGTATGAAAACCGCGACAAACCAGCGGGTGGCCAAAGAGTTATATTATTATTATTATTATTATTATTATTATTATTATTATTATTATTATATTTCATTCACATCAGTTGAAAAATGTAAAAGGGGCACGTTGTGTCCATAATAATTATTGTGTAATGGACTCGACACACGCTACTTCAGTAAAATCGTATGGTAACTTTCCAAGTTCTAAACTGACCAAAACGTTACCATGCCATACATCAGTCAAGTTCCAGAGCGATCCGCTTAAAACCATAAACATTACGTTCACAAAGAGCAACCGACACATCGACATAATAACACAAACACAGAGGCACACGAATTCCAGTCACTTTAATGACCCTACGCGGGCGCCAGACAACTATTGTATTTTAACTGATGTTAAATCTCGTGTTGGTGGTCCGGCAGTTTTTTGTTTTGTTTTTTGTTTGTTGCTTTGTTTTGATTCTGTGTTTAATTTGTAATATACCCCAATAAAATTCTTTGCTGTGTCGAGACGAAAGTTATGATATTATCTCAAAAATATAAACAGGTTCCACACACTGACGTATAGTCACAACACCCTGGATTTACAAGTGCTGGGCCAATAATGTGGAAATCGGAACACAAAGCATAAGTGCACACCGAGATATAATTTCTAAGTGTTTTATACATAATTGTGGGGTGTCTCCACATCGCACTTTTCATTCTGCTTAATTTTCGAATACATTTCAAGTTATTGTGATGATCTGCCAGTAACCTAGTCTGAGGTTTGCGGCTCTTAACTTACAGTACGTGGAGAGTGGATTGTAAATAAATCACCCGCGGAGTGGAGATATCACCCAAGCTATAACTTTCAAATTTTGTACATATCGACAAAAAACGCAAGCAATGTTTCAGCCAATGGACCTCCGGGTTTAACCCGGAGGTCCATTGGCTGAAACTTTGCTTGTGCTGGTTATGCTTTGCAACAAATTTGCAATTATTGCTTGGGTGGAATCTCTACTCTGCGGGTGATTTAGTGATAATACACTCTCCACGTACTGTATGTTCAACCGAGACGCGAAGCCCTACCCATAGCCCAAAACCCACGTCGTGAAATGAACAGGGCAACTTGAATGAACAAGGCAACTTTTACGATAACAAATCTAGTAAATAACCCTCCAGTGTACCCCGCGACGTCACTGCATAACAAGAAATCAATACTCAGATAAAGGTCCAGGTTACTCCATCTCAGTTCAAATCATGAACTTACAAGGTGGTTATTCATAGAATGATCACTAACCTCGAAAAATACGACTTTATAGGCGGTATGTACTTTGAATCTCCTCCCACTGATATCATCTATGCAAATATTTCACGTGATGACGTCAGACGGTAACATATGCCATTGGAGCCGTAAACATAGAAAAAACTATGCGAGCTCTCATCCAACCAGAGGGCGAGGATTATAGTCTTATTGGAACATAGTAAAATGTTAAACCTTCCCAAAACGCCCAGTGGCATCACTTGTGGTATTTTCTCAACATAACGAAATTCACTAATCCGGTAGGAGTTTTGTACAGAAAACATTGAATAATGATGCGGAAATAAGATTTATATATAAATTTATTGTACAGGTATATAAATACAGATATGTACAATGGCGTATGCGAAAACAAAAGCCCTTTGATTGTAATCAACATATACAGAAAATTAAGTACATAAATTGGAGTATCTGTATAAAGTGTTGGTGATGAAAACGCAGCGCGTACACTTATATATACTAATCTACATACAAACTGTGACACTTTCATACATAATTCAGTGACGTAGATGAAGATGGGTCGAGGCAGGTGTTACCCTTCATCCTTCAAAGGTTTTGTCGGAATGTTTACTGGAGTCCTGTCAATGGCCCGTTCACGCTAAAAAATAGTTCCCAGGTGTCAATTAGAATCCAGAATACTACGCCGTTGAACGTTTGTTTCCCAGAACTGTTTAAGTTAAGCCGATATGTCAGAATACCATAATATCAAACGGCCAGTTGTCCGATAATGTAACTAGGAATTTAACAAATTCATTCTTGTTTGACAGAGCTCATCGAGCTCTGTCAAACAACATTGAATTAGGTAAATTCCAAGTTGCATGTAACCAAATTGAAATGGTTAAATTCCAAGTGTGCAAAAGGTTAACAATGGCGACCCTATCGCGATATGGGGGTATTTCCGGCATATCTTAGCGTAGTAAAGCAACAGCATGTGCCACTTTTTCTTAGACACTCGGACAATTTATGATCTGAACCTATCTTCTGAAAGAGCTAATCTATTTCACTGTGTTAAACATAACAACGGGGTTAATCAACATATATAGTTCTTCAATATCTCCGCCTCAGAGAGAGAGAGAGAGAGAGAGAGAGAGAGAGAGACAGACAGACAGACAGACAGACAGACAGACAGACAGACAGACAGACAGAGAGCCAGAGAGGAAAAATGGATTATTTCGGGTAATCCCAGAGGATCTTTCAATATGACACAATTCTGGAAGAATTTATGAAGCAAATGTGCGCACTGAAGAATACTGCATCTTTGAATATATTTACTTTAAAAAAAAAAATGTAACCTCTTTCAGCTCGAAACTGTTGCTTGCCAACAATGTTTGACGATATGATTTCCTTTATCAAAGAAGAGGTTTTATCTGGAATCATAGATATCAAAACTGCATAAATCTTGACTTCAGCACCAAACCAACTTGCTGATAATTACATCGCTTTTGGGAACTTAGCACTATTGCATTTACGGCATTCATCGGTCTCTTTACCTTCTATGTTTTGTAACATTTGTTTGTTTGCTACGATTTAACGACACTTTCGACAGCCAGGGTCACATCGTGTCGGCCAGGTTTACAGGTGGAGGAAGCCGGAAACCCGAAGATAACCAGAAAGTAATGGCGAGCAATTATCAGACTCTCCAACTTACTAACTCTGCACCAGCACGGTTGGCAGCGGCTGAAAACAAGCGTCACATCGATGTTCAGTACGCCTTGGTATGCAGTGCCACCGTTCTCCAACGTGGGTAATCAGGATTAACTGTCTTGGCCAAGAACACAATGCAGTTTCCGTTGGTCAGGATCGAACCGCTGACCTTTCTGTATAAAGTCCAAAGCTCTAACCACTGAACCAGCACGCCACCTACGTTACGTTACGCGCCTGTCATATCCGACCAACGCCGATCACAAAAAAATGTCATTCAAATGTTATTTCTCACTCGTTGTTTCCAAAACATAGATTATGACCTCTCGTTGGAACAGGCTCGCCGCGTCTCGTTCCAACTGTCGTACACGAGATATATTTTGAAGCACGAAATGAAAAGGTTCAGTTAATCAAAATCAAGATGCTTTCGCAAGAGTCGTACTCTGGTAATGTTATGTACGGGATTAATTGTACAGTACAGTCGCCGCGGAGTCGTCATAATCCACACGTGGGCAATGATGTCCCCGAATGCGTTTACCAGGTAATGAAAATCAGCAGTAGCAAAATTTTAATTAATGAAGCACCGGGTTGTACCCGGTGCTTCATTAATTAATTTTTTGATGTTTGTTCCTATAATTAGTATTTGGAATCTAATATTACTGCGTTCGTGGAAATATTGCCCACCCGTGGAAAGTGACCAGTCCACGGCAGCCGTACTATAATTTAATGGCATGTCCTTAGAATATGTAGATGTGTCCTAATATTACTGCGTTCATGGAAATATTGCCCACCCGTGGAAAGTGACCAGTCCACGGCAGCCGTACTATAATTTAATGGCATGTCCTTAGAATATGTAGATGTGTCCTAACAGTGGAAAATATTCAAGTGCAGTCAATTGTTTAAATTCATTCTTCATTTTAGAAAATTCGTATCTTCGTCTTTAGTTAACAAGTCACGCCATACAAGTGAAACAAATCAGTGTTATCCTTCTCAAATGAAGACGGCCTCAGCCTTCCACCAACTAACTAGTATGAGTATGGTACTACCACAACCACTTTCAACTTATCGGAACATTATCGTTGCAGTGAAAATGCATTCAAAACACATTCATATAGAAAGACTGGGGTACAAAGGTCGAGTGCAAGTGTATAAGCACCCACCTCCTTCCCTTTTAACGCATGTCTCTAAAGGTATAATTAAAATACGTATCCATCTGATTATAACAGACATTTTTCAACAATGAAGAACCCTGTTTCCGAATTATAATTTAAATAATACCACAAACTATTTGAAGACCAAAACCATTAACATATCTGATGTATGATTCTAATATTTATTTCTTTATTGGTGTTTAACTGGTAGAGTGCTAGAAGCCACTATCAGGGCTTTAATATGAAGAGCAGGTACCCCAGCATTATCTTAGAAGCAACATTACTTAGTCTATATGGGTTTGCCTTGTTACAATTCATGGGAGAGTGCCTCTTGGCACTCTCCCATAAATTGTAACAAGGCATAGACACATGAACAAATTTTGATAACCAAAAATAACTTAGCACTCAACCAGTTAAGGTCACATATTTCTACAACGTGGATATGAAGTCAAGTTCAGTCCGTTGCTTATACCCACGTTGCCCATTTTAGAGGACATCCATCTCGGGCATTGATGACCGGGTCATATTTTACCAGCAAAACAGAGCTTGTTTACCACAGTAAACAAGTACTACTAAACTTCTAGGGGTTCCCACGAGACGTAGGATTCTAATGCACCTTTGAGTTTGCTGATGAAATGTGGTGGAAATCTTAAGGGATTTATTCCTATCGCGGAACCTAGGTGTATTGTCACTTTGCTAACGAAATGGTGCTATATGATACACTGTTAGAAAGGGCTCACTGAGCCCTTTCTAACAGCGCACCACACAGAATTGCATCACTCTATTGAAGATATTATACAATCACGGGAAATTATCACGTGACATTCTAACAAATCACTGCATTGATATCGTTGGACAGAAAATGCATCGTCATTGTTCCAAATCACATTAACGCTGTAATTATGAAAAGTGAAAAGATCTTTGCGAGATAATCACGACTATAGTACACAAATCACAAAACACGTCTTATTATGTTCAAAAACAACTTTGATAAACCTATATTACTAGCGACAGTGAAAGTTAATAGGTGTGTTGCTTTATAAGGTGAAAAAAGCAATGAAATTTGAAAGGGACATTGGCAAACAAAACTCATGACTCAGTTTCCCAGTTCCGTATTTTACAAGTAAAGCGATCACAGGTCGGACCCCTTTGCCATCTCCTGAGTAAATCCGGCCATCTATGACCCCGCGGACAGGCCTCTTGAAGTTGTTTTATGTTTCTTGGTATTTAAGTTCACCGCTATGAGGTACTTTTGGATCGTGTTCACATCACACATGTACAAGTTTAGCTAGACATTTACTATGCTACTCACTTAATAAGGGACTCGCACCCAAGCCACTGGTTACTCACAGTTAAAAATTACCGTTAAATTTACAGTAGTCTACAGGCAACCGGCTGCAGCTTCTCTCGCCGTAAATTTTACGGTAACTAACGTTTCATCTCAAAGTACCAGAGTAATCAAGTAATAGCCCACTTCCAATGGGCATCCCTAGGCTATTTCCAATGCAGGGCCATCGGTATTAATTTTGGAGTGGACCAAGCGAGTGCGTAAAATTACTTCTGTGTATTTTAGCTAGACTATACATCACTCGATACGTACTTATTAATTTATTACACGCCAGTTCTATGATATCCCCATCTGCAGCAACACTAAACTATGCGGAAAGTGAAAATCTGTTCCGCACACATGTGCAGAACAGAAATCGTTGACGGACTATTTTTTATAAAGAAGCGAAATTATTTCTATGGATGTTAACACAAATCGTGCACCGCAATTACAATTTGAATCGCGGCGAAATAGTAACACGGGTTCCCCTCGCAAATTTGGTTGGCGATACAATGTTGTTCCTTTTGTTGATAGGTGCCAAATGAATTTCCGAGTGTCCTGATAATGGGTTTTATAGACGTGAAGGCGTGTAATAACCACAGAACGACACGAGTGTAATCGATATGGCACTTGTGCTATCGCGGAAGAATAAAACTCGAAGCCTGCGGCCTCTCGTTCTATCCATCCGCGCTGGTACTCATGCCATATTAGCCCATTCACACTTGTCTCGTTCTGTGTATTGGTCGAACCCGTTCCATTGAGGGGAGGTCACATGATGA
This sequence comes from Pictodentalium vernedei, assembly GCA_031216915.1. Taxonomy (NCBI): domain Eukaryota; kingdom Metazoa; phylum Mollusca; class Scaphopoda; order Dentaliida; family Dentaliidae; genus Pictodentalium; species Pictodentalium vernedei. The sequence goes on from CM062292.1 coordinate 103,450,464, forward strand.
GGTTTTGAAAATTTTTCAAAAATTTAAAAAAATAACATTGACAATAATAAATTTTGATATCGTCTGCGATGAGTAAAGGGTTAATTAAATGGCTCTTTTTTTCTCTTTCTCTGTTATGAAAAGTAATGATGTAAGACAAACAAATACGTTTGTAATGACTTTGGATGTGTTTGTTCCAAAAGTTCATTTCAAGCCTGGTTTCATTCACTCACTGTCGAAATGTTTTCTTTCAATATCCTACAGGAAACTGGGGGGATTACATACAAGTTAAATGTTGTGAGTTCAGTGATGCAACATTTACAAACAGTCATATTTTTTTGTTCATACAGCTGCAGCTGAATTGAATGGGGCAACTTAATCGTAATAATGTACCTCAGGCAGACAAGGTAGAACATACTTTCAGTTTTGAGTTTCTGACAAATTGCTTGATGCCAAATGAATGATGTCTGAAGTTCCAAAATGGTGTCTGAAATTTATTGACAACTGAACTTATGAAATGTATTGGTGCTTCACGATACTATTCTAATTCAAGAAGTGGATTCATTGTGGCAATAATTTTGCTATTGCTGACTATAGCGGCGGCTTAACCCTTTATCCCGACGCAACGGCCAAAACCGGCCAGCGCGAATCTCAAAAATCGCCAATTAATTTTCATTATTTTTTCATTTTTTGTCTCAAAAACATAGGTTTTGACACCTCATTGGAACGAGCTCGTCCCAATGAGGGGTCATAACCTATGTTTTTGAGACAAAAATGAAAAAAATTAGTTATTCAAGAATTTTTTTTACAAGTGTCGTCTGCTTTTCATGTTAGGTAATGGGTTAGAGACTTCAGGAAGCTGTGAGCAGAACATCACTCGGGCCCTTGGACCCACCATAGTGACAATGACTCAGTCCAGTGTGAACATTTGACAACATTAGCCTCAAAGGTTACAAAAACCTTCACTCTGGCGACAGCGGGTGCTTAAAAATCTCTCGGTCTGTTTTTGGTCTGCGGAAAGTCAAGTTACAAGGAAGATGGAATCAGTCTCCGTCACTGAGCTGAAAGACCGAAATATCGTTTTATTTTGAATGAGTGTATTTCTGCGTATGAAAAAAACCTTTTGGCAACAACTAAAATGTGGTTTAATCTTTTAACAATCGTCATGAGATTAAACTATACTTCACTTCTTTAGAAGCCAATACTGATTTTTTTTCTGCCGCAAAAAGCCGCAAAAAGCACTCATTCTGCCTTAATTGATGAACAAACAGACTCCTTCCGTTGTCATCCACGGAGGTTGGTGGTTGGTGCCCATTTTTCAGTGGGCATAGGATGAACTACCAATGATTTACTGTTCAGCTGTCTGTGGAGGTTTTTACATAACGCATAGGGTGTTTTGGTATACCATCAACCTCAGATGTGATTTGGTACACTACCTCTCTCCAGGTCAACACCGTGCTATGCTTCAGTTTGCAAACTGCAAGTTCAGACACTTGAGAACACAGAGAGCAGTTGTACAATTTACGTACTACCGGATGGTCCATGAACTGCAAAATCGGGTTATCACACCAGGATTTTACTCAGAGGCGGCGCAACCTGGGGAGGGCGTGGCGGGCACAGGGGACACGCCCTCCTCCACTTTTTTCCACAGGCACGTCACGGGGTTACACAATGAGTTAAAATGGGCGCATGCAAACGTGCGAATATACAGGCATTCCTGTAAAATATTATTTGCAAATCCAAACGAGATTTGGCCAAAAAATCCCAGCTTCGGTCACTCCAATACGTTTCTTCCACTTCAACCACCTTCCAACCCGACGGTTCGCCTTCGGGGTGGAAGATTCTTGAAGAAGAAGAAATGAATCGGACGGTGACCACATAGCGTCATGCTCATCTCAACGAGACTATAGTTTGTCATGGTACATTTACCGATATTTATTTCTTTATTATTACCCGGAGAGAACACCGAGCAACAGTGAGCGACTGTCAGACTTCCCAGCATACTAACTCCACATAAGCAGAGTTAGCATTGGTTGAAGAAAAGTGCACCATGGCGTGCAGTACACCATAGTACACTGCGCCACCGTGCCCCACGTGGGCAATCGGGATTAAGTGCCTTGACCAAATGACACAACGCAGTTACCCCTGGTGGGTATAGAATCGTTTACCGATATACGATTGTAAATTTTCTCCCATTGGGCCGAACCATGGTAGCCTTTGCGCTCTTCCACTATTATCGAGCCTCCGACACCTCTGTTTTTACCTTCTAAGACATTACCCGACTGACTAGTGGTTGGTGACAAGGATTTAAGGTCATCTTCCACTACACTACCACATTTAACAGCACAGAACTACAAAGCCAATCATCGCTAGAGCACTGCTACCCCGCATTTGGGGAAATACTTAGCAATTCACTGTGACTAACGGTTAGTTGGAGCCAACTGGCACCGGTTTACTTCCACATATTTCAATAAAATCATTCCACCATATCAGTCTGTATAAACTCGACTAAGAATTTTTATCTACATTCAAGAAAATTTTCTGAAGGCATCAAAATTGATTGATTCGGCAGTAGAAGAGAGTTGATAATCTGGATGTCCAGCATGTTACCTTACACAATACGTCGTAACACTCTTAAAAAGCCGAGTTGTTAGGTGGTTAAACATCTCCATTTGTTATCTCCCAAGTATAGTTTATGACTTCTCTTTGGAATGAGGTCAAAAAGCTTATTTCAAAAGGGGGTCATAAGCTATGTTTGGGAGGCAACAAATAAAAAATAAAATTTTAATGTCGATTTTTTTTAATAGGGTTCTACAAATATGGTCGGTATGTTATTTATTTATTGGTGTATATTTCTTTATATTTTAGTGTTTGAGATCACATATTTCTGCACAATGGCACATCGTGACCACAGCATGGAGATAAACTGCATGTGGAGATAAAGTCAAGTTTAGTCGATTGTTTATACCCATGTTGCCCATTTTAGATGACTTCCGCCCCAAGCATAGGTGCCGGGATCCTATTTTACCAGTAAAACAGAGCCTGTTTACCACTTAACAAGTTATTGGTGTTTAAGGTCACATATTTCTGCACAGTGGCTAATCGTGATCGCAACAAGGATATAAAGTCAAGTCCTGCCAATTGTTTATACCCATGTTGCCCATTTTATAGGAGTTCCACCACTGGCATTGATTAACAGACCCTATTTTACCAGTAAAACATAGCATGTTTACCGCATTTATTTATTGGTGCTTAACCCTGTTCACACAGACATCAAAACGTCAAAATTTCAAGCTGCAAATTTTTCCCATAATGTAGCCAGAAATTTAACCAATTCAATCTTGTTTGACAGAGCTTAGCTCTGTCAAACAGGATTGAATTGGTTAAATTACCAGATGCATATTGGGAAGATGTGCTGCTTAAAATTTCGTTATTTTTACATCAGTGTGCAGAGGGTTAAAGACACATATTTCTGCAGAATGGCTAATCATGACCACAGCATAGAGATAAACTGCAAGTGGAGATAAAGTCAAGTTCAGTCAATCGTTTATACCGTTACCCATCTTAGAGGACATCCACTCCAAGCATTGGTGACTGGGTCTTATTTTACCAGCAAAAGAGAGCTTGTTTACCTTTTAAACAAGCACTGTTTCACTTCTCGGGGCTCCCGTGGGGGGGGGGGGGGATATGTTAGCAAGGGGGTTAAGCAAGATAGATAATGGCATGTCATATGAAAACATAACAGCCATTAATATAAAATTACCCAATCATTAACTAGTTATGTCTAAAAGACTATTAATAAATCATATCCGTACGGATGTTCACAAATGCCTTGGATAATATTTATGACAACCCATTCAGTATATTTCATATAAATTTTATTTTTTTCACCATTATCACATAATGTTAATTTTGATATTTATGATTCAGGCAATTTTCTCTTAAATCAATTTTTTCATAATGTATCATACACTGAAAGAAGCAAGTATGATGTTGTTTCACACGAGCACCCCGATAGCCCATAAAAATGATTTGTTGGATGAACACACTAAATAAAGACATACATTCAAGGAATATTTAACTGTCTCAATTTCCACTGCCAATTGCCAATGAATCTGTGGGAATAGTATTCTACTTCCCAATATTGATAATTCCAAGCACTGATATCATTTCTTGGGAAGCTCTCATGGATGCCTCTCCTCGATGTATTTATTTATATATTTATTTATTGGGATTTAATGACTCTTTCAACAGCCAGGGTCACCTAGTGTCAGACAGTTTTATGGGTGGAGGGAGCACAAGTACCCACAGAGAAGTACAGAGCAACAGCTAGCAACTGTCAAACTCCCCAACGCATTAACACCACACTGGTTGAAGACAGGTGCACCATCTACATTATGTAGAGAATGTGTTATCACTAAATCACCCACAGATCGGAGATTCCACCCAAGCAATAATTGCAAATTTGTTGCAAAGCACAACTAACACCAGCAAAGTTTCAGCCAATGGACCTTCAGGTTAAACCCGGAGGTCCATTGGCTAAAACATTGCTTGTGTTTTGGTCGATATGTACAAAATTTGAAAGTTATAGCTTGGGTAATAACTCCACTCCAAAACTGATTTAGTTACAATCCACTTTCCACATACTATATGTGCAGTACATCTTAGTACACGGTGCCATCTGGGCCCCATGTGGGCAATTAGGATTAAGTGCCTTGCCAAAGCACACAATACAGTTACCCCTGGCAGAAATTGAATTGTGGATCTTTCGATTTGAAGTTCAATGCAACAACCACTGAGCCATGGCACTCCCCCCTCAATGATGTCAAGGCATGCTTTATCAACAAAGAAATATTGTGACAAAACCTTCCAGTTTATCCTATCTCTTTTTCCTACTGGCACTGTTGCAAGATGACATAAGAAATGTCTGAAGTGCATTTACATGCTGCTGTCAAGCCAGAAAATGAGCAGACTGCAATCTGAAAAATGAGGTTCCCAGAGGGTGAATTTTGTGATGCTACCCTGCACAGCAGGGTAGCATCACTAAAATTTACCCTCTGTGAACCTCAATCTGAATCAGGGTCTCAAAACTAAACAGAAAGAGGTATCCAGAGGATAAATTGGCCCACTGTATGGGATAGCATCATCAAATTCACCCTCTGGGGACCTCATTCTGCAAAAGTCAGATTGCTTATTTCAGACTTGGCTGCTGCCAGATATTCCTACCCAGGACACAAAATCTCTTGCCACTGAAATAAGTATAATTTGGGAACATTTTAACCACATTTTTCCCTTGTAAACTGAATGGACTTTTTGACCAATAATTTTTTGATTTATTTATTTAGTGGTGTTTAAGATCACATATTTCTGCACAATGGCTAATCCAGACTGCAACATGGAGATAAAGTCAAGTTTAGTCAATCGTTTATACCCATGTTGCTGCTCATTTTAGAGGATTTCCACCCCAAGCATGGGCGACTGGGTCTTATTTTCCAGTAAAACAGAGCTTGTTTACAACAGTAAACAACAGCTGCTTCACTTCATGTGGTTCTTGAACTAAATCATTAAAACATTTTTTAAAACACTTTCATAAAATCTAGTATGGCTGCTTCACTGCAGCCATGACTAGATGAAAAAAAATTTTGAAAATACTCAGTGGGTTAAGAGTTGACCTTTTACGTAATGAATTGGCCACACCCACCTGAGTAAGTAATGCAGCAGTAGAAAAAAAATCATTTTTAAAAAAATTTCGAAGAAACTGTATCATGTGACCCCTCAGTGGAATTCGAATGAGTTCGTTGAGCTCACTCCAACCAGTTGTCACATGATGTGGTTTTGTTGAAATTTTTGGAAAATTTGAAAAACTAATATATAAAATAATAAATTTTGATATTGTCTACATTGGGTAAAGGGTTAACCCTTTACCCAATGCAGACCATGTCAAAATTTATTATTTTAAATATCATTTTTTTTTAATTTTTCAAAAAATTCCAACGAAACCATATTATGTGACCCCTCATTGGAATGAGCCCATCGAGCGTGTTCCAATGAGGGTTCAAAAGGTATGGTTTTGTGGAGATTTTTTGAAAAATAATATTTTGTCAGCTACTGAATTGTCATATTACGATGTCCAATTCGTTGGAAAAAGGGTTAAGACATAAAATAAATGGTAAGGACAGATCCAGACATAACTATATTCAAGGCTTATTAAATTTACCTGGGCTCGAAAACAGTTTGGATGCTGTCAGTAATCAACTAAAATAATTCTTACCAATTAATCATTCAATGATATCAACTTCACATCAATTTTTTGTATTTAGTTATTACTATTGGGGTTTAATGACACTTTTGATGACCAGGACCACCTCATGTCAAGCAGTTTTACAGGTTGAGGAAGCCGGATTACCAAGAGAGAACCACCAAACCACCAAGTGACAATAAGCAACAGTCAGGCTTCCCAATGTACTAACTCTGCACAAGCAAGTGTATCATTGACATGTAGTATGCCTTAGTACACCACACCAACATGCCCACATGTGGGTAATTCAGATTAAGTCACTTGCCCAAGGATATGGTTTGATAGGAAATTTCTGAACCGAGTTCACCAAAGTTGATCTGAGAGATTTGCCGATGCCCAGATTGATTTTAGTGAACGAGGTACAGACATTTCATGTCAAATCATGACAAATTTGAGATTCTTTTTTCACAGAATATGCAACTTAACCCTGGATAAAACTGGCCAGCACTGTTAATACAAATCGCCTACCAAATTTTATTATTTTTTTTAAATCTTCACCTCCAAAACATAGCTTATGACCTTGCATTGGAATGAGCTCATTCCAATGCAAGGTCATAAGCTATATTTTTGAGGCAAAAAACAATTTTTCAAAAAGTTTTTCAGGTAATGTTTTTTGGCAAAAGTCATCTGCTATTCATATCAGGTAAACAGTAAATGAAACAGACGGGATCATAAATACAATTCTACATCCGTAACCAACTCACTCGCATTGTTTTAACATGAATGATGACGTCTGACGTCATCAGACATGTTAAGTCTCACTATTTTAGAGGGATATTCACTATTTTCCAGAATGAATTTTTGTTGAGACTAAAACTGGGATTTTTGACAGAATCTCATTATTAAAATCAATAAATTTTACCCTTTGAGATGCATAAAAATTAAAATCTCACTATTTTCGCTCAGAAATCTTACTATTTTACAACTCAAAAGCTTAACATGTCTGGACGTCACACATTATTAGATGTTTTATGAATGATATTTCCGTAATGAACTATTTGCTCTGATTAGGTTATAAAATGATAATTCAATTCACAGGACTCTATTGTTGATTGTACCTAACACCAACAGTGCAGTTTATTTATTGGTCATTAAAACAAAACTTGTTATATCAACTTTAATTTGCTCATGTTTGCCTATTCATAATCAGTCATGAATATATTATTTGCCATTAAATAATCATGGTCGCTGTTTAAAACGATTTGAAAAAAATTGATAGAATGTTGAAAGAAAATCAGCACTATCTCTGTACACAATATCTGGCAGTGGAGCATGGAAAAAAAACCCATGTGGACAAAAAACACCATTTAGGCAAAACCCCATTATAAAAGCTCGGACAAAACACCATGCAGACAAAACACCATGCTGCTACAGCCTGGACAAAACACTATGTTGCTAAAGTCCGGGCAAAACACCATGTAGACAAAACACCATGCATTTTTTCCAGCAACATTCTTGTCAGAAGTGATATTATAGTTGTTGTTGTACTTGAGCAGCTTCTCACTTTTTGGCTTTTTTGAACCGCCTGTCCTATGATCATTAGCATTCCTTTATTCTATATTCTAGCTACTCACTAATCATTCTTGTTGCTCTTGTTGTTGTAATTTTCCAACTTCTTTTAACAGATTGAATGCCAGAAGCCACTATCAAGGCTTTCAAAAAAAATAGCCAACATTTTCCTTGCTCATGTTTCATATTCAGTCAAATGCAAATAATATTTTGTTTGTATAAATTTGATTTAATACAAATTATTGGAGAGTGCCTGATGGCCCTTAACCAGTTAAACCTTCTCTCCCATCTACTCACTATTCATTTATGTTGTTGTAGTAATTTTCAAGCTTCTCATTTTCTTTTAACCCACCTAACCTGTGATCATTATCTTTTCTAATCACCTCTTCTTTCATCAAATATATATCTATGATTCCATTTACTGACTTTGTGCTGAACTGTTTGTTTTTTTAGGATTTTCTTAAACATAATAACACAAGTCTGTTGTTGATATTATTGAATAAAAGTTATTTTTCAAACCAGTCTTTTTCTAATGCATATTCCTAAACTCACATTGATTCCCCATCTGCTATGGGCTCGTGTTACAACACAGGAGTGTCATCAGTTCTTATTGTTCAAACTCCCCTTTCTTCAAACCCATCTTTCCAAAATGCATGGGGTTTTGTCCACCTGTTCATGGATTTTTGTTTACCTTTGCAGGGGTTTTGTCCATGTGTTGTTTTATTCAATGGTGTTTTGTCTGCACGGGATTTTTGTTCGGGGGGGATTTTGTTTGATGGGGTTTTATCATCTGGCATTATCTGGCAGTACAAGTGCTTTAAATGATACCAAGATTACAATAAAAAGCAGTCAAAATGTAAGACAATATATATTATTATTCCAAGATGTCCATTTTCTTGTTGACTCATAGATTCTTCATATGATTTTCTTTTTGATGACAGTTTTAGATAAAATTCCCTCCCTCATGTTCACCTCAATATTGATTTCAAGTGGAGAGATGAAATTTCACTCACAACTGTTGTCAAAAATAAAAAATGTTGAAGAATCTTAGAGCTAACAAGATAAGTGGAAGTTAAATTTTTATCCATTTAACACAAATAGTGAACGCTTGAAAAAAGATTCTTGAAACCTAAAAATTTCTGTTTTTTTTATCTAAAAATTATAGCTTGATTATTTCTACTCATAGTAATGAGCTCAATTAGCTCATTCCTGTGAGAGATCATAAGCTATGTTTTCGGCCCCACAAAGTAGATCTTCTGTTTCTCAGGCTATTTTTTGTAACATTGCATGTGGGCGAGCATATTTTAATTTTATTTTGTAATTATTTCTTTGCTATCAAAAGTTCATGTTCTTGGTTTGTTTCATGTTTTAGGCTTCATAATCTATAGAATAGTGTGGATGGTGGTGTATTTTGTCACTCGAGTGCAAAAAGACTTTGCAATGCTAAAGCATTACAAAGCCTTGTTGCACTCAATGGACAAATTTATCAATTTTATTAACTTGGATAAAAATATCAGACATAAACCATTTAATTTTTATTTTTTTAAGTTTGCATTGGTTATAAAAAGAGAGCATGCCACAGCCAAAAGGACTATATCTGGAGAACAGATTTTGAACTTTTTGTGGCCTTAATTATGACAACTCATAGGAATGAGCTCAACAAGCTCATTCCTGTAAGAGACCCTAAGCCTTGTTTTGAAGACAAAAAATGAAAAACATATCACCATCCCCCAAAATGGAGATTTTTTGTAAAATAGCTGGCCTATTTTAGCTGTAACAATATGTAAAGGGTGAAGGACATTATACATCATTTTTTCAATTACTTTTACTGATGTGTATTTCGCTTTTTTTCACACATAAGAAAATTAAGTTATACAAGAGGCTAATCTGTTTTTTATGTCAGCATTCAAAAGTATTCTCGTTAATAACCTGGTTTAACCAGAAAGAGGCTGTAAGCAACAGAATACAAAAGCGCACATATATTCCTATTTACAGCTTTAAGTTATACACAATATCTTTTTTATCTTTATAAATGAAATATACAACAATGATTGATGTGATGATGAGATTTATACAGAGTCAGTGTATGTGACTCTTGTAAAGGAACACAACTCATCTACAACTGATTCTGCATCTATAGAATTATACAGTTCCTTTTAAAAATATTTTAAAACTAATCATCACAATAATAAATTACATTATAAAAAAATGTTTTAAAAAAATTACATTTTATTTGCCGCCAAAAACTTTTTGCTCCACTGCTTTGTTTTTATCATAAAAATTGCAGTCTAAGTTCGGCTGATTGGCACTTTAGAAAGTTTGTTTTCAGGACAAAGCATCGGAAAGCAGGCAGATTTGTAAATGTGCCCCAAAATGTCGTAGGTAATAAATGAACAATTTTCTTGGCGATCAATGAGATGTTGGATTACTTTCCTTGCATTGCATCGCTACACGTCTGCCTTTGTAAACAAATAAAATCTCAGGGCTATTTAACCCTTTACCTAACAAATCTGCTGCATCTGCTCATGTAATATGAAAATTCAGCAGTTGAAAAAATATTAATTTTCTGAAAATTACAACAAAACTATATCATGTGACCCCCTCATCCATGCCAAGTTGGGTTTCAGTTGGCCAAGTGGAACTTTAGTTGCAGAGCAGAAACCAACACTGATAAATATTGAAGTTCAAGGTCACTATGACCTTGACTTTTGGCTCAATGATCCCAAAATGAAAAGGGTTTTTCCTCTCATCATGCCTAACCCACATGCCAAGTTTGGTTTCAGTCAGCCAGGCAGAATTTTAGTTAGAGAGCAGAAAACAACTCCATCTACAGACAGACAGATGGATGATTTTAAAATTTAAATTTCGGGGGGATATAAATCATTTAGTTCAAAACTTATTATCCAGACATCAACAGGTGGATACTCAAAACCAATCACTTCTCCTTTTAACACATGGATTACAAAGTTTATTGTAGTGGATGATGTATAGACAAGTGCCCCCAGTCAAAAAATGCACAGTTGAAGAAATGCCAGATGAATTGGCAAGCAGGACAACTGCACCCCAGTTTAATTGTCAGCCAGGACAACTCCATCCCAGTTGAAATGACAGAAAGGCCAACTGCCCCCAGCTCCAGTTCAGGGGAAGCATAAGAAATGTTTTCATTTTGGCAATAATAATGGATACAGTTAATCTCTTTTGTCATTTCTTTTTACAATTATTTTAAACATTTCTGGGAGGTAGTGTTTTTTTCTGGTTTGTTGATCTTTATTGTCATTGATTTTTTTCCCAAAAACAATGATTATTATAAAAACAGAGAAGAAACCTAAAGGCAGCAGTTAGGCTTCTCAAAGTAGATCTTCTGTTTCTCAGGCCATTTTTTCTTGGGCGTTTTTTTTATTTCATTTCTGTAATTATTTCTTTGCCATTAAAAAGTTAATGTTCTTGGTTTGTTTTATGTTTTAGGCCTCATAATGTACAGAATAGCATGGGTGGTGGTGTATTATGTCCCTTGAGTGCAACAAGGCTTTGCAATGCTAAAGCATTGCAAACACTTGTTGCACTCAAGAGACAATTTTATTGACTTGGGTAAAATATCAGATATAAATCATTTAATTTTTATTTTTTTAAGTTTGCTTTGGTTATAAAAAGAGAGCATGTGGCAGCCAAAAGGACCAAGCGGGCCTGAGAAACAGATTTTTAAAGTTTTTAGCCTTATATTAATTCTTGCTCAGACATAAAGGATGAACACCGATATCTAAAACTGTAATTGATACTCAGGTTCTTTTTGAAACAATATTTGAAATGGATTTCAATCAAATCTACAAGGAAAAGAGCTGCAGCACAAAAATTAATTCCAACAAAATTAATAATTGCAACTTTGTCAAAACACATTTTGAATTATGGTTGTTAATCTCCCCATATTTCTTTGACTTTACTCACAGAAGTTTCAAATTTATGAACAGCCAAATGTGCTTCTCCACTAAAATTAGTACTCTAGTAACGGGGAAAGCTGTCTGTTGGACTGAGATGCTGTTTTCCATACAGTACTCTAGGAATGAGGAAAGCTGTCTGTTTGACTGGGATGCTGTTTTCCATACAGCCACTGCAACTGAAAGCTGTTATCCTGGCTGCCAAATCAACTGGGGGACAGTTGTCCTGGCTGCCAACTCAAATTGGGGAAGTTGTCACTTGCTAAGTTGCTAATTCATCTTGGGATAGTTGTCAAATTGTGCATTTTTTGACTGGGGGCAGTTGTTTTGGAGAGTGGGGGGGGGGGGGGGGGGGGGGGGAGGGTGGACTTGTCCTACCAACATAGTGGATTGAAGGAACTTGAGAAACCAACAATCTCTCATTCAGCAAATTCCCTAAAACTTTTCACTGCATTCAATGGCTCACGGATGTTTATAATTTAACAAAAAAATAAATAAAAAAGCTGCAAATTCCCAGCTTCTAAATTTCTATGCACAAGTTCACTGCAGCATCTAAACCATAAAAATTGTGTGAAAATTTCTTCTCACAATGCTTTCTAAAAAATAATGGAAGTATTTCTAAAAAGAATGAAAGTATTTTGTAGTACAAATAAGTAAATTCTTTATTGAAATTTACAACAAACAGCCTGCATCTCATTCAGTGGCAGATCCAGAGGGGAAGGCAATAACCCCACCCATCAAACCACCACCCCACTTTGGGTAAATAAGGAAAACAACCGCATAAATGTTTTGCAACTGATTTCACATAATAACCCTTTACCCAATGCTCACAATATCAAATTTGTTATTTTAATCAATTTTTTTCTAATCTTTTTAACAAAACCGTATCATGTGAGCCCTTCATTGGAATGAGCTCGTTCCAATGAGGGATCACATGATGTGTTTTTGTTGAACTTCTTTAAAAAATAGTTTTTTTTCAACTGCTCAATTTAAAAGTAAATGTGTATTTTTTGTGACTTTAACACCTAACCTGCTGAGTATTTTTAAAAATATTTTTATCAAATCTAGTCAGGGATGCTGTAAATCAGCCATGGCTAGATTTGATGAAAGTATTTTAGAAATTTTACTTAAGAAATCATTGGTCAATACATATTATCGCTACAGTGGTCTGGGTCGTAGCATCACGTCTCATTGAGGTCAGATCGTCGGATCTGACCTCCTCACTGAGACGGGATGCATCAACCCAGATCACTTCACTGTAGCGATAAAAGGTTTATTATATGACTTATAGTTCAACTTCGCATGTCAACATTAGTATTACCAATTCCCCCAACCTTTTTTTGGTAAAATGGATTGAAGTAAAAAAGAATTATTTTTTTTACACTTATTTTTGTAACAGGTGCACACTTCTGGAGAATACCCCGATGTGGATGAATGCAATGAATATCGTGAATGTGATAAAAAAAACCTGGACGCCATTTGAGTGCACCCATTCCAGCTCAGAGTAAAGTACTCTCTGCGAACGGAACAGCTAATTAGTAATTATGTGACTTCGAAGGCACTCATAAATAGGCCGTCAAACTATAGTGATACGGAATCAGATTCTGCACTCTGGATTTTCCAAGGACCAGGAAGAGATTGTCAAACAGTAGTGATATTTAGTGGTTAAATTACATAGTCATATAATAAACCCCTTGATTTAATTTACATTTAATTAAAAGTACACAAGTTTTACTTATTCCAGTGGCAAGTGATTTGCACTCCAGGGCAGGAATATTCACCAGAGTTAATGATTGCAGTAAAGATGAATCGAGAAAGGGAATCTCTGGTCACATTTTAAAAGTGAAGTGTCTGTGCATCCTCTTCTTGCTAATGCCCGATAAGAATGCAATGACCAGGGGTGGACTGGCTGTGTGGTTCACCGGGAAAATTACCTGTGACTCCCTATTGGGCACCCACTGGGGCTCCAAAATTGATGCAGCTAATACCTGTTGGTATGTAAAAATGACCAAAAAGACGAAATGGATCTGATTGCAAAGACTGCCGGTATATCGAAATGTTCTCTATGTGGACTGCCATTGGACATTTCGATATACCAGCAGTCTAGTCTGCCATTGATTGCTCAGATGAAAGGAAACAGCATTCTTTCAATTTAAAAAATCAAAATTTCTCCGACTGGGCCGAACTATGGTCTTCTTGATGGGTCCTCCCCCTCCTCCGGTAGAACTATTTTAGTCGAATTAATGACGAAGATGATACAAAAATGCCATCGAAATGTCCTCAATGTGGACTGCCATTGATTGCTCAAATGCAAGGAAGCCACGTTCATTGTTCGCAAAATCAAAATTCTCCCCAGATCTGCCCTCCTCCCTGGTGCATTCTCCCTGTAACTTTCTTGGCCCAGTCCACCCCTGGCAATGACTGGTTGATAAAGATAAAATTGGCCTAAACTCTCTCTTTCTCAGCTATATTTCTGAAAACGTTTGTGGGGAGGCACGTGCCTTCTGATGCCTATGTCCCTCCACCACCTACACTCACACCTTTTTAGCAATGGTCTGGATCCACCACTGATCTCATCTCTCTTGGTACATGTTTTGTGGAAATATAATTTTGATAAATGACCTGCTAACAGCAGCTACGTTCTGTCATAATTTCACTGAGCAACGAACACAGTTCACTAAACAATGGTCTGTCCCTTGGACAGTCTAATGTACACTTTTGAATGATGTCTGTAATGCGAGCTGGGCAGTGGTTGGCAATCTCCAGTGAAATGTCAGCCAACTTGAGGCCTGTTACAATGTCATCATCAGATTTTGTTCTATATGGCAGATCGCCCAAATGAAAGACTTCCCATATGAACACACCGAAAGCCCACACATCACTTTTTGTTGAATAGTCATCATCCAAGGCCTCTGGTGACATCCATCTGAGTGGTACAATATTTTGTCTTAATTTGTAATATTCTCCTGCATAAACATCACGTGAAAGTGTTAGCAGGGATACTTTTAGTTCTAAACGGGATGTAAGCAGCACATTCCTGGCTGCCAAATCTCTGTGAACAAATCTGTGAGTGGATATATGCTCCATTCCAAGGGCTACTTGGTTACAGAACATCAATTTTTGCTCCATGTTCAATGGTGGAAGTCGTGAAGTGAATCTTCCATTGTTGTCAGTTCTTGTTGCTAGCAGAAACTGTTTCAAATCACCCTATAAATGAAAAAAATATGTACATTCATTTTTGTTTTTTTAATCAATAGGTGCAAGCTAGGTCCCTGCAAATTTCAAATATTCCTTTATCATTCAATTCGACCTCTAATATTCGATTTGAATTTGATTCAAGTTTTGGGGTCGGATAATTAATAAGTTGGAATAGTCACCAGGTTTTAAGTTTTGTTATAAACGAGATTAATTTACCCATTTTATTCAGTTCAATGGACATATTCTACCTATAAAAACATTATTCAAGGATAAAAACATTGATAAATATGCTTAATAATGGGAAAACTACAAAGTTTCTTTCTTGATTTAAATCTTCTACTAAATCTACTAACAAAATATACAATCATGATGGTTTAAAAATGATTGGTTAGAGAAATTTCGGAATTTCAATTATGGGAGAATTACCGAAAAATGGAACTATTCTATTTCCATGTCATCGGGCAAATTGTAGATAATCTACAAAAAACTGTAAATAAAATATTATATAGTATGGGTATTGGCTGTGTGGTTTGGCTGTTTCTCCTCGAGACTGAAGTATGATTTTAGTCCAGCTGCACGTCACAATGTCTTCTAAAACCAAGAGATCACAACGGGTGTTAAAACCAGAAAAACTAGAAATGGAAAAAGGAGTTGATTTATGATTTGTGAACTTTGTTAGAACGTCTAGGCAATGGACTTGAAATTATTGAAAAGTTTTGGCGAATATTTGATTCGAAATTTGATTCAAGTCAAAACATGGTTTTCACGGGAGCCTAGTACAAGCCTAGGGTGGCTGTAATGGTGACAAGCATTAGCAATTTTGCATCTGTCATCCCAAACTTGGTATCAGCAACAGGGCTTGTATGTATGTGGTAGGTTTTGATTGATAAAATGAAACCTTGAAATATGTTTTAACTCTTAACAAACCAGGTATTTTCAAGATATTTTTCAGCAAATCTAATCATGGCTGCTATGAAGCAGCAATGTCTAGATTTGATGAAAAATTCATCTGAATTTAACTCATGAAATCATTTGTCGAAAAATTTATTTGGTTTATAATGGGAAAATATGATTAACTGTGCCCGAATTATACTTATTTTAATGCCAGGAGAAATCCTGAGTTCTGCAGGAATATCTGCCAGCAACATGCAAGGAGTTCAATAGGAACGTGTAAAGCTATAAAATTTGATTAAAAATCATCCATATGATTCAATTCGATTTGATTTGAGTCTTGCCGATTCAAAAACCTTCGAATCATTTAAGTTTTCTCAAAATCTTACTAATATAAGTGTCTCATCTTGAAGTCTTCTATGAGCTGATGATAAACAGAGTTGGGAGGTTTAGATTTTTTAGATTCGGTTTCCATTTCAGTTCAGTTGCAGAAAAAAAAGAGAGCTCATTCCAATGAGCAGTTACATGATATGCTTTTGTTGAAATGTTTTGAAAAATAACTTTTTTAACCCTTTACCCAATGAATCACTTGCATCCGCCCTCGTAATATGCAAATTAAGCAGCTGAAAAAATATAATTTTTCGAACATTTTCAACAAAACTATATCATGTGACCCCTCTTTGGAAAGCACTCGTCGAGCTCGTTCCAAAGAGGGGTCACATGAAATGGTTTTGTTGAAATCTTTTTAAAAAATTAAAAAAATGATATTTAAAATAATACATTTTGAAATCGTCTGCGTTGGGTAAAGGGTTAAACTGCTCAATTTGTAAATTATGTGGGCAGAGGTAGCTGATTCATTATGTAAAGGGTTAATGAGCCACAGAGCAGAAAGCAGGAAGTTTAAATCTTAAACCGTTGAGTAATTTTAATCAATTTTTCATCAGATGTAGTCATGGCTGCTGTGAAGCAGTCATGACTAGATTTGATGAAAAATTCATGAAATTATGACTCAAAACAACATTGATCAAAAAGTTTGTACAATTCACATAGGGAAATTTGGTTAAATATTCAGATTTCACTTATTTTAATGGAGAGAGATGTCATGTCCTGAGCAGGAATATCCGCAAACAGCATGAAAGTGATAATTTATTTTTAGAGCTATTTGAATGCTCACAGAACAAATATCTTCATATAATAATTATAAATAATTAATCATAAACTGAAACTAAAACTAAGTTCAAGCTCAAAATATTCTAAATTTGATAATTTATCTTTCAGACATGAGGTGCCCCTGGCTGTCGAAAGTGTGATTAATCCCAAATAAATAAATAAATAAATAAATAAATAAATTATTTTAATAATATCAGTCAGATCATTCAAATCAACAGCCTTGCAGAATGTCTCAAAATCAAAATTAAATTAACATTTCATCAGTTTCTGATTTGTGATACAAAAAAACTACAACAAATTCCTGTTTCCGCCAGAAAAAATAAAGAAAACAAAAAAATAGTGTTCATGAAAAATTTGGAAACTTCATTATCCTATCAGCGTAATTGAAGACTGGGTGCAGCTCTTGAAGACAGTGAAACCAATCTAGTAACAGAGATAATGATTACATAATAGTACAAAGTGTATTGCTAATAAATACAACATGACTGTCGACACCTTTGACAGAAATCATCAATTTGTTGCACCATATTTATGCAGTGTGAAGCACTTCACATTATAGAAAATAAAGGCCAGGTGTTTTTCATAAAGCCAATTGCAATTTTTAACCCCATATCTAAAAATATATAAAGAAAGTAAATAGGTGAACAGAAGATTATAATAATTTGTTTTTACAATGTTTCAGTGTTGAAAGCTAATTTAACATTAACCAAAGTCAATGAGGATGATATATACAATTATAGTTTCTTCATATATTTTATAGGTCAATATTATGAAACTGAGAAAATTCTATATGGTGATGGTTGGTTTGACTTCTAATTTCTGGTGTGGTAACATGCCTGAACATTTTACAGTTGAAAATAGAAGTCCTGCCAGTGTATTGTCAAGCCTGGAATTAAGCAATCTGTCATTTGCAGAGTGCGGACCCCAGAGGGTGAATTTGTTGATGCTGACCAATACAGTGGGCTAGAGTCTCCCAATTTATCCTCTGGGTACCTCTTTCTGTTTAGGCCTGAGACCTTGATTCAGACTGAGGTTCACAGAGGGTAAATTTGGTAATGCTATCCTGAGCTCGTTCCAATGAGGGGTCTCATGATATGGTTTTGTTGAAATATTCTGAAAAATTTAATTTTTTCAACTGCTCAATTTGCATATTACGTGGGCGGATGTGGGCGATTCGTTAGGTAAAGGGTTAACCAATGAACATTTTCTGCACTAATTGTGGCAGGACTTCTAGTATCAACTGTAGTGCTGGAGCCAGTCTGAGAGCCCTAGAATATTAGAATATCACAGTTAATGCCTAAGGGTTCTAGCTCGTGAAGCTCTGTCAAACAAGATATAACAGAATAAATGCTAAGTTTATCACTAGAATACAGGAGAGTGACCCAATCCTTGTTAATTGAATACTCATGTTAATTGAATAATTTTCATTGGCAAAGTGGCTATTCAATTAACAGGGTTCCACTGTATTTTATTCTATACCCTATATGCAGGTACCAGGCCAAATTTGTACTGAGGGAATGGTAAATAGTTTTGTGTTGAAAGTTATGTGTGAATAGAAATGAATATTATCTGTCCCTTCATTCAGACTATGAATGTAGGATGGGAATGTTAACTGGTAGAGTGCTGGAAGCCCATATTTGGGCTTTACAAAATGCCACAGGTTGTGACAAAACTATGTACACTCTGTTAGAGAAATTAGCATCTTGATCCTGGCAAGAATAATGATTCTGTTGATGTTACATTGCTCAGTTACATTTGATTGGATAGTGCCTATTGGCACTATCTAATCAAATTTAACAGAGCAATATATGATGAACATAAATCTGCAGCCAATAAAAATGTAACACTCGACCAGTTAAGTTGTATGAAGTTCATAGCACTTCATACAAAATGTAACAAGCCCATCTTCTAACGTCTGAATGAATTAAATGATGTTGGAAGATGGGCGGAGCAGAATTCTTGTAGTTATGCACAATTCCGAGTCACCTTCCAGTTCAAGGTTGTCAGGGGTCTGACCCCACTTCCCTACCTCTGACTCCACTAACCTACCAACAGTATGCACACTCAAATCAAATAAGGTTCTAGACCCTGACTTCCATCTGTGGTGGCTTCATAAGCAAATAAAGTTAATCAGGTTGCAAGAGATTTAAAATACCACATCGTCCCTGTTCGCTTTTGGCATGCTGAAACTTTCAGTCATTCATTTCAACATGCCCATCCCACATTCTGATAGAGTGACAGATAATTCATTTCAGTTGTTATAATTTAATTCTGCTTGTTTGCTTGATTATAAAGAACTCTTACACGGTGGTAGACTCTGTCAATTTATATCACTGCAGTCATATTAACTTTTCTTCACATGACAGTTTTATTATTTACAACATAGGCTACTATATGCGGTCTCGAATACTGAAGAGAAAAATCATGTGAACAACACATGTGAAAACAAACTAACAGCCCACCTGCAGCAGTTTAAGTTCAGCTGCGCCACTGGACACTCACATAATTGTTTATTTGACAAATGGGCGAGACAAAGCAAAAACATTCATACAATAGGAAAATTGTTCATTGAGTTATGAAAAACTCACCTCAACCAATGATATGCAAGCACATTGGATATCATTAAAGAATATTATCGAATTATATTCAATTAATAGGGTTATTCAATTAAGAGATATCAAATTAAGGTGTTATATATAAGCAATGGAAAGAAAGTAAGCGTGAAAATAGATGAAAGGTTAAAAATCTCAACAAAATAATTATTTCTCACTTTTTTTTAACTGTTCATCTGTATTTATGAACAATGCTTTGAAGTTTTGAACCCCAAACAATGAAAATTGTAACATTTTTTAGATATTTGACAGCATTGGAAATAACATGTCAACTATTTTGAAGCTAAATATCCCATTAATTATACGGCACATACATGGGCTCCACTGGGCTGGCAGTCTACAGTACGGCCATCATGAACTGGTCACTTTCCACGGGTGGGCAATATTTCCACGTATGCAATAATATTAGATTCCAAACACTAATTATAGGAAAAATCATCAAAATTTTAATTAATGAAGCACCAGGTAAAAATTTTGCTGCTGCTGAATTTTATTACCTGGTAAACGCATGCATGGACATCACTGTCCATGTTGTATTACAACCAGTCCATGGCAACTGTACTGTATGATCAATGCTTTGCAGTTTTGAACAAAAAAAAGTTAAAAAATATAACATTTTTAGATCTATGATGACATCAAAAATAGCATCTCACCTATTTTCAAGCTAAATTTCCCATTATTTATACAGTACCAAAATTGGCTCTACAGTACTAGCAGTGTATATCACATGGAACTCCATCATAAGGCAAGCTTCCACTATCATTGTAAAACAGATCATGTCACTGAAACAGTTAAAGCTGGATAACTCCAGCTGTTGTGCATCAATGCACCGGAATCACTTATGACCCAAGGTTAACAAAACAAATATCAACAGTCAAAACCCAAGCAGTGAGGTTTATAAAGAAATATTACACCTACCCAGTCGCAGTATTCTGTGATCATGAACTGAGGTTCCATTTCTCTACACACACCCATCAATTTAATTACATTTGGGTGATCTAATTTCGATAACATATCCATTTCTTGGCGAAACTCAAAGAATGTGTGCTCATCTTTAGCTAGCAGAGATTTCACCACCACAAGTGTCTCTGGTTCTGTGTGTTTAATATTCCTTGCTTTTGCAAGGAAAACATCACCAAACATTCCTTTCCCTAGAGATATAAAGACAATAATTGTTAGGCTATTGTGAATATGAAGTACAGTTAAAACTAGAAGTCCTGTCATGAACTGTGTGCTCATTTTGGCTTAATTGCGCATACGAATTGCACGTAATTGCCATATCGAATGACATCCAAAGCACGGCAGGTTCTCCTGGTTACTCATAGCAAACACAGGCAATGTTTCTGCCAATGGACCTCTGGGTTACCCGGAGGTCCATTGGCTGAAACATTGCTTGTGCACAAGCCATATGTATAGAATTTGATAGCCTTACTATGGTCATAATGCATATATTAATGCACAGATCGACGTGCAATTTGTGCGCATTTCATGACAGGACTCCTAGTTTTAACTGTATCAAAACATCTTGGTCATTATATCTGTATTAAGGCCAATTGAAAAAAAATTTCTTGTTTCTCAGGCAATTTTCTCTCAATTTTATAATGAGAAAGGGAGGCTTTTCTCTTCTTCCTTTTTTTTGTTAATTCACAATCCTGAAAGTAGCAGGAATTATTAATTTACTTCCCAACACTATTCTTTGGTAAACTAACATTTTTAGCAAAGACTATTTTCCACACTGGACTTGCAAATTTAACCAACTACATTTTTGTTGACAGTGTGGTGTGAGCAGACTACCACCAGGTTCATGGATTTGCACTTGTGAATGGCCACATAATATATAAAAAAATATTATCCCCTCTGAAAAAACATTCAATGAGATCCCTAGTATGATTTGAAAATTCTACATTTATTTATTTATTGGAGTTTAATGACACTTTTGACAGCCAGGGTCACCTTGTGTGGGACTTTCATGGGTGGAGGAAGCCGGAGTACCTGGAGAGAACCACCAAGCAAGGATGAGCAACTGTCATAATCCCCAACATAATAACTCCACACAAGCAGGGTTAGTATTGGTTGAAGACAGGTGCACCATCGACATGAAGTACGCCTTAGTACACAGTGCCACCTTGCTCTGACGTTGGCAATAGAGATTAAGAGCCTTACCCAAGGGCACAACATGGTTACCCCTGGCGGGGATCAAACTATGGACCTCTCAGTTTGAAGTTCTACTGTTTCTCAGAATATTCCATGCCGAAAGAGTTAAAGGCCATGAGAGTTATCTAGAAAATCCATCAAACCATCATACCCTGAAAGTGGTTTCTTGTAACTTTCTAGTCGAGTCTCAGACTTGACTAAAATCTTCTACCAGGATAATTTAGGTAATTAACCCTTTACCCAATGAATTGGCCACATCTGTCCACGTACTTTATAAATTTAGCAGTTGAAAAAGATTTTTTTGAAATTATTTTGAAATAACTTTTTTAGAACTGATCAATCCGTATATTATTTGGTGGTTGCAACCAGTGCAGTTCATAAAGGGTTCATGCCAAGTCAGTTATTTTTTTAACCTTTTACCTAACGAATTGGCTCCAACCACCACCGTAATTTACAAATTAAGCAGTTAACCCTTTACCTAACATGAAAAGCAGACGACACTTGCAAAAAAAATTCTTGAATAACTAATTTTTTTCATTTTTTGTCTCAAAAACATAGGTTATGACCCCTCGTTGGAACGAGCTCGATGAGCTCGTTCCAACGAGGGGTCATAACCTATGTTTCTGAGACAAAAAATGAAAAAAATAATGAAAATTAATTGGCGATTTTTGAGAATAGCGCTGGACAGTTTTGGCCGTTACGTTAGGTAAAGGGGTAAAAAAAAAATTGGGGAGAAAAATTACAACAAAAGCACATCAGGTGACCCCACATTGGAATGAGCTCAACAAGCTCATTCCAATGAGGAGTCACATGATATGGTTTTGTTAACATTGCTTGAAATCTTTTTTAAAAAACTAAAATAATAAATTTTGATGTCCTGCATGTTGGTTAAAGGGTTAATGTTTGGAATACATCCTCACTGCCTGCAGGTGTTTCACCTGGTGTGAGGCTTGTTACAACCGATAATGTTACACCAACCAATAATGTATCATCAACGCATAATGTTATAACATAATGTAGTAAACAACCGATAATGTTGTAAACGCCGCATAATGTTATAACTTTAGTCAACGCGTTTTGTAGCAAAAATCAACGCATAATGTTATAACTCGAGTCGGCGTTTACAACCGATAATGTTACACCAACCAATAACGTATCATCAACGGTCCACCAGTCTGAAGGTAGGGTTCATTGCTCCGAGGGTTCATAGTTCCGAGGTTGGGGTATCACTGCTCCGAGGGTTCATTACTCCGAGGGTTCATAGCTCCGAGGGTTCATTGCTCCGATGGTTCATTACTCCGAGGGTTCATTGCTCCGAGGGGTCATTACCCCGAGGGTTCATACTCCGAGGCTTCATTGGTGTGATGGTGTGGGTGGGGGGGGAGGGGGGGCGGCGGTGACGATTATGGTTGGGCCCGATGTATGTGTGTGTGCGTGTGTGTGGGGGACACATACACACATCGGGCCCAACCATAATCGTCACCGCCATGAGGTTCATCGTTCCGAGGGTCCATTGATCCCAGGGTTCATGGCTCCTAGGATTCATTACTCCGATGGTTCATTGTAGCAAGGGTCCATTACTCCAAGGGTTCACTGTTCCGAGGGGTCATTACCCCGAGGGTTCATACTCCGAGGCTTCATTACTCCGACGGTGTGTGTGGGGGGGGGGGGGGGGGGGGGCTGGCGGTGACGATTATGGTTGGGCCCGATGTATGTGTGTGCGTGTGTGGGGGGACACACACACATACACACATCGGGCCCAACCATAATCGTCACCGCCGTGGGTGAGGTAGCGCACATCTGGGCCGTATCCGTTCACGATTCCAGAGGGAGGGAGGCGTCAATGGGTCCAATCCGGGCATTATACGGTACAGGTCATTAAAATAGTGTACGTGTGTGAGAGAGAGAGACACACACGCACACAGACACACACGCTCACACATAAACACACGCACACACACACAAACACACGCACAGACAGGGCGCAACGATAATCGTCAGCGTCGTGGGGGTGCGGACCCCATCCGTTCACAAGCCCAGCGGACTTTATGTTCAATAGAAGTGATTGATAGTTGGTGATGTACTGATGTATAGGGATGGCATAGCATGATGATGAGTTGAAGAAGTGTTTCGAAAAAAATAAAGCGAGACCGTTCCCTTGTTGGTAAGGGGACTGTACTCGTGTGTCAAAGTTTCCCGAGGATACGATTCAGTTTCCAGACGGTTAAACCGAATTGTATTCTAGGGCTAGACACTACACTTCCATTGCATGTATGGGGCATGGTGACGAAAATGTGCTAAAGTGTATCGCACACTGGCGGTATGCGTCCTTTAACCAATGCTAAATTTACTGAGATAGTACGTCGGAGTGTCTGAGATTGACTCGCCGCTACTCGGTTGTTCTCCCAGGGCACTCCGTTTTCCTCCACCCGTGACATTGTCTGGCACGGTATGACCTCAGATGTTAAAGTCTTACAACTAAAGCACCAAAGAAACTAATAATTAAATATCTTGTGGTCAGACCAGATGTATTCGCTTTATCTACCCTATGAATGGCAAGTATAGTCACCATGCCTCAAACATCTCACTTAATACCAAATTATTATATAAATTATGGCAATCACAGGTGCAAAAAGATGAGCAGTTTGAAATCTGAACACTGCTGCTTAGATGAAGCAGTGTTCATATTTTAAACTACTTATTCATCTCCACCGTTAATTGCCAGGTCTCGGAAACTACATGTGCGGATTCATGCATGGCTTGAACCATTGAAACCTACAATTAGAAGTTTAGTAAATAATAAAAAGACTTTCATAACTTTTTTTATTTCAGAAATGATTATCATGTTCATTGCAAAATTTTAATATAATAAAAACATAAGACTGTTCTCTCTCTCTCTCTCTCTCTCTCTCTCTCTCTCTCAAACACACCCTCACTCCGGTTTCGCAATTAATTTAACAATGTTAGGCATTTCTTTGCCAAAATGTCAGCACAATATTTCCAAGCATTTCAAAATTAGGTGGGTGATATCCTACGTGTCCACACTCCTTAGAAATCATTAGTCATTTGGGTTCCTTCAATAACCTATTGGTATTGTGATTACCCACCCCCACTACCACCCTCCCCAACAAAAAAAACACGATTAGTCTCTTGTGCTCGCGTTTGTGTATCAAAGCTAAAGCACACAAAGCGACATGTGTGAGTTGTATATCGTTCTTAACTGGTAGAGTGCTGAATTATATTGGGCTTTCTGAATAGGTTAGCCTAAATTTGCCTTGTTGGGGTATAAGGGAGAGTGCCTATAGGCACTCTCCCTTATATTCCAACAAGGCAAATTTTGGTAGATTGGACAGTTTTAATCTTAACCCTGTCAGAAGCCGATCCTAAAACTACTGATCCAGTATGTAGCAGTGAAAAATATCGAAGTAGAGCCCAATTTTGGGCTTTCAGCACTCTACCAGTTAAAGCTTTCCATATTCGGGAGATCCAGAGGTCATACTTCATCCCGTGACATCATCACCAAATTGTGACGTCATAACCAAGGGTATGACATCCATCATCAGAATAGCTACGTTATCACCGGGATAATCACGTCATCGTAGTGGTATCAAGTGCCCATGTACGTACCTAAGGCGTCACATGCTTCTGCCGGATGCAGGGTGCGGTTGTCGTATAAACGTTGTCAGAAGATGGAGGTGCCCTTGGACCAGCAACGTTTTCGCTGAACGGAGTGATCTCGCCTGCTCTGGGTGCCATCGAATTACCGAAACCGACCCGAAAATGATCGAGCATCTTCGGAAACGGATTCCGGTTGCCGCCGGAACCTTCCGAACGTATCCCAGACGAATCAAAGCGGTGAAGTCAATGAGTGTGGAGTGATATTGCCATTCCTATGGGACGTCGAATCACCGAACGCGTCACGACAATGGCTTTTCTCCCGTCATCGTTGGTGTTATCCCAAGACACATGACATTGTGTCCATGTGCCAAACCACAAGGTGCTGGTACACAAAAGAACATGAACACATACCTGGTACTCTCACTGGGTCGATTGTGTTGATACTATGGAAACATCGGGAGAAAAGCCATTGTCGTGGCGCGTTTGGTGATTCAACGACGTACAGGAAAGGTGAGATCACTCCCAACTCATTCACTTCATCGCTTCGATGCTCCGGGATGCGTTTAAGAGGTTCCGGTGGCCACGGAAATCGTTTCTCAAGATTTCCGATCATTTTCGACTCGAGTTCGGTAATTCGATGTCGCCTAGGGCAGTGGAGATCACTCCATTCAGTGAAAACGTTGTTGGTCCATGGACGCCATCTTGTGACGTCATTTCTCTGACAACCGCCCCTGCGAAAACGTGTGACATCATAGATGCGCTCCTGAAACCATGGTGATGTCGCCCCTATCCTGGAGATGACGTAACTGTTCTGATGATGACATCACTATTTGGTGATAACGTCACATACTTGGTGATGATGTCATCGTGATATTTAGTCCCTAGGATCCCCGCAATATGACAATCTTACAGCATTATATACTTCATGTGTGTAATTAAAACATTTTGGCAGAAATCTGCGTGTATCCAGGCTAGATTGTTGACCGTACATGAAAATTTCAATAGCTTAATGCGAATCTGTCCTAATTTTGCTGAGTGGCCATCTGATCTGTGTTAAAATAGTACATGACGTCATTCAAGATTTTGCGGACTGCGTAGATTCCAATTGTAAAATTCCAAATCACGCCATGTACCATTCTGACACAAATCAGATCGGGAAAAATAAAATTCGTCGGGCATTATAGAAAGCCAAAAATAACAGAGCTGTTTCATGTCGCATCGTATAAACAGAACAATCCAGATAGTAGGCCTAATAGAAAAAATATTGTAAAATTATTTGATTGTATGCCAAGTATATGGAGCCAAGAATGGAATGAATAATTTTTTTCGTATAGCGAAGTCATCAGTAAACATGACAAGTTGTCAGTGTTGTATCTATATGCGGCAGTACTTTTGACCATCTCTCTCTCTCTCTCTCTCTCTCTCTCTCTCTCTCTCTCTAACTGATGACTGTCGGTATGTCTGTCTCTCCATCAGTCTGTGTGTTTCTATATGTCTCTCTCTCACTCACTCTGCTCTCTCTGACTGTCTCTCCCTTCTGTGTGTGTGTCTGTATGCCTGTCTGCCTGTCAGTCTGTCTGCCTTACAGTTTTGCATCTGATACCATTTATTTCATCATTAGATACCTTTCATAAAACGTTCGGCGACGATTACAAATACGGATAGGGGTTTCACTACTTACTGGATGTAACTGAATATTAAAATATATTTATTATTTAACATTTAATCCTAATAAACTTTCTGTAAGATGTTTATTTATTTATTTATTTGGTGTTTTACGACACTTTAACATCAGGTCATATCGTGTCGGACAGTGTCACGGGTGGAGGAAGCCGGAATACCCGAGAGGACTACCGAGCAGCGGCGAGTCACTGCGAGACATTCCAACATACCAACTCAACAGAGTTAGCATTGGCTGAAGGATTGTGTACCACAAGCGTGCAATACGCCTTAGCACTTGTTCGCCATGGATATGAAGTATCATGCCCAAGGAAACAACTCGGTCGCACAGACCTGGAACTGAACCCGCAATTGTCAGAACCTTCGGATCACGAGTCCAATGCCCTACCGACTGGGCCACCAAGCTCCCCTGTAAGATGTTTACCGGAAATATAAATCATCCCTTTACCCAACATGGGAAGCAGACGACATTAATTTGCGAAGCACATTCTACAATAACTAAATACCTTCATTTTTGTCGTCTCAAAAACATTTCTTATGCACCCCCCCCCCATTGGAACAAGCGCATCGCGCTCGTTCCAATGAGGGGCCATAAGATATGTTTCTGAGACAAAATTAATTTTGATTCGATATGTCTGCGAAGTAGGTTACAGATAGTTGCATTCAGTTACACCCAGTAACTAGTGAGACCCCTATCCGTGTTTTGTAATCGTCGTCGTACGTTGTACGAAAGATATTTATTGTCTAAACAGGAGTGCGTTAGAAATTGGTGACCGTAATACATGGCACTACCTAGTACATAAAATAAAAGGCAACGAAACCCAATGTTAAAGGAGTAATTTCGACTGATTTCACTAACCGTGGGGAATTTGACATATTAACTTTCATTTTGTCATTTCCAAAATAGTAACTGGCAATAATATTTTTGTGTATGGATCACCGGGATATACCCAGTGACCTATACACAAATATATTGTTGATACGTCGCCTGGTTGTTCCCTACAATTGCATTTTTTACAGTATACGTGGCTGTTGGATAGTTGAATGGAGGGGGGGGGGGGGTGGTGGTGGTCACCCGGTCGGTGTTTGCCTAGTTAGTAATTACGGACACCCGCTTAAAGAGACATTCTAACACTGAATATTTTTTGAACAATTTTAAAGACTAATTAGAAATGATCAATGTCCCAAAATAAAGTGTCCGATATATGCGGCATGTCTATATTCGCTGCTATTACTTAAATATAGTGGTTTTGTACCTACATAAATTGTCGCTTCAACATAGAATCTAATTTCATTTTGGATCCAAAATGCATTTAAATTCTATGTTGAAGCGACGATTCGCGTAGTCACATAGGCAGTATATTTACGTCATCACAGCAAATATAGACATACCGTATATATCAGACAGTCAGAAATTTATAAATCGTCTTTAGAAATTGTTCAAAAAATGTTAAATGTTAGAATGTCACTTTAAGGATTGGCCTTGTTTATGAGCTAGCCTGGTTTACCTGTAGCGTATATATAAAATAAAAAAGATCCAGCTGTCACCGCTGCTTTATCACGTGATCCGTGATCAGTGCTATAAATGTGAAAAATTCAAAGTTATCGTCCAGTAAAAATTAAAGTAAATTAGGAATAATTACTGCACCGATGGAAATAAGTTGCCATATTAACGCTAACTAATCTTATAAGCAGTACCGATTCATTGAAAGCAACAGCTCTTGGTAGAATTTCTAGAGAATCTTTCTTTCTAAGAGCTTCCCTAGAAGTTGTGCCAAAGACTTGTGCCTAAAATGAAAGGTACGTATTGTAAAATTATGCGGTAATGTGACAACTTATTTCCAGCGGCATTGTATGCTTTTGCAAACTTTCTGTAGCAACCTATTTCCAGAATATATCGCTAACGATATATCTGGAAAACTGAGAAGCAGTCAACAGCAACCAAGCATTGAACCAGTTTGCAGTACCACCAAATAGTTCCCGAATACGATGGGCTATACCACCCCCTTTCCCAGATGCACAATAGAGGCGCCTGACACTAATAATGCTGTTGCCGCTTTCACGAATACCAATTGATGTGGCTAAATTGTTGGAAATGTGTAGAAATGGGTAAAATCTAGATGTTATTTCTTTGAACTGCTGCGACACCCTGTTAAAAGCGCCTAGCATCGTCATATCTCTAAAGAGTGCTTTTGAAATAATTATTTGCAGAATTTCTACTGGCAAAACAGGTAAAACCCCATGTTCTCTTGCATCTTGTCTGCCGGGTACATTGTCTTCCGAGTCACCACCCATCTGATTCGCCAGATCACGAGTATCACACGAATCAGGTATAGGTGACTGATTCGGGGAGACAAGGTCCCGTTCCAATGTATCATGTCTTCCACTAGCATTGTCATCAGAGTCACTACCTATCTGGTTCGCCCGAT
This sequence comes from Pictodentalium vernedei, assembly GCA_031216915.1. Lineage (NCBI taxonomy): Eukaryota > Metazoa > Mollusca > Scaphopoda > Dentaliida > Dentaliidae > Pictodentalium > Pictodentalium vernedei. The sequence goes on from CM062292.1 coordinate 103,479,934, forward strand.
CACAAATATCAGACGAATCAGATGCAGGTATTTGATTCTGACGGACATTGCAAGTCGAGGTCTGTATGTTGTTCAATATTTTCGATCGATTCATGCTTGATGGACATATGCTAACATAGTGGTCACCATGGCCTTCGGCCATGTGTCCTAAATATAATGTGGGCAAGTTACCGTTGATTTGTCCATTGGGAGACAGAAGGCGTGTTCCGCCCGCACCAAGCGAAGAGGAGACAGAGATCTGAACGTGGTAAATTTCACTTACTCTCTGTAAAGTGATATGGTCACCATATGTCCCATCACGCCCCATGTTTGTAATGTACCGTCCAAAATCACCGTTTTCCACGTAATCACCCATATAATCACCAAGACTGTTATAAGGATTCCTCTGAAGGTCGGACACAATTTCGGATCGCAAGGTCTCTTGTGATCTATAGATACCAATATGGGCTAGCTGATCTGCAAGAGCGGCAAATTGGCAATTACCATCACCGGGTGGGTCTAATTGGACAGCAAAACCTGTTCCTTCAAGTTTCTCTTTGTGGGTGAGCACAATATAATATTTACTACGGTGTATAGCTTTGTGGGAACGACTTCGCCTCTTCTTCTCAGCCTCGGCTGTCACGCTGGTTATATCATTTACGGAGAACCACCTGACTACTGCAGTATTGTCTTTGGGCGAAAGATACCTCACTCGATAACGATGAAATTTTATATCTCTCTCCAGAATGGTGCCGCGAAGAACATAAAGTCGACGGGGTTCGTGGTGCTTAGCGTTTCTTATGCGAACAAGAACATTTTGTTTCACATTATAGAGTGATGACGGATTTTTGCCAAGCTCACGTCTTATCATTCTCCTCATGCAGCGTGAAGTAGCTGCAGCTGCTGCGGCACGGACTTTACCTCTATTTGTATCAAAATTGAGCAAATCTTTGGGTAATGGCTGTAGCTCATTCTGTCTTTTAGCTGATACATTTTCGATTGTAACACTGTCGTCTGAAAATTTAGCAAATGTTAGTCGATGGTTTTGCCGACCGAAATAAATCTCAAACGGTGTTTTCCAGTTCAGTTCTTCACGTACGTCGTCGTTCAAGATTGAAGCGTACTGGGGAAGGCGATTCACCCAGTTCACACCACGTTTTTTAAGGCTTACCAGATCATACATAATTTTTTTTCTAAGGACTCTGTGGGACCTCTCAATTTTCCCCTGACTCTGTGGGTGATAGGGGGAGCTCGATATTATTCGTACGTCCATTTTTTGCATAAGTCGTTTCACCGCACCTAGGAACTCACCTCCTCTATCGTGCTGTAAAACTCTGGGTGGACCGTGTTCTATGTATATATCTTCTAAGAAGCGTGCGACTTCTTTGCTGCTTTTAGTCGACATTGGCCGTAGCCACACATATCGACTAAAGATATCCATCAGGGACAGAACATATCTGTATGTCTTCCGATTATATGTCACCTTACAATTCAGCATGTCCATTATATCAACTTGATGTCGTTGTTGCACAGATGATGCTCGTATTGGCTTGAGCGCACAGCGATTAGAAAACTTAGCTTTCAGTAGGTGGTAAGATGTGGATTTATCCAAATATCGGTACACAGAGCGTTCACTGATGCCGCAAAACTGGCTACCAAGCCTGTGCTTGAGTTTTCTAGCGCCTGACCCTTTGCTTTTCTTCAGTGCCGCCTTTACTTGGTTTGCAATGTCTCCTGTTCGTAACACCTTTTTGCCGTTGTAAAGCAAATGGCCACCTTCGGCAATACTGTATGCATTTCTGTTTCTGTAGAAACGGACAAGTGCTGCCTTCTGCACTCTTGTGCGCCGTTTGACAGGCACAACAAAATTGCCCGTCATGCATCTCACAATAATGTCATATACGTCGTCATCCATAGGGCGAGTGCCATAACTTATTGAGTATCTTATGAGTGAAACCCATACCAATATACACAAAACCAGTAAAACGTAGAGCTTCATGGCTGTTTGACTGACCACTGAAAACTAAATTTTGTGGCATGCCTATGCCGATACGATACCCAGCATGCTAATATCAAAGGAAAACAAAACAAAAAGCCCTTTGCGAAATGAAAGCCATTGGTAGAGGATTCCGTGTCCTCAGAGACCTTTGAAATCAACATCCTAATACGCAGCAATACGGATGTCATTTATTTGAAATACAGAGCTATGTAAATTTCTTATACGAACTGCCGGTACCTGAAAACAATTTCCGAAGTCTGTGCTTGAAACACAATCACAATGACGGACAAAGTTAATAACAAATTAACCCTTAGCAAATTTAAAACATAGGCAATGAGAGTGTATGTGTGTGCGAGAGAGAGAGAGGTGGGGGGTGGCAGGGAGGGGAGAGAGGAGTGGGGACGGAGAGAGAGGAGAGAGGGTGGGGGAAGAAATTGGAAGCGGGTAGAAAAAGGGGATACATGTAGAGAAAGAAAAGTAGAGAGAGGGGAGGGAGAGAGGGGAGGAATCGAGTGGAAGATGGGGGTGGTGGAGAGGGGGTAGAGATAGAGGATTAGTGGGGGTAGAGAGAGAGAGAAGGGTGGGAGAGCGAAGGAGAGGAGAGAGATAAGGAGAGGGTGTGTGTGAGACAGACAGACGGACGGACGGCTAGACGGCTGTACGGACGGACGGACGGACGGACGGATGGACGGACAGACAGACGGACAGACAGACAGACAGAGATGGGAGGGAGTGAAAGGGGGAAAGTGAGCGAGAGATACAGAACGAGAAAGAGAGAGGAGAGGGGAAGAGAGGGAAGGTGCATGGAGATATAGAGCGAGAGAGGGAGATTGAGAGCATTAGGATATTAATTTGAAATTCTATTAGTAGCGTAGCTTGTACCTTAGACCCCTCTTTCAGGGGAACCCGCTGGGGAACCTTGGAAGAAGGTTATCATTTGATGGTTCTCATCACGTGACTATATCATTGGGTAGCCATGGTAACCCGCCAACTTGTGGCGTCATCACCATGTTGCCACGTCCCCTCTCCTGCGCATGCACTCAAGACATAGGGTCTTATATTTAGATTGGGGAATTTCCCATTGATGTTACGATGAATATATTGAGTGGGGATGGTGGCCATTGGTGGGTGGCCATCTTGTTTTCCAAAGCTCGTCCAACAAGACGAGGTATGTTTACTTGTTTTTGCGGGAAAATCGCTATTTCCTATTTTCGTGATATCGAATGGCCGAAATCGACTCGACAATGGTCAGAAATCATCGGAATCATCGGGTAATGACCGGAACCTCCCGATGGGTATTGCGGACCCTCGGAGCGATGGATACATGGGGTGTGTAGAGGGGAGGTAACATTCCCCAATCTAAATATAACACCATATTTGCACATGCGCGCACGCACAGGAGACGTGGCGTGGCAACATGGTGATGACGTCACAGTATGACGAGTTACCATGGCTACCCAATGATATAGTCACGTGATGAGAGTCTTGCAAATGAGAACCTTCTTCCTGGGTCCTGGAAAGAGGGGCGAAAGGTACATGCTATACTACTTCTAATATAAATGTTACAGTGTTGTAAACAAGAGCCTCGCGCATGCGCAATAGGCGAGGTCCCCCACCGAGGTCCCCCGAATGTGGGACAAGTCATACATGTTATACTATCCCGTTGGAGTAATGAAGCCTCGGAGTATGAACCCTCGGGGTAATGACCCCTCGGAACAGTGAACCCTTGGAGTAATGGACCCTTGCTACAATGAACCATCGGAGTAATGAATCCTAGGAGCCATGAACCCTGGGAGCAATGGACCCTCGGAACAATGAACCTCACGGCGGTGACGATTATGGTTGGGCCCAAAGTGTGTATGTGTGTGTGTGTCCGCCCACACACGCACACACATACATCCGGCCCAACAATAATCGTCACCGCCCCCCCCACCCCCCCCCCCCCCCCCCACACACACACACACACATACCCTGTCGGAGTAATGAAGCCTCGGAGTATGAACCCTCGAGGTAATGACCCCTCGGAGCAATGAACCCTCGGAGTAATGAACCCTCGGAGCAATGGACCCTCGGAGCTATGAACCCTCGGAGTAATGAACCCTCGGAGCAGTGAACCCTACCCTCGGAGCTATGAACCCTCGGGGCAATGAACCCTACCTTCAGACTGGTGGACCGTTGATGATACGTTATTGGTTGGTGTAACATTATCGGTTGTAAACGCCGACTCGAGTTATAACATTATGCGTTGATTTTTGCTACAAAACGCGTTGACTGAAGTTATAACATTATGCGGCGTTTGCAACATTATCGGTTGTTTACTACATTATGTTATAACATTATGCGTTGATGATACATTATTGGTTGGTGTAACATTATCGGTTGTAACAAGGCTCATTTCTACATTCCTGATAACCATTCATAACCAGACAAACATCCTGGCAATCAAGCTTTTAGATTGGCTGCATTTGTGGATATTAACCTTTTGCATATTGATGTCAAAATACCAAAATTTCATGCAGTAAATTTTTGTAATAATACATATATATTATCGCTGTAGTGAAGTGATCTATGTCGTGGAATCATGACGAGTTGAGGAGGTCAGATCGCTGGAAAAAATGAGCTGTGGCAGGCAGTGAGTTTGATCCAGCGATCTGCCCTCTCCTCAATGAGACGTGATGCGGCAACCCAGATCACTTCACTGTAGCGATAAAAGGTTTATTATATGACTTATAGTTCAACACTGATGCCAATGCTAGCATTAACAATTCCCCCAACCTTTTTTTGATAAATTCGATTGAAGTAAAAAAGAACTATTTTTGTTTACACTCATTTTTGTAACAGGTGCACACTTAACGCATGAATACGATAAAAAAATATCATGAATATGATAAAAAACCTGGACCACCATTTGAGCACATCCATTCCAGCTCAGAGTAAAGTACTCTCTGGGACCGGAACAGCTTATTATGCGAATTTGAATGCCATGTAGTTTGTCATACTATAGTGATACGGAATCAAATTCCATACTGTGGATTTTCTGGGGACCAGAAAAAGATCGTCAAACAGTAGTGCTACTTAGCGGTTAAATTACATAGTCATATAAGAAAGCCAGGAATTTAACCAATTCAATCTTCTTCTACAGAGCTCAATCAGCCCCACAGAAGCAGTTTTGTGAATTTGTTTTTTTCGCATTCCATCGTGGAGAAATACACTATTATTTAAAAAAATGAAATTTTGAGAGGTATTCAGCAAAAACTTAGTGATGTTGTCAGAAACTTGCCTCAGGTTAAGTGTTAAAAAGGGCTTAGATACTGTTCTACTTCACTATTATTGACCAAGTGCATAACCATGAATATTGAGAGGGAGATTCGATAAGTTGTGAATTACAATCACCAGCTCACGATCATCAGCGAGGCTACAAAGAGAGTATCAAAGCAGAACCTCGATCTTTCACAGAAACTACGTGCAAACGTGAACATTTATGTTTTAAATGAACTTGTGCCAATATAACATACTCTCTGTGGCTAACATACAGAGAGTATGATGTATCAGGGTAAGTGAGGTCACCCCATTTTATCAAAATTTTTAAATCACAAAGGGGGAAAGTGCTTCAAGGGGAACTCCCAATTTTGTAGGGAGGTGCATTCGCACTCACCGTACCTCCCCTGGATATGCGTCTGTTATCCGGTTGAGTGCTAGAAGCCACTATCATGGCTCCATTGAAAAATGCTGGAAGCCACTATAGTGGCTTTACACTGTATGCATTAGCTTGAAGTTTGCTCAGCAGTAAAAGAAACAATTTTTACATAAAATTTGTTTGGTTGCAATTTATTGGAGAGTACCTACTGGCACACTCAAATAAATTGTAACAAAACAATTATTTATGAACAAAATCTTGTTAAACTAAGGCTACTCTTGCTGTTAACCATTTACCCAAAGAGTCGGATGCATCCGCCTGCGTAATAGGCAAAATCCAGCAGTTGAAAAAATATTATTTTTCCAATAAGTTTAACAAAACCATATCATGTGACCTCTCGTTGGAACGAGCTCGTCGAGCTCGTTCCAACGAGGGGGTCACATGATGTGGTTTTGTTGAAATTTGTTGGAAAATTTTAAAAAATGATATTTAAAATAATAAATTTTGATATCGTCTGCATTGGGTAAAGAGTTAGTATGGTATCTTTGAAAAAATACCCATGTTTCAAATGACCTTTAAAAATAATTAGGACTCAACCAGTTAAGACACACTTCTATATTAGACCAATGAGCATTCCAGCTATCCTGTTGTACAGAGAATTGTAGTCATTGAGGACAGTTTGTTGTATTTGTTCCTACGATAAGTCAAACAAATACTACATAATAAACTTTGTTACAATAATATACTTTTATTGTCTTATACCAAACAGGGGAACATGACAAAACAGATCATAGACACATAAATTTCGATCATAAAGAATGGAAACTAGTACAAAGCACAGACTGGTGGGTTAACCCTTTACCCAACGCAGCAGGCGATATCAAAATTTATTATTTTAAATATAATTTTTTCAAAAAATTTCAACAAAACCATATCATGTGACCCCTCGTTGGAACGAGCTCGACGAGCTCGTTCCAACAAGGGGTCAAATGATATGGTTTTGTTGAAATTTTTTTAAATATAATATTTTTTCAACTGCTGAATTTGCATATTACGCGGGCAGATGTGGTCGATTCGTTGGGTAAAGGGTTAAATAATATTCATTACATGCATGTACATATTATGATGAGCGTGCTTCCAACTTACATAAAATTGTTTGTTTGCAATTTATTGGAGAGTGCTTTTTTGGCACACTCAAACAAATTGTAACAAAACAATTATTTATGAACAAAATCTTGCTAAACAAAGGCTACTCTTGCTGGTAGGATGGTCTCTGAAAAAAACACATGTTTCAGCTCGCCTTTGAACAAAAATTTAGCACTCAACCATTACTGTTCTTTTCTTGAAAAACATAGAAAATTTACGTAAGATTACCCAGCATTCCAATGGTTTGTAGTTCAGTTCTCGGAAACTGGAGTCGCTCATAACTTCCACGCCTACTTCTTGAATGTGTTGTAGTTGATTGAGAGGAATGTGAGGGCTGACTAGAACTCATTCCTGATACATGAGAACGATTGTCACTATCACTTTTCAGATGTGTCCCAGATTCTCTCTCTTTCATCAACAATTCATGCTGTTCTTTAGGGAGATTTCCATTCTGTGTTTTAACTGAAATATATAAAAAGAACTTCTTAAATTTAGTTTACATTGTTTCTAATCGAAAGAAACCTGTCAAAAGAGTAAGAAAAGAGTATCAGAATTTTTATCCCATAAGACCCCACAAAAGTCAATCTTCTGTTTCTCAGACCATTTTTTGTAAAATTGCACAAAGGCGGACAGTTTTTTATGTTATTTTTTGTAATTATTTCTTTACCATCAAAAGTTCATGTTCTTGGTTTGTTTCATGTTTTAGCTTCATAATCGACAGAATAGCATGGATTGTAGTGTATTTTGTCCCTTGAATGTAAGAAGGCTTTGCAATGCTAAAAAAGCATTGCTAACCCTTATTGCACTCAAGGGACAAATTAACAGTTTTATTATCTTGGATAAAATATCAGACATAAACCATTTAATTTTTATTTTTTTAAGTTTGCATTGGTTATAAAAAGAGAGCAAGCAGCAGCCAAAATGACCATGTGGGAGGGCCTGAGAAACAGATATCCTCCAATGTTCTTGATCCTGCACAAAAGTTTACTGAACAATTTGACGGCGGTGGAGGAAACTTCACCTTATTTCTGAAACTTACTGCAATCATTAAGTGGCAGGCTGTTGGATGCATTTCACAAATCATTTCACAGTCATTGTAGGAAAGGGCAAATGATCACAGTCACGTACACCATAGAATAATTGTCAGGTGTGTGTGGAAAATAATGAGCATGGTTTGTTCATGACTAACATTGCATACCAGTAACAATAAACAAACCACTTGTCTATTGTGAAAATGGTTTTCACCAACTTCATCTTAAGAACAACAAACAACACTGTGCCATACAATCAAGCTCACTTGACATGATAAACAGTGCACTATTTGTCCTTCAGTTACAAAATGAAGGAAAGTTCCACTTGCTGTTGCACTGGTGTCATTCCAAGCATTCTGCAGTGTATTTGCAGGAAATTGTTTCGATGTGGAATTGTTTCCACAAAGCACAACACTGATTAATGGTATCCTTATCTCTTCTTGTTTCAGAGAATAAAAAGTTACACTTTCCTGTTCAACTCTGGGAATGCATGCACTAGGGCCCTGTGATTATTCGAATTTTGAGTCGGAATGCAAAATCGACTTGTCTCCGATTTGCGGATGTCCTTTTTCTCGAGTTGATTTGGTTTTGATAAACGACAGAGTTTTCATTGTGAGTTCTTTCTTTAAACGATGCAATAATGCAGTTTGGCCACAAAAGAAATAGGAAAATATGTTACAAAACCCAATTCGTATCACTGTTAAATGATACCAACATGATTTATTGATGCCTCATCGCGGCCTTAGTAAAGTCGGCATTATGTATAAGTCGTAACAGGATTCATCACCTGAAGATAAGGCTTTGCTCTCAAGGTGAAATGCCCAGTGGATGGAAGACAACTCTATTTGTGATGAATGAAGTGCACTCCAAGCACTCAAGTCCATATACTTCCATTCAATGGAAGTATACAGACTCAAATGTTCAGAGTGCACTTAATCTGTTATTGGTGTTTTGATTGCATGAACAACCCAATATGCGTACCTAATTTGGAAAACGTTTTAAAAATTGTTACTTAGAGGTTCTAACAGGCAAGAACAGCTAGTAGCTTGTACCAAAATATGTATACATGGAATAGTTAGCCAACTGAAAGTTGCATTTACGCGATGAAAGATCTTTAAATCCCTCTCTGTTGAGAAGAAATCGGGCCGTCGGTTTCATAAGAATCGACTCTAAATATGACTTGACACGGGAGTTTTAAACTAGAATCGAATCGAAAAATGACTCAAACTAAAATATCCAACTTGCAGGGCCCTAGCATGCACACTGCAGTCTCCTTACCAGAACTTTTTTTGAAAAAAAAACTATTTTAGAAGTCAGGTTTTGCAGAATGTAATACAGGTAATGGATCTTATGTGATCTTGAATAACGTCTTTATTGTCATATGCATTGGCTTTGAATAACAACAATGAAATTATATCAAACGGTAGTCCATTTATTTATGTTTGGTTATGATTATAAGTTGCAAAATAAAATAAAGATTATGCATTTCTGAACTGTAAAAACTGAACTTGTGAACTGGAAACTGTTAGAGTGCTAAATTATATTACAATGGAGATTTGAAACATGAGAATTTCTGTCAAAGATAGAATGTCACCAGGAAGGGGAGCCTTAATTCAGAAAGAATTTGTTCATAAATAATTGTCTTGTTACAAATTATTGGAGAGTTCCTGTTGGCACTCTCCAATCAATTATAACAAAACAAATTTATAGGCCTAAAAACATTAAAATCTGTTTCTCAGGCCCTCCCACATGGTCATTTTGGCTGCCACATGCTCTCTTTTTATAACCAATGCAAACTTAAAAAAATAAAAATTAAATGGTTTATATCTGATATTTTATCCAAGTTAATAAAATTACTAAATTTGACCCTTGAGTGCAACAAGGGTTTGCAATGCTTTAGCATTGCAAAGCCTTCTTACACTCCAGGGACGAAATACACTACTACACATTCTATTCTGTCGATTATGAGGCTACAACATGAAACAAACCAAAAACATGAACTTTGGATGGCAAAGAAATAATTACAAAAATGGTTTATATCTGATATTTTACCAAAGTCAATAAAATTGTCCCTTGAGTGCAACAAGGCTTTGCAATGCTTTAGCATTGCAAAGCCTTGTTGCATTCAAGGGACGTAATACACCACCATCCATACTATTCTGTCGATTATGAGGCCTAAAACATACAACAAACCAAGAACATGAACTTTTTAATGGCAAAGAAATAATTACAAAAATAAAAACTAAAATAAAAAACTGCCCGCCCACATGCAATTTTACAAAAAATGGCCTGAGAAACAGAAGATCTACTTTGTGAGGCCTTATATAAACATTTTTTTCACTGCTGAAAAAGTTACCAAGCCAATGCATATTGTGTAAAGCCAGAAAGGTGGCTTACAGCACTTTCCAATAGAGCATGACAGTGGCTTCTAGCACTCAACCAGTAAGCACATCCACAGAATATAAAGTTTTTTAATTGTGGTACCAGTACTTTTCAGCAGATCCCAAATTTGGGCATCCAGCACTCAACTGGTTGACTGACAGAATGATGTTCTGGGGTACAATGAAGGAAGGTACAGAGGTCTTTTCAACTGTGTGGCAAACAATATCAAAGACAAACTTGCAAAACCATCTGTCCAATTTTTCACCCTTAAAGTGCAACAACGCACCATCTGCAATGTTACCCTGTCACACTCAAGGGATGATATGGAGTTAATAGGGCAAATTTGTACTAAAAGAATGGTAAATGGGTTGGTGTTTGAATAGTATGTGCAATTAACCCTTTGAGACTATAATTATCCTGATGTTCAAAAGCCACTGGGAATTAAATTTCTTCAACGTTTTTCAAACTGCGATGACGTCAAACGTCGGAAAGAACAAATAACAAGATATTTTTCACATTAGTGATTATCTAGTTGAGAGCTAGATTATTTTTGGTGGACTGAATTTATTTAAAACTTGTTTTATTACAAATTATTGGAGAGTGCCCACAGGCACTCTCCAATAATTTGTAATAAAACAAATTTATGTACACAAAATATTATTATTTGTGTTTGACTGAATATGAAATATAAGCAAGGAAAGTGTTGGCTTTTGCTCTGGTATCCTCATTTTTTGAAAGCCCCAATAGTGGCTTCTAGCACTTAACCAGTTAAGAAGTCTTGGCAGCAGGATTGAATTTGTATTTAAGCTGTGATAACATTTGGCTCAATGGTTGTCACTGAGCACCATTCAGGAGAAAATAGGAATTGAGGTTAAAACTTTAAAAAATCAAAAATAATTTTCAAAACAAATGACAAGAAAGTATCAATGCGCTGCTTGATTTCATATGTCATTAAGACGTACAAAAGTATCAAAGGGTCAAAAGTGTTTAATTCCATTAAATAATACTCAATAAGTGGGACCAACTGTGCTGTAATGTTTGAACCCTGCAGAAAACATATGAAAGGTTTTCCCAAGGATTGAGCCAACTTATGAATTATGAAGATCAAAAATAATTTTTCCCATGCTTGAATTTCCAGTCCCCACTCTGCCTGCAGCATAACAAAACAAAATCACAGATATCTCTGCACGATGATGAGAATTTCCTCCAGACTCCATAAAGTTTATTTATCCATTTTGACCTATGCTTAAATACTGGAACCTATCTATTTCTAGTAACTAAAAGATCACAAGAAATTTGAAGAGAAACCATTCTGTCCATAGCTGCAGGGTATGAAACAGGAATACACCAAAGATAAGTTTAATGTCTTGAACCACTTTACAAGTACTAGGGAATCTTAAGTGATGAACTAATGTGGAACATCTTCAGTTTACAAATTTATCGCACATCTTTCATGCCTAGAAATTTTATACAATAATTTGGTAATTTCCCTGCTATGCAGATTCTCCTCTACCAGTCTGCATATAACCCTTATAAAATATTCTTTTCAGAAACCCAATATGAATTTCTGATAACTAGATGTCTTCATTCTCTGATACTCGTAGGCAGTCATTTTGAAATATAAAGAGAGGGATTGCAAATTTATTTTTTATTACTTAGTGTTTATTAGGCCTAAAAAAATTAAAAATCTGTGTCTCAGGCCCTGGTCTTTTTGGCTGCCGCATACTCTCTTTTTATAACCAATGTAAACTTACAAAAAGATAATAATTAAATGGTTTATGTCTGATATTTTACCCAAGTTAAAAAAATTGATAAATTTGTCCCTTGAGTGTAAGAAGGCTTTGCAATGCTTTAGCATTGCAAAGCCTTCTTGCTCTCAAGGGACGAAATACCACCACCCATGCTATTCTGTAGATTTGAGGCCTAAAACATAAACCAAGAACATGAACTTTTGATGGCAAAGAAGTAATTACAGAAATAAAAACTAAAATAAAAAAATGCTCGCCCACATGCAATTTTACTAATAATGGCTCGAGAAACAGAAGATCTACTTTGTGGGGCCTTAACTCCTTGCATAATGCTGGTCAATATTCCTGCCAAGGACAGGATTTCTCTTGCCACTGAAATATGTATAATTTAGGCATATTTAATCCAATTTCCACCTTCTAAATTGAATGAATTTCTTGAGTCAAATTTATATGAATTTTTCATCAAATCTAGTCATGGCTGCTTAACAAGCGGGTTAAGAGTTAAGATCACTTTTTGGCATCTATGGCTAGAGAGCTTTGCAAAATATTTATTTATTTCATTATTTATTGGGGTTTAAGAACACATTCGACAGCAAGGGCCACCTCGTGTCTGCCAATTTTATGGGTGGAGGAAGCCAGAGTGCCCGGTGAGAACCATCAAGCACCAGTAAGCGACTATCTGACTCCCCAACATAGTAACTCCACACAAGCAGAGTTAGCATTGGTTGAAGACAAGTGCACTATCAACATGCAGTATGCCTTTGTATCCAGTGCCACCGTGCCCCCACGTAGGCAATTGAGGTTAACCCTTTACCTAACATGAAAAGCAGACAACACTTGCAAACAAAATTCTTGAACAACTAATTTTTTTCATTGTTTTGTCTCAAAACATCGATTATGACCCCTCACTGGAACGAGCTCAAAGAGCTTGTTCCAATGAGGTGTCATAACATATGTTTTTGAGACAAAAAATGAAAAACTAATGAAAATTAATTGGCGATATTTGTGAACAGCAGTGGCCAGTTTTGGCTGTTACATCGGGTAAAGGGTTGAGTGCCTTGCCCAAGTACACAGCGCATTTACCCTTGGCAGGAATCAAGCCATGGACCTTTCAGGTTGAAGTTCAATTCCGTAACTGGTGAGCCATCAAAATATTACATTAAAGCTTACTCATTTAACAAGACTTTCAACAGCAGGATCATATCACGTAATACAGTTTTATGGGTGAAGGAAGCCAGAGCACCTGGAGAGAACCACTGAGCAGCAGCAAGTAACTGTCAGCCTCTCCAACTTACAAAGCAGGGTTAGCTTCGGTTAAAGGCATGTGTACCCTTAACGTGCCGTAGGCCTGAGCATGCTATGCTACTATTCTTCAACATGGACAATTGGATAAGGTGCCTTGCCCAATGACACAACCCAGATGACATTGGTCATGGTCAAATCTATCACACTCACCATACTCTCATTTCATTTTTCGATGAAAGTAAGAACAACAATAGTTTGCACTTTGTTACTGAAAGAAATTGGAGATTATTATACGATATCTCAATAGAATCAATGGATTTTAAAGTGATGTAAGAAACTATATTTTCTCCCAACTGCAATGACTTCATGAGTTTACTTCAAAAGTACCAGTGAAATAGTCAACTATAAAAAGAGTTCTAGAACCTTTAACCCTTTATCTGTCTGCATAATATATAAAATGAGCCGTTCGAAAAAAAATGTTAAAAACATTTCAACAAAACCATATCATGTGACCTCTCATTGGAATGAGCTCATCGAGCTCATTCCAATGAGGGGGTCACATGATATGGTTTGGTTGAATTTTGGGGGGGAATTTTTTTAAAAAATTGAAAATAACTTATTCTGATATTATGTGTGTTGGGTAAGGGTTATAGTGGCTTTTCAGCAGTTTTAACCCCTCCTTAACACATCTAGAGAAGATTGTAATATATATTTCTTGAATAACAAGAAAAAGTAATTTTCACCTTCAAAACACAGCTTATGACCCCATTGCAATGAGCTCAGAGAGCTTATGTCATTCCAATGATGGGTGGGAGGGGTCATAAGCTATTTTTTGGAGGTGAAAATAATCAAATTTAAATGATGTATGTGAAAAGCTATAATCAGATATGGCCCTTATGTTAGGTGAAGGGTTAACTAAAGTCTAGGCTGTATATTCAAAGCCTGACACAGCTGAACAATTAAAGAATCCATTGAAAAAATAAACAAATCTTCATCAAAAGTTGTTTCCCTTGTATACCTAAGAAGTGATATACGAACCATATTTTCCCATGGCTTTTCTGTTTCTTCTCTGTAGTATTAATCTGTAGCTACAATAGGCTGTCAAGCCAATGACAAGAGCTAAGTATGCTCCAGCACTGCATACAGCTATTATAACAGTTTTCATCATGTTAAAACTTTCCTCTCCCTCTTCCCTCTCAGAAGCACCTGTAAACAAAAAAAAACTATTAACATGATGAGAGTATCTCATTTTTGTTACCAATGCCAGGTTTCTGTTGTTGTTGTTGGTGGTGGTCCTTTTTCAAACCTTCAACTGTAAGGTTTCTGTTGTTGTTGTTGTTGTTGTTGATGGTGGTGGTGATCCCTTTTCAAACCTTCAGCTGCATTTTGCCTTAAAAGTCCTGGGGAGTTTTTCATACATTGTTTCAATGCTGTGACATTATATTTATTTATTGGTGTTTAAGGTCACATACTTGTGCACAATGGCTAATCATGACCGTGACAGTTTTACGGGTGGAGGAAGCCGGAGTACCCGGAGAGAACCACCGAGCAACGACGAGCAGCTGCCAGCTCCCCAACATCGTAACTCTGCACTGCACCACAGGCAGGGTTAGAGTGATTGAAGACATGGGTACCATCGACATGCAGTATGCCTTAGTACATGGCGTCATCATGTCCTGATGCGGACAATCAGGGTTAAGTGCCTTGCCCAAGGACACAATGCGGGAGTCCGAATTGATCGCTCAGACAGTCACCCATCCAAGGACTAACCGGGCTCGACGTTGCTTAACTTCAGTGATCTGAAGAGAACCAGTTACCACAATGACACCGTGCCCCCATGACGTTATATGTTCGGTAACTTTGGAGATCTGTCTTGGCAAGTCTTGGCTGCCTATACAGTCAGCCAAGATTTGCGAAGACACTACTCAAAATGATCCTTGCAAGTTTATTTAAAGACTGCATGTTGAGACCCCAGTTCAAGGAAAGTACAAATTGACTAAAGTCAGAAATAGGGCTTTAGGGATTAAACCATGATGGTCTGGGCATTTTTCAGAATTTGTACTACACCACAACTTTAAGGTTTAATAGCTGAGACCTTCAAGTTGTGGTGCCCTTAGAACTTCATTTCCAGTGAAGTTTGGTTACATGTATATTCATCTATGTATGCATATGTTGGAAGAAGAAGCTTCTAAAGATTTTTTTCTGGATCCCACTTATTTGGATATCACTGAATGGATTACGGAGTAATAGTACTGTTATGTTAAGATAAAAGAATTTACCAGGTAACTGCCCCACTTTTATGAACTGAAGCTTTTGATTGGTTCTATTTATGAGCTGTTTGGCATCAGAATGGAATCACCTTTCATTATCATCAAGTCAAAGGGGTTCTTAGGTATGATTTTCAAATTAAATACAAGGTAAGCCCAAATAATATTGATTTCTTATATCGGTTATCCTTTTAAAACCAACTTTTCATTCATATCAAAAAAGAATCCTTGTAACATAACCTAGTGCTGATTTAAGAAGAAAATCCACAGAAAGCCAACTTGAATGACCCTTTTGACAACTGGGTTCCCTGCATTGAATTTTGGCCCACCTGGGTTACAATTAAAGGCGGCAATTTATGACACCCATTGGGTCAATTAAGGTCGGCCATAAATGATAACTTGACATTATGAAACAACCAGGCTGTGGAGAGAATTAGGGTTTGTGCATGAGCAACTGCTTATATGTGAAAAAAACAAAACATAGGTTGTTCCAAAGACAGGGTCCTAAGCTTTGTTTTGGAATCCCCAAATCAATTCCTGAAGTTAATTAGGAAACAATATTGTAGGTGTCTCATTTCTTGCTATATTAGGCAAAGGGTTATTATTCTAACATCATCCCGAGAGTGCAACAAGGCACCATCTGCAATGCAAAGGCATTGCAGATGGTACCTTGATGAATTCAAGAGACAATATTTTTTTGCAAATCAGGTAGCATGGGATGTGTGTGTTGACTCCAATATACTTAAATTTATTTTAAAGTGATGAATTCAATCAATTTTTGCTTGTTTTATAAATGCAACGTAATTATTCTGATATTTGTCAGATCTCTCATAGATGTGGCTATGTCTGTGCTATAACAACAAAAAGTCTTAGGCCTAAAAAAGTTAAAAATCTGTTTCTCAGGCTCTCTCGCAAGGTCCTTTTGGCTGCTACATGCTCGCTTTTTATAACCAATGCAAACTTTAAAAAAATAAAATTAAATGGTTTATGTCTGATATTTTATTTGCTTTAGCATTACAAAGCCTTCTTGCACTCAAGGGATGAAATACACCACCATCCATGCTATTCTGTAGATTATAAGGCCTAACACATAAAATAAACCAAGAACATGAACTTTTGATGGCAAAGAAATAATTACAAAAATAAAAAAATAAACTAAAAAACTTCCTGCCCACATGCAATTTTACAAAAAATGGTCTGAGAAACAAAAAATCTACTTTGTGGGGCCTTTTTCAGAGAATGTTTTTGCAGGAAGAAAAATAAATTTAATGATGTTCTCAGCACTTAAATGGTGAAACATTCAACATATTGATGCAGTTTTCACATTAAACATATGGCTGGGCAGAGTTTACAATCTGATAAAGGAAATCTTCATACAGATCAGATACTGATGTCTTTGTTCCAATGATTCTTGTATTTTTTATTATATAGATATTGCCTCCTGTTTACTCAAGAGTTACATGAAATCTTGAAACATAATACTTGTTAGACAAATTATACTAAGGTCCCATTGATAGCACATGCACCGACTCACCAAAAAATCTCCCATTCGCAACATAAAACACTCAATCTAATCAAATTTATAGGCAAATGACAACAAAATGCCATTATGTAATTGAAAAGAGATTATCGGGCTTTGTTGCAGGGATATACTAATTCAACCTTCTTTCCAATGCATGCCACATATATTGTTTATATTATCCGCAAAACTGATACCTCACAAAATCAACTGTGAACTCATGTATCAAATCAGACAATTCGACTTTTTTTTGCAGAATACGTAACCCTTTACCCAACATAAGGGCCAAAACCGGCCAGCGCGATTCTCAAAAATCGCCAATCAATTTTCATTATTTTTTTTCATTTTTTGTCTCAAAAACATAGGTTATGACCCCTCGTTGGAACGAGCTCGTCGAGCTCGTTCCAATGAGGGGTCATAACCTATGTTTTTGAGACAAAAAATGAAAAAAATTAGTTATTCAAGAATTTTTTTTTGCACGTGTCGTCTGCTTTTCATGTTAGGTAAAGGGTTAAGATACTTAATAAAGCTACAGAGCTAGGTAGGTTGAAAACGTGCAGGAAATAATTCTCATGTTTTTGTTAATTCCAAGCACACTGGAAAGGCCATGGTTAGTTAATTTTCAGTTTAGCGTTATTCCAGTTTATCAGAACTAAATGCAGAATGAGGTTATAATTAATTAATTATATCCTTGTGTGGAAATGGCATTATATATCCCTTTCCACAAGATGCATATTTTATCATTTTGTACTTACACACGGCTTCTTTGTGTAGGTAAACCTGGGATAGTAGAACTTTCATTGGATGGGTTATATGCAGAAGAGTCTATAACAAAATGTACCATCAGTCAACATTTTATCTAGTACTGAAATGGTTAACCAGATAATCAGTTTGAAACCAGTTGGGGGCACGGTGGCTCAGTTGGTAGAGGTGCAGGCTGCAAGCCGAGAGGTCCTCAGTTCGAATCCCACCTGTGGCAACCGGGTTGTGTCCTTGGGCAAGACGCTTCACCCCGATTGCCTACATGGGGGCACGATGACGCTGTGTACTGAGGCGTACTGCACGTCGATGGTGCTCATGTCTTCAACCAATCTAACCCTGCCTGTGCTGCGGTGCAGAGTTCAGAGTTACGATGTTGGAGAGCTGACAGCTGCTCGTCGTTGCTCGGTGGTTCTCTCCGGGTACTCCGGCTTCCTCCACCCGTAAAACTGTCATGGTCACGATTAGCCATTGTGCATAAGTATGTGACCTTAAACACCAATAAATAAATAATAATAATAAATATTGAAACCAGTTAGCTACCTAACCGATTAGAAAAACCATCAACCGGTTATCTGAAGTATCAATAGTGATCGTCATTCCATGTTTAAAATGTAGTAAATCTGCCTCTCCTCATTTGTGATCGATTACACATTGAAGCCACATTGTGTATATTGAGAAAAAATTGACTGGCATTCAAGACTTTGTTAATGATCGGCAGTTTCCGTGAGAAATGAGTAATCGCAGAAACTTTTATGTAGTGTGTATACAAATGAAAGTTGTCGAGTACTCGACAACGTTTGTTTGAATACACACTATGGAATAGTTTGAGAATACTGCTTTACAATTCCTATAGTTTTGATCCCATATTCGGTGAAATAATGGCCATGGATAACCAGATATTAGTAGGTTATAGCTCTTGGTTAGTCGGTTACGAAAATGAGCCAATGGTTTCAGCCCTAATTTTATCCTACCCGACTATTGCCTCATTATTGCCAGATTGCAGTACTTTGGCATTTCAATGGATGAGGAAGAAACATGAAATGGTGTATTCTTTTGACTCTATAAAGGAGATGACCCATTTGCGGAGCCAAGAAAATGCGTTATTATTTCAGAGAAAAAACGAAAAGAGGTGAATAATACGAAACTGAAAATTAATCATGGCCTAACATACTGAAATCTTCTTTGGTGGTTTTTCCCAGGTGAGACTAAGAATTTGATCACTTATAGGGATACACCAGATAATGGTTTTGGCCAGAACTATCTAGGTTGATTTCACTTCCAGTTTTCATTCTGGTTCTGGCTGGAAATCTGAAAATCTGGCTCAGACTCGACTTTTTGCAAAAAGTACACAGGTGTGAAAAAGGAAGCAATTGAAATAGATTCTATGTTCAGTTATATACTTATTTCCATTTAACCCTTTACCTAACATGAAAAGCAGTTGAAACTTGCAAATAAAATTCTTGAATAAATAATTTTTGTCTCAAAAACATATGTTACGACCCCTCAGTGGAACAAGCTTGTTCCAATGAGGGGTCATAACCTATGTTTTTGAAAATTAATGAAAATTAATTGGCAGTTTTTGAAAATAGCGCTGGCTGGTTTTGGCTGTTACATTGGGTAAAGGGCTAATATAAAAGAAATAAAGAAACATTATGTACAATATGTGCAACATACACATATGAAACGATGGGAACTTTGGTGGAAAACTTGACAAAAAAAAAATAAAACAAATAACTACTTGGTTCATCCCAGAAATCACTGGTTCATGTTGACATTTTCAGAGAAAAATTAGTAATTTACTTGATACTATACAAGTTATGCTCTTCATTGCAGTTTATGATGTATAAAGTAGAAAGCTGATGCTTCGTCATCAACTCAAAACCACTTGTGTGGGCAAAACATAACTTAACATTTGTTGCAGAGAAGATACTAAACAATTCATTAATCTTTACTGTGTAAAAATACCTCACAGAATCTTAAAAAAATGGCTGACTGAAATAGATCCTCATAAAAGTGCGAGATGATGCATTGATATTATTCACATAAGGGTACAGCCTATTCCTTTGAAAATCATTAACCCTTTACAAAATATGCACACAATATCAAAATCTGTTCTTGAAATTTTTTTTTTTTAATATAATTTTTAAAAAAATATAATTTTAAGGAAAAATTTTGATAACAAATCATGATATAAAGCAGATCATGTTACCCTTCATTGGAATGATCTCAATGAGATTGTTCCAATAAGGGATCACAAGATGCAGTTTTAAAAAAATTATGCAGGCAGATACATGTGACTAATTAGGTAAAGGATTAACATGGGTAGGAGATGAACGACTACTTATTCTTGAAACAATAGTAACTGGTGCATGTCCCACGCCAAACCACATGATGGAGAAATTATACAGTGGCATAGCAGGAATATTATCAATCTCATGTAACCTCAAATTGCAGATACCTACTTTTATTCTTGAAAATTTTGCTCCTTCTGTTATGTAGTAATCACTTTAATTATTAAAAATATAATAGTGATCACGATGACAAAGAAACATGTTGACCTGTTAAATTAGATCCTCTGACTCGAAACTGATTGACAACTCTGAAATACTGTAACAACTTTTTGATGAAAGTAGTGGCTGAGTGGATAAGTGCGCATCTCACGCCAAAGGTCCCAGGATCGATCCTCAGTTGGATGAAGTTCTTGAGGTGTCCGAACACTCTCTGTCAGTATCAATTGTGGGGTTGATGCTGTAACAGAGTGCCATCCTATTGAGTGGGGACGTAAAATTGCTATCCTCTGTGTGGAGAGAGAGAAAGCAGCCACAAATTCATTTCAATTTATCTCCAGGAATCATTGGTAAAAAAACTTCATACAATTTACAGAGGAAAAAATAAATGTGCTAAAATTATACTTATTTCAGGGGCAAGAGAAATCCTGTCCTGGACAGGAATATCTGCCAGCAGCATGCAAGAAGTTAACCCTCTGTACACTGATGTCAAAATATCAAAATTTCAAGCTACAAATGTTTCCCATAATGCAACTAAGAATTTAACCAGTTCAATGTTGTTTGACAGAGCTCATTGAGCTCTGTCAAACAAGTCTGAATTGGCTAACTTCCTAGTTACAACAAGAGGGGCAATGCAAAGCATGTGCCAATGCCCCCGACCCGCCAAAAATTTTCTAAATCGAAAAAGAGTGAAAAAGGGCCATAACTCTGGATAAGATGTGTGAAAGAAACTCATGCTAAATAGGTATCGTTCCCCCATGATGCTCTATCACAACACACAATATCATTCAAATCGGAGTACCAGTGGCTGAAATACAAGGGAAAATGTTGGTAAGGATGGACAAACAGATGGATGGACAGACGGACGGAGGTCTCCACTAGATACCCCTTCGACTTTTCAAATCAGGGTCAAAATAAGGGAAAAAATTGCTACTAGTATTTTGTCATCTGTGTGCGAAGGATTACAAATATTGTTTGGTTGACAGCAAAGTGGACTTAGTACCAGAACAGTTAAATAAAACAAAACAGAAAACAGGTGATCAGAGCACAGAGGTTGTGCTGAAATAACATATTTCTGAAGTACTCCACCCACCCAAATTGCAATTCTTAACACATTGTTGAAAACAACCATATGTACAGTATTATGAAATCTTTTTATAACTGATAAAATATGAACTTTTCTACTGTTACAAATTTCAAAAGAATAGACGTGTGATTTGAAAAGTGTTTTGGAAATTAAACTTCAGATTTTAAGTGCAATCATCCATGCTGCATGTTTCATTTTGACACAGTGATAAACGTTTTATAAACTGCTGGTTTCATTTTTCTCTGCTTCCCTATCACTTGACATTTTATGAAAGGAATTGGAAACACATTGTCATTTCTATGGTTACAATATAGTAATTCATCATTAGCATAGAAAGCATGCACCATGAAAACTAATTACTGCCCATTAAGGACTTTTATTACCCATTTTTCCAGAATTTCACAGATTTCAACATTAGAACACAAATACAAACAGAAGGTCTGAAATTGAAACCCACACATTTTTAATATGACATTGATGGCAGTGTTTTACCCTAAATTCCAAATCTGAATCTGTATTTCAATTTTTGAATAATTTTATTTTGATCCCCAAATCAAAAAGGTTGTGCATTTAATTAAAATTTGAAAGCAAGATTTGTCTCCTTGGAAGATTCAAGAATAATGTACAAGGGAGAAATTTACACCAATAAGTAAATATTTGATTTTGGGTTCAAAATATTTTTTTTAAAACTGAAATTAAAATTAAAATTTGGAATTTCGGGTGAAATGTCAGAGTAAATATCTGTGAATCACATCAGATTTAATTTTGGACTTTCTGTTCGCTTTGGTACGCTGATTTTTTAATCTAAAATTCCTGAAAAATTAGGTTATCAAAGTCTTTAAGTGGTTGAGGGCTAGATTATTTTTGGTGGTCTACCATTGCTGATGGTGCTCTGCTACACTCAAGGAGCGATAAGAAAATCTGTGTCCTTGAAAGTGATTTGTAAAAAATTTGATTTTAAACCTAAGTGTTGAACTCCTGATTACCAGACAGGATTGCCATGAGTTTGATTCCCGGGATCAAAAACCAACACTCTACAATCCTTGAAAACATGATTGAGTCCTTCATAATGCACATCAAAATAAACCTATGAATGGATTTACTTACTTTTAACAAGCATGTAAGCCTCAACTCGGATCTCTCCAGCAGTATTATTTGCCGTACATCCATATTTGCCTCTGTCAGCCATATATACTTTGGATACAGACAACGTACCATTTGGAAGTACCTAATAAAACAATCAAAATCCATTTAGTATGGATTCTATTTATTTACTGGGGTTTTAACAAAACTTTCGACAGCCGTGGACACAAGCCTCAATATGAACAACCTGTCATTTGCAAAATGAGGTTCCCAGAGGGTGAATTTGCTGATGCTATCCCCTGCAGTGGGCCAATTTATCCTCTTGGTACATCTTTCTGTTTTAGCTTGAGACCTTGATTCAGCTTGAGGTTCACAGAGGGTAAATTTTGTGATCACCAAATTCACTCTCTGGGTACCTCATTTTGCAGATGACAGTCTGCTTATATTCAGGCGTGCATGGACAGCTCATGTCGGAGTTTTCCGAGTGGAGGAAGCTGGAGTACCCAGATAGAACCACCGAGCAACCGTCAGACTCCTCAATGCACCAACTACACTCATGCAGTGTTAGCACTGGCTGAAGACAAATCCACTATCGACGTGCAGTACACCTAGTACACAGCACCACTGTGCCCCACTAGGGCTTATATTTCGACGAGAATCCGAGAATCGATTCGCACAAAGATTCGCGCAATAAAACCGGCGAGAATCCATGTAGATTTTTGCCGCACCTCTGCTAGGATTCGCGTGAAAAAAAATTAAGTCAATTTAACCCTTTAACTCGCACAACGGCAACAATTTAACCAGTAGAAGGCTAACATGACCTGAAATATCCTGACACTTTGTCAATAAAATCTTACAAATATGGCTGTCATTGGAACCAGCTCATTGAGCCAGTTCCAATGACAGCCATATTTGTAAGATTTTATTGGTAAATATTGTTCATTTAATTATTTTATCATTTATTTATTATTTATTGTTTAAAAATTATCAAATTTAGGCCCCACAAAGTAGATCTTCTGTTTCTCAGGCCATTATTTGTAAAATTGCATGTGGGCGAGCGGTTTTTTATTTTATTTTTTATTTCTGTAATTATTTTTTTGCCATCAAAATTTCATATCTTGGTTTATGTTTCAGGCCTCATAATCTACAGAATAGCATGGGAGGTGGTGTATTTTGTCCCTTGAGAGCAAGAAGGCTTTGCAATGCTAAAGCATTGCAAAGCCATCTTGCACTCAAGGGACAAATTTATCATTTTTTTTAACTTTGGTAAAATATCAGACATAAACCATTTAATTTTGATTTTTTTAAAATTTCCATTGGTTATAAAAAGAGAGCATGTGGCAGCCAAAAGGACCATGCGGGAGGGCCTGAGAAACAGATTTTTAATTTTTTTAGGCCTTAGTTTTAAAAATTAAAAAGGTGTGTTGGGTAAAAGGTTAACATGTGTTATCAGTATACAACATTGGTTCAACCATGGTGGCCTCATGGAATCCTGGGACACTCATAATAGGTATGGATTCTCGCAACCATTTTCACGAGAATCCAAATGGATTCTCACAAATTTAGACGAAATATAAGCCCTGCCCACTTGGGAAATCAGGATCAAGTGCCCAAGGACACAATGCAGTTACCAGGGACCAACCTGGGCATGGGCCAGTGCGTATTTGGTTCTGAAACATCAGGACCTGGCTCTTAAATCTCAGAAATAGGCTTCTCAGTTGGCGCGCAGCCAAGACTTGATCAGAAACCACAGTGAAGATTAATGATTGCTATAGTGTACTAAATAAAAATGATGAGAGCTATTACATACTTGCAGTGTGTGTTACAAATAGCAGTGTGACTCCGTAAATTGAAATCTGGCGCATGAATTGAAAAAAATAGGCTCCGAGGCTACAGCGTATTTTAAATAGTCCTGATCGGTCCCTGAGTTACCCCTGGCAGATCGAACCAAGGACCTTTTGATTTGAAGTCCAAAACCATAACCACTGAGCCACCATGCTCTCTAGTATGGATTGAAATGTCTTCTAATGTAACAGCTAAATAAGGCCAACATCATTCACAAATGCCATTCAAATTTTATTAATTTTTTCATCTGGTGAAGTGCTACATTATTTTTCAAAAGTCGTTTGTAACATGAGTTTTATTTTCCCGAAGATTCCATTATACCAAAAAGGGGAGACCTAGTTCAGCAGGATGTTCTTCATAAATAATTGTTTCATTACAATTTATTGGAGAGTGCCTTTCTTTACATATTACAAGATTTTTATTCAATTAACAGGAGTTTACTCTATACTCAACATGCAATTAATTAACAGAATTGAGAGATGTTCTAAGTGGGCTCCACTTCATTGGAAACAGAGATTATTTATCAAATTGGATAAATTGTTACTGCATGAGTTGAATGTTATATAAAAATGTAAAGCTCCAAAGAAAATGAACTTTGTTGGTCAACCCATCATAACCATCCCAACCCAAACCCACCCACTCAATCCAACAACAATATGTTACTTACCTTGAATCTTGATAAATCCCATACATCTGTTTGACTGTCTTTTTCCCATGATATTTCGGGTTTAGGAAAGCCACTTGCCACACAATGCAACATGACAGACTGTCCCTCATAGGTAGTGATATTTCGTGGAATAATACTAAACTTTGGGCTCACTGTAGAAGAAAAAGAAACATAAACCTTAAAACATTCATACAATATATAATATATCTAACATGCTGCCTGTTCTTTGGCTCTTCCTTCAAAGTCACAGTTAGGCTCCACAAAGTAGATCTTCTCTTTCTTGGGCAATTTTTTGTAAAATTGCATGTGGGCAGGCGGTTTTTTATTTTATTTTTTACTTTTGTAATTATTTCTTTGCCATCAAAAGTTTATGTCTTTGTTTGTTTATGTTTCAGGCCTCATAATCTACAGAATAGCGTGGGTGGTGGTGTATTTCGTCCCTTGAGTGAAAGAAGGCTTTGCAAATGCTAAATCACTGCAAAGCTTCTTGCACAAAAGGGACAAATTTATCAATTTTATTATCTTAGGTAAATATCAGACGTAAACCATGTAATTTTTATTGTATTACATTTGCATTGGTTATAAAAAGAGAGCATGCAGTGGCCAAAAGGACCATGTGGGGAGCCTGAGAAACAGATTTTTAACTTTTTAGGCTTTGGGAAATTTCATTTTTTTATAAATCTGAACTCCCTATGGGAAAATCAAAAGCAACTTTAATTTTTTCAAACATATCAAATTTTATCCTTCCTTGAAATTCATCCAGTATCTTCAACAGCTGATGACAGAACTCTTAAGGATATGGCTGAAATAAGACATGTTGATTTATTGGTGTTTAAGGACACATATTTCTGCACAATGGCTAATTGTGACCATAATATGGAGATAAAGTTTAGTCAATTATTAACTCTTTGCATGCTGCTGGCGGATATTCCTGCCCAGCACAGGGTTTCTCTTGTCGCTGATATAAGTATAATTTACAGCAGACATGATTAGATTTGATGAAAAAATATCTTGAAAATACTCAGTGGGTTAAGAGTTAATACCCATGTTGCCCATTTTAGAGGACTTCCACTCTAGGCAATGATTCAGGCATATATTGACAGGGTGTGCGTTTGCCCATTTTAGAGGACTTCCACCCCAGGCATTGATTCAGGCATATCCTGACAGGGTGTGTGTTTGTAGTGTGTTCCCCCCCCCTCCACACACACTCTAATAACCATCACAATTTTCAATAGTTGGAAATTTGAAGGTATATTTCCAATAGTTGGAAATTCAAATAAATCGATTTCCTTCATGTTTTCAACTTTTCAGACTTTTCTTAAAAGTCGATTTCAGTTTTGCTGGATTCAATGAAAAATTAATCTAAATTTAATTAAAGAAATCAATGGTCAAAAGTCCATTCAATTTATAGGGGGAGAATTTCATTAAATGTACCAATATTAATCTTATTTCACTGGCAAGAGATTTTGTGTCCTGGGCAGGAATATCTGCCATCAGCATACAAGGAATTAAGATCATATGATTCCAAGCCTGAAAATAAGCAATCTGTCATTTGTGGAAGCAGAAGGAGGTCCCTAGAGGGAGCATTTGCTGATCCTACCCCATACAGTGGGCCAATTAATCCTCTGGGTACCTCTTTCTGTTTCGATTTGAGACCTTGATTCAGATTGAGGTTCACAGAGGGTAAATTTAGTGATGCTACCCTGCTGTGCTGGGTAGCATCACCAAATTCACCCTCTGGGGACTTTATTTTTCAGATGACAGTCTGCTTATTTTCTGGCTTGTATGATTCCATCAGATTGGTCTCGGCACTAAAACAGTTAAAATCAGCACAGTTCCTTAGTGCTCTCAACTTTTTGTGTACATCCAACGCATTTGAGAGAAAATCCGAAAAGAGAAGAGTTTAGAGATGAGGATTTCCTTAATGCGGTCTCCTGACAACAAAGCTATTAGTTATTCACTGGCAATTGAACGACAAACTGTTAAGTGCTATTAATAATGTCGATTGGAAAAGGTATCCTGGATTCCCAATGGTGGTTCCTTCCTAATAAAACAAATGTTAACCCTATATCCATCTTCAATTTTTGCAAAATATTAAAAACAAATTTCTCAAAACCCTGATATCCTTGCCACCTGATATATAAATTACACTTTCTGAACAAAACTAAACACTCCAGAACGATAATTAATCACTTACCTAACATAATGGTCAAAAACAGCTATTCACAAAAATGGCCATTCAAATTCATTATTTTTTTCAAATTTGTTTTTGTCTGTAAAATATAGCTTCACATTTTCATTATTGGCCTAAAAAAACATAGCTTATGACCCCTCATGGAAACAATCTCAATGAGTTCATTTCAATGAGGGGGCATAAATTATGGTTTTGAGGCAAAAATGGAAAAAATTATAAAATTTGAATATTTGTAAATAGCACTAGCCAGTTTGAATAGTTACAGTACGCAATAGATGAAAGAATTTTGGACAATTTTGGCTCGAATCAAGGCCAACCGATACTAGCAACTTCATTTGAACAAACTTGAATGATAGTCAACTATGAATGGTGTGTACCAAGTTTCCTTGGTACAGTGGAGCCCTGTTAATTGAATAGCCAATTTGCCAATGAAGATTATTCAATTAACAGGAGTATTCAATTAACAGGGATTGTTACTTTCCTGTATTCTAGAAATATAAACTAAGCATTTATTCTATGATATCTTGTTTGACAGAGCTCCATGAGCTCTGTCAAACAAGATATAATAGATTAAATGTCAGTATTGGATGGACTGAGCCAAATAGGTCTGTGAACAAAGGAAAACTGGGGAGAGTCATGGTAATTTCTCGACAGGTTACACGATTTTTTATTCAATTGACAGGAGTTTACTCTACAACCTATATTCAATTAACAGGTCAAATTTGTACTGGAAGTATGGTAAATGGCTTTGTGTTGGGAAATTATATTCAGTTAACAGGGATATACAATTAAGAGATATCCAATTAAGTGGGTTCCACTGTATAGGAATCAGGGTTCTTACGAAGACAGAAATTCAAAAGTTAATTAATGACAGATGCGGGTCACATGATATCAGAAGCAAAGTGACTGCAAAAGCTCACCCTGACAAGGATTCTTTTGGGTATGTACAGAGGCCATTTATGAGACCCTTTCCCAATGACATTTGGGTATGATTTTCCCAATTCTTAACCCCAGATTTCATAACTCTGGAAATAATGTGTGGAAGAAACTCACGTCACATAGGCATCGTTCCCCCATGATGTTCTATCACAACACCAAGTCTCATTCAATTCGGAGTAGCAGTAGCTGAGATACAAGGGAAAATGTTGGTATGGATGGATGGACAAACAGATGAGTGGACGGTATGACAAACAGATGGGCAAACGAATGGATGGATAGAGGTCTCTCCAAGATACCCCTTCAACTTTTCAAGTTGGGGGCATAATAAGGCTGAAGAAATCCTGATTTTCAGTGAAATGAGCGAAAAAAAATAAAACAAAGAATACTCCAAATTAAGTCATAGCTTTTCCAGTTATTTATTTATTTATTGGTGTTTAAGGTCACATACTTATGCACAATGGCTAATCGTGACCGGCTTTCCCAGTTACATTTCGCAGAGTTGACTGATCTTCAGAATAAATGTTAAGGAATTCATCAGAGAAAAAAATAACTCATTATGTAGAAAATACATCATGGAAATTACTTTTGTCTCTGATGAATGACTCCACTGCATAGTAACTGTTAAAAAATGTCAGAGTCAATGTTTTCTTCTTTTTTTTTTCCTCCAACATTTGATAAGACCGTATCTTAATACATTAATTTTCATTGCTGGCACATTTTGCCACCTGTTGAAAAGCATATAGGGAAATATTAATTTACTTCTAATCTTTACTTCAATGTTATTTGTTGAAATCAGAGTCTGACAAAAATATAAGGAATATCTTGCTTATCTTTCCTCTGGACGAAATTTTGCTGAAATATTCTAAAGTTAGACTCCAAGCATCAAGTTGAAACCTGAACGCCCTTCAATTGAAAGCAAATTCAGCTTCTGTAGAACTTGAAATATTACCTAACATATCTTGTTTGACAGAGCTCTCTGAGCTCTGTCAAACAAGATATGATAGGTCATCTTAAAAAGCTTATCAAATAACATTGTTCCATTACAGAGAAAGATAAGAGAGGCTGTTAAAAATAGTTTTGTTTTTCAAGTACCACCCATATCATCAAAACTCTGTCACATATTTTTTTTATTCTGGTATTTACTAAAAATTAAAAAAAAACACTAGTCATTATATGAGAAGGAGTCATGGCAGTAGCACCTGCTGCTGATAACTTCCTGGGATCCTTTCTGATGCTTCATCTCCTCTTCAAGTTTACATGTTTTTGCATTACGATTTTACTGTTCTCAGTTTGACTACTTCTGGCCATCCAATTATTTTTCTGTTGCCTATTTCTTGGTGATTTCTTGGTGAAATTAGCATGAGAAGTTCTTTATGTGGAGAGTTTGAACAAATTGCAACAAAAAATTGATTTTAAACCATTTATCCAATTTGGCCAAAGTTACAACCATAATTGGCCAGAGCTGTTCCCCAAAAGTACCACAAAGGCCTCACAAAGTAGATCTTCTGTTTCTCAGGCCATTTTTTGCAAAATTGCATGCAGTCCGGTGGTTTTTATTTCATTTTATTTTTTATTTTTGTAATTATTTTTTTGCCATCAAAATGTTCATATTCTTGGTTTGTTTTATGTTTTAGGCCTTATAATCTACAGAATAGCATGGGTGGTGGTGTATTTTGTCCCTTGAGTGCAAGAAGGCTTTGCAATGCTGAAGCATTGCAAAGCCTTGTTGCATTCAAAGGACAAATTTATCAATTTTATTATCTTGGATAAAATATCAGACATAAACCATTTAATTTTTATTTTTTTAAGTTTGCATTGGATATAAAATGAGAGCATGCAGCAGCCACAAAGAACCATGTGGGAGAGTCTGTGAAAGAGTTTTTTTAAACTTTTTTAGGCCTAATAATTTATTATTTCTTTCAATTTGAGCCTCAAACACCCAGCTTATGACCTCCTCACTGGAATAAGCTTCTTGAAATCATTCCACTGAGAGTGCATAAGTTATGCTTTTTAGACCAAAAAATGAAAAAAAATTTATTTATTCAAGAAATGTTTTGGCAAATGTCTTCTATTCAAGTTTGGTAAAGGTTTTACCTAATGCATAGGATATCAAAATTTAATATTTTAAATATAATTTTTTTTTTAAATTTCAATACAACCATATCATGGAGGGCTCATTCCAGTCAGAGGTCACATGATATGATTTTGCAGAATAATCTTTTTTCACCTGCTCATTTTGTAAATTACGTGGGTGGATGTGGCCAATTGTTTAGGTAAAGGTTTGCCTACCAAGAAATGTTGTCACGTGATGACGAATTCCATACTGAGAAAATAGAATACATTTTTCATCTTGTGAGCTAACATTATATATTATTTATGTTTAAAATGAGAAACATGCAAACTAACTGTAAATTATATACAGAACATTTAGGCCTCACAATGTAGATCTGTTTCTCAGGCCATTTTGTGTAAAATCACATGCGGGCGGGCTGGTGGGCTTTCATTTTATTTTTTATTTTTGAAATTATTTCTTTTGTAATTAAAAAGTTCATGTTCTTGGTTTGTTTTATGTTTTAGCCCCATAATCTACAGAATAGCATGGGAGGTGGTGTATTACATCCCTTGAGTGCATCAAGCCTTTGCAATGCTTTAGCATTGCAAAGGCTTGTTGCACTCAGGGACAACTTTATTAACTTGGGTAAAATATCAGACATACAGTACAGTCGCCGTGGACTGGTCGTAATCCATGTGTGGGCTGTGGTGCTCACGCATGTATTTACAAGGTAATAAAAATTATCAGCAGCAAAATTTTAATTAATGAAGCACTGGGTTGTACCTGGCACTTCATTCATTAAATGTTTTATGATTATTCCTGTAATTAGTATTTGGAATCTAATATTATTGCGTCCGTGGAAATATTGCCCACTCGTGGAAATTGACCAGTCCGCGACAGCCATACTGTAAACCATTTAATTTTTATTTATTTTAAGTTTGTATTGGTTATAAAAAGCGAGCATGCGGCAGCCAAAAGGACCATGAGTGCAGGCCTGAGAAACAGATTTTAAATTTTTTTAGGCCTTATAATATCAATTTATTTTAAAATACCACAATGAGTGATGATAAGGGAGGTAATTGAGGAAAGCAGTTATTTTTGTATCAAGCAATAAATATGTGCATGAACAGAGGAAAACAGGGACATTATATTTACATCCCTTTTTATTCTCATTATTCCGGTACAAATACAGAAAAACTCAATAATTATCAGACAAATGACAAAAATTGAATAACACAATTTTAAAAAATCTCACTCTTTTGTCATTTTTTTGTAAAAAATAATCCTGGAAATGTTACAAATTTGAAAAATGACTATAACCTACTTACCCACTATTTTAATATGGATAGTGGCATTTATAAACTTCCCCTGTGTTGGACTATGAGCGACACATGTATAGCGCCCAGCATCTGATGACCTGACCCCATTGAAGTACATCACCCCAGAACCTTCTGAAATATGGGGGTCAAAGTTCAAGTCACCTTCCTTGAACCATCGAATTACCACACGTGATTCTCCTTCTGCAACACAGTTAACTCTAGCTTGTGAATGTAGCTCCAGTATTTGGTTTGTTGGATATGGGTTAAATTTTAATTTTTCTGAAAAAAAGCAAAACCATATATGTATAATGTAAGTCTCTCTCTATAAGAATGTTTTGCAAACCATTAGGCCTACTATGGTTTCTTTAATTGTTTTACTGCCAACAAGCCTGGAAACAAACACACTGTCATCTGCAGAATGAGGTTATAAGAGGGTGAATCTGGTGATGCTACCCTGCACAGCAGGGTAGCATCACTAAATTTACCCTCTGTGAACCACAATCGGAATAAAGGTCTTAAGCCTAAACAGAAAGAGATACCCAGAGGAAACATTGGCCCACTGTGTGGGATAGGATCAGCAAATTCCCCCTCTGGGGACCACATTCTGCAAATGACAGATTGCTTACTTCCAGACTTGACCGCCAAGGTCAACTGGCCTTACATAATACCATTCTGACCCGGTAATAAACCCAATCAGGGGGGTGCATGAAGTAAAAGAGGACAAAAGAATATGGGTAGGCTTATTTTTGAGAGGTTAAGCCTGAAGAATTTGGACGCAAAGTTGACACAAAGTTAGGTGACTTGGTCAATGCCATTACAAAGGTGCATTAACCCATTACCTAACTAATTGGCTGAAAAAAAGTGCAAAACAATTTCAACAAAACCAAATCATGTGCCCCCTTCGCTGGAACAAATTCCAATGAGGGGTCACATGATGGTTTTGTTAAAATTTTTGGATTTTGAAAAAAAAAATTTCATCTCAATTTGCAAATTATGTGGGTGGATGCAGTCGATTCATTACATAGAGGGTTAAATTCCTCATTACATTCAGGGATGTGCCTATTTTAAAATGAGTGCTGGATGATGTAGCAGCCACTGCATTCAGATTACTTAACCCTTTAACCAACGTAACGGCCAAAACCGGCCAGCG
Source organism: Pictodentalium vernedei (assembly GCA_031216915.1). Taxonomy (NCBI): domain Eukaryota; kingdom Metazoa; phylum Mollusca; class Scaphopoda; order Dentaliida; family Dentaliidae; genus Pictodentalium; species Pictodentalium vernedei. Next base: position 103,512,493 of record CM062292.1, read on the forward strand.
CTATTCACAAAAATCGCTAATTAATTTTCAATATATTTTCATTTTTTGTCTCAAAAACCTAGGTTATGACCCCTCATTGGAATGAGCTCGTCGAGCTCGTTCCAACGAGGGGTCATAACCTATGTTTTTGAGACAAAAAATGAAAAAAATTAGTTATTCAAGAATATTTTTTGCACGTGTCGTCTGCTTTTCATGTTACGTAAAGGGTTAACTGCTGCAAGGGTGAAGAGGCAAAGAAATTTTTAATTACTTTCTTACATATGGGATGAGCATTTACCATTTTTAACCATTTACCTAATGAATCACCCACATCTGCCCATGTAATTTGCAAATTGAGCCGTTGAAAAAAATAAATTTTTCAAAATATTTCAACAAAAACATATCATGTGATCCCTCAATGGAACGATCTCATCGAACACATTCCAATGAGGGGTCATATGATATGGTTTTGTTGAGATTTTTTTGAAAATTTTTTAAAAATAGTAATTAAAATAATAAATTTTGATATTCTCTGCATTGGGAAAAGGGTTAAAAAAAAATTCAATAAAATGGGGTATATAAGCAGCACCCGGAGCACACTTTAACTGTGGCTTAGTAAGAAGAGATTGGCTTATCAGTTATGTGGTTCATATAAATTCAACATCTCAGATTATTTCTTTAATTGTAGTAGTGAAATCCCTGAAAAAATGTGCTGGGTGGAATCTTCGTAGCTGGTCTGAATTCTTGGTGGTAAATTTTAGTGCTGGGTGATATTGCATAGGACTGCCTGGTATGGGTTCATCCCAGTACATTATGGGAATAATTTTCAGCTTCAAATTTTTATATTTCTGAATTGGTGTGAGGAGGGTTAAATGATATAATATACCGAAAGAACAAATATTTGAGCCTATTTCCAAACAAGAAGGTTAAAGTTTGCATGCATGTGTATTCATCAGCCAAGGCAATGCTTTTGGATATTTTGATTTCTCCAAATAAACAGTATACATGAGTTAACTGCTAGATGAGAACAGGTGAGACAACTCAACCCTGATGTGCTCTTGATTGAAACATCCTCCTTACAATTACATAGATATCTCTCGATAAACAGACTTCTCACTGGAAAATCCCCAACTCATTTGATATAAAGGCTACTTTAGTTGTTAAAATAAATCACAAATTACCAATTTGTTAGCTCACTATGCTGTGGTTCTGTTATGCTGTTATGTTAACTGGTAGAGTGCTGGAAGCCCGTATTTGGGCTTTATTCTGAAGTGCAGGTCCAACAACATAAAGGCTTCACACTCAGTGGATGGGCTTCATATTATCTTGTAAGTAAAGTTATTTAATCTGTAAGGGTTTGCCTTGTTACAACTTATGGGAGAGTGCCTATGGGCACTCTCCCATAAATTGCAACAAGGCAAAGACACCTGCAAAAATTTTGATAACTAAAATTAATTTAGCACTCCACCAGTTTAGTAATTAAGACTAAATTAACCCTTTAGTTATTCCATAATCCTCTCAACACCAATGTTCAAGTATCAGAATGTGAAGCCACAAATGTTTCCCATAATGCAACTTGGAATTTAAACAATTCAATTTTGTTTAACAAAGCTACCCTTGTCTTGAATGCTGCAATGCCTACATCCAATCGCAAAAGTATGAATGATAGGCTTTAAAAACTTGCAATAAATTCATTTCTGTGGACTATGGCCCTTATATCTAGACTGCTACACTACTCCCATGTTCTTCTGTGATTCAGCACTGGTGAATTACACCCCAGATTCCACCTCAGAGTGGTCAAAACATCCACCATGCTTCACCACAGCTCTCATAATGTGCCATCATTGAGGGCTGGCCAATGACACAAATGTAACTGAGCTCAAACTGTCGACCTCCAGCACACTTGGGGCATGTATATTCCAAATCAGGAGGTCTCAGAATGTTCTCTCTGGTACCTTTCCAGTTTATCAAGTGTATAAAGATATAACAATTTCACCAGTATTCTGATTTGGTAATTCATGGTAAACCATGCAGCAATGCGAAATTCTCTAAGGTTCCAAATAAACATGCCCATATGTTTATTAATTTTCAGATTATTTGTCATCCTGTATAAGATTATTGGGGCCTGTATGTTTATTAAAAATACCATCAGTGTCAAATGAATGCCTTATTGCAGACATATTAGGAGTACTTTAGTCTGCTTCAGAATCCTAACTCACATAGGACTGTTACCTGGGCTTTAACCCTTAAGTCCTCAGATTAATTTTAAAGTATTTATGGCCTTTTTCTGCTTACATAGTTATTGATGACTTGTCAGTGGTTCTACATGACTGCTGGCTGCCTATACAGGCAGCCAGCAGTGATGTAGAACCACTGCCAGGGAAAATTCAGTCTTCATACAAGAGTAATAAAAAAGATTACACAAGGGAGCACCTGCTTCAATGCAATATAAAAGTGGCGGTTTGGGGCTATATGGGGGCTTAAGGGTTAAAGCCCAGGTAACAGTCCTGTATGGGTTAGGGGTATTACAGAAATGACAGTATCTCAATCATGATTTTCCACCCTCTACTTTTATTCTGCACTGTACTTCTATTTGTATTCCTCCGATTTTCCACCCTGTAGTTTTATTCTGCCCTGTACTTTTATTTGGAACTGAAGAGTATTTGCGCCGCAAAACCACTTTCTTAATTTTTTTATCTTTGGAGTGTTTGGCATACTTCCACCTCTGACTACCGTTATGCATTCATATTTAGGCCAATGCCTCAATAAACATCCACACATACATGCAATGTACAAATCTCATTTGGGGTATCATACCTATGGGAAATTAGAAAAGTGTAAACTGAGTCATCAATGGTGTCGGCATTTTACATGTAGAATTTAGTGATGTCCCATAGGAACCTCATCTTTTACAACTGCAGGCAAGAAGAAGTGAGGTAACTGTTGAATATTCAAGACAGGATAACTTGAAAAACTTACTTTTAACAGTTAGAAAAGCTTTACTGGATATTTTTATGGGATGTCCACTTGTGTTTGCAACACACGCATATTCTCCTTTATCTGAAAGGTGAACTTCAGATATTTCCAAGGTTCCATTTACATGGTCAATTCTGTGCCGCTTTGTGTTCTGCAATAAAATAAATGAGAATTTTAATTTTTTTAGTAATTTTTCGTACCTCCAGATGATCAGTAAAAATGACGTTTGCTATTATCAGCAAGTGTTGCTTGCTTTGTAACAGTTGTCATGACCCAATTTAAAGAAAACAGTCATCAGAATGAATCAGCATGCAGAAGATACCAATATTTATTATTTTAAATATTACTTTATCAAGTTTTTCAAAAAAATTCTACAAAACATTTTATGTGACCCCTCATTGCCATGAGCTCGATGAGCATGTTTCAATGAGAGGGGGTCACATGAAATGGTTTTGTTGAATTTTTTTTAAAAAATGTTTTTTTCAAATACTCAATTTCCATATTACGTAGATAAATGTGGTCGATTTGTTTGATAAAGGGATTATATTATTCATAAAGGACTACAATTAAATAAACTCAAGATATCTTGAAAATTAAATTGTGTGTAAATAAATAATGATGATAAACCAATATTTTTATAATTAGAACGATATTCAATCAATACTAGTTTGAATACCGATATATATCGGTTTATTGGTATACCATACAGACTTACTCGAATCAATGACCTGAGACGTAAGTTTTTTCTTGTATTTCATGTGCATCAAAGGCGCCCATGATATACAGGAAAAACTATGACAATGGTATTTGATTCTTGTTCCCTGTACTCTACCTGAGTGGCATTCTGCATTTATACCACAAATAAACTTAAAAAATGTGAATGAAACCGATATTTTTAATCCTTTGAACCCAAGCAGCCACTTTCCCGGCCAGCAACATGATACGTCATAACATCATTAAATAGGATGGCTGTTCAGTAAATGTGAGAGGTAGACCAATCAATATTTTCAACATGCAGCCCCGAGGCTGCACGTTGAAAATATTGATTGTTACACCCCAAAAATAATGAATATGGACTCTTCTAATTGCTGCCATTGAACTGACATGGAAGATACCACCAGAGTTCAGAGGGTTAAAGACCAAAATATATCACCTTTGACAGTCTGTTTACTTTCTTGCTTGATGTCATTTTGTCTCAAACTATTTCATTCATGTCATGACATCAATTAGATTTATATATTTATTTATTTATTGGTGTTTAAGGTCACATACTTATGCACAATGGCTAATCGTGACCGTGACAGTTTTACGGGTGGGGGAAGCAGGAGTACCCGGAGAGAACCATCGAGCATCGATGGGCAACTGTCAGCTATTCAACATTCTAACTCTGTTCAAGCTCCACTCAAGCAGGGTTACAGTGGTTGAAGACATGTGCACCATCGACGTACAGTATGCCTTAGTACACAGTGGCATCATGCCTCCATGACCATGTAGGCAACTGGGATAAAGTGCCTTGCCCAAGGACACAATGCAGGTCGTCCCGGACGGGGATCAAACTCAGGACCTCTAGCATAGAAGTCCCAAAAGTCTACCACTGAGCCACCGGGCTCCCCATCAATTAGATGCATAATAATTAATGGCCAATCAGATGCATTCTTATATGACTTTCTTACACACAGGCCCAAAGCTATGAGCATTAAAATCACCTGATATAGAGGGGTGCAGTGGCAGCTGTATGCCAAAGTCATACCTGAGGTGCGTAGCATCAAGGAGGTGCCTGGGGAAGAATATGGGAGGGGGTTGGCCCTCTGGAGGTGATGCCCTCCCATACTCTTCCCTACCTAGGTGCATTGCCCTCCCACTGGCAGGGGTTCGGGGGACCTTCCTCAAGAAAATTTTAAAACACAAGCTTCTGATAATGATTCTAGAGTAATTTGGCTTATGATATCGGTCTTTTCTAGCAGCTCAATAGGGCATGGTTAAGATAAGGTGTTTTTTTCGGTGCCTCTGAGAATGAGTGAGGAATCGGGTGTTTTGTAGCTAGACTGTAATGCAGAAGGGGAATATAATGTCGAGCAGATGCTCATTTCTGACAGATTCTCATGATCTTTCGGCACTATTCTGAATATTGTCGAACGATCGAGAAAATCTATCAGAAATGGACATCCGTACGACTAGGCTTTGTTGATCAGAACTTTTTTCTGAGGGCCATTGAAAATTTCCCATGGAGACTGCCATGGGGGCGATATGCCCCACCCCCTTGCACTCCCACTGGCTTCGGCCTTGCTTACACATAGGCTAGATTCCACATATGGGGTATCAAGCACATTTCTCAATGTCTGTATTGAATTGGCAGGCCTTGAGTTGTTCACAGACAATTGATTAGCAACTTTTCTGTAGCCCAGGTTGAGGGTCCAATGAACCTCTGGATCGATCATGGTTCAGCCTGGAGTGAGAAGATTTTGAAAATTTGACTCAATTTCCTTGCATCTGGGAGTGTGATTGAGTCTTACTTTCAAATTCATTTTTTCAAGAGTAAGAAGAGAAATTATATTATTCTGTTACTTACTTGTATTCAAGTGCTAGATGAGTCCAGGTAAGAAAATACATTGCTGTGATATAGGTTGATCTTTAATATATCAACAAATTCATCTAGTTTCATCCTATATTCTCACTATGTATGACCTGCTGTGTTCCAGAACACATGTAAAGTTTACCTTGTGACATTTTGTACTTTCAGTTTAATGAGACACGTATTTACTTCTCAAAAATACGTCAATGCGTGTTTCTGATATTCTGGTTCGACATCAACAGGATTTCCCCACCCACCAATCAGAAGTGATATACACTCTAAAGCTACGCATGGTGGCTGATGATATAAATAGAAAGCAATTTACGTACAGGCCTGAAAATAAGCAGTCTGACATTTGCAGAATGAGGTCCCCAGAGGGTGAATTTGATGATGCTATCCCAAACAGTGGGCCAATTTATCTTCTGGGTACCTCTTTCTGTTTGGTTTTAAGACCCTCATTCAGATTGAGGTTCACAGAGGGTAAATTTAGTGATGCTACCCTGCTAAGCAGGGTAACATCACTAAATTCACCCTCTGGGGACCTCATTTTGTAGATGACTGTCTGCGTATTTTCTGGCTTGTTTACGTACTCATTATACATCGTACCATCCAAATCAGCGATTGTGAGAATACGTTTTTGATTTCATAGATTTTTTTCCAATGTAAAGAAAAATGGTAATGAATTCCAGCTATTGCATTGCAGCACGCAATTCTTGCTTTGCATTTTGTCATGCGAAACTGAACAAATCGAGGCCTGATTGGATGACATTCAATACACAAAGCAATTATGATACATTGCATAAATTTCTAGTTGCATTATGGGAAAAATTATCTGCCTAAAATTTTGATACTTTGATATCAGTGTGCAAGGGGTTAGAAATTAGATCATTAACAAATATATACTAGTACATTCTGCATTCCATGGATTTAACATAATTGACCTGAAGAGCAGAGAAACAGTCGGAATCACATTAGGCTGTGTGCAGCTCAGTTGGACATTCAGAAGATTATGAGAGAAGACTATTTATTATAAATATTTTCTTTAGTTCAAAACCACACAGGATATAACACATGCAGAGCCCTTGTGAAAACATTAACATGTTGGAAGAAAAAAAAATCCTATCTGTATTAAGATCTATTTTTTTTTCCTGTGGATACTGACAAACCAAACCATTTTCTCAGTTGTGTGTAAGATGATAGAATATACCTATAGTTCTGTAACAATTTCATAATCAATTTGTCAGAGAGGATCATGGCACCTCATACAGACGGGAGGTAGCAAATTCTCAGCACACTGTACATACCATTTAAAATTCCCATTTTGAACAATTAATCTGACATTATTCAGGGGTCAACAAACAACTGGAATCTAGTATGAAAATATATGTCAGTTGTTCTGTGTTTCATTAACGCTTTACCCACAGCACATGATACCAAAATTACATTATTTTAACCCTTTACCTAATTATAACACAGTACTTTTAAAAAATAAATTAAATTCACATTTTTCTAAAACAAATTTCACAATAAAACCATACAAATATGGTCATCATTAGAACCAGCTCGACGAGCTGGTTCTAATGATATCCATATTTGTATGGTCTTATTGAGAAACTTCCGAGATATTTTAGGCTGTGGCAGGCTTATTCTGGTTAATTTTCTGGCTGTTTTTGCCACTATGTTAGGTAAAGGGTTAATTATATTTTTTCAACTTTTTCAAAACATTTCATAAAAAACACACCACATGACCCCTCATAGGAATGAGCTCATTGAGCTCATTCCAATGAGGGGACATATGATATGGTTTTGTTTAAATTATTTTGAAAATAACTTTTTTAAAACTGCTCAATTTGTAAATTATGTGGATGTATGCAACCAATTCATTAGATAAAGGCTTAATATACAGTCAGTTGTTTATTTAACTAGTGGACTTGTGTGTATATTTTGAAGGACACACTCATGTTTTGGAGGAATTTAAAATGTTGGTTTCTGATCCCCTAGGGGGGTGTGATGGCTCACTAGGTGGAGGTGCAAGCTGAGAGATCTTTGGTTTGAATCCCACCTGCAGCAACCGCATTGTGTACTTGGGCAAGGCACTTGACCCCCATTGCCCACATGGGGGCACAGTGGCGATGTGTACTAAGGCATACTGCACGTTGATGGTGCACCTGTCTTCAAGCAATGCTAACCCTCTGTGGAGTTAGTATGTTGGGGAGCTGACAGCTGCTCACCATTGATCGGTGGTTCTCACTGGGAACTCTGGCTTCCTCCACCCGTAAAACTGTTGTGGTCATGATTAGCCATTGTGCAGAAATATGTGACCTTAAACACCACCAAATAAATAAATAAATTCTGACCCTCATCAAACCGGCCTCGCAATCAGGAGTCAAACCCCTAAACTACTAGACCGTTGCACACCATCAAATATGATGGCTAGAATCTAGTATCTTAGCTGAAGTCTTCATGATTATTTGGTTCACTTTTCTAACTGTTGCATGAGGTCATCAAGCTTGTTCCAATGAAGGACCAAACCGAATGGTTCTGATGAAAACGTGAAAAAACTAGAGGGGTGACTGTCCCGGATGGGCCTGTCCTGTCCATATCCCCTTCCCCACCACCTTAATTATTCTAAGATGAAAAGGGGCATAACTCTTGTAAAAAAGTCCAATCAAAACTATAATTGCAGGTGCACAGGTTCCCATCGTCATGAACATCCATACCAAGTTCCAAAGGAATCAAGCTATAAACATCTTAGGAACTCACCGGATGAAATTCAGGCCTAGGTTGCAATTCCCAAGTCAAAAAGGGGCATAATTCTGGCAAACATAATTCAACCGGAACTATAATCATAGGTGCACGGGTTCCCGCAGTGGTGAACATTCTTACCAAGCTTCGAGCTGATTGGTCCATAAACGTCTGAGAAAATCTCTGCACAAAATCATGTCTTTCGATGGATGGACAGATGGCTGGACAAGATGATTCCAGTATACTCCCCCCACCCACAACTTATTGTAGGGGGTATAAAGATTAAAATAACAAATTTTGATATTGTGTGCATTGGCTAAAGGGTTAACTCTTTACATAACTCAACACTGATGACACTTGCAAAACATTTTTGGACAACTAAAACTTTTCTTTTTGAAACTAAAAAACATAGCTTCGAAAAACCCTCCTTGGAATGAGCTTGCTGTGCTCATTCCAATGAGGTGTCATAAGCTATGTTTCACAGACCAAAACTGAAAAAATTATAAAACATGAAAGGCGAGTTTAGTGACTAGTAGTGTCCAGTTACGGCTATTATGTTAAAAAAGGTAATGGGTTAAAAAAATGTTCAATGTTTTTCCATGAGAACTATATTAGTTCAAAGCTACAGTACGTGGAGAGTGTATTATCACTAAATCACCTGCAGAGTGGAGATTCCACCCAAGCAATAATTGCAAATTTGTTGCAAAGCATAACAAGCACAAGCAAAGTTTCAGCTAATGGATCTCCGGGTTAAACCCGGAGGTCCATTGGCTGAAACATTGCTTGTGTCTTTAGTCGATATATACAAAATTTGAAAGTTATAGTTTGGGTGATAACTTCACTCTGCGGGTGATTTAGTTACAATCCACTCTCCACGTACTGTATCTGACTGGTCAAAAATAATTCTGAACTGTGTGAGCTCTGTGCATGTACAAAATCACCATATTGACAAGTTGGAGAAACTTAGGATTGTTTTTTTCTGAATCTGAAGCCTTTGTTTGGATTTTTAAATCAATGGTTGAGTAATTATGACAATTTTCTTATGGGAAGGGTAAATAGTACAGATGGACCTCATAAACCATATTTCGCTATCAAATAAAGAAAATCAATGCATGAGTGGGCTATCATAATTTCTGTAATTCTATATGAAAATGGGGAAGCAAAATGTTATTTATGAGCTATAAGGTTAGCTGTACACCATTTCACAGTGCAAGTTGAGAAATTAACTGCCTGGGATGACAATCAATGACTGATTTCAAATGGAGCAATGTACGGCTGTTTCTCCAGAACAAACACTAGAATTACTAATATTTGTCTGTCTTTTCAAATGAGACTGCACATGTCATGTTCATCTTGTTTCTGAAGACTAATCACTTGTCATAAAAAACATGATAGGTATAACAACATACTCACAAGCTGAATTAATGTGTCATTCTTCAACCACCAAATCTTTGTGACAGGATATGGTGTCCCATCCACAGAACAGGAAAATACAACATTCTTCCCTTCTTCAATCTGGGTTGGGCGGGGTGCTTTTCGTATGAAAGGTGGAACTGAAAAGTAAATAAAGGTAACTTGTATAAAACAGAGAATTCTTTGTTTATCATACTTCGTCAGAGGCTGTCAATTTTTAACCCTTAACTTGTTGAGTGCTAGATTATTTTTGGAAGTTGGAATTTGTTCATATAGATTTGCATTATTAAAAATTATTGGAGAGTGCCTTAAGGCACTCTCCAATAATTTTTAATAATGCAAATCTATATGAACACAACTGCATTTGCTTATGACTGAATAGGAAATGTGTGTAAAGAATATGAAGACTTTAGTATGGTACCCTCATGTTTCTTGAAAACCATGATAGTGGCTTCCAGCACTCAACCAGTTAAGGGTGCAGAAATCTTTACATGTTTTTCACTTTGACAGCCTACAGGCAGCCAAGACTTGCCCAAAAAGAACTGCCAAGGTGCTTCAAATGTAACTTGTGAGTTAACCCAAAGACTGCATGTAGGGGCACCTGTTCTGTAACAAAAAATGTGATCAAAGTACAGTTAAAACTAGAAGTCCTGTCATGAAATGCGCACAAATAGCACGTTGATATGCGCGTTAATATACGCGTTTTGGCCCAAGTAAAGCTAGCAAATTCTGTACATATGGCCTGTGCACAAGCAATGTTTCAGCCAATGGACCTCCGGGTAACCCGGAGGTCCATTGGCAGAAACATTGCATGTGTTTAGTTTAAACAGTATTTATTAAAGCATTTGTTTCAATGTATACACTTCACAATAATTGTTCAAAGAAGTAAATCGTCAATGTACATGATACAGTAGTATACAGAAAGGCAATAAATATAAGAAAACAGGTTTCTGAGTAGAAAAGGGATTCGACAGAAAGCTTACAGCTTATGTAAGTCGTCTCCCCAGTGTGTTTGCTATGAGTAACCAGGAGAACCTGCCGTGGTTTGGATGCCATTCGATATGACAATTGCACGCAATTCCAATGCACTATTAAGCCTACATAAGCGCACTATTCGTGACAGGACTTCTAGTTTTAACTGTAGGAATTAGGCCCTTAATCTTTTGAACCCTGGTGGTATCTTCAATAACAGTTCATATGCAACAATTAGAAGAGTCCATATTCATTATGTGGGGGTAGACCAATCAATGTTTTCAATGTGCAGCCTTAGGGATGCACGTTCAAAATATTCATTGGTCTACCCCACCCTTAACTTGGCAGGCATCCTACTTAATGAAAGTATGACGTACCATGTCCCTGGGCCAGTAAAGTGGCCTCTGCTGTTCAAAGGGTTAAGGGTTACAGTTCTAATTCAAATTTTCTAACTAGTACAAAGACTTTTCATCCTACATTGCATTTATTACAGCAGGCCTGGAAGTAAGCCGCGAATAGTCATTTAGGTTATCTATGGGTTACATCAATTGTAAAAGACACAAACGGACTACAGATTACGACAAAGCAATGCAACATAACTTTATTAACCCTTTACCCAACGTAATGGCCAAAACCGGCCAGCGCTACTCTCAAAAATCGCCAATTAATTTTCATTATTTTTTCATTTTTTGTCTCAAAAACATAGGTTATGACCCCTCGTTGGAACGAGCTCGTCGAGCTCGTTCCAACGAGGGGTCATAACCTATGTTTTTGAGACAAAAAATGAAAAAAAATAGTTATTCAAGAATTTTTTTGCCAAGTGTCGTCTGCTTTTCATGTTAGGTAAAGGGTTAAATTAATAATCTTGCATGCCTTCCAGAAAGACGTGACAATCTTTCGAAACTATCTCCACTCCCAAGCTTGAGTACTGAATGTACATAAATTATGATGCTGTTTCCATCTTAAACAAGAATTTCGGCCAATATACATGGCAAACAACTAACGTGCGATCTCACTTCCGCGATCTCACACATTAGTCGTTGATATTTATATGTATTTGTTGATATTTGATCAGGTAGAAATCCCATTAAGAAGTAAAACAGCATGACTGCCGAAGTAAAAGAGAGTCCACAGCATCCTTTTTTCTTTGGGTTACCATCTCACTCTGCAGCATAACCTGTAAACGGGTTATCATATAAGTCCTTTATTTTAAGGCCAGTTACAGAGTACACATTGTGATTTGATCTCAGCCACCAATGCAGAACTTGCTTACCACAGTTATCAAGAACTTCTCCACTAATTCCTTGGGTTCCCATGGTAGCTTGTAGGGTAATATAATCTATTCATGATTTTAGATGATCTAATCCTTTAGACCAAATATGTTGTTTGAGATCTATAAAATAATGTCTCTCTTTCTTCATAAACTCTTAACCCACTGAGTATTTTCAAAATATTTTTTATCAAATCTAGTCATGGCTGCTGTTAAGCAGCTGTGACAAGATTTGATGAAAAATTCATCTAAATTTATCTCAAGGAATCAGTGGTCAAAAAGTCTGGAATTTACAGTTGGAAATTTGGTTATAAGTGCCCAAATTATACTTATTTCAGTGGCAAGAGATTTTGAGTCTTGGGCAGGAATATCCGCCAACCGCATGCAAGGAGTTAAGGGCGCATCTAATTAATTGGATATTTCATAATTGAATAACTCTGTTGCATAAATCTTCCAAATACCAAACCATTTTACATGCGTTCATTTCAAATTTGACCTGTTAATTGCACATAGGTTACAAACTTAGCGACTTTTAAGAAAATATATTTTATGATCTCTTGAAGAATTACTCATACAACTACTGCATTCACCATGTTTATGGATGTATTTGGCCTCAGTACATCCAATACAAGCATTTGCATTTAATCCAGTATATCTTGCTGGACAAAGCTCCAAGGAATAAATACACCGTTTATCACAACAATGCAGAAAAAGAACAAATTCCTGTTGATGGGATACTTCAGTTATTTGATTTTTCATCAGCAAAGTGGCTATTCAATTAAGAGGGTTTCACTGAACAGCCTATTGACACTAATGTTTCAAACTGAAAGCACACTCGGAAAGCTTATGATATCAGAAATTGGTATCAAAATGAAGCAAAAACAAAAAAGAAATTTTCTTTTCACATCCCATTCAAAATATTTGTTCAGGTACTGCATGTAGCTGCAATCAAGCATTGCAGATGGCACACTGAGGCATACCAGGGATTATATTAGGAAGTCACATGGACAGATTTAAAACTCCGAATAATTACAGATCTTAAACCTGTACCCAAAGTTTTTGGGACAAATCTCTCCATTATTTTCATTCATGTATTATTATTTTTGTCTCAGAAAATTTAATTCTGGAATTAGCTCATTAAGCTTGTCCCATTGATGGGGTCAGGAATTAGCTCACTAAGCTTGTCTCAATGATGGGGTCATATGCTATGTTTCTGAGCCTCTGATGTTAAACATGAAACTTTTTGGTCATTCAATAAATACACAGAATGACACAGGCGAGTGTGAATGGGTTAATTGATATGGCACAAGTGCCAGCATGGAGGGATAAAACGAGAGGCCGCAGGTTGATATGGCACAAGCACGTGTCATTCTGTGTTTATTACATGCCTTCCTGTTTATACAAACAATTATTAGAAGGACACTCGGCAATTCATTTGGGGAGTTATTAACAAAAAGAACACATTTTATCGCCAACCAAATTTTCGAGGCGAACCCTTATACTATTTCAGCCCCTGAGTTCCAATGTGTTCTATCTGCCTACTGGCACATAGAACACATTGGAACTCAGGGGACGATTTTCGGGTATTTGCATTGCAAGATTTGTAGAAAATTCCAGTGAAATTTCGCTTCTATTTAAAAATAGTCCCTCTACAATTTCCATTCTGCACATATGTGCGGTACAGATTTTCATTTTCTGCATGGTTTAGTGTTGCTGTAGATGAGGAGTTCATAGAACTGACTCTACATAAGCATGATTAATATTGGTTGAAGATGTGCTGTACCAAGACAGAAAATAAGCAGACTATCATCTGCAAAATGAGGTCCACAGAGGGTAAATTTAGTGATGCTACCCTGCACAGCAGGGTAGCATCACTAAATGTTTCCTCTGTGAACCTCAATCTGAATCAAGGTCTCAAAACTAAACAGAAAGAAGTACCCAGAGGCTAAATTGGCCCACTGTATGGGATAGCATCATCAAATTCACCCTCTGGGGACCTCATTCTGCAAATGTCAGACTGCTTATTTTCTGGCCTTTGCTGTACGCCTTAATACACAGTGCCTTCCACATGTGCAATCAGGATTGAGTGCCTTGCTCAAGGACACAACACAGTTTACCCCTGGTGGTGGTCAAACTGTGGACTGTTCAAGTTGAAGTCCAATACCATGACCACAGAGCCACCATCATATTAGATTCCTTACATGCAGTTATGAAGATGTCCTCCAATGGTTAATCTTCACTAATAGTGCTCTCTGTTGTCAAGTCTACATACAGTACGTGGACAGTGTATTATAACTAAATCACCCACAGAGTGGAGGTTCCACCCGAGGAATAATTGCAAATTTGTTTCAAAGCATAACCAGCACCAGCAAAGTTTCAGCCAATGGACCTCCAGGTTAAACCCAGAGGTCCATTGGCTGAAACCTTGCTTGTGTTTTTTGTTGATATGTACAAAATTTGAAAGTTATAGCTTGGGTGATAACGCCACTCTGTGGGTGATTTAGTTACAATCCACTCTCCACGTACTGTACAGGCAACTAAGACCTCATTAAAAATAACTGCCATACCACTGAACTTATCAGCTGCTGTGTTGTGGCATTTTCAGATAAGCAAATGTCTAGCCTTATCAGTTAACACAGTACCCTGAGTACAATATTCTAGAAAACGGGAGCTCTTAAAATAGCTGAAAACAATTTTCATCAAAAACACATAAGCTGTGTAATAAACACACTCTAAAAAAACAAACTGAAGAGTGAAACCCATTGAATGTTTCATACATATAATTTGTCCCTTAGGTGCAACAAGCAGGCCTGGTCTTTTGAGGAGAGCTATAGCTCCCGCCCTCTATGACTCCTGCAAAATCAATTTAAGGAGGGCCATAATTGCTCTCCTTAAGAGCTGTAATAGCTCTCCTTAAACCTTCAATTCCCTTATTAATAATGGACTTAAGTATGGAATAGCTCTCCTGACACTGGTTTAGGGGAGCCATAGTAGCTCCCCTAGATTTTTCAAAAGTCCAGGCCTGCAAGAAGGCACCATCTGCAATGCTAAAGCATTGCTGATGGCTCTTTCCTGCACTCAAGGGATGATATCTGGTTAGTGGAAGCTGAATTCTGTTTTCAATTTGAAAGCTGGAAGGTGTATGTTAACCTTTTATTTAATGCTTGGAAGCTGAATGTCGATAATACTTTCTTCTAATGTTGAATAGAAAGAGATCTGGCACTAAATATTTGTCTTGTATGACTTATGCTGTTGTTTTTCATCGAATGCCAACTGCCTGACATTACCTATACAGTATAGTCGCCGTGGAGTGGTTGTAATTCACCCGTGGGCACTGATGTCCTCACATGCATTTACCAGGTAATAAAAATGATCATCAACAAAATTTTAATATTTCAATAACATGACTTTGGAGGGCAATGTGGTTTATTAACGGACCAACAGGTAACAAACCTATTAATTGAAAATAGAATATATTTTCATTTTTGGAATTCACTTAAAAAAAAAACCCATGAAGGGGTCTTCTGTTGAGTTTCAATGCATTTTTGGGAATATTATGGACTGATTTTGACCAATATTACATTGGGTAAAGAATTTAGATGAGAGGTACATCAAGGCTGTACAGTACACAGGATTAGTTACTCATTTAATAATGAAAAGTTTTTATAGCCAGAAAGTGTGACTAACCCTGTGCATTACACAGGGTTAGTCACACCTTCTGGTTATAAAAAATTGGTAACTGCCATATCACACGCTACATGAAAATATACAATGACTTAGACTGCAGAAAGCACAGGCTTAGTTGATTACATGTTACATAGGGTGCAGGATTCAAGGAACTAATTGAAATACTTATACTGGATTGTGGAAATTTTTGAATTCCAAAAATGAAAACATATTCTATTATTACCACTAAATCTTTAAGTTACTAGTAGATTAACATGATTTTGGAGGGCTGTTAAAACTCCATAATTTCAGGGACGTCATTCGACGAAGCCGGGCCGCGAGCGGATAATGGTATAAATAGCCATTAGCGGCCTGCGGCCCGGCTATTTTTAGATTCCATGGTCTAATGAATTACTCCCATTCGGGTGAAGTCCTTTGTATTTCCGAACGGAAGTCGAACGCGCGATCGAAACAGAAATATCGAACCGACTTACTGATTATTTCTTCCAGCAATTCCCTCGTGCGGTTAGCTATAACAGGGTGTGGTAATAATAGTAATAACATAATTGTTGTCAGGCATCATGATTCATTAGCGGCCCTGCAGCAATGATGAACAGCCCTTGGGCTTATTAACGGCCCTCGACTTCGTCTCGGGCCTTTAATAAACCCTCGGGCTGTTCATCATTGCTGCAGGGCCGCAAATGAACCATAATGCCCTCCAAAATCATGTTATTGTTATATTTTCAATTAATAGCTTTTTAGGTGTGAATAACAGCCCTTCAGCTTATTAACGGCCCTCAACGAGGGTCGTTAATAAGTTCAGCTTATTAACGGCCCTCAACAAGGGCCGTTAATAAGCTGAAGGGCTGTTATTCACACCTGTTGGGCCATTAATAAGCCACAAGGCTAAAAAAAGTCATGTTATTACTAGTATTACCCTTGGGATTCGGAGAAAGTTTGGACCCTGTACCTTACAGAACATTTTTAACATTTTCAAATGACATGATAGTATCATCTGTTGTCAAACAAATTGGTGTCACATGATTATCACATGATCGGCTCCAATACGCTTTCAAATGCAACAAAGCTAGAAAACTTAAAAACAGACCTGATATTTACTGCTTTTAAGTCAGGAATAAAGGCTTAAAATGTATACAGACTTACTTAATATATACAGCTGCTTGTTCTTATGGGGCTAGCTTTGCTGGACATTTTACATATTTAATAATTTAAATAAAAATCACATTGTTTTCTAGTTGAAACCATTTCTGGAAACCGTTTCCATGTCCAAGTGGACGACAGTAAGGAACAAAAGTCATGTGACGTGTTGGGTTGTTAATGAAATGTTAACCCATTAATGGCTCGACACATCACATGACTTTTCTAAGTTGAGCATTACATTCTTGTAATGCCCTATTAAAGTTTGTTAATGTACTAGAGAACGCCTGCTAAAGTGGTAATAATTAATGATGAAGCACCGGGTTGTACCCGGTGCTTCATTAAATAAATTTGGGATGATTATTCCTATAATTAGTGTTCGAAATCTAATATTATTGCGTCCGTGGAAATAATGCCCACTCGTGGAAAGTGACCAGTCCATGGTGGCAATACTGAAAATACACTCATTAAACACACAATAAATTTCCTTAACAAAAATAACATCAAAATGTTTTAAAAGCACATGAAAAATTCAGGAAAATCCATAAAATATTACTTTAAATAACTTATTATTTTTTAATTTGTCCTGTTCATTAATACTTTGAACCCTAGTGGTATTTTCCATATCAGTTCAATAGCAGCAACGTGAAGAGTCCATATTCTTTATTTGGGGGTAGACCAGGTAATATTTTCAATGTGCAGCCTTGGGGCTGCACATTGAAAATATTGATTGGTCTACACCACATCTTCACTCAAAAGTCAACCTACTTAATGAAATTATGAAGTATCATGTTACGTGGCTGGAAAAGAGGCCTCTGGAGTTCACATGGTTAAGAAGATATTAACTTGTATCAAGCCTCGATGGTATTCCTACTATGTATCTTGACACACCCTAAAGGGTTCGCCACGATACCAAATATGAACATCATCTCGGCTCAATCAACACATAGTGGTGATAACATTATATTAATCAAGTAATTTATAAATCCTTACATTGTGTAATGTTAAGGGTTAGAGAAGAAAACATCCTGTACCATATGCTATTTCTGTTTATTTATAGAGTTTAGTATTCCCCCATCATATAAATAAACAAAAGTTTTCTCTGCATGGTGGCCAATATCATATGTATTTCTTCATGATTTTGATGGAATGAAAGGTGAAGGTCATCTAAATAACCAGTTCAATTTGTACTTCAATATTTCCCAAATAATTTCCTGATATAAATTTCCGAAAACAACTGTCCTGAGATTGGGATGGATGGCAAAAGCTGACTACCGATCTATTAACTGGTAGAGTGCTAAATTATTTTTGGTTATCCAAATTTATCCATGTCCCTTTGCCTTGTTACAATTTATGGGAGAGTGCCAAATGGCACTCTCCCATAAATTGTAACAAGGCAAATACTCACAGACTAAACAGTTTTAATTCAAAAATATTATAAAGCATATCCACAGAATATGAAGCCTTTAAGTTGTGGCACCTGCACTTCAGATTAAAGCCCAAATATGGGCTTCCAGCACTCTACCAGTTAACTAGTAGAGTGCTGAATTATTTTTGGTGATCAAAATGTTTTCACTTGTCTTTGACTTGTTGTCCTTAGGCACTCTCCCATAAACTGTAACAAGGCAAATCCACACAGACTTAATAATTTCACTTCAAATATAACAGGAAGCACATCCGCAGAATATGAAGGCTTTAAGTTATGGCAACTACTTCAGAATAAAGCTCAAATATGGGCTTTCAGCACTCTACCAGTTAAAATTGCCTCCAAAGTCAGATAGTTTAAAAAATGTTCATGCTTTTCATACTGCGGTATGGCCCCTCTAAAAATGACAGTCTCTCCCCTATCTGCACCTTTCTAACAGCCCAAATATTTTGATTTACATCAAGCGTACTTTTATATAATAACTTCAACAAGCTGGGCTTCTACCATGTTTTAATATGTCTATGTTCTCAAATTTTGCTATCCTTCAGTTATTCCCACACAACAGGCATCAGCAAATTTTTTTTTGGTGGGGCGGGGGTTATGGGGGGATAGTTGGGGGGCTGGCACACACACACATATAATTTCTTTGTCTTGTCAAGTAATAATTTTCTCCAAGGAGTAACAACATGGAATGAGTTAACTGTGGCAACGTGTCATTGTAGATACTTTTTGGAACATTGTAGGCAACACCAACTGGTCTCCACTCCTGTGGCATTTACCATGGCTATGCTGACTATTATGGCAAATTTTCAATTAAAATTAACAAAATTTGGTACTTTTGAGGTAGTACCTCATTCATTCATTTTTTGATGATTTGTCCAGTCAAAGTTTCAATGATGAGCCCCTTATAAACCTACTGGTCAGGAAACAATGCACTTTACATTAGGAATTTTCAAACATAAAGTACCAGCTGAAATATGTTGTCAGAATACTACAAGCAAATTTTCATCCCATTTTTGTCTGTTAATAATTCTAGGTTTGGACATCATTTGTCAGAAAGCATTCATGGAGAGGTTCCCAAAAAATGTAAAGATATGGAATTTATTAACAAATAAAAAATGTAACAGGAATTTTCTAGTGAATATCCCACAACTTATTTTATTGGTACTGAAACGATAACAAAAGTTTTGAAATTTATTGCCTAACTGAGACAAAGAAATGCCTAGAATAGCTCTAGATAGCACTATTTACGGCCCATTGCACAAACTTTTCTCAAGTGACACACCTTGACTTCTGCCAATGGAAGACTCACTTTCCCTGAACCCAATGTTTTGCACTTCAGGGTGGGATGGTAGTGCACCATGTTAGTGCCACTGATTTCCATACAACTGTATTGCTGAAATGTCATCAAAAAACATTGTTACTCAATCTGGCCCGACACCCCTCAAGATGGCATCAAGTCAATCAATGTGATAACTCCTCCCATTGATGACATTTGATGCTGTGAAAGCTGTTACACTGTGACTGTAGTCACAGTGTGATAGCTTTCACTTCATCAAACATAATGATGTTTTACGTGAAAACTGGGAACACAGTATCAACTTTCAATCTCGAGCACTTTTTTGGCCATTATTTATTTATTGGGCTTTAACGGCACTTTCGACAGCCAGGGTCACCTCATGTCAGATGGTTTTACTGGTGGAGGAAGCCAGAGAACCCAGAGGGAACCAGCAAACAACTGTTAGTCTTCCCAAAATACAAACTCCACATGTGCAGGGTTAGCATTGGTTGAAGACAAGTGCACCATCGATGTGCAGTATGCATTTTTAAATTTTTTTTATTAGGGTTTAACGACACATTAACAGCCAGGGTCATATCATGTCGGTGACAGTTTTACGGGTGGAGGAAGCCGTAGCACCCGGAAAGAGAACCACCGAGCAACGATGAGCAGCTGTCAGCTCTCCAACATCGTAACTCTGAACTCTGCACCATGGCACAGGCAGGGTTAGATTGGTTGAAGACATGTGCACCATCGACGTGCAGTATGCCTTAGTACACAGCGTCATCGTGCCCCCATGTAGGCAATCGGGGTTAAGTGCCTTGCCCAAGGACACGACGCAGGAGAATGAATCAGTCACTGAAATGGTCACCCATCCAACTACTAACCACACTCGACGTTGCTTAACTTCGGTGATCTGACGATCGCGCCCCCTGCAGTATGCCTTAGTACACAGCATCACCATGCCCCAACATGGTCAATTGGGATTAAGTGCCTTGCCCAACGACACAATGCTTTTGCCCCTGGCAGGCATCAAACTGTGGACCCTTTGGTTTGAAGTCTAATTCCATAATCTCAGAGCCACTTCACACCCCTTTAACACTTTACCTAATGAATTAGCAGTATCTGTCTGTGTAATTTACAAATTAAGCCGTTGAAAAAAAATTATTTAAAAAAAAAAAAATTTCACCCAAACCATATCATGTGACATCTCATTGGAATGAGCTCATCAAGCTCATTCCAATGAGGTGGTCACTTGAAATGTTTTTTGTTAATTTTGAAAAAACAATATGTAACTAATGCACTTTTATACCCAGTGTATTGGGTAAAGGGTTAAAATCCCTCAGTGATTTTGAGGCATCGGAAATTGAAAACTTTCAAGAAACTTTTTGTTGAGCATTGGCTATTCATAACAGGTATCCTCCACCTCCGAGCCTCCACCACAAGCTGGAGGTAGGTGAAACACTTTTCCACATGTGACCCATGAGCATTCCAGCAATCCATTTGAAATGAGACCAGTGGTTGCTCTTGATGTTGGACGTTTTCACTTCTCAACCCTTCCTGTTGAGCATTCTAGCTTCTGACCTGATTGGGTTTTTCTGTGATTACAAAGCCCTCCTCCTCCCATGCAGCCAACTCAAAGATACAGTGGAACCCACTTAATTGGATATTTCTTAAGTGAATAACCCTGTTAATTGAATATAATTTCCCAACACAAAACCATTTACCATACCTCCAGTACAAATTTGACCTGTTAATTGAATATAGGTTATAGAGTAAACTTGTGTTAACTGAATAAAAAATCTTGTAACCTGTCAAGAAATTATCCTGACTCTCCACAGTTTACCTTTGTTTATAGACCTATTTTGCCTCAGTACATCCAATACAAGCATATAATCTATTATATCTTGTTTGACAGAGCTCATAGAGCTCTGTCAAACAAGATATAATAGAATAAATGCTAAGTTTATCTTTAGAATACAGGAAAGTGACACAATCCATGTTAATTGAATAGTCCTGTTATTTGAATAATTTTCACTGGCAAAGTGGCTACTCAATTAACAGGGCTCCATTGTACCTGCAGCAGCTGAATGGTTGAAATCCTACTTTCAATCAAATTTTACCCCTCAGCATAACATCTGTACCTTTTTGTTTATTGTTGTTCGCCTGTACTCAATTACTCCACAAATTTTCCCTAGACATTTATTTTACAACTGATATATTTTTTTGCTGGTGGCACAAAAACAAACTTGTATTTAACAACACATCATGATAAAATGTTTACACCATGCAAGCGCTCTGTAGGTACATTCTTCTTCCACCTGATCGTTGTTGTAAGATAATTTTGTTTAGTAACTTTTTTATGCAGATTGACAGTTTTGCACCATACTTTTTTCATACATAGAGAAGATGTGAATGAATGCTGGAACCAATTTCACTCAATTTCTTCACCAACATCTGCTCACCTCATAAAATTATAAATAAAACTGCTGCTTGAAGAAAATTTTCCCAACATGCCTGATATTCACCCACTGAGTCAGGACATAAAACCTGTGTTGAGAATCTTAAACTGAACATAAAACCTGGCTTGAATGATTCTGTTATTATTAATTAATTATGTTTAATTGCTTTGAGTGGGATCAATTAGCTGATGCTAAATTCCAATTTGTAATCACTGCAGTAAAAATTATTGAAACGTATCGACAGACTATAGAATTCACACACCTTTATTGCCTCTAATAATTTTGTGTTTCAGGAAAGAGTTTTGTATTACAAAAATATTAGCTTAATAAAGTATTGCTTTCTTTGATGAGGAATGTCAGTCTTATTCTTGCCCCATTATTGTTTGAAGTAAGAAACTAATATAAATTTAACCCTTTACCTAACATGAAAAGCAGACGACACTTGCAAAAAAAATTCTTGAATAACTAAATTTTTTCATTTTTTGTCTCAAAAACATACGTTATGACCCCTCGTTGGCACGAGCTCAACGAGCTCGTTCCAACGAGGGGTCATAACCTATGTTTTTGAGACAAAAAATGAAAATATTTTGAAAATTAATTGGCGATTTTTGAGAATAGCGCTGGCCGGTTTTGGCCGTTACATTGGGTAAAGGGTTAACCCCTGCCACAGGATTGAAGCCTATGAGGTTATGTGCATTTGAGGAAAGGTGGGGGAGGGGGAAGTCCGTGCAGGCCTGGAAATAAAGAGCTTAAATCATAACCCATTTAATAGCAGGTTACACTATATAACATGGTGGTAGCCTAAAGGAAACAGGAGGTATTGTTGAAGGAAATTATACCCCTACTGCAGGGCTGGACCAATGAAGCATAAATGAATTAAAAACAAAGCAAGAACCAACAAAATCATGAAAAATTGACAAAGTAAGGACTGTGACTCTGGTGAAAAATATGCAGGCAACATTTTTACAACATGTGCAGGAGCGGATTCTCATAAGAATCCCTCATACAATATTTCATTGAAATCCATCCACTCACTGCTGAGATATCGTTGTGGACAGATGGCTGCACGGATGGACTGATGGGTGCACGATGCATCATCGAGAGTTGGGGTATAAAAATTGTTATGATTCTTTTCCATCTTCTCTTGTTTTCACTACACTAGCCAAGCTGTATACATCTTTACAGAATTTCTGACAAAATATATAGCAACAACTTATGCATGATCTTGCTTCGACAAGATCGTGCATAAGTTGTCACTATTTATTTCGGCAGAAATTCTGTTAACCCTTTACCCAACGCAGACAATATCAAAATTTAGTATTTTAAATATAATTTTTTTAAATTTTTAAAAAAATTTCAACAAAACCATATCAAATGACCCCTCATTGGAACGAGCTCAAAGAGCTCGTTCCAATGAGGGGTCACATGATATGGTTTTGTTGAAATACTTTGAAAAATTTA
Source organism: Pictodentalium vernedei (assembly GCA_031216915.1). Classification (NCBI taxonomy): domain Eukaryota; kingdom Metazoa; phylum Mollusca; class Scaphopoda; order Dentaliida; family Dentaliidae; genus Pictodentalium; species Pictodentalium vernedei. The sequence continues at coordinate 103,535,872 of CM062292.1, forward strand.
ATTTTTTCAATTACTCAATTTGCATATTACGCGGGTGGATGCAGGCGATTCATTAGGAAAAGGGTTAAGGTGTAAATGGCATGGAATATAATATGTGAATGAAATGCACAACCTTTGAGTTGAGTACGTGAAAGATTGTCAATTCTGACTGGCAAAACACGCAAGATTAGGAATTTATTTTGTATTCATTTTGTTGTAACATGTAGTTTGTTTGTAAATTTCACAATTTAAGTAACACTCACGTAACCTAAACAAGTTTTTTCTCCCCCCCCTCCCACTTCATATACAAAATATGCATGTCTCATGTGAGATAGACATCTATCTCACATGACCCAAATTACTGGCTTATTAGCATATCTAATGAGTGCACAGACTATTTGATCATCGCATGATAGACATTTGAAGGAACATAAATATGGAAAGCAAATAATGTCAAATGACTGTGCAGAATTTCCAACAATCGATTGATGCACGTGCCCAACTGACATCATCAGAATGTGTCAATGTTCATTTCTCTACAAATCTTTAACCCCTGTCTTGTCGGCACTGGGATTTAATTTTGTGGTATATACAGAACTTTTGTGCACTCTTTCTGATAAGCAAATCAGTTTTTGTCGGAAATGGACAACAAAATTGTTCAATATAGCTGCATGTGACCTTGGATTACTTTTGATGATGTCAGAGTATTTTGATGGGGGGAGACAAATTATCCCTGATGGGGGTGGGTGTGAGATGGGGAAATCTCACCCTTAGAACAAGATATTTGGTCCAGACACTCGGAAAGCCCCATGTCTGCCTCAAATATCTTGCCCTCGGGTGAGATTTCCCCATCTCACACCCACCTGCATCAGGAATAATAATAATCTCCAGCCCTATCAGTGGGCGAAAGTGGGCAGGGTAAACTGCTGTCCAAATAGCTGATATTGAATTATTGATCAGGGATTTTTACAGGTATGTTGGGAATGAGGATGAGGCTAAAAGTAACTGGGAAGTTTAGGACACATGACTGAACCACAGACTATGGTACAGCCTGTTAGTAAAAAGTTTTGTTTTGCACTGCACAGAAATGCAACTTTCTGGAATTTGAGCCTTTCTGAACGTATAAATAATAAACGTTTGCCCAAATGAAATGTTTTATTTTTATTCCTTACCTTTTACTCAATACAAAGAGCACTGATGAAACAAACAACTTTCTTGAACATATTAAAATTTCCGTTTTTTTCTCCAATACATACGCCATGTTTTGAAAGCAAAAATTGAAAAGGTGATAAAATCTGAATGATGATTTCTGTGCCTCACACTGACTGCTTTGGGCTGTTACTTTAGATAAAGGGTTAAAACTATTGAATTCTGATAGACCAGTCCTCTGCCAAAACTTTGAGTGTAAAGATACAGTCAAATCTTTTGTACAACACTGATCTTTCAACACACTTTGTTTACATCCTATGATAGCTCAGGTGTTCAATCAATAAAGTGTTGAGTTATCTCACTTGAGCCCAAAATGTGCATAACTTGTAATTTATGACTCAATTTGAAATTTATTTCATTTTATTTAGAAAGGAAAATAAATTGACTTGAATTTGCTAACTGAGCTGCCAGACACTTGTTCACAAAAAGACAGACATTAAAACTAGGTAAGCTAACATAAATATATACCTCAGTTTTGTATTACATGTACATGAAATGACCATGAGATGACCAGTGGTCAATGAGCGCTTGAAGAAATAAGTAGTCCATGCATTCTTCTTGTCAGTCTTTTTGGGTTAAGTGGAAGAGTGCTAAATAATTTCTGGTCATCAAAATTGGTTCACATGTTTTTGCCTTGTAACAATTTATGGGAGAGTGCCCTTAGGCACTCTCCCATAAATTGTTACAAGGCAAATTTATTTATTTATTGGGTTTAATAACACTTTAACAGCCAAAGTCATATCATGTGAGTGACAGGTCTGGAGAAAGCCGGAGCACCCAGAGACTGACGGAGAGAACCACCGAGCAACAACGAGCAGTTGCCAGCTCCCCAACATCGTAACTCCACACTGCAGCACAGGCAGGGTTAGATTGGTTGAAGACTTGCACCCCATTGATTAGCAGTACGCCTTAGTACATGGCGTCATCGTGCCCCCATGTGGACAATCGGGGTGAAGTGCCTTGCCCAAGGACACAATGCGGGAGTCCGAATCGATCACTCAGACGGTCACCCATCCAGGGACTAACCGGGCTTGATGTTGCTTAACTTCGGTGATCCGATGAGAACCAGTTACCGCAATGCCACCACGCCCCCCACAAGGCAAATTAATAAAGACTGAATATGTTCACTTCTAAGATAATATGATGCACATCCTCAAAATATGAAGACTTTGAGCTGCTGTACCTGCACTTCAGAATAAAGCCCAAATATGGGCTTCCAATACTCTATCAGTTAATGTTCTCTTCTCTCAACTATTTTGAACTAATGATTTGTGTATTTTGAATACCAAAATTTTTGTATTTTGAGATTCCCTCGGTATGTAAATCGATAGTAGCATGATACCAATACCATCCACATAGGATATATGGTATACCTCTCAGCATCAAGTAAAATCCCTGAGAATGGGTAAATTAATCTTTTTCAAAATTTCCAAATATATTTTGCACAATTTTCGATAAAAACTGTCAAAGAATATATTTTTTTTTTACTTCTTGGCTTGTCACAGATGCCAGTGTTTACAGAATTGGGGGCATTCTTTTTGAAAATGAGTTTCAACTGTTTGATGGATTAATTATGAAAGCACTTGTTTCAAATTTAAAGTGTAAAACTAAATGCATGCCTATTTATTTATTTGGGGGGTGGGGGGGTGGGGGGGTTGGGGGGTTAATGACACTTTTGACAGCCAGGCTCACCCTGTGTCAGAAAATGTGTGTTTATTAATTACCCCAATCTGGTTTGCTAAAAATAAATCCGTTTTAACACCTATCCATGTCTTATCTGAAGTCAGGGGGCATCACAAACCTGACTGCTTTTGGTGGGGAGGGGATAGACTAATTTGTTCCAGATGTGATGTCTCAAGTCAAGACTGATAAAATATTCTAGCTACATCATCGAGGCATGCTTTCATGGAAGGCATGCCCTGATGATGTACTTGAAATATTAAACAACAGTCAGGATTATAGCTTAACTCTTAACCCGCTGAGTAATGTTAAAATATTTTTCATCAAATCTAGTCATGGCTGCTTTATAGCAGCCCTGACTAGATTTGATTAAAAGTTCATGAAAATTTGACTTTAGAAACCATTGGTCATGAAGTCTATGCAATTTGTGGAAAGGAAAATTTTGTTAAATACGCTCAAATTTTACTTGTTTGAATGGCAAGAGGTTTCCTGTCCTAGAGAGGAATTGCCACCAGCATTGTGCAAGGAGTTAAATACTAAAGAGCTTTTGGAAATTTATGTGTAGATAAATAAATTTATTAATTGTGGAGCATGGACTTCCCAACTTCTTATTTAACCCTTTACCCAACGTAACGGCCCAAACTGGCCAGCGCTATTCAAAAAAATCGACAATTAATTTTCATTTTTTGTCTCAAAAACATAGGTTATGACCCCTCTTTGGAATGAGCTCAATAAGTTCCAAAGAAGGGTCATAACCTATGTTTTTGAGACAAAAAATGAAAAAAATTAGTTATTCAAGAATTTTGTTTGCAAGTGTCGTCTGCTTTTCATTTTAGGTAAAGGGTTAACAAGAGGCCTGCATCGCAAAGCACTGCTAATGCCCCTGACTGCAAAAAAATTTCCAAGTCAAAAAAGTAAAAAAGGACCATAACTCTGGAAAAACTGAGCGGAAGAAACTCACGCTATACAGGTATCGTACCCCATGATGCTCTATCACAATACACAAATATTCAAATTGGAGTAGCAGTGGCTGAGATACAAGAGAAAATGTTGGTACGGATGGATGGATGGATGGATGGATGGATGGATGGATGATGGATGGATGGATGGATGGATGGATGGATGGATGGATGGATGGATGGATGGATGGATGGATGGATGGATGGATGGATGGAGGTCTCCACTATATACCCCTTAAATTTTTCAAGTCAGTGGCATAATAAACATGTGTTGTACCCCAAAATGATCAGGCTGGGGCCTCAACAGACTAAATCAGGTACTAAAGACCTCCATTTGTGTGACCTAAGACCAAGTAAAAAAGCTAGTCTCATAAGAAAGAGCATGATTAACTCTTCACTCGCTGAGTATTTTCAAGATATTTTTTCATCAAATCTAGTCATGGCTGCTTCATAGCAGCCATGACTAGATTTAATGAAAAATTAATTTAAATTTAACTCAAGTGAAAATCCAATCAATTTACGAGGAAGTTGGATTCCTTGGACCCAAGTTATACCTATTTCAGGGGTAAGAGAAATCCTATCCTGGTAGGAATATCTGCCAGCAGCATGCAACGAGTTAACACCAACAGCAAACTGATATCTAAGCCTCTGAACTACTCAGTACTGGTAGATGAAAATGTCCAAACTGGAAACATTTGGTACATTTACTTACCGGTATTTATTTATTTATTTATTAGGGTTTAACAACACATTTTTGACAGCCTGGGTCACCTTGTGTTGGACAGTTTTATGGGTGGAGGAACCCAGAGTACCTGGAGAGAACCACCAAGCAATGGCGAGCAACTGTCAGACTCCCCAACATACTAACTCCACGCAAGCACGGTTAGCATTGGTTAAAGACAAGTGTACCATTGACATGTAGTATGCCTTAGTATAGTACACAACTCCACCGTGCCCCCATGTGGGCAAGTGGGATGAAGTGTCTTGCCCATGGACACAATGCGGTTGCCGCAGGTGGGATTCGAATCAAGGTCCTCTCGGCTTGCAGCCTGCATCTCTACCTCCTGAGCCACTGTGCTCCCAAATTTGGCACATACCCATACTCCCACTTCCTAAGTTACTTCGGCCCCTGTCTGGAGCTCTGCTGAGGCCACTCAGAACTACTAATTTGTTCAAAATGTTTCATCTTGAGTCAGTTAATATTTTACAGAAATATATAAAACATGAACACATTATTCAATCATGGCAAGTGATTTTTCTTCCAACATTCTCGACAACTCAGCAGCTGGGAAGGTACTTCAAGGCAAAAACTTCAAAGTGAAAAAACTCTTGGACAAACAAAGCACTTGTACACCTTTCTGTTCACTAATTTGCCATAAATATTGACAAGACCAGGAAAGCTCATCAATGTCATACACAGAGTACCACATTTCATGGTTGGTAGAAAAACACAAACGGATTTGTGTTTTTTAATGTAAAAAGGAATTTTAGTTACAGCTGATGGAACATGCCATCTATACATTAGTATAGTTCAATTATTTATTATTCTAATCTGTTATACACTGTTTGAGGGTCTATTACCTTCAAAACGGCAGCCTTTTTCATCTGTTTTCTGTTTTTATAAGAAGAAATGGTTTATGAAGACATGGTAGCAAACAAAGCTAACAAGGTGACTATCAAATTATAAGTTTATGATTGTAATGGTCTGACAGCTGAATTTTCACTAATGAAAGCTGATTTTATTATGGATGAAAAGACTTGTCTTTGTCTCAAGTAACATAGCAATCATGTTGCCAGGATTTTTGCTGGGAAGATGTGCTAAGAGACAATCGACAATGACTGGCTCCACAGGGGAGACCATGTTCGACTCGGCTGCTTAAATTTGGAAAAATGAGTATCAAATGGAGGACTGTGGCAGCATCAGGAAAAATATTATGTGAAATTTAGGATAAAAAATTACATACATACACAGAATGATACATGTGTGTGAATGGGTTAATTGATATGGCACAAGTGCCAGTGTGCAAGGATAAAACGAGAGGCCACAGGCCTTGAGTTTTATCCTTCCGCGATGGCACAAGTGCCATATCGATTAACCCATTCACACGGGTGTGTCGTTTTGTGTTTATTACATGTCTTCATGTCTATGAAAGCAATTATTAGAAAATTTCAAAACCATATCATGTGACCCCCCTCAATGGAACGGTTTCGAACAATACACAGAACAACACACAAGTGTGAATGGGTTAATCGATATGGCATGAGTACCAGTGCGGAGGGACAGAACGAGAGGCCACAGGCCTCGAGTTTTATCCTTCCGCAATGGCACAAGTGCCATATCGATTATCCCATTCACACGGGTGTGTCGTTCTGTGTTTATTACATGTCTTCATGTCTATGAAAGCATTTATTAGAAGGATACTCAGCAATTCATTTGACAACTCGTCCCGAGTTCCAATGTGTTCTATGTGTCAGTAGGCACATAGAACACATTGGAACTCAGGGGACGAACTAACAACAAAAAGAAAACATTTTATGGCTTACCAAATTTGTGAGGGGAACCCATGTTACCATGTTTTGCTATTGCTAGCGATTCAATTTGTAATTGCGGTAGTTGGTTTGTGGAAAATTTCAGTGAAATTTTGCTTCTATTTAAAAATAGTCTGTCAACGATTTCCGTTTGGCACATATGTTCGGAACGGATTTCATTTTCCACATGGTTTAGTGTTGCTGTAGATGGGGATTTCATAGAACAGGCGTGTAATAAAAAATATATCGCTAAAGTTGATATACATATTTTATTTTTCAGATATATATTATACCTATCTGTGTAATTCTGCCAATATGGGAGTCTGGCAGAAATTAAACAGTGATAAGCTCGGTGTGACACAAAGGGCCTGTAGCATCAGGGCCATGCAACTAGTTTCTGCAAAATGCCTAGACACTTTGATACTCTTTTTTATGGCCAAGGCTACAAAAAGTATTAAAGTAGTGCCAAGGCTTTTCACATAAACTACATGCAAATGAGAACATTTATGTTTTAAAACAACTATACCCCGATACATCCAACTTTCTGTTTTGTCAAAACTGAATCAACCCTTTACCTAAGCTGTCAGGCCACCCGTCTTATTCTGTTTGGAATTTGATGCTGTTATGAGCAGTTTGTTTTCCCACTTTTTATGGACATTTGTATGCAGATGACTGTTGATTTGTTTAGAAAGATATACAGGTATTCTTTCCTGTTGCAGTTATGGATTATTCCAATCAATAAGTATTTAATTCTCCTTGAAAATATCAAGATATTATTATAAATTTTAGAGCTATATGGCATAATCATAACACTGCAGTTGTGGTGAGACTTCATTTCTCATTGTAATGTCATCAAAATGTCAATCAACTCAAGACTCGATTGAACATTTCTAACTTTGATTCACGGAAAATGAGTCTTTATGAAATATTTCAGTTTCAACTGTCTGGAATATATCAGTTGTTCAGAAAAGCAAACCACAGGTTTGCTTTTCCAAACAACTGAAATATTCCAGGTGAGTGAATCTAAACATAGGCAGTGACCTATTTGAGGGCTTGACTGGTTTCAGGTGCAGTGACAAAATTCTTACAGAATTAGATTGGTGGCCCAAGAACTTGATCTTCACCTTATTTAATGATCTTATCCAGCCAGTGAAAGCTATTCAGAAAAATCGGAAATCAAATTTTATATTTTCTTCAATTTTTTCCTCCAAAACATAGCCTATCACCACTTATTGAAACAAGCTCAGTCTACTCGTTCCAATGATGGATCCTAAGTTATGTTTTGGAGGCAAAAAATTAATTTTGAGCTATTCATGAAATGATTTTTCTCAAGTGATGTCTCTAGTCATATGAGTTAAATGGTTAACAATCGGATGTACATCATTTGTACATCAAAATTCAAAGCACTGCTATATCCAAACCTATATAAGTCGAAAGAGTGAAAAAGGGGCCATAACTCTGGAAAAAATGTGAGGAAGAAACTCATGTTACACAGGTACCGTTTCCCCATGATGCTTTATCACAACATCAAATATCATTCAAATTTGAGAAGCTGTGGCTGAGATACACGGGAAAATGTTGGTATGGACAGACAGACGAACAGACGGAGGTCTCCACTAGACACCCCTTCGGCTTTTCAAGTTGGGGGGCATAAAAAGCAATCTGTCATTTGCAGAACGTCAGGTCCCCAGAGGGTGAATTTGCTTATACTATATCTCATACAGTGAGCCAATTTATCCTCTTGGTTCCTCTTTCTGTTTAGCCTTGAGACCTTGATTCAGATTGAGGTTTACAGAGGGTAAATTTAGTGATGCAGCCCTGCTGTGCAGGGTAGCATCACCAAATTCACCCTCTGGGGACTTCATTCTGCAGATGACAGTTTGATTATTTCCAGGCTTGGCGATATGTTCTACTTTGGCCTAAAAAATTTGAGATACTCTCATTTCCAACAATTTTACATCTGAAAGTCAAAAGTGTACGATTTAGCAGACGTTAAATATACTTTAAATTGTGTTGACGTTTACATCAAAAGCTGCAAAATAGGCAGAATTTTAGTAATTAAAATTTACCTGATATAATGATCTTAACTGATTTTCTCTTCTCGCCAGCTGCATTGGAAACAATAAAGGTATAGGTTCCAGAATCTTGTCTATCAGGATCATCAAATAATAAATTTGTTCCTGATATTCTGATATTTCCTGTATCACCAATTGGCATCTCATTTTTGTCCAACCACCTGTTTGTAAACAACCAAAAATAAATATGAGCATTAGGCCTAAAAAAATAAAAAATCTGTTTCTCAGGCCCTCCCGCATGGTCCTTTTGGCTGCCGCATGCTCTCTTTTTATAACCAATTTAAACTTAAAAAAAATAAAAATTAAATGGTTTATGTCTGATATTTTACTCAAGTTAAAAAAATTGATGAATTTGTCCCTTGCAAAGCCTTCTTGCACTCAAGGGATGAAATACACCACCACCCATGCTATTCTGTAGATTATGAGGCCTAAAACTTGAACCAAGAACATGAACTTTTGATGGCAAAGAAGTAATTACTGAAATAAAAAATAAAATAAAAAAACCCTCGCCCGCATGCAATTTCACAAATAATGACCTGAGAAACAGAAGATCTACTTTGTGCGGCCTTACATCTTAACATCTTGTTTGAGTGTATTACCGGTCATTTGCAGCAGAGTAACAGTGTCACTTGCAGAATATTTAATATACATGGAATACCTAATATATTTAAAGTGCAAAAAAGCTCTCCTCTTCCTCCCCAACAATTCCCAAGACCAGTCAGTAAAATCATTAAGGCGTAAAAAAAAAAAATTCCATGTGTTCCCTTAATTCAACTGCGCCCCCCCATCCACCCACACACTACCCCCACTCCACAAAATAAAAAAAGAAAATTGCAAAGCATGGCAAATTTATTTCAATTTCAGAAAACAAAAGACTGATTTGTTCTGTTTTTCTTGTGTCTGTATGTCCTTTTTTTTAATTACTACTTCTCAAGACATTGCTACAACATGGCCATGGCATCCTCCAAGCAGCATTCTTGTGCTGAAGTTTTTGAAGAACCAGCACAGTCACTGATTCTTGAAATTGGTTCACACCTGTCAACAACAACAAAACATTTTACCCTTTACCCAACGAACCAGCCACATCTGCCCGCATAATATGCAAATTCAGCAGCTGAAAAAATATTATTTTTCAAAAACTTTCAACAAAACCATATCATGTGACCCCTCTTTGGAATGAGCTCATTGAGATCGTTCCAATGAGGGGTCACAGCGATATGGTTTTGTTGAAAATTTTTAAAATATGATGGTTAAAATAATAAATTTTGATATCATCTGCATTGGGTAAAGGGTTAATTAATTGTTTTTTGGACAATCATAATTACCAGAAGAAAGGTATACTTATTGTGTAAAATGTTGAATCAACAATAGTGCTAGGGAGCTGTTTGAAGTGGGTCCTAAGATGACTGGCAGGGAAATTGCTGAAGCCTAAATCCTTCTGCACACTTAAAAAAAAAAAGCTGACTGCTCAACCCTGTGCTATTTGAGTCTTGTTTGGGTACACGACTACACCTTTTGTTGGCCTAATCACATTTAACATACCAGTTACTCCACTGCACACTGATGCTGAAGTATTAAAACTTCAGCAGTGTATTTTCCCACAATGCAACTAGGAATTTAACTTATTCAAACTTGTTTTACAGAGCTCAATGAGAGAAGTGATTAACTTTCTTGTTGCATTATGGTAAAACTTTGATGCTTTAATTTTTATCATCAATGGTTAAGATAAATTCAAGATGAGACAAAAGAGAGATTGGTTTTATGGTACTCAGCAGAAGCCATTATTAAATTTTATGAAAAATATCTTGAAAATACTCAGCAGGTTAACAGTTAAGTGCCTTGTCCAAAGACACAACACAGTTATAGGACATAAAATTTGAGAGGTGGTTATCTAAATGAAAAAAACAGATAACCGAAAAGTTGTTCATCTGGAACTACAAACAGTTCGTCAAAAATTTGTGTCTTATCACCTAATTTGATAGCACCATTTTAAAATGTTCCTGTGGGAAGACCCCTCTCTTCAAACTCTCTAAGACAGCTGATGCCCCCTGTGCTTGCTGCAGATGCTTTCGAAATCTGTGAACTGTCATACAGTTGGGCCACTGTGGACAGGTCAAAATGGATGGGTTGTCATTTTTTCCATGCATATAATTCAGAGATGATCCACTATGACACCTAGCAAAATTTCCACCAGGGAAGCTCCGGGATTACCCCCGTAGCTTGATTGTGGAGATTTAGCTAGGTGTCATAGCAGATCATCTCTGAATTGTATAAGTGGAAAAAATGCCCACCCATAGATTTTGACCCATCCATGATGGCTGTACTGTAATCGGTCCTCTTTATTATATCCAGATGAACGGTAAATAGGTTATCTCAAAATTCGAGATTTTATTCTCTGTAGTAAGAGGGTAAATGAGAATTAAGTAAACCCAAGCATAATGATATGAAGGGTAATAAAACCTGAAAAGTTTATATCATTGTTTAGTTTGATAAGCTATAAAGCTTACTCATATGATAAACACAAGTCTGTGTTATTCACATACCATCACAAAACAACTGATTTATTGAACTAATCATATTAATCTACAGACTACCAGAATTTCACCTAAATAAACTTGGTAGGAATTCAGCATCCCTCATAAACTAATCACAAATCATCCCTGCAGTGCAATGGCCTTCTAACAAGCACAGAGGAAATACCAAGTGCATTTAAACCAGAAACTCTTTAATTGTACCCCAAACAATGAGGCCAATCCTCATTCTACTACATTACATGTTCATAAACAAAGAATGAGATGTATAGTGATAGGGACATGGAAGATATTCTTCTATTCCACTGATAACCTGTTGAAAGATTGGTCCAGCAGTAGAACCTACACAGATAGTGTTGAAATATTCATCAGGGAAACTCCCAAATGAAGCCAATGATATCTGCATGGCATCAGGAAGTGATATATTTTGTTACTGTATCTTTCATTTTCACTGTTTTAACTGTCTAAATGCCAAACACCATTATCGGGAAGATCTTGCCTAGGGAAACAGTTCTAAATGCCATTTTTCATTTTTGAGAGAACAAGGGTCAAAATGTTGGTACTGTGAATTTGTCCATCCTTTGTCACAGAACACATTTTTGGGCATTTTCCCTGCATGGTGTCATATAATATCGTCCCTTGAGTGCAATAAGGTGACATCTGCAATGCTAAAGCATTGCAGATGTAACCTTATTGCACTCGAAGGTCAAATAGTAATTCCTTGTATGTTATTTATTTATTTATTGGGGTTTAAGGTCACATACTTATGCACAATGGCTAATCAAGACCGTGACAGTTTTAAGGGTGGAGGAAGCCGGAGTACCCGGAGAGAACCACCGAGCAATGATGAGCAACTGTCAGCTGCTCAACATTCTAACTCTCTTCAAGCTCCGCTCAAGCAGGGTTACAGCAGTTGAAGACATGTGCACCATCGATGTACAGTACGCCTTAGTACATGGCGTCATCGTGCCCCCATCTGGGCAACCGGGATAAAGTGCCTTGCCCAAGGACACAACGCGTGTCGTCTCGGATGGGGATCGAACTCGGGACCTCTAGCATAAAAGTCCAACAGTCTACCACTGAGCCACCATGCTCCCAATTCCTTGTATGCTACTGGCAGATATTCCTGCCCAGGACAGGAACTCTCTTGTCACTAAAATAAGTAAAATTTGAGAATATTTAACCAAATTTCTCCCTGCAAATTGTATCATCTTTTTGACTAGTGATTTCTGGAATAAAATTTTCATAAATATTTCATTAAATCTAGTCATGGCTGCCTCACTAGATCTAAAGAAACATATTTTTAAAATACTCAGCGGGTATTAAGAGTTAAATAGTCACAGACTGTCTATTCTGCACTATTATGGAAACTGTTCATGTTTTATTGTTAAACAAAGTCCTAGGATGTGTGACCGTCTGAGTGATCGATTCGGACACATTGTGTCCTTGGGCAAGACACTTAACCTTGATTGTCCAAATGGGGGCATGATGACACCATGTACTAAGGGGTACTGCACATCGACGGTGCACGTCTTCAACCAATCTAACCCTGCCTGTGTTGCAGTGCGGAGTTACGATGTTGGGGAGCTGGCAGCTGCTCATTGTTGCTTGGTGGATCTCTCCGGGGACTCTTGCTTCCTCCACCCTTAAAACTGTCACTGTCATGATTAGCCATTGTGCATAAGTATGTGACCTTAAACACCAATAAATAAATAAATAATAATATGAGAAAAATAATGTTGGAAAGTTTGTCAAAGTTTTGTAATTTGTTACATAAAATGATAATGTTGTCTGCTTTAAAATGTGTGAAACACAGCTTCAGAAAACATGTAATTGATACATACCTGACAGAAGGAGGTGGTTTCCCTTTTGGTGGGAATGTTTTCACTTCAAAGGGTTGATTGACTGGTATCACCAAGGGGAAATCTGCTAGCAACCTGGGCTCAAAGGTATCAGCAGTAATGACACCCAAATCTAAAAAGAAAATAATATTTGGTGATGTAGGTTAGCTATTTTTCAGATTATTAATGTTGTCACTCTCAAATGGTACATTGGAATGAGGTCACAGCACTTGTTTCCACTTGGGGTGCGGGTGGAGGGTATGGGGGGATGGGTCAGAGGCAATGTTTATGTGGCAAAAAATGATAAAAATTATGTTATTCAAGTATTATTTTTGCATGTTTCATCTGTATTCAGATTAGTTAAAGGGATGAAAATATTTGATGCAAACAATATACTGTTGGCATCTGTTTGAAGCAAAATAATATTTTTCTAAAAGGGTTTGTTTTATTGAGACTTAGTGGAGAGTAGCTATGGGAACTCTCCAATAAACTGTCCCCAAACAATTACTACTTGTACAATGAAACTCAGACTACCAAAATTAACTCTTAACCCTTTACCTAATGATTCGGCCACATCTGACTGCGCAATTTACAAATTAAGTAGTTAAAAAAAAAAGAATTTTCAAAAAATTTCAATGAAACCATATCATGTGACCCCCTCATTGGAACAAGCTCAACGAGCTCGTTCCAATGAGGGGTAACATGAAATGGCTTGGTTGAAATTTTTTTTAAAAATTGAAAAAACAAATATTAAAATAAATTGTGATGCTTTGGGTAAAGGGTTAACATACTATACTGAGAATTTTCATGATATCTTTCATCAAATCTAGTCATGGCTGCTAAGAAGCAGCCATGACCAGATTTGATAAAAAAAATTCATCTAAATTTAATTCAAGGAATGATTGGAGAAAAAACTAATTCAACTTACAGGTGGGGGAATTTGTTTAAATGTGCTCATATTATCCTTATTTCAGTAGCAAGAAATATCCTGTCCTGGGCAACATAATCCGCCAGCAGCAAACAAGGAACTAATGTATTACTCTACCAGTGTTATATAATGAAATTATGATAACATTCTTATTTATTTTATTGTGTTTACCTTTTTGCTGCTAAAGGTCCCATACTGAATACAGACCCAAATTTTGATGCCGTGTGCTACATGCCCATACTGAGTAGGGAGTTACAGTAGAATCCTCTTAATTGAATATCCATTTTGCCAGTGAAAATTATTCAATTAACAGGAGTAAACAATTAACAGGGATTTGGTCAGTCTCCTGTGTTCTGGAGGTAAACTGAGCATTTATTCTATTATATATTGTTTGACAGAGCTCTATGAGCTCTGTCAAACAAGATATAATAGAATAATTGCCTGTATTCGATGAAGTGAGGCCAAAAAGGTTGATAAATAAAGGGAATTTGGTGCACGTCACGGTAATTGTTTTGACATATTATAAAAATTTATATACAATTACCAGGAGTTTACTCTACAATCCATATGCAATTAACAGATCAAATGTGTACTGAAGGTATGGTAAATGGTTTTGTGTTTGAAAATTATATTCAATTAACAGGGATATACAATTAAGAGATATCCAATTTAGTGGGCTCCACTGTATTACGTACATAGAATGGATACACTGTACAGTGTTATTCTCAATACAAAGCACACTGTAACAAACATAAGAGAGTAACGTCAAAAGATTTTTTCCATTTTTTTCCATCGTTTTTACAGAAATACCCGAGTCAACTGCATGTCAAGTTTCCAGTTAGAGTTACATTTCCTGATGTTCTTGAAATGTATGCATATTTAAAAAAAATTTTACAACTGATGAATTTGTTGAGGATTTATTTTCTGACAATGATAGTGATGCAGGTGATTTATATAATTCAAGTGACTTTAGCGAATCCAGATATTACTGCTCAGCCTGTCCAAGAGGCCCTGGACTATGTTATTCCCCATGTTTTGGGTTATACCACACCAAAATTAGGTGTTAGAACTAACCATTCGACTCCAAAAGTTGTCAATTATGTTCTGGCTGGTTCATGGCTGAGCACAGGGTATTACAAAATTGTGCAGCAGCTGAGGGGTTAAGGGTTACATTCAGCATCTATGGCTCTCTCTTTACCAGGACACAGGTATGAAGTCACTTTAAACAAATCCCTGAAACTTATTTTGCCCATACTAGAGGACACACATCCCAGACATCAGTTTTCAGATGCTATTATTTAAGTAAAAACAAAAATTGTTTACTGCAGCAAAAAGCACTGACTCATATAATGATGAATTATTGCAATGGTCAAAAAAGTCATTAAGTGGTTTTTGGACTGAACAAAAGTACAAGTTTATTTGTGAATGTTTCTATTGAACCTGAATCCTAAAGCTGATTAGGTGGTGTTTTTCAATGTGTCAGAATCAGTTTATTTCAAAGAAGTCATTTGTTGAGTGATGTTGGAAGTGAATAACATCAGTTAACAGCTTTTCTGTGAGATACAATAGAACAGACAGATCTATAACCCAGTCTTTATCTGTTAAAACTCCACTTCACTCTCCTCTGAAAGGAGTCTTTACCATTAATTAAAGATATCAGTGAAAACTTGAAAAGTACCAATGTAATAGTTCATATTCCTCCCTGATAATCCAACCCTGGAAGAGATAACCTACTTTATCCCCCACCCTGATTATCTCCCCACCCCCAACATTTTTTTCTTTACCTCATTACATACTTGAAGAAAGTTAGTTTGCTTTTATTTTTATCATTCAATGTCATTTTGTGATTCAAAAAATGTATTGATGGTGACTGTGGCATATGCCTCTTCTGCAGTGTCGATGTGAATGGAAGTCATGATTTTTTTATTTATTTATCCTTAACCTTTCGTCTAATAGGGGAAAAAAATGTGGTTAAATGGAAGGACCAAAACATTTTGGTGGAGGAAGTTAATCAGGGTGGGGGAGATAAACTAGGTTATACCCCCCCCCACCCCTGCCTCCCCAGGAGAAAGATAACCAAGGAGGATAATAAATCAGGGAGGTGGGTGGGAGATATCATGGGAAACCGGTGTAACAATATATCTTACTCCGTAGGATATCCCCCCACCCTGGATATCTTCCCCACTACATTTTTTTTAATGTAATCATATAAATTGGTGTTTTTTCACTATTAAATAAAATCACTGGAACACATGACAAGATGGGTGCATGAATAAAATCCCATTTGCTTTGCTACAATAATTTGAAAATCTCTGACGTACATTAGTAAAATAATGCACTGATGATATACTTCATACTAATTCACCTTACCAAACTATAACAAAGTCCAAACAATGGCTGCAAATGTCTTATGAATGTCTTTGGGTGTTTGGCAAAGTTGAAGTGGGGGGGGGGATGTCCTGGCCTGATTATCGTCCCCGCCCATGTCCAAATATATAGAAAATATTGAAGAAATGTTTTTTTTTACATTCAATGCTGAACCATTAAATAACAATCAGTTAACCAACCATTCTAGTAATTTTGGGGACTTTTTCGGACACGTGAAGGTGGGGATGTCCAGGACTGGATATCTACCCTCACCCCTCTAAGAATATAGTAACAATTTGCCAAAAATAAATAGGTTTAATTTGTTCTATTACCCAACCATAGTAAGTGCATGGTTGAAAACTCAATTCACCTTGAAAAATATTCATTTAACAGGAGTATTCAATTAACAGAAATTGGGTAATTCTCCTATATTCCAATATTGTATTGAGCAAACAAGCTATTATAATGGAGCCCACTTAATTGGATATCTCTTAACAGAATAACCCTGTTAATTGACTATAATTTCCCAATGCAAAACCATTTAACATACCTCCAGTACAAATTTGACCTGTTAATTGAATATAGGTTATAGAGTAAACTCCTGTTAATTGAATAAAAAATCTTGTAACCTGTCGAGAAATTACCCTATCCCCAGTTTTCCTTTGTTTGTAGACCTATTTGGCGTCAGTAAATCCAATACAGGCATTTAATCTATTATATCTTGTTTGACAGAGCTCATGGAGCTCTATCAAATAAGATATAATAGAATAAATGCTAAGTTTATCTGTGGAATACAGGAAAGTGACACAATCTATGTTAATTGAATACCCCTGTTAACTGAATAATTTTCATTGGCAAAGTGGCTTTTCAATTAACAGAATTCCACTTGTAATTGAAAATGGAATATGCCATATCACACACTACATGAAAATATACACTGACTAAGGCTGTAAAAATGCATGGGGTTCAATGGCGTAGCCAGGGGGGGGGGGGGGGAGAGGGGGTGATTATTGATGCCTTTCACAACTTATAAATTATCAGCACAAATGGACTCAGAGTCAAGGAAATGGTGCTTTTTGTCTCAAATTTCAACATTTTTCCCAGGGGAGCCCCCACCCCCTCTCCAGCGATAGGGAGTTCCCCCTCTTGTGCTCACCCCCACCTCACCACTGCATGGCTCGGAGGATGCTGCGCATCCTATTCTGTATACATGCCCCCTCCCCTACCAGTAGTTCAGTGATCTGAATATAGTGGCTACCCCCCTTTGTAGGGGATAGCCACTATGTTCAGATCACTGAACTAGTCCCCCCCCCCCCCCCCCCCCCCCCCCTCCCCTCACTTTGATATCCTGGCTACGTGCTTGACGGTGTTAGTTGGTTACATGTTACAAAGGGTGCAGGACTCAAGGAACTAATGGAAATACTTATACTAGGTTGTGAAAATACTTTTAAAGTGAATTCCCAAACTGAAAACATATTCTATTTTCAATTTATAGCTTGTTTATATTGCATCTTGTTTTACAGAGCTCACACAAACAAGATATAATAGATTAAATGTCTATGTTACGTTACACTGAGGCCAAATAAGTCTATAACTTCAGTGGTTGTCAGAGTAATTCTTAAACTGGTTGCATGCTAGAAGCCACTATCATGGCTCTATTGAAAAGAGCTGCAAGTCACTTTAGTCGCATTACAGTGTAAGCATTTGCTTGATGTTCGCTCAGCAGTAGCAGAGAAATATCTTATATAAAATAATTGTTTATTTGCAATTTGAACAAGCTATTAATTGAAAATAGAATATGTTTTCATTTTTGGAATTCACTTTAAAAAAATTTCCACAATCCTGAATAAGTATTTCCATTAGTTTCTTGAATCCCGCACCCAATCTAACAAGTAACCAACTAACCCTGTGCATTTTACAGCTTTAGTCAGTGCAAATTTTCATGTAGTGTGTGATATGGCAGTTACGATGCAGTTGCAATGCACAGGGTTAGTCACACTTTCTGGTTATAAAAAAATTTCATTATTAACCAAGTAAATAACCCTGTGCACTGTACATTCTTAGTGTTAATCTCATCTATCTCAACTATTTATCCAAGGTAATGGCCAAAACCAGCCAGTACTGTTCTCAAACGTAGTTTGTGACCCCTCATTGGAGAGGATTGTGGAAAGTTTGATTTTTTTCGTGAAGTTTACATTGGCATGGGGGGGGGGGGGGGGGGGGGGTTGAACCCACGCCGAGAGAGTTTCCTTCAGCGCCAACCGTGGTTCAGTATAGTTTCGCTAGGCGGTTGGTGCCGAAGGAAACTCTCTTGGCGTGGGTTCGAACCCCCGCCATGCCAATGTAAACAAAACCAGCGTCCTTTCTTAATTCTATGGCATCCGAGAAATTTGAAAAAGACAAGTACTGTCGCTGGTTTCTTCTGAGGTGCAGTTCATAGAATTAAGTGCTTAGATGCAACTATCTGATGAATATTCTATTTTCAATTAATAGCTTGTTTTTATTGGAGAGTGCCAATAGCACTCTCCAATAAATTGTAACCAAACAATTATTTATGAACAAATTCTAGCTAAATTAAGGCTACTCTTGCTGGTAGCCTGGTATCTTTGAAAAATAAAAACCATGTTTCAAATCACCTTTAAAAAATAATTCAGCGTTTAACCAGTTAATATATTTCAAAATTTTTGATTCAATAAAGAGGAGTTTATTCTACAACCTATATGCAATTAACAGATCAAATTTGCACTGAAGATACAGTAAATGGTTTGATGCTTGAAAATTATATTCAATTAACATTATTCAATTAAAAAATATCAAATTAAGAGGGCTACGCTGTATTTATGAAATCTTGATCCACTAGTGTTGTAAATATATTTTGACTGGACTGCGATCCGATCAAAAAGGCTCTGTACATCTCTTTATTTTAACAAAATCATTCCATTTTGTTTTTGGTAGCCATAAGGGTCTGGCAAACGTTTGAGATTTGATTCGATGTTGAATCTTGTCACTGATTTGATTCAACTATCTCGATTATTAGAAAAAATCAAATCCTGGAGAGATTTTGACTTCATACAATTCTTTATTACAGTAGAATCCTCTTAAATGAATATCCATTTTGCCAGTGAAAATTATTCAATTAACAGGAGTATACAATTAACAGGGATTTTGTCAGTTTCCTGTGTTCTGGAGGTAAACTGAGCATTTATTCTATTATATCTGTCAAACAAGATATAATAGAATAAATGCCTGTATTGGATGTAGTGAGACAAAAAAGGTTGATAAATAATGGGAATTTTGTGCGTCACAGTAATTTTTTCGACATATTACAAAAATTTATATACAATTAACAGGAGTTTACTCTACAACTCATATGCAATTAACAGATCAAATTTGTACTGAAGGTATGGCAAATTGTTTTGTGTTTGAAAATTATATTCAATTAACAGGAATATACAATTGAGAACTATCCAATTAAGTGGGCTCTACTGTATTGCCATTCTAAAGACAATAACTCACCCTGCTGTTTTCTAATGAATTCTAACCAGATAGCACAAACTCAGTTGGACATTCATACAAAAGACATTTGTAGCGAGCATAGTGGAGATTGCATTACGGCTCGTTTACACAATATATCATTAAGAGCACCAAGGCACCATCTGCTACAATACTTTGGCATTTCAGATGGTGGTGCCTTGTTGCACTCAAAGGACGACAAATGGCTTTTTATTCGACCACATTTGTGCGAGATTGGATATGAGGCAAACATTGTGAGTTGCCGTTCCAAAGTAGACATTAATTTTTCAAAAGTTCTGTATACAAATATGAGCAGAGTGGACTCATCTTTTCAGTAAATCATCAATCACAAAACATTAAGTAAAGCCCCACAAAGCAGATCTTCTGTTTCTCAGGCTAATTTTTGTAAAATTGCATGAGGGTCAGCATATTTTTTTTGGATTTTTTATTTTTGTAATTATTTCTTTCCCATCAAAAGTTCCTGCTCTTGGTTTGTTTTATGTCTTAGTCCTCATAATCTACAAAATAGCATGGGTGGTGGTGTATTTCGTCACTTGGGTGCAAGAAGGATTTGCAATGCTAAAACATTGCAAAGCCTTGTTGCACTCAAGGTACAAATTTATCAATTTAACTTTAGTAAAATATCAAACATAATACACCATTTAATTTTTATTGTTTTAAGTTTGCATTGGTTATAAAAAGAGCCAAAAGGACCATTTGGAATGGCTTGAGAAACAGATTTTTATGTTTTTAGGCCTAATGCATGAATGACATGGAAACTCTGGTTAATTTCCTAACAAATGAGACTCCGAATGTCAGGTGAGTAAATTAACTTTCATGTTCCATGGCAAAGGTAGTCAAATTTCAAGATAGAAATAACATGTGATTTATCACTGTCATGAAAGTAATTTACTTAATCAGAAATAACAGAAGGCCCGGAAAAAAAACTGAAGTCTCTGGTGTGAAAATAAGCTGAAGAAAGCTGATAACAGCATTACAGGCAAAAAACAGTATTGATCGCATTTAAGAAAATATAAGAAAAAACAATTGTATTGTGGTGTGTGGTTATAATTCCATAAAATAATCAAAAGGTATATTTTGATGGATGGTATTCAATCTGTCAACTTAAATAATGTTTCCCAAATTGTAGATGGAATTTCATTTTCTTTTCAGAGCTACAGTATCACTGGAAATAACTGCAGGATAACACACAAGTTTGAGGATGCAATGGGTTTTCAGAAACATGTCCATGATTCGTTAGTAGTTGGTGCCCAGCCAATTTATTTACTTATTTTATTTTTATTTATTTATTTATTTATTTATTTATTTATTTATTTATTTATTTTTTTTTTTTTTTTGGGGGGGCGGGGGGGGTGGGGTGGCTGAGAGGGAGGTAAATACTACATTTGGAAGTTGGGCAGGAGGAAGGGGGCTCCCAACAATATTTTGCAAAATTCAATGTTCCAGGAGTGAATCTGGAACCTTTGTCACATGTTGGACCAATATTGGAGACCATTTTGTGGTTTATGTTATGGGAAACTTGCATTGTGCCCATGTTTTTTTTTTGGGGGGGGGGGGGGGGGGGGGGGGAAGGGGTACAAACATTTGGTGAGCAGGTGCTGGTTGATTATCCATTTGACTTGTGATAGAAAGGTTGTGGTTCAGTAATGACCCGTGCCAATGGCATTGCATCCTTTCAAAGGCAAGACATTTGGCCTTTGAAGGACTGGAGATTTTTATATAGTTTTACTGTCCTTTCACAGTCTAACTCCTGTGACTTTGCAGTGGTTTCTAGGCAAGTCATGGCTGCCTGTATAGGTAGTCAAGACCTATCTAGAAACATGAACAACTGCCAAGGAACTTGGAATTTAACTTTAGTTTACCCAAAGACTGCATGTTTAGGCACCTATTGTATTGCAATAAAAAACAATTAAACCCCCGGAAATAACTGGAGGATAACAATGTGTTGCTCTCTTGAAAGAGATGTGGCTCTTTGGTTAGTGCATGCAGGGTTCCCCACCTATCAAGAAAAAAAATTCCAGACTTTTTCCAGACCGTCCTCTAATTTTTCCATAACCTTCACAGCCATTGCAGGGTGTTTTTTTTTCTAACCTCTAAATTTACGAATTTCGAAATTTGATTCAAAATTAAATAAAAACTAAAATAAGAAATTTAGTAAGAAATTTTAATTTCATGAAGACATGAACAGCAAAAGTGATTCTGAATATATTTAATTAAATTTCCATACTTTTTCCAAACCATTTATATGAAAACGTAATTTTTCAGACCTTTTCCAGGCCTGGAAAATTCTTTTAAAAATTCCATACTTTTTCCCGACTTTCAGACTCGTGTATGATCCCTGTGGATGGTCCAGTGATCTAAAGGTTGTGGGATCATGTCAAGACCTGTGACACTAGCATTGTGTCATTGGATAGACAGGAACATAACTCTTGCTTGCTCAGTTGGTGTTGTGCATGTACCTCAACCCTTCACCTAACACAGAATGCAGATGACACTCGCATAAAAAGCTTCATTTTTTGCCTCCAAACATATCTTATGATCCTTTGTAGGAACAAGCTTGTTCTAATGGGAGCCATAAGCTATGTTTTGGAGGCATAAAATGAAAGGAATAATCAAGTGGCAAGCAACTGCCCTACTATAGTGGTCACACCATACATGTATCTCTTAGTCACTACTGACTGTGTATTCTGATAATATTAACTCCTTGTATGCTGCTGGTAAATGTTCCTGCCCAGGAGAGGATTTCACTTGTTAACTGGTAGAGTGCTGGAAGCTTTATTCTGAAGTGCCGTTATCACAGCTTGAAGGCTCACATTCAGTGGATGTGCTTTGTATTATCTTTGATGAAGTGATATTATTTAGTCTGTGAGGGTTTGCTTTGTTACAATTTACGGGAGAGTGCCCAGAGGCACTCTCCCATAAATTGTAACAAGGCAAAGACCTGTGTTGAAGTTGTGATGGCCAAAAATAATTTAGCACGCTACCAGTTAATGAAATAAATATAATTTGGGTACATTTTGCTGCTGTAAATTGAATAGATTTTTTCATTGATGATTTCGTGAGTTAAATTTAGATTAATTTTTTATCAAATTGAGTCATGGCTGCATGATAGCAGCCATGACTAAATTTAATGGAAAATATCTTGAAAATACTCAGTAGGTTAAGAGTTAATAGTGGACAAAATACAAAAATATTTCACAACACTCTTGACAGTCTACATCCTGTGGCCTTGCAGCTGTTTTAGGCAGGTCTTGGCTTCCTATGTGGGTAGCCAGGACTTGCCAAAAAACAAATGCCAAAAAATTTAGAATTTAACTTGTGAGTTAACCCTGAGACAGCATGTTGGGGGACCTGTTCTTGCAGTAAAAATGATCCAAGTCATAATTTTGATGAGCTACAACAGCACTTCCATTCTAGCTGTTGATGATATTTCATCACTGAACCTGGTGCAGACAAGATAAAGCTTTACTATATTATCTATTATGCCTGTGATTCAGGGAGGCAATGATGGGTTTCCTACAATAACTACTACTAATCACATACAAGTCAGAGGATGGATATTCCAAATGAAATAACTTCCTAAAATTCATACCAATCTATAAAGAAGTTCAATAGTTCATTGAATCATAAAGTAGCCAGACTAAAACTCATCTCATGTTCTCCTGTCCATACTAATTTGTGGAGCTCATGAAAATTCATAGAGAAAATGGTAGACCATTACAAAAGATTCTAATCAGAAAGGTGTTCTGGGGGGAGGTTTCTAATTATTTAAACCTTAAGTCTGTTCCTACTAGTTGTGTACCCATTTCCTGGAGTAGACAGACTACTGTTAGCTGGTTGATAACAATATTTCTGTTGATCACAAATTATATTTTTATTTATTATTTATTTATTTACTCTTTTATTTCTTTTAAATTTATTTATTTTTTTATTATTTATTCATTTATTTATATTTAACAATACTTTCAGAACAGTAAGGTAACCTGCAATGTGTTATTCATGTTACTGGTGGGTGTGGGGGGGATCAGGAGATCAATGTTTTATTCATGTTTGGGAGTAACACAAAAGAGTATGTAAATTTGTTGACACTGTCTATGAAAGTGCAGGGGGTGCAGTGGCATTGCCGTAACTGGTTCTCGTCAGATCACCAAAGTTAAGCAACATCGAGCCTGGTTAGTCCTCGGATGGGTGACCGTCTGAGCGATCGATTCGGACTCCCACGATGTGTCCTTGGGCAAGGCACTTTACCCCGATTGTCCATATGGGGGCACAATGATGCCATGTACTAAGGCGTACTGCACGCCAATGGGGTGCATGTCTAACCAATCTAACCCTGCCTGTGCTGCAGTGCGGAGTTACGATGTTGGGGAGCTGGCAGCTGCTCATCATTGCTTGTGGTTCTCTCTGGGTACTCCAGCTTCTTCCACCCGTAAAACTGTCATGGTCATGATTAGCCATTGAGCATAAGTATGTGATCTTAAACACCAATAAATAAATAAATAAATAAATAATGTAAGTGTAAATGGAAATACCCACCAAATGAAAATACTCAAAAAAGCACTAAATCCCCAAAATGGAGATCGAGAATGGTCAACATAACATGCCTTGAGTGCATCAAGACACCATCTGCAATGACTTGGCATTGCAGATGATGTTTTGATTCACTTAAGAGAGTTTAAGAGATGATAAGGATGATATGCTATATTATTTCCAAGACAAAACTACCTCTCTCTAGAGAGACCAGAGAGAGAGACAGACAGACATAGCAAGGGAGAGAGAGACAGGAGAGAGAGACACAGACAGATGGACAAACAGAGGGGGAGAGAAAGGGGGGAGAGGGTAGAGAGAGAGAGAAAATGCAGGCATACAAAAAATTTGCATTTATAATATAGATATATTATATCTCACATGACTTTTCCTTCCTCTGATTGGCTGGACAATACTATTTCCAATAGTCTTACCTATCAAGTGTTATAAAAATAACTGTACACTATTTCCATGCACTATACACTGTCTTAAAATAGCCGTTGGATATTCCAGGATATGTATTCAACTGACAGATCACAATTCACCATTTTTTCTGGAAGTCTCTTTCTTTCAATACTTCTAAGTTCCAGAATGAATTATCTTGGGAAAGGTTCTTGGCAACAGGCAGTGTACATAAGAATGGAATCCTGATGGATAGGAAGATTCTTCCCTGGTTTGTTCGACATTCTAGTAATAAAATATTTATTGCATGTCAGAACATTGACTATGCTAAAAGAGTTGACCTCAAGGAAGAATGGTCCACACACCTCCTGTGTGCGGACTATTTGTACTCAAGTAACACTATTTTGGCATAGTCAACTCCAAATCATGTGTAGGAGTAAAGGTATAAAGATCATTTACCAACCAGCCTGGTTGGTCTGGATCTCTTAGTCTTCTGATAAACTGGTCGCTTTGTGTGCTTAAAGTCGATGGTTCGAGCCTCAGCTCCTGTAGTTCTCTGTTGATCTGTTACATTTGGGGGCTCGTCTGATCCTCAGGAGTTGGTGGCATAGTGGTGAAGCAGGGTGGATGTTTCGATTGATCTGGGGTGAGATTTACCGTGGGTGAATCTCAAAAGAATGTGAGAGTAGTGTAGCGGTCGAGGTATAAAGGCCATTTACCAACCAGCCTGGTTGGTCCAGATATCCTAGACTCCTGGTAAATCGGTCGCTTTGTGTGCTAGAGGTTGACGATTCGAGCCTCGGCTCCCACACTTCTCTCTCGATCTGTTGCACCATGCAATATTTATAATATAGATGGCTGATGAAGAAATATCTTCAGCATCACATACTTTCTCTACAACTGTATATTTAATGTTTATTGATCAGACAGAGAAAAAAAATTGGCCATCAAGTAGTGACTGATATTTCTGACAGTCAGTGTGATCTTAGCTTCTGATGCTGCTTCTGTCAGACAAGGGAAATCCCTCTGCAAGGCAGTCCACTTACACTTGCATAAAAGCGAATTAATTCTGTATATATAATCAAGATGAAGATGAACCTGGGATTGTATTGATTCAATAACCTGCTCACAACCCGATTTACATTTCAATCAAAAATCACTCATTTCTTCGATATACAAATTTTAATCTCATGAAAAAACAGGGTTATTAACTTCCACTAAAAGATTAAATATAGAAAGAATCAAATAACAGTGGCAGAATTTTTTAAACAGTTTTGGTGACAGAAGCCATTCAAAATAAACAGAACCATTCACAATGATAAACTAGGTCTTTGAAATGTGAGGTGTATGACATTGCTTGCACTTCTCTGGCCTCTAAAAGCTGGTTGGGTGAATATTTCTGAGACGAACTTGTGGCCAAAGGTGCTTCAGGTATCCAAGAACAAAGCTAGGCATTCAAAACACTTTACGATGCAGCGACAGGACTGCAATTGGGGAAAGGACAGCACAGTGTGCATTTTGTATTGAAAATTGGTCCCATGGCCAATGGACATGCACATATCATGAGATACAGTGAAGCCCACTTAATTGGATATCTCTTTACTGAATAACCCTGTTAATTGAATATAATTTCCCAACACAAAACCATTTACCATACCTCCAGTACAAATTTGACCTGTTAATTGAATATAGATTATAGAGTAAACTCCTGTTAATTGAATAAAAAATCTTGTAACCTGTCGAGAAATTACCCTGACTCTCCCCAGTTTTTCTTTGTTTATAGACCTATTTGGCCTCAGTACATCCAATACAGGCATTTAATCTATTATATCTTGTTTGACAGAGCTCATGGAGCTCTGTCAAACAAGATATAATAGAATAAATGCTAAGTTTATCTCTAGAATTCAGGAAAGTGGCACATCCCTGTTAATTGAATAATCCTGTTAAATGAATAATTTTCATTGGCAAAGTGGCTATTCAATTAACTGGGTTCCACTGTACGACGAATCTTCATTTGTGTAATTGTAAGAAATTCAAGCAGGTGTAATGATACCTTGCAAGTAATATGGCAACTGTGCAGTCTCCATATAATAATAGTGTGTAGTTAGTTTTAACCCATTACCTGACATAATGGTAAAAAACGGCCAGAAAATTAACTAGAATAAGCCTACCACAGCCTAAAATATCTCTGTAGTTTCTCAATAAAACCATACAAATATGGATATCATTAGAACCAGCTCGTCGAGCTGGTTCTAATGATATTCATATTTGTATGGTTTTATTGAAAAATTGTGAAATTTGTTTTCGAAAAATGTGAAATTTAATTTAGTTTTTAAAAATACTGTGTTAGGTAAAGAGTTAAGGTGATCTTTCTTATTATTTGATTTTAGACGGCATTCCATATCGATGCATTTTCGGCCCCGATGACCTTGTCCAAAATGTAAACAAACAGACAACGAAAGCAAAGCCAAGAGTTTTGGAATTTACCCCCACACAGCTCTGTCACTGCATTTTGAAGAATCTTTCCTAGCTTTGTTCTGGGATATCAGAAGCACATATGGTCATGATTTGTTCTGATGGGATTTGTGTGAGTTGACAGCATATATTTTTCGTATTTAAAACATCACAACCTTCATTTTGATGTATAATTTGTGTACATTTAATTTCAATTTGAATTTCTCGAATATCTGAAGTGGGAATTGCAAAGTAAACAAATTTCCCAACTTATAAAGTGCTCACCTTACTTCTGGGCATTTTCAGATATTTTTTGTCAGGGAGAGGGTGTGTGGGACCACACACTGAATACTGAAACTTTTTATCAGTAATTTATCTCTTTCTGTTAGGAACACTAATGTACAGGGGTTATTTTATGTGTTTCTTTGATTAGGCTAAAATTGTGTTTGTTTGAATTGTTAGTGGTGCTCAGACAATAATGTGAAAAAAATGAGTAAGATGTTCTTAACAACACAGATATGCTGTGGAAGTCATTATAGTGGAATATATAGAATTCTTTTTGTACTTTTCAAAGGGTCATTCCTTTCAGAAAGTATCATTAACTACTTCAGTGTTGAGTTTAGTTGGAAGGATCTATTTTTTTAATGGGGTTTAATGACATTTTTGACAGTCAGGGTCACTTCGTGTTGGTCAGTTTTACAGGTGGAGAAACAGGAGTACCCAGAGAAAACCACAAAGCAGTGGTGAGCAACTGTCAGACTCCACAATGTGCTAACTCTGCGGAAGCAGGGTTAGCACTTGTTGAAGGCAAGTGCACCATAACGTCTGCATTTACTGAAGCTGAAAGGGTAGTACAGCCCCATACATCCTGCTGAAACACTGTGTGACTAATTTATTACCCAGCCTCTTCAGTGTGTCGAGTTTTGTTTTATTATATAATTCCGGTATTCCAGTGTCAAAAACCTTTATAAAAGTAATAATCAGAGAAACTGAAAGAAACATATCTTGCTTTATTATTGAACAAGAACGATTTGGAGTTATAGCAATGGCTACTGGAACATCAGTTCAAACGATTGTTGCCAAGCTGTTTGTGATGATTCATTAACCACATTTTATTATCTTCTGCAATTGTTCAATTGTTAATGTAAAATGATGTCAAAGATACCATACAATAAAGTTGAGAAAGAACCACAATGTGTATTCTTAATCTCTCTGGACACCCCTTTATGGGATATACAGTTTTAACGACATGTAAAGCTTACAACTGAGCGTACTTTTGGCAATTGCCAGTGCATACCGGAAAAGTGAAGGTTACACTCCATTGACTCAGGTCGCAGTAAAAATTACCATTTGCATGCACGTGGGTGGTAAACATGGCCCTGAGAGCCACATTTACCACCCAAGTGTGTGTGACTGGTAATTTTACAGGACCTGAGTCAACAGAGTTTAACACTGTGAAATATGTTCAAGTTAATGTAGTTTGTTTCGAGTCTCGACTTATCTAGTAGTGAACGGACTGTAAAATATGTTCAATTTAATGTAGTTCTTTGAAAGCTTCGACTTGTCTAGTAGTGCAAAGTATTACAATCAGAATCGGCATTGGAATTGGCTGATTGTGAGCTCAAATAACCAGAAATCAGTCAGCATCCATTTTTGGTAATCGGTTGAACATTAGAATAGGGAACACTATATTCAAACTTGTACAGGTGCTTTAATAAGCTTCACTGAAGAGACAATTCATATAATGAGATAGGTTTCATGTTTCTCAAAACTAAATAGATCTGTAAAGTAGAAACATCACAACAGAATCCCTCTTCTAGACAGTAAAATCAGACATAGGGGTTATGTACATGTTTTATTTAAAGTTTTTGGAATATTCTCCTGAAACAATATTATTCTTATTTTGTTTGTGCAACTGAATATTTATAATTACTGATGAAAATGTTTGAGGCAATGGGTGAAAGGGAAATTGGCGAAGTGTACCATTGAATGTCTGTTCAACGTCACATGATATTCTAATACACCCCTTTGAATTTCGTACACCCTGTTGGAGTTAAATGTACCAAACTGGATGCACTGGTTTCTGACCAATGAGGAAGCTTGTATAATTTTAAACGGGCAATAACTTAGTGTATACAATGATACCATTCAAGATATAAGGATTGAAGGGGTTACCTTTAGATTTTCTGGTCATTTATTACCCTAACCTCACACTTTAATAACCTTTTACTCAACTGGGTGACACCACTTACAAAAAGTTTTTAAATAACTGAAATTTGTCAACTTTTGTCTCAAAGACACAGCTTATGACCCTTCCAGGATCGTTTCTATGAGAGGTCATAATCTGTGTTTTGAAAGTGGTTTGGGGATATACTACTGGTAGGATATTGACATTTCATTTGATAAAGGGGAACGTCAGAGAAAAGAAAGGCATGGGATAATGATCAAAGGGACTGAGTTAAGTCAAAGGAGGTAATTTTTCCCCAGTAATGTTTTTTTAACCCTTTACCAAACATGAAAAGCAGACGACACTTGCAAAAAAAAATTCTTGAATAACTAATTTTTTTCATTTTTTGTCTCAAAAACATAGGTTATGACCCCTCGTTGGAACGAGCTCGACGAGCTCGTTCCAATGAGGGGTCATAAACTATGTTTTTGAGACAAAAAATGAAAATATTTTGAAAATTAATTGGCGATTTTTGAGAATAGCGCTGGCCGGTTTTGGCCATTATGTTGGGTAAAGGGTTAAATGAGGTGGTCAAGATGGCATTCCAGATCCATTATTATTGATATCAAAGTTAATCCTTCGAATGAATAATAATTTGACAAACTCTACTACCAAAACTCTACTATGTCTTCACTGATCAAAAATGCAATTGATCGATTAACTGTTACTTTTGAACTATTGTATTATATGGGTTAACAAGGAACAAACTTGCTCCAAAACAGGCAACCATTGTTACACTGACTCAAATCAATTACAGTGGAGCCCACTAAATTGGATATCTCTTAACTGAATAACCCTATTAATTGCATATAATTTCCCAACACAAAACCATTTACCATACCTCCAGTACAAATTTGCCCTGTTAACCCTTTACCAACACACACGATATCCAAATTTATTATTTTAATTACTGATTTTTTTAATTTTTTAAAAAAATTCAACAAAACCATTTCATGTGACCTCTCAATGGAATGAGCTCATTCCAATAAGGGGTCACATGATATGGTTTTGTTGAAATATTTGGAAAATTTTTTTTCAATTGCTCAATTTGCATTACACTGGCAAATGCGAGCGATTTGTTAGGTAAAGGGTTAATTGAATATAGGTGATAGAGTAAATTCCTGTTAATTGAAAAAAAAAATCTTGTAACCTGTCGAGAAATTACCCCGACTCTCCCCAGTTTTCCTTTGTTTAAAGACCTATTTGTACATCCATTACATGCATTTAATTTATTATATCTTGTTTGACAGAGCTCATGGTGCTCTGTCAAACAAGACATAATAGAATAAATGGTAAGTTTCTCTCTAGAATACAGGGAAGTGACACAACACATGTTAATTGAAAAATCCTGTTAACCCTTTACCCAACGTAACGGCCAAAACCGGCCAGCGCTATTCTCAAAAATCGCCAATTAATTTTCATTATTTTTTTCATTTTTTGTCTCAAAAACATAGGTTATGACCCCTCATTGGAACGAGCTCGTCGAGCTCGTTCCAATGAGGGGTCATAACCTATGTTTTTGAGACAAAAAATGAAAAAAATTAGTTATTCAAGAATTTTTTTTGCAAGTGTCGTCTGCTTTTCATGTTAGGTAAAGGGTTAACTGAATAATTTTCATTGGCAAAGTGGCTATTCAATTAACAGGGTTCCACTGTGCATGAGACATAGGGAGCATGATAGTTATATGCGGACATACTTGTTCACTTGCATGATCATTATACTGTATCAGTGACTGGAAATTGTCATTCTTAACCCTTTACCCAAAGCGGGTAGGAGACAATCCTTGCCTAATAAATTCTTGAATTACTCAAATATTTCTATTTTTGTCTCAAACACATAGCTTATGACCCCTCACTGGAATGAGCTCAATGAGCTCAATACAATGAGGGTCACAAGCTATGTTTTTGAGACAAAAATTGAAAACATAATAAAATTTGAATGGTGATTTTGTATATGGCACTGGCTGGCTTTGTCCATTATGTTGCGTAGAGATTTAATGCTATTAATCATCAACGGTATGGCAATTAATAAGCTGCCTATTAGGGCAAGTGATTAGTCAGTTAGCCAAGGATAAACCATGTGATTAATCGATCAAGAAAACCCTTTAACCATTTCAGCTCTCAGCTCTGAAAAACAATCCTCAAATCTGTATTTTTCTTCTGAAAGATAGCTTCTAACCCATTTATCTGAACAAGCTATAACTTAAAGTGCATTCCCATGAAGAGGTCATAAGCTAATTTTCCAGGCAGTCAAGAAGGGAGCATTCACCATGATGAGGCAGGGTATTTTCGACTATACAAACTTCAATCTTTCAATGAAAATAAAAGCAGATCTGTTTGTACATAAAAAAATAGTCGGTTTATATCTCAAAGCCTGTGGAGTGGGCTACAGATCCTACTAGTTCATACAATACAGAGACAAGTAGAGAGCTAAAACAAAATGTTTACCTGCCAGCTCCAGCTCTGCACTAAATGTCTGTGATTCTTTATTCTCACGTAAGCCCTCACATCTATAGCTTCCTTCATCAGACATTCTAACCTTTGGAAAATATAGGGATCCATTATTGTAAACAGTATGTCTGAAATGAAAAAAAGAAAAAACTTTGTTATTTTAATCTTGACTCTTCAAAAATGGGCAAGGGCACTGGAAAGATCCAAGGGCAATGGGGGTGGGGGAGGGTATCTGGAAAGCTGTTTGACACAATGTGACCCTGGCTGCTGAAAGTGTCATAAAACCTCAATAAACAAACAAACAGCAACTTAAAGGCTTCACATTCTGTGGTTTGTATTAATTTTGAAGTGAAATCACTCAGTCTGTAGAGTTCTGACTTGTTACAATTCGTGGAAGAGTACCTTTAGGCACTCTCCCATGAATGTAACATGGCAAAAGATGCGAACAAATGTTGATGACCAGAAATAATTTACAATTCTACCAGTTAATGATAATATGAACAAAGTTTGATGACCTGAAAAAATTTAGAATTCTACCAGTTAATGGTACATGAACACACAATATGGTATTTTGCACTATTTATTTATATATTGGTGTTTAAGGTCACATACTTCTGCACAATGGCTAATCATGACCATGACAGTTATACAGGTGGAGGAAGACAGAGTACTAAGAGAGAACCACTGAGCAACGACGACCACCTGTTAGCTCCCCAACAAACCAACTCCACACAAACAGGGTTAGCATTGGTTGGAGACAGGTGCACTATCGACGTGCAGTACACCTTAGTACACAATGCCATCATGCCCCACATGGACCATGGAGGTGAAGTGTTTTGCTCAAGGACACAATGCAGTTGCCGCAGACGGGATTCGAACCGAGGACCTCTTGGCTTGCAGTCTGCACCTCTACCTACTGAGCCACTGCGCCCCCACATTTTGCACTATAAAGCAGAACTCACATTGTAAATATAATACCAAACTTGGTTAAGAATTTAACACCAACATACAGTTTGGATGAACTACATTTAAATTTCCAATTAGATAAATTGGAGAGTCTGTCAGTTGCATTTAACACCAACATACAGTTTGGATGAACTACATTTAAATTTCCAACTAGAGGTACTGTGAGCAAACTCACAAAGTGATACCCCCCCGCGCCTGAAATGTATAAGTTAGATTATCTCCCCTTGGAAATGTCAGAACGGAATTATATTGCTTCATGCACATCTTCATATGGAGTTCTTCCATTGTGTAAAGTTTCATGAAAATTCTTCAAATGGTTTAGGAGGAGTTGCGCTTACAAGGATGGACAGACGGTATAAGTTAGATTATCTCCCCTTGGAAATGTCAGAACGGAATTATATTGCTTCATGCACATCTTAATATGGAGTTCTTCCATTGTGTAAAGTTTCATGAAAATTCTTCAAACGGTTTAGGAGGAGTTGCGCTTACAAGTATGGACAGATGGTATAAGTTAGATTATCTCCCCTTGGAAATGTCAGAATGGAACTATATTGCTTCATGCACATCTTCATATGGAGTTCTTCCATTGTGTAAAGTTTCAGGAAAATTCTTCAAATGGTTTAGGAGGAGTTGCGCTTACAAGGATGGTCAGACGGACAGATTATCTCCCCTTGGAAATGTCAAAACGGAATTGTATTGCTTCATGCACATTCCCATATGGAGTTCTTCCATTGTGTAAAGTTTCATGAAAATTCTTCAAACGGTTTAGGAGGAGTTGCGCTTACGATGGATGGACAGATGGACAGACGGACAGACGGACGGACAGGGTGATTCCTATATACCCCCCCCCCCCAAACTTTGTTTGCAGGGGGTATAATTAGATAAATTGGAGAGTCTGTCAATTGCTTGCCACTACTCAGTGATTCCCTCTTCATACCTCGGCTTTCACCACCGGTAAAATTGTCTAACACAATGTGACCCTGGCTGCTGAAAGTGTCATTAAACCCAAACAAACAAACAAACAGCAACTAAAAGGCTTCACATTCTGTGGTGCATATTACTCATGAAGTGAAATCACTCAGTCTGTAGAGTTTTGTCTTGTAACTCTCCGGGGAATTGTAACAAGACAATTTTGATGACCAGAAATAATAAAAAATTCTACCAGTTAATGAAAATCTATTGAATAGTACACACAGTATGATATTTTGCACTATAAAACAGAACTCAGGTTGTAAATACCAAACTTAGTAATGAATTCAACTCCCAGGGACAGCTTGAGTGAACCACATTTAAATTTCCTTATTGGTTTACACGCAATGCATAAAACAGCAATATATCAATTCCAAAGCATTTGGACATAACCCAAAATAACTAAACTTTCGTTAACCATGCTTTTGCACAAAAATAACATCAATTAATTGACGCATATTCCATAATTAGACAAAGAAATGAATAAATTCATATTGATAGGTGTATCACAGGGGCAGAGTGACTTCATAAATAAATGGATCTGTTCATAACTACAAGATGTATGTGACATTGAATAAATTTATACCACTCCATAAGTCATCACTAAGGGAAAACAAGTCAACTTTATTATATTTTAAGTGAATGTATCTAGGTTTGTCATGCAAGATTGTGGTATCTATCAGAGAACATAGTATGGTTGTCAACAGCATGAAAGAAAGCAATAGATTTACTGAAATCTTATTCACTGTTGTGTCTACAAACAGGCTCCACTTACCAATTCCAAAAATTAAATGATGGAGTGTCTTGGAAAGGCACCAACCAAAGCAGATCATTTTTTGTTCTCTTTGAAACACCATAACCCATTACAATCTGACCCAATTCCACCCACCAATGTACACAAAAATAAACATTCAAATTATTGTTATACGCCCTACATTTGAGTCTTTGGTGCAAAAAGACACCATCTGCAGATGTTCAGGCCTGAAAATAAGCAGTCTGACATTTGCAAAATGAGGTCCCAGTGGGTGAATTGATGATGCTATCCCATACAGTGGGCCAATTTATCTTCTGGGTACCTCTTTCTGTTTAGTTTTGAGACCCTGATTCAGATCGAGGTTCACAGAGGGTAAATTTAGTGATGCTACCCTGCTATGTAGGGTAGCATCTCTAAATTCACCCTCTGGGGACCTCATTTTGCAGATGACACTCTGCTTATTTTCTGGCTTGCAGATGTTAACCTTGTTGCACTTAACCCTTTACCTAACGAATCGGCCGCATCTGCCTGCATAATTTACAAATTAAGCAATTGCAAAAAATTAAATTTTTCAAAAACTTTCAACAAAACCATATCATGTGACCCCTTATTGAAACGAGTTTGTTGAGTCACATGAGATGGTGACGCTGAAATTTTTTTAAACATTTTAAAAAACATTCATTAAGGCCCCACAAAGTAGATCTTCTGTTTCTCAGGGTATTTTTGGTAAAATTTCATGGAGGCATATATTTTTGCATTTTATTTTTTTATTTTTGTGATTATTTCTTTGCCATTAAAAGTTCATGTTCTTGGTTTGTTTCATGTTTTAGACCTCATAATCTACAGAATAGCATGAGTGGTGGTGTATTTCGTTCATTGAGTGCAAGAAGGCTTTAAATTCTAAAGCATTGCAAAGCCTTCTGGCACTCAAGAGACAAATTTATCAATTTCATTAACTTGGGTAAAATATCAGATAAAAACCATTTAATTTTTATTTTTTTTAAGTTTGGATTGGAAAGAGAGCATGCGGCAGCCAAATGGACCATGAGGGAGGGCCTGAGAAACAGATTTTTAATTTTTTTACACCTAAAATAATTAATTTTGATATTGTGTGCATTGGGTAAAGGGTTAAGGGGTGATTTTATTTCTCAGTTAAGCACACAATTCGGCACTATTTCACTTGAACTGGACTGTGCATGAAATTTAGAATACTTGCCACGTTGTTTATCTAGATAGCAATTTACCAGAACTTGATAAAGACTAACATCAACAGATACGGTTAGATTGAACATGTCTCCTGCACATATTTCAAGTAGCATGATCAGGTTGTATTATATGATCTGACCCTTACATGGGGGCACGGTGGCATTGTGTACTAAGGCATACCGTATGTCAGTGGTGCATTTGTCTTTGACCAGTGCTAATGCTGCATGCACACAGTTAGAATGTTTCGGAGTCTGATAGTTGCTCGCCATTGCTCGGAGGTTATCTCTGGGTACTCTGGCTTCTTCCACTGTAAAACTGTCCGACACGAGGTGACTCTGGCTGTCGAAAGTGTCATTAACCCCCAATAAATAAACAATCTGACCCTTGCTCCAGGTATTAAGCCCATTCATTGAAAATGATCATGCAGAGCCCATCAAGCACTGGAGAGTAATCGTAGAATCAGACTCCGGATTTATCGGAGACTATTTGCTGATGTGGACACTGCAGACAAACAATGCAACTTACACTGTAATGTAATAGCAGGCCTTATAAAAGCCACTGATTGTCTCTTGTTCATTCTTGGATCATATAATAAGGCCCCACAAAATAGATCTTCTGTTTCTCAGCCTATTTTTTGTAAAATTGCATGCAGATGAGCGTTTTTTTTTTTTTTATGTCTGTAATTATTTCTTTGTCATCAAAAGTTCATGTTCTTGGTTTATGTTTTAGGCCTCATAATCTACAGAATAGCATGGGTGGTGGTGTATTTCGTCCCTTGAGTGCAAGAAGGCTTTGCAATGCTAAAGCATTGCAAAGCCTTCTTGCACTCAAGGGACAAATTTATCAATTTTATTAACTTGGGTAAAATATCAGACAAAAACCATTTAATATATATTTTATTTAAGTTTACATTAGTTATAAAAATAGAGCATGCTAAAGCCAAAAGGACCATGTGGAAGGGCCTGAGAAACAGATTTTTTAAAATTTTTTAGGCCTATATAGAATCATCAACTTGTTCCCAATTTATATGAAAATTTACAAAACATGCCCAGTAAATTAGGTCTGGACAGGCAAGCAACTGTCAGACTCCCCAACATACTAACTCCACACATGTAGGGTTAGCATTGGTTGAAGGCAAGTGCACTGTCGAAATCCAGAATGCCTTAGTGCACAGAGCCACCCAGCCCTCATGCCGGCAATCAGGATTAAGTGCCTTGCCAAAGAGAATATGCAGTTACCCCTGGTCAGGATTGAACCATGGATCTCTTGATCTGAAGTCCAATACTCTAACCACTGAACCACCACACCACCTTGAGTATGTTATAATTTGACATCTGTGTGCAGAGGGGTTAACTCTTAACACGCTGAGTATTATGAGATATTTTTCAACAAATCTAGTCATGGCTGCTCTAAAGCAGACAAGACCAGGCCTGGCATTCTCAAGGAGGGCTGGAGGGGTGCCCTCCTAGAGACCTCACAAATTTTTTTCAGGAGGGCTATTTTTAGCTCCCCTTCTATTTTATGTGCATAATTTCTACAACTAAATTTATCCATATGACAAAAAGGAACATGTAATTTGCTCAAAAATAAAACTCAACTGCATCACTGGGCTTCATGTTCAAACATTCTGTCACATTCATGGTGCTGGTGGTATGTGACTCTCTGGTAATGTCACCAGTTAGATGTAGAATAATATTTGAACATTGTTGGTGAAAGTACAATTCTACCTTAAGATACTGTTCACATCACCCCAGAAATACTGCTAGGGATAGATGTGGCCAATCTTGTTATTCTTACACTTAGTGTATGAAGCAAGAAGACTTCCTTAAACATGTTGTCAACTGAGTTCCATTCTGTTTTATCTCCCTACTGGGAGATAGAACAGAATGGAACTCAAGTGTCAATTATATCCTGGCGAGAGCATTTGCCCTCCTGGGAGGATTTAGAAGGGCAAATTTTAGCCCTCCTGTTTTTCGTAAGGCCAGGCCTGCAAGACTAGATTTGATGAAAAAGTCATCTAAATTGAACTCCAGAAATCATTGGTGCAAAGACTCCATGTAATATACAGGGGGTGGGGGGAGGGGGTGGGGAGCAAGTAGTAAGAGAAATCATGTCCTAACAAGAATTTCTGTCAGCAGCATGCAAGGAGTTTAAGGACACTGGGTCATTGTGCCATTTTACATATCAATAAAGCAAAACTTGCCTACATTAAAAACAATGAAAAAAGCACTGTTCTACTTCCGGTAGACACCCAAGGGGATATTTGTATGAAACAAAGTCCAGAATTAACTACACAGAAATTGCTCATCCATTAGAATAGTTGTATGACTGGCTAATCACAGGAGTGAAGGTGAAAGTACTTGTATAATCATTTTCTACCTTACATAAAAGGATTCTACTTTAGCACATGTTCTGAGAAAGTCACGAACTCAGCTAAGTGTTTTCACAAATGATACAGCACAATAAAATTTTTAAACAACTCACATATGTTCCATTACCCCCACTTACTACACAAAAAATTACATATATTTTAAGGTCAGAGTACAATTGTGTGCATACAAAATAGGTGGCCACACTGAACTATGTGCCAGCAAACAAGTGTCGATCCCCGTGTGGGGGGAACGCGGTGGCTCAGTAGGTAGAGGTGCAGGCTGCAAGCCGAGACGTCCTCGGTTCGAATCCCACCTGCGGCAACCACGTTGTGTCCTTGGGCAAGACACTTCATCTCCATTGCCTGCGTGGGGGCATGATGACACCGTACACTAAGGCGTACTGCACGTCGGTACGCATGTCTTCAACCAATCTAACCCTGCCTGTGCTGCAGTGCAGAGTTACGATGTTGGGGAGCTGGCAGCTGCTCGTCGTTGCTCGGTGGTTCTCTCCGGGTACTCCGGCTTCCTCCACCTGTAAAACTGTCACGGTCATGATTAGCCATTGTGCATAGATATGTGACCTTAAACATCAATAAATAAATAAATAAATAAATATCCCCGTGTGGCATATTTCCTAATTAGTGAGAGCACCTGGATGCAGGGACCGACCTGAGCATTTAAAAATAAGTGACAGACTTTGAGCCTGCTAAAGCCAGATTTACTTGTTAGCTGGTGGAGTGCTAAATTACCAGTATTGTTGACTGTCAAAATTTGTTCATGTGTGTTTCCTTGTTACAATTTATGGGAGAGTGCCTATAGGCACTCTTCCATAAATTGTAACACAGCAGATCCATGCAGATGATGCAATTACACTTCAAAGATAATATGAAGTACATTTACAGATAATGAAGCATTCAAGTTGCAGCACCTTCCCACCAGCATAAAGCCCAAAGAAATGGGGTTTTATGGTTACAAGCCATCTCAGATGCCCATTGTTAAGATTTAGGAGCCCAATCAGAATTTTTGGAGTGAAATTCACTCTGGCTACTTTCTAGGTCAGTCCCTGCCTGGATGTCTTTGTGAACAGACAAGGCCCTGTTGTTTTGAGGTGGGTAATCACCATTTCCCTCTGAGTTTCCGATTTGAAAATAAGGAAAAAGCTTAATGCCCACATTACAAAATCCTTGACAAACTAATAGAGTCTAAAATCAATGCTCACACAATAATTATAATGGAAAGTCTTTTCAAAACAAATTATTAATTGAAAAGAGAATATATTTTCATTTTTGGAATTCACAAAAAAAAACCAAAACTTTCCACAATTCATTCCAATAACAAATCATAATCTGAGTTTAAACACCATTT
This sequence comes from Pictodentalium vernedei, assembly GCA_031216915.1. Taxonomy (NCBI): domain Eukaryota; kingdom Metazoa; phylum Mollusca; class Scaphopoda; order Dentaliida; family Dentaliidae; genus Pictodentalium; species Pictodentalium vernedei. Next base: position 103,575,196 of record CM062292.1, read on the forward strand.
GAGAATAGTACTTGCTTGTTTTGGCCATTTCGTTGGGTAAAGAGTTCATATACATGTGATTTATGCTAAGGCTGTACAGTGCACAGTGTTAGTTACTCTGTTAATAATGATTTTTTTTTTTATAACCAGAAAGTGTGACTAACCCTGGTTATAAAAAATGGTGGGATAACCCGCATTGTGCACTTGGGCAAGGCACTTTATCCCAGTTGCCTACATGGGGGCATGATGACGCCATGTACAAAGGCATACTGCATGTCGATGGTGCACATGTCTTCAACTGCTGTAACCCTGCTTGAGCAAAGTTAGAATGTTGAGGAGCTGACAGTTGCTTGTCGATGTTCGGTGGTTCTCTCTGGGTACTCCAGCTTCCTCCACCCATAAAACTGTCACAGTCACGAATAGCCATTGTGCATAAGTATGTTGGGTTTCAATCGCGAATGCATATTTTTAATAATTAAGAGAGCCTGAAACCAGCTCCGACCAATAAAATTTTAATTTCAAGATCACCATGACCTTGCCCTTTGACATAATGACTTAAAAATATATAGAGGTTTTCCTCGAATCACACCCAATCCACACGCCAAGTTTGGCTTCGATCAGGCAAACAACATTTTAATTACAGAGTGGAAACCAACTCTGACTGATAAAACTTAAAATTCAAGGTCACTGTGACCTTTTCTTTTTGACACAGTAACCACAAAATACATAGGGTTCTTCATTTCATCATGCTCAACCCATAAGGCAAGTTAAGTATCAATCGAGCAAGCAAAATTATAATTTGAGAAGCAAACCCTGGTTAAAGTACAAGTTCTAGGTCAAAGTGACCTTGACCTTTGGAACAATGACCTCGAAATGAATAGGGTTTTTCCCCTCATCATGCCTAACCCACATGCCAAGTTGGGTTCCAGTTGGGCAAGCAGAACTTTAATTACAGAGCGGAAACCAACAATGATAAAAATTGAAGTTCAAGGTCACTGTAACCTTGACATTTGGCACAGTGATCCCAAAATGAATAGAGTTCTTCTTCCCATCATGCCTAACCCACAAGCTAAGTATAACTTTAGTGGGCCAGGTGGAACTTTAATTACAGAGCAGAAACCAACACTGATAAAAATTAAAGTTCAAGGTCATTGTGACTTTGACCTTTGGCACAATGATCACAAAATAAATGTGATTCTTCCTCTCATCATGACTATCCCATATGCCAAATTTGGTTTCACTCGGGCAAGCAGAATTTTAGTTAGAGATCAGAAACCAACTCCATCTACAGATGGACAGACAGCACCACAGCTATATCCCCCCGAAATTTTTTCAGGGGGATAATGAAGCCTTTAAGATATAGGCACCTGCATGTCAGAATAAAACCCAAATATGGGCTTCCATCACTCTACCAGTTAATGTTTGGTAGAATATATTGTCTTTGACAGATACACAGTTAAACTGATGCCAAGGTTATACAAGAAAACGAAAAGTACAATACAATGAGTTTCACAATATACAGTATATGTTATTTACATTAAACAACTGGTTACTTAATCATCATAAAACAAAAAAACCTTTACACATTCAGAATTATCCGAGCCCATAGTAAATCATGTCGCTCTGTAAGTCTTGCATGAAATGACCAATGGAACATGTTTGAACTCAGAATAGGGTTATAGCTTATTCATTTATTCATGTTGCACATTCTCTAGTTGAAATTACAGAAATTATTAACCTGCAAATGACAAAAACGCAGATAGGAAGTGAAACATCTTTAACTGATGATGTGCTAAAAAATAGGGTGTGTTTTATTCCAAAAATTTTAGACAGCAGTTCTTTGCAACTCTGGTAAAATAGATTAGTAACACCAAACTTCGATGAACAGCTTTTTATTTTTAATTTTTAAAATTTTATTTTCAGCTTATTAAGATTTACAAGGATTGGTGAGCAAGTTATACAACTTAAATTAACCCTTTACCCAACGAATCGGCCACATTCGCCCTCGTAATATGCAAATTCAGTAGCTGAAAAAATATTATTTTTCAAACAATGCCAACAAAACCACATCATGTGACTCCTCTTTGGAACGAGCACATTCAGCTAGTTCCAATGAGGGGTCACATGATATGTTTGTTTTTTTTTTAAATTTTTGAAAAAATTTAAAAAATAATATTTAAAATAATAAATTTTAATATCGTCTGCGTTGGGTAAAGGGTTAACATCCAATGACATGGATATGTGGGATGGTCTCTGTAGCAGCAACTTCATGACCTCACTCTTCTCAAATACTTCAAAGTGATCTTCGAGTTCTTTTTTCATAATTCAATAGCCAATTTTTTTACCCTTTTGCTGTCATGCGGTAACCCATGTTTTATCTTATTTAGGTGATAATTATACAATTACTGACTTTCCTTGAGGTTGATACAAGGAATTATCAACCTGAGAAATGTAATATTCACCCTACATCAAAATCTGGTAACAAATTGCTAAATTGCGAGTCCCTTCCAACCCATCAGTAAGATGGAAATACCATTTCTATTTTTATCACAAACAGGTATTTGGAATCATTATATCAACTTACCTGCGCTACTTATAAACAACAATGACAGAGTGGTGAAATATCAACTAAATTTTGCTAAAAATAGAATAGATTGGCAATACTGGAGTATATCAACACTTCTGATGAGTGTTTTAGCCAATCAAATTACCAGATTTTTTCTGTCATATAATAAACAATATTATGGGTCACAGTTTCAGTTTGAATGGCAGGTTTCAGGAATAGCACTCTCCATTACTTTGGGTAAAGGTTATCTGGGTTCCACTGTGAAAGTATTGTTGTCTGAAGCTTTAATCAAGTAAAAGAATCATGAACAATTGGAATCATTTTTGTATCTGTCCAGAGATTCTCTGGCCCTCTTTTGAAATGGGTCATTGAAGAAAATTTGCATCATGAATGCTCCTAGTTGGGAATTTGTTTTCGAGGTAAAGAAACACACAACGTACGAGAAATATTACCTTCAAATTGAACTGAGAGCATTAACTGGTTGAGTGCTGGAAGCCCAAAATTGGGCTTTACTCTGAAGTGTGGGTACCACAAGTCAAATGCTTCATATTCTGTAGATGTACTGAACAGATCATTTTTGATGTGAAATTATTAGTTTGTAAGGATTTGCCTTGTTGCAATTTATGGAAGAGTGCCCATATGCAATCTCCCATAAATTGTAACAAGGCAAAGACATGTGAACAAATTTTGCTGACCAAAAATAGTTTAGCAATCTACCAGTTAATACAGAAGCTACTACATTATACTATGGGCAGTAAGTTTTATAACAAACTTGTTACTATTAACCCAAAAAGGCCTTTTTGCTATACTTTTTCATTCTGCATTCTGTAACTTGGCAGTTGTTTCTAGGCAAGTCTTGGCTGCGTTTATAGCCAGAAATGACATGTCTGGAAACAAATGAGAAGGATCTTTGAATTTAACTTGCAAAAGTATCTAAAGACTGCTTGTTGGGGCACCTGTTACAGACCATAAAATTTGAGAGGAACGATAATTCCTCTGTTGGTTATCTAAATGAAAAAACAAATAATGGAAAAGTTATTCGCCTGGAACTACAAACAGTTCGTCAAAAGGTTGTGCCTTATCCCTTTATCTGATAGCACTGTTTTAAAATGTTCCTGTGGGAAGGCCCCTCTCTTCAATGCTCAAATTCCCTAAGACAACTGATGCCCCTGTGCTTGGCAAAGATGCTTTCAAAATCTGTGAACTGTCATACAGTAGGGACATCGTCGGCAAATAAATTCTAAGGAATGTGAGGCTACTTCAGGTGATGTTTTAACTCAACTTTATAATCAAAAAAGGGCTTTCCCAGAGACTTATTATTTAGCAGCTTCCGTAGCTACTTTGGGCTGCTCTACAGCACTATGTGAATCCACGTTTCCTACACTGGCACGTGTGGATGAGCCACAAAGACGGAGCATGACATCAGGAAGAAAGGGCAATCTGACATTTTTAGCTTTTGAAAACAAAAAGAGTGACAATATAGATATGAACATTTTTTTAAAAAAATTTTCAAGTAAACAGCGAAAAATCCAACTATTTTAGCCATGTATTCAAAATGTAAATGTTCTCACATTGATTGACAGACATTCACAAATATAGTATAGAGAATAGTCAGAGTTTTGCAATGTGGAATTCTAAGTGAAAGTGATTATCAGGTGTGTATGCTTATAAATTATATTGATCGTTTTGTCAAAGTTTGTTGTCTTTTTATGCACTATATATATCATAACAGTCTTAATAAATGCTTACGTTTGTAATTTACATTTTTTCTATGTCTTTCACCTTCCCCGGAGTAGTATTTAATACTTTTCACCAATTCCACTGTTTTAGTTTGGGCAAAAAGAAATTGCCCCCCCCCCCCCCCTACATGGCTCTTCATCCCCCCTGTGGACATATCCTGGTTGCAGGCCTGTCGGCAGGTCAAAATCTACGGGTTGTCATTTTTTCCACGCCACACATATAATTCAGAGATGATCCGCTATGACACCTAGCAAAATTTCCACCAATGAAGCACTAGGATTATTGAGTTTGTTGGTAATCATTGGTTTTCTGAAAGCTCATAACCAAATATGAATTAAGTGTTTGTTCAAGTGGCGACGAAAATTGGGAATATTTCGGAAAAATTATGCTCAAATGCCATTGAGAGACAGACACCGAAAGGAATCCCTGCTGTCACAAAATGTGAATACTTTCAAGAAATGCAATATTTTTGGAAGTCACTATCAAATTTATAACAGATGAAATTCAATGAACTAACCTGGTGTTGTTGGAGAGTTTTTCAAAAGTTGAAAACCAGTCAATTCTGGAAGCACCGATGAATGGACAGTCAAGTCTTGCTGAAGCACCCCTTTCTGTCAGTAAAGTTCTTGTAAAATTCTCCTCTATTAACCTAGGTGTGTCTGAAGCTACAATAAAAGTTTCACAAAAAGCAATCAGTGACAATTACTGCTGCAAGTTACAAGACTAGGGCTGTCAGATTAATCAATTGTTGATCAGTCACACCGAAATCAATTAGTATTTTTCGTTGTCGAAGAATCGGTAAATTTTACCCCGTTCTGGACATTGAATAATTAAAAAACCAGAGGCTCAAGTGAGCCTAAAATGATAACCTGGCTCAAATTGTTAAAACAGATGAGTGTAGCAGTAAGTGATCAGCAGCAAGATCAATTTTTTTGATTTGCTATGACACAATCAAAGGCAACTTTTTTGGCCATTCATTCTGCTGGTCCTAGGGAAGCTTCCTAGCAAGCTCTGTTCTGTGAAGTATTAAAAAACAACAACCAAACGAAATTTTTTGTTTTAAACTGAAAGGATTCTCACTGGTGGATTTTCAAGAAAATTTTCTCATATTGCTCTAAATTAAATTTGGGGGCTTCAATAAAAAGCCCAAATATTAAACCAGGGACCTGATTTGGACAACCTTCACTCTAACCCTCCCAGAGGTGTTGTACACCAAATATCAAAAGAATCTGACTGCTGGATCTGAAGGAGATTATTTTAAACAATAATTCCCCATATTGTACAAAGTAAATATTTGGGCTTCCTTGGGGAACCCAAATATTAACCCAGGAACTCGATTTGAACAAATTTGAACCTTACACCTCTAGAGATGTCACATACTAAATATGAAAGGATTCTCACTGGTGGGTCTGAAAAAGAAGATTTTTTAAGAAATTTTCTCATATTGCACCAAGTTAAAATTTGGGCTCCAATAAAGCGCCCAAATATTCATCCAGGGATCCCATTTGAACAAACTTGAATCTAACCCCCCTAGAGATGCTGCATACCAAATATCAAAAGAATCTGACTCATGGATCTGAAGAAGATTTTTAAAGATTATTCCCCATATTGCACAAAGTCAATATTCAGGTTCCCACCGGAAGCCCAAATATTAACCCGGGGACTCAATTTAAACAGATTTGAATCTTACCCCTCTAGAGATGTCACATACCAAATATGAAAGGATTCTCACTAGCAGGTCTGAAAAAGAAGATTTTTTAAGAAATTTTCACATACAGCACTAAGTTAAAATTTGGGCTCCAATAAAGATTTTTAAAGAATATCCCCATATTCCACCAAGTTAATAATCAGGCTCCCATAGGAAGACCAAATATTAACCCAGGGAGTCGATTTGAACAAATTCAAATCTTACACCTCTAGAGATGTCACATACCAAATATGAAAGGATTCTCACTAGTGGGTCTGAAAAAGAAGATTTTTTAAGAAATTTTCTCATATTGCACAATGTTAAAATTTGAGCCCCAATAAAGAGTCCTAATATTCATCTAGGGATACCATTTGCACAAACTTGAATCTACCCCCCAGAGATACTGCATACCAAATATCAAAATAATCTGACTGGTGGATCAGAAGAAGAAGATTTTTAAAGATTATTCCCCATATTGCACAAAGTCAATATTCAGGCATCCATAGGAAGCCCAATATATTAACCCAGGGACTCAATTTGAACAAACTTCAATCTGACCCCTGCATAGATGTTGTATTCCAAGTATTAAAAGAATCTAACTGTTTGATCTGAAGAAGATTTTTAAAGCTTATTCCCCATAGTGCCCTATGTTAATTATTTGGGCTCCTCTGTTGAGCCCAAATATGAATCGAGGGGGTCGATTTGAACACACTTGTATTTGGCCGTCCTATGGATGCTGTATACCAATATCAAAAGATTCTGATCAGCGGTTTTGACGAAACATTTTTTTTCAATTTTTGCAAATATGCTGACTCAGCACTTTTTCAAATGCCCCTGCAGAACACCCTGACACAACCAATGGCCATTTTATTTTTTTAATCCATCTACTGGTCAAAAGGATGGTTCATACCATATAACAGTTGTCTGTTCCGTGTAGTTTGGAAAATATGGGCATTTGAATTTTTTTCTATTTTTAGCCCCTGGGGTACCCACGGGGCAACGAAAAAAAACATTTGGGGCATCAATCAAGTACTTTGTACCCACTTATGCTACATGCCAAATTTGGTTCAAATCGGCCCATCGGTTCTTGAAACAGAAATTTTGGGCAAGCCCAAAATGGGTATGTGCCCACAGACAGTCCAAATATTGATCCACCAACTTCTCTTGAACAAACTTTAATCTTCAACATCAAAGAGTGTTACATACCATATATCAAGGCAATCTCTCTGGTGGTTCATGAGAAGAAGATTTTTAAAGATTTTTAGGCTTTGGCATCATTGACCAGAGCCCGAAGAAGGCAGTTCATTTGAACAAAATAGAAACGGTATACCCCAGGGATGGTTTGTGCAATATATGTTTGAATTTGGCTGAATGGCTGTGAAGAAGAAGTCAAGTTTGCAAAAGTTAACGGACGATGGACGCCAAGTGATGGCAATACCTCACACTGACTTGCAGTCAGGTGAGCTAAACATTGGATGAAAAAACTATTGTTTCTAAAGGTAAAAGGTCAAGAACGTCGACGTTAAACCTCAAGAAGCCATAAGAAGCATTTGTCTTTCAGGTACATTCAAAGCTTTGATGTTCTGAACTTTTGAACGGTCAGTGTAATAATCAAGACCAGTCGGCAGTTGCAAACTTGCAAAGTTTGCAACTGACGATCGGTCTTGATTATTACACTGACAGTTCAAAAGTTCAGAACATCAAAGCTTTGAATGTACCTAAAAGAGGATCATCTTCGTTGTTTACTTAAGGTAAGTTTGTGCAAATGGTATCCCTAGATGAATATTAGGACTCTTTATTGGGGCTCAAATTTTAACATTGTGCAATATGAGAAAATTTCTTAAAAAATCTTCTTTTTCAGACCCACTAGTGAGAATCCTTTCATATTTGGTATGTGACATCTCTAGAGGTGTAAGATTTGAATTTGTTCAAATCGACTCCCTGGGTTAATATTTGGGCTTCCTGTGGAAGCCTGATTACTAACTTGGTGGAATATGGGGATATTCTTTAAAAATCTTTATTGGAGCCCAAATTTTAACTTAGTGCTATATGTGAAAATTTCTTAAAAAATCTTCTTTTTCAGACCTGCTAGTGAGAATCCTTTCATATTTGGTATGTGACATCTCTAAAAGGGTAAGATTCAAATCTGTTCAAATTGAGTCCCTGGGTTAATATTTGGGCTTCCGGTGGGAACCTGAATATTGACTTTGTGCAATATGGGGAATAATCTTTAAAAATCTTCTTCAGATCCATGAGTCAGATTCTTTTGATATTTGGTATGCAGCATCTCTAAAGGGGTTAGATTCAATTAATCGATTCCTAAATTCAAAAATCGTGACAGCCCTATACAAGACATCTATATGGTATAACACTAGTGGTCTTAATTGAGAATATTTCACGTTTTTCAAGTAGCCAAAACAAACCCTACTATATTCAAAAGCTGTAGAGTTATTAAGCTTGCCTTTTTCTCAATTCCTGCTGAAGAGTCCAGCAAATGGAGCTATAAAAGGTGCAGGGCCCTCACAGGATTTGAAAAGGCAATTAAGGCCTGTGCAATGTAATTTGTATAATCTCGGCCAAGATTCACTTTGTATAACAACACAGAACAATTACAATATCTGTTTATTGGAGTTTAATGACACTTTCAACAGCCAGGGTAATATCAGGTTGGACAGTTTTATGGTTGGAGGAAGTTGGAGTATCCTGAGAGAACTACTGAACAGTGACAAGCAACTATCAGACTCTCAAACTTACTAAGTCAGCAAAAGCTGAGTTAGCAGCAGGTGAAGGCAAGTGCACCTCACCAGTGATGTGCAGTATGTCTTAGTGTACAGTGCCACTATACCCCTAGATGGGCAAACAGGATTTAGGGTCTTGCCCAAGGACACAATACAGACGATGTGGATCAGGATCAAATCTTCCAACCTTTCAGACCTTTTAGTTTAACTCTCAACCCACTGAATGTTTTAAAAATATTTTTAATCAAATCTAGTCATGTCTGCTGTAAAGCAGCCATTACTAGATTCGATGAAAAATTCAAGAAAATTTGAATAAAGAAATCATTGGTCAAAAATTTACAATATACAATTTGCAGGGGAAACTTTGGTTAACTGGTAGAGTGCAGGAAGCCCATATTTGAGCTTTATTCTGAGGTGCCAGTACCACAATTTAAAGGCTTCATATTCTGTGAATGTGCTTCACATTATCTTTAAAATGATATTATTTTATCTGTTAAAATTTGCCTTGTTACAATTTATGAGAGAGTGCCTACTGACACTCTCCCATAAATTGTAACAAGGCAAAGATGCACAAAGAAATTTTAAAGACCAAAAATAATTTAGCACTCTACCAGTTAAATGTGCTCAAATTTGACTTATTTTAATGGCAAGAGATTTCCTGTCCTGCGCAAGAACATCCACCAGCAGCATGAGAGGAGTTAAAGTTCAGTGCTCTGACCAATGAGCCACCATCTTGGGCAATTACAATAAACAAGCTGTTAATTGAAAAGAGAATGGGAGCACGGTGGCTCAGTGGTTACGACATTGGACTTCATACCGAAAGGTTCATGGTTCGGTCACCACCAGGGGTAACTGTGTTGTGTCCTTGGGCAAGGCACTTCATCCCAATTGCCCATGTGGGAGCATGGTCAAGCCTCGAAATAAATAATGTTTCATTTGCAGAATGAGGTCCCCAGAGAGGGAATTTGCTAATGCTATTCTATACAGTGGGCGAATTTATCCTCCGAGTACCTCTTCCTGTCCAGGCTTGAGACCTTGATTCAGACTGAGGTTCATATAAGGTAAATTTAGAGATGCTATCCTGCTGTGCAGAGTAGCATCACCAAATTCACTCTCTGGGGGACCTCATTCTGCTGATGACTGTCTGCTTATTTCGAGGTTTAGGCATGATGGTGCTGCGTACTAAAGGCTGGGTCTTGCAGTTTGGCGGGGTCTTGCAGTTTGGTTTTCCAATTTGGCACAAAAAACTGGAACCGAACTGGAAGACCGAAAAACCACACAGCTCTACTCTGTTCACTTTTATCCCAGTTCAGCAGTATGATATCCCTAATCATATGGTTAATTGGGTCAGTGGTCACTTTAGCAACCTCAACTGTACTAGTACTACAAATGGAATGCAGAGTTACAAATCAGGCAACGTTAATGATCTCTTGTATTTTATTATTGTTCAAATCACGTTAATAGACAGATCTATTTGTAACAGACATGTTTTTTTTATAAATTACATATTTCTGGGTAATGCATGTGTGGTTTTTCTTTGTTAAACTAGCAACACATGTGTCTTACACTAATTTTGAATGCCTTCATGTATACAAGTGAGTACTGATGAGAAACGCAGCTAGACCATGGGGAATACAGACACCATATTTGATACTGTAGAAGGTTTGTCAATCAGCTGTGTAATGGTGCTAAATTGCTCTTCCTCTTAGCATGTGCTAAATACATCCTCAACACTTTTATGTTTCATAACCTGTAATATACATCTATAAATATGAATTCTTGTGTGGAAACTTTTTTCTTCTCACTCAACCTTTCAAAGATATCATGATGATATTGTTACAACACAGCCTAACCCTATTAATTGCATATAACTTCCACACACATAACCATTTATCATATCTTCCATACAAATGTGATCTGCTAATTACATATCATGGATGGGCTTAAAAAAGGTCATATCTCAGGGGCGTGACGACCGTTACTTATTCGACATTCGTTATCAACCGATAAAATCGGTTGATAATGAATGTCGAATAAGAAACGGGGAATAAGTAACAGTTGTCATGTCTATCATATTTCTCATTTTGGCATAAAACACTTTTTTACAAATTCAAAATCTTTGTGTCTGATTACATAAGAATTAAGAACAGAAAAAATTGATTCAAGCGAATTGTGGTTTTTGGTCCGAATCTTCACATATCATTCCGAAATGATGTATCTTCAAACCATTTTTCACAAAATATGGAATGCTGCTTCTAATATGTGGTATCTCAAAATTCTTGCCTTGTGAACAGAGGCAATCAGCTTATTAGTGACAGGTGGAAATGAAATGGGCAGGAAACCTTGACAAACCAATACTGAGTGACACAGATCATAAAATGACCGACATATAATCAATTAAAAAATGTTGTATAATTCCCATGACAGTAAGCTAAGTTTTAGCTAACTCTCCAAATGTCATATCACCACCTAAAAGTCATTTTTCACAAAGAATACACCACTAATGCACTCTAACTGTTCTTTGAAACAACGAATATTGCGATCCGCTTAACTGGTAGTGTGCTAAATTATTTTGGGTCATCAAACTTTGTTCACATGTCATTGCCTTGTTATAATTTAGGGGGGAGTGCCTATAGGCACTCTCCCCTAAATTATAACAAGGGAAAGCCTTACACATTAGGCCTCACAAAGCAGATCTTCTGTTTCTCAGGCCATTTTTTGTAAAATTGCATGTGGGCGGGCATTTTTTTATTTTATTTTTTATTTTTGTAATTATTTCTTTACCATTAAAAAGTTCATGTTCTTGGTTTGTTTTATGTTTTAGGCCTCATAACCTACAGAATAGCATGGGTAGTGGTGTATTACATCCCTTGAGTGCAAGAAGGCTTTGCAATGCTAAAGCATTGCAAAGCCTTCTTGCACTCAAGGGACAATTTTATTAACATGGGTAAAATATCAGACATAAACCATTTGATTTTGATTTTTTTAAGTTTGGATCGGTTAGAAAAAGAGAGCATGCGGCAGCCAAAAGGACCACGCGGGAGGGAGGACCTGAGAAACATATTTTTATTTTTTTTAGGCCTTAAATAATTTTTCTTAAAAGATAATGTAATGCATATCTACAGAATATGAAGCCTTTAAGTTTTGGTACCTGCACTTCCGAACAAAGCCCAAATATGGGCTTCCAGCACTCTACCAGTTAAGGAGCTACAGTTACTCTCTTTTATGTTCCCAATATTTGGAGTTATTCAGTTTTTTGTCTCCCCCCAAAATTTAGAAAATTAGCATATGACATTGTGTAAGCTCAACAATGATATAGGTTATAGAGTACACTCCTGTTAATTGAATATAAAATCTTGTAATCTATTTAGGAATTACTCAGACAGTAACTGAATTCCCATGTTTATAGACCTATTTCACCTCATAACATTCATTATTATGTCAGCTCTTGGGATCAACCAATCAGCGTGGATAAATGGTGGTGGCCAATGAAGCCATATCGGGTCGATGTTGATGTCACTGGTAACTCCATATGAAATCAATATTAGGTGTGAGTCCACCATATTGTTTTTAGAAATAAAATACAACCACCTCGTCTCAAAAATGGCAATCTCACAGCAACCATTCTGAATTGTCCGTTGAATGTGATTCAAGTTTCATTAACTCACTTGAACGAAAAGAAATAATCTGTTTATAATATGTGTCCCATATTGAGAAACTTATTTCGATCGATAACCCATCCAATAGGTTAATCGTACTGATCAATAATCATTTCAGCATGAAACGATTGCTAGATAGAGTTATTCCCCTTACATTGTAAACTTACATCTACTTGTTTACATTTTCACATATAAATTATCGGGTTGATTTATTAAAGAGACATAATGGTTTTGTCTGCTGACATAATAAATACATTACGGGATATTTAGTGATCGATATGGTGTCATTTGAGGCTCAGTGAGATCAATATTAGGCTCGGCTAATGCCTTGCCTAATATTGATCTCACTTTGCCTCACATGACACCATATCCGACCACTAGATATCCCGTAACTTATAATATAGGCATTGATCTATTTTAACTTGCATGGGTGCAGTAGCTTAGTAGGTAGAGGTGCAGGCTGCAAGTCGAGAGGTCCTGCGGCAACCATGTTGTGTCCTTGGGCAAGACACTTCACCCCAATTGCCCATGTGGGGGTATGGTGGCATTGTGTACTAAGGCATACTGAATGTCGATGGTGCACCTGTCTTCAACCAATGCTAACCCTGCATGTATGGAGTTAGTATGTTGGGAGCCTGACAGTTGCTCATTGGTTCTCTCTGGGTACTCCGACTTCCTCCACCCATAAAACTGTGCGACATGAGGTGACCCTGGCTGTCAAAAGCGTTGTTAAACCCCAATTATTTATTTATATTTATTTATTAGGGTTTAATGACACATTAACAGCCAAGGTCATGACTGTGACAGTTTTATGGGTGGAGGAAGCCGGAGTACCGGAGAGAACCACCGAGCAACTGCCAGCTCCCCAACATTGTAACTCTGCACTGCAGCACAGGCAGGGTTAGATTGGTTGAAGACATGTGCACCATCGACGTGCAGTATGCCTTAGTACACGGCAACATTGTGCCCCCCTGTGGACAATCGGGGTCAAGTGCCTTGCCCAAGGAGTCTGAATTGATCGCTCCGATGGTCACCCATCCAAGGACTAACCTGGCTCAACGTTGCTTAACTTCGGTGATCTGACGAAAACTGGTTACCGCAACGCCACCACATCCCCGTTAAACCCCAATAAATAAATAAATATTTTATCTTGTTTGACAGAGGTCCATGAACTCTCTCAAACAAGATATAATAGAATAAATATTCAGTTTATCACTGGAATACAGGAATTTGTCCAATTCCTGTTAGCTCCTAGAATTTAGAGATGGGTAGTTTTCAAATGTCATGTCAGTTCTGGTTTCGGTTTCATTGAAAGAGTCAGGTTTTTGGTTTCGGTTTTGGTTTTCATTGTACAAACATAACAATACATTGCATTTGCATATAGGAAGATGTATTTGGCACCAGTCAGTGTCACGGGGACTCCATTTCCAGGGCAATGTACCTGTGTAATATACCAGTACTCTGATTTCCTGAACATAATGTATTTGCATAAATTATCTCAAGAGTTTCAAATTTGAGAAAAATGATTTTGACTTGAGTCTGTTGCAAAATTACAGACTCTAAAAAATTATGCCGACCATAAAAATTTTATCAAGTAAAAGTCGTTCATATAGGTCATTGTAACCCTAAACATCCATCCAACTTCAACTGTGACTTTGACGCTGGCTTTGGAGTTCAAGTTTAATAAACAGATGAACATGTAAAACACAATGCATAAGAAGAAATTTTGTCACCTATTTTCACGGTAAATGCCACGCTCGAATGCAATACCAATTAGTGCAGTTGTTATGAAAGAAGAGTATCACGACTCTGAAGTTTGAAAACAAGATTAACTTCAGGTTGTTTCTCTCTTTATTCTGAGAAGTAAAGACTTGATCAGAGTTTTTCAACATTGAAGTTGAAAACTGCGATGATGGGTTTTTTTGTAATTGGTTTGGTTTCGGTTTCAGTTTTGATAACAAAACCGAAACCAAACCGAATTTTTGGTTAACCGCCCAACTGTACTAGCTTTCTGGTAGGATTTCAAGCTTTTCGTCATTGGCTACATGTTGCTCATGTTGAACGAAAAATTTAACAAATTATATCTTGTTTGACACATCTCAATGAGCTCTGTCAAACAAGATATAATTTATTAAATTCTCAGTTGCATTTTGGGAAACATTTGCCGCTAAAATCTTTGGTATTTTGACATCTGAGTGCAGAGGGTTAATTGAATATTCCCATTAATTGAATAGTTTTCACTGGCAAATGAGCTATTCAATTAATGGAGTTCCACTTTAATGACCCATGCCAGGGTCAATGGAACAAATTCTATTATTTGTTCTGAATTCTGCAATGGGCACAGAAAAAAATACATATGTTTCCACTTGCACTGCTTTCGAAATCCAAATGGACTATGGAAGACTCCATCACTGCAAACTGGAAAACCCAACCATAAGACCCACCAAAAAATGGCCAAACGGTTTTGCTGTATATGTGCATAAAGCAATAAACTGATCAAACTAAGTTAATGGGAGAGAAATGGATTAGAGGCCCATATGGACTCTCGTCACTTACTCTATTCTTGTCACTTACTCAAGTGCTGCACGATATTCAAAACTGAATACCGGTATCGGTATTAAAAAAAATACCACGATATACCGGTATATCGAAAACTGCTCAAATATATGAACATGGGTACCACAATCGAGACTTGAGGAATTACAGTAGGAACGATTCATCATGCCTTGATGATGAGGTTCGAAAAACATTTACCCAACGCAGATGATATTATTAAAATTTATTATTTTAAAAATTAGTTTATCAGATTTCCCCCTCCCCAAATTCTACAAAACAATATCATGTGACCCCTCATTGGAATGTGCTCGATGAGATCGTTCCATTGAGGGATCACATGATATGTTTTTGTTGAAATTTTTTAAAATTATTTTTTGAACTGCTGAATTTGTATATTACGTGGGTAAAAGCAGACGATTCCTTGGGTAAAAGGACAAAATTATTCATTCGGGGCTACAGTTAAAAAAATCAAGACAGCTTGAAAATTAAATTGTGGGTAAATAAATAATGACGAAAAACCGATATTTTTGTAATTACACCGGTATTCAATCGATATTGGTTTGAATACCGGTATATATCGGTTTATCGATATACCGTGCAGCCCTAACTTACTCTATCCGGAAAAGAGGCGAATGTGGCATGTTCTAATTGTCACATCTTCTCTCTTATTGACTCGCCCACCGGATGAGTCAATAAGGGACAAATGTGACAATGTCAACACAATATAGATTAGATTAGGGACCTGCGAAATGCCAATTTTGATCGAATGGAATATCGAATCAAATTGGTGAAAACGAATCACAGTTAATGGATATGTCATCAAAAGAAAAGATTTTTTTCTAAAATAATAACCCCGATTATTAAAAGACACACAGTTATGTAGAGTGCATTTTTCGCCTCACCACTTCCCATGTTATAAACTGAGATATAAACCAATATACTAGCTATTGATTGAAACTATTCGAAATGTTGACTTTGTAGATTTGAAACTGCAGCAATAAAAAATTTTAAACAACCCTGTCTGATAGGGCTGATACCTCACTTTTATCACATGTTTTCCTGATAAAAAACTTGTTTCAAATCAGATCGACTCCATTCAATCATGAAGCCATTTGTTTTAAAATGCAGAATGACTAAAACGAAATGATAATTCAAGGATGACTGGATTTGACCTGCTTGTAAATTAAAGCCTACTCTACTTCTGTTTATATAATAATGTTTTTGACGATGTATCCGGTAACTGTGATCAAACAGAACAATAATCAATATAAATCATGTGATCATGTTATGGAACAATTCATTTATTGAAGCTGAACAGTTGAATAACTTTTCAAAGTTCAAAACTTTTTATAAATGGTCACTGGTCATTGTGCACAATAAGTTGAAATAAACAGTTGTAGCAGTAATAGGGTTTGTAGCAATATAGCTACAACTGTTGTACCATTGTAACTGCATCACTACAAAAACAGTTACCGCTACAAGTCAGTTACGTTTCTACTCAGAACAATACTCAATATAAAATAATGTGATCAAATACAATCAGTAAACATTCACGGTTATGGCCGAAGCAAGCCAGAAAATAAGCAGACTGTCATTTGCAAAATGAGGTCCCCAGAGGGTGAATCTAGTGATGCTACCCTGCTGAGCAGGGTGGCATCACTAAATTTACCCTCTGTGAACCTCAATCTGAATCAGGATCTCAAAACTAAACAAAAAGAGGTACCCAGAGGATTAATTGGCCCACTGTATGGGATAGCATCATCAAATTCACACTCTGGGGACCTCATTCTGCAGATGTCAGGCTGGTTATTTTCAGGCCTGGGTCAAAGGATATTCGAAAATATTCGAATTTCCAATTTCGAATCAAATTAAATTGAATCAAATATTGACTTTCGAATCAAATTTTGAATTTTCGTAGAAGCCTAGATTAGACAAACTTAATTCATTTGTTACCATGATTTCTGTTTTTTCTGATAGAATAGACTTAGCAACTGATTTCCTAAAACCCCTAAGAATGATCACAGAGAAGTTAGGCTGAACCCAATGGAGATACTTACAGACAGGGCTTTTGTACTGAGTGGTGTCTTATAAACTATTGCAGATTTCTTTCAGAGTTAGCTCTTAGAAGTCAAGAGTCGAGTTTTCTTGCCTGTGATGTAATACGGCAGGTAATCTGGCTGTGACGGTTCGGCTATCTTTGGGTTGGGGGAGAATTAAACACTGAGCAGGTGCTTCTAGTCAAGTGTCGTCTGCCTGAATAGGCAGACGACACTTGACTAGAAGCACCTGCTTTACTGTAAGTTTTTCACGATATGTCATGTTCAATAAATTCATTCTGATTCCCCAGCTTCTAAGAGTTAAGGAGCCTGAAGTATTATTTACTATCAGTTCTTAACAAGTAGAGAAACCAAACCAAAACCCAGGGTTTTTTCCTAAAACTGAACCAAAATCCAACACCAAATCAGAAAAATTAAAACCTCCCTGCTCTATCCCTAACCTAATGTTTTATACCTTGTGGTATATCTACTGCAAGTCATGAAAATTTGAAAATACCCTTGTCAAAGACATTCACAGGTATACCCACCGAGTCATGTCAGGTTTCCCCTGCCATGGATCAACTAGGAGAGGCCATTCGAAAATTTCATAGTAACATACATGACCAGTCCACCTCCGTAAGTATTAGTTTATATGTAAATACAACAAATTTTCTAAGAAAATTCAAGACTATTTCTACCATATGTATACAAGTGATAAAAAAAATACCACCATTGTCAAAGTTATTTCCTGTTGGACCAATGAAAAAGAGAATGTACTGTTTATAAAGAAAATACATGAAAGCTTTGAGTGACGAAAGAAATGTTGGTATTGAAGTTTAAAGTCCACAAGGGTAAAGAATAAGCTGTTTGTTTTAAAACATTTTCAAAATTTATCTTTTAGCATTGAGTGTATGTCTAACACTGAAGTGCAAAGGGTCACACAATATCCTGGGTGGAATTTTTGTTTTTGCCGTCATCATTTATGAAGAAACCTGTTAAACCAATATATACTCTTATTTACAAAAGGCAGTATAATCAATCAGTTATTGCAGTAGCTATTTATTTTTACGTTACTCATGCTATAAGTATATACAGATATTTTTTAAATGATTTAACTTGTAAAGGACACGCATTCAAACAACCTATAATGACTACCATCCTCATATTATTGGAAAAGAAATGTCAACTTAATTTGTTGCAAAGAAACCATGCAACCCACCATCAGTGGACTATCAACAAACAGTTTTTACAAATGGAGGGAATGGGAGTAACTGATGGGCACAACTGGCAAGTAACTGTAAGACTTACCAACTCACTGACTGCAGGCCACTTTTTTCTCTTTTTTTTAGTTTGGTGGTTTAACAACACTATCAACAGGGTCACCTTGTATCAGATAGTTTTACGTGTGGAAGAAGCCTGAATACCTGGAGAGAACCACTGAGCAGTGGTGAGAAACTGTCAGATTTCCCAGCATACTAACTCTACACAAGCAGGGTTAGCAATGGTTGAAACCAAGCACACCTTCGATGTGCCGTATGTCTCAGTACACAGCAGCACTGTGCCCCCACATGGGCAATCAGGATTAAGTGCTGCTTTCCCAAGGACACGATGAAGTTACCCCTGGGGGTGGGGGGGGGGGGGAATCAAACCGTGGGCCTTTTGATTTGACGTCCAATGCCACCTCACTCCCATGTGCAGGCCTTAAAATTTGTCACGATTCACAAGAATTGGTTGTGATTCTCACAAACTCCTATTGCAAGAATCAATTTTCAGTTATTAACTTGTAGAGTGCCAAGTTATTTTTGATCATCAAAATGTGCCTGTGTGTCTGCCTTGTTACACTTTATGGGAGAGTGCCAAGAGGCTAGGGTATCTGCTCTTCATATTAAAGCCCAAATTTGGGCTTCCAGCACTGTGCCAGCTAAATACTTGGAATTTGAGAGTACTGTTATTCCCATGTGTGTGCAACATGTACATATGCCACAGTAAAAAAAAGAAAATATTTATATATTTTCAAAAGTTTTACCTTTGAGGACCCAGTTCCAGTTTTTGGTGAGTTTCTTATTATACATGTATGTATAGAACACATGTTCCAACACGCAGGCTTTTGGTGATCTTGCTGATGGAAATTAGAGTAAGTGGTGCCTAGTGTGTCTTGGCTGCCTCTACAGGCAGCCAAGACTTCACTAAACACCACTGCTGAACAAAGTTTTGTTACCTTATTATGAGGGTGCAAAGAATAAGAATTCTCCTGACTTTCTAAAGCCACTTTAAGAATCTATCACAAGAATTGGGAGCATGGTGGCTCAGTGGTTACGGAATTGGACTTCAAACCGAAAGGTCTACAGTTCCATCCCCACCAGGGGTAACTGTGTTGTGTCCTTGGGCAAGGCACTTAATCCCAGTTGCCCATGTGGGGGCACAGTGGTGCTGTGTACTAAGGCGTACTGAAGGTTGATTGTACACTTGGCTTCAACCAATGCTAACCCTGATTGTGTGGGAGTTAGTACATTGGGAAGTCTGGCAGTAGCTTGCTGTTGCTCAGTGGTTCTCTCCAGGTACTCCATCTTCCTCCACCCATAAAAATGTCCAGCATGAGGTGGCCCTGGCTGTCTAGAGTGTCATTAAATCCCAATCAATAAATAAATAAATAAATAAAATGAACATTTTGTGCAAATCCAATTAAGCTTTTTCACATTGTTTTCCAGAATAAATCTGAACTGAAGGTAAATGGTTTTGTGTTTAGAAGTTATATTCAATTAACAGGGTAGTTCAGTTAACCCTTTACCCAACGTAATGGCCAAAACCGGCCAGCGCTATTCTAAAAAATCGCCAATTAATTTTCATTATTGTTTTCATTTTTTGTCTCAAAAAGATAGGTAGTGACCCCTCGTTGGAACGAGCTCGTCGAGCTCGTTCCAACGAGGGGTCACAACCTATGTTTTTGAGACAAAAAACGAAAAAAATTAGTTATTCAAGAATTTTTTTGGCAAGTGTTGTCTGCTTTTCATGTTAGGTAAAGGGTTAAGAGATATCCAAATAAGTGAGCTCCACTTTATTGTAAGTTAGTACCTGTGTCAGACACTATGCTAAGGTGTATGGCACAATGATGATAGTACACGTTTTCAACCAGTGAGAATCAAGATCACATTATGCTGAGCTGATCAGTTCAGGTCTTAAAATTCAGTGCCCCCCCCCCCCCCCCCCCCCTAATAAAATTACCTGGCTACATACCTGCATTATGATACACTACTGCAAAAAACAAATATCTGTCCCATGCAGCTTAGAAAAATGGGTATTTGATTTTCTTTCCAAAAGACAGACAAAGAGATTGTTTTTTTGACATTTCATAGTTGACATATGTTTTACTTACAATAAATATTTAAAAGGAAGTTCTCTGAACTGTCAACAGAACCAGCTACATTTTCTGCATGACAAGAATATATTCCATTGTCACTGCTATTAATATCTGTAATCTTCAATCTTGAGTTATCATCTTGTAACCTTCTTCTCTCTGAATCGAACAGTCTAAAAAGAGAAATTGTGTTCAAGTCTTTAGTATATGGAATACTTTCCTTTAGAATTCTAAAGAAATTCTCTTTCAATTATTCATTTGCTAGGACGAGAGGATAACACTCGCAAAAAAATCTCTTGAATAACCAAATAAAATCTTATGACCCCTCATTCAAATAAGGAATAAAATAAGAATGGTGAATAGCATTGGTCAGATATGACCATTTCAATAACGGTGCTTGTGGACTGGTCACTTTCCATGGGTGGCCAATATTTCCACAGATGCAATAATATTAGATTCCAAATACAAATTATAGGAATAATCATCAAAATTTTAATTAATGAAGCACCGTGTACAACCCGGTGCTTCATTAATTAGAATTTTACTTCTGATGATTTTTATTTCCTGACAAACACATGCGTGGACATCACTGCCCATGTGTGGATTATGACCAGTCGACCATGGCTGTATTGTATGATAGGGGAAGGGTTATAACTATTTTTATAACACATCAATTCAACTTTAAACTCTTGTATTTAACGGAATAGCTTCTATGACATAAATGATTCTGTATTCAATGGGTAATGTACAAGCCAGAACTTTTTCCCCAGCACCGTTCATACCAGTTCCTTTCCCATCGAGTCATTAGTTACGCCTCAAAAAGTTTCCAGATTTTGTTATACAATTATCGACAGTTTGTCGCATAGTGTAAAAATGAAAACATCCAAAGCAAAATAAAGTCGGTTCACAAAAAATTATTTAACCAAAAATGAGGTAATATTTAAAAAAAAAACCCTGTCATTTCCAACCATTAAAATTAACCCAGTCCCGTGGCCGTCTCGTTTTGTGGATCCGTTATATCTAATTGGTCAACTTTATTTTGGTAAATCTTCGGACATCTTGACATGCTTTGAACTTCATTTAAAAACGTTTCTCCCAGCTGTTTTGCAAATCTGCCCAAATTTGTACTAATATTTTCACTAACAGTAATGGGCACCAGCCGAAGAGAAACAGCGAAACGAATTTCAACAAACACTGGTTCCCAAAAGGTTGTTTTGATTTTTTATCGATCCATTTGATCAGTACAGCTTCAAACAAAACAAACAGACTCTTCACCTTTGGGTTTAAACATTGGAATTAAAATTTGTTCATTTAAATGAATTTTAATTCACGGATGTGTAATAAACACAGAACGCGATGTGTGTTTGAATCGGTGAGTGTTTTACATAACTCGCTGGAATGGCATAGTCATATTTCGTGAGTGCCATATGCGATTCTAACTCGTTATGTAAAACACCACCGATTCAAACACACATCGGGTTCTGTCTATTTATCACAAAATCACCACCAAATAGCTCATTATGGAAAATATTGTTCAGAACACACAAGCCAGAAAATAAGCAGACTGTCATATGCAAAATGAGGTCCCCAGAGGGTGAATTTAGTGATGCTACCCTGCACCGCAGGGTAGCATCACTAAATTCACTCTCTGTGAACCTCAATCTGAATCAGGGTCTTTACTAAACAGAAAGAGGTACCCAGAGGATAAATTAGCCCCTGTATGGGATAGCATCATCAAATTCACCCTCTGGGGACCTCATTCTGCAAATGTCAGACTGCTTATTTTCAGGCCTGACAACACATCTAGTATAGGAATGATATCAGAAGTCAACATTAGTGTGGTAAAGTTGTGATCGAGTGAGTTGATTTCGGGAGTAATATCTACCTAATACAAACAGCAGATGACAATTGTAGAAAATATTTCTTGAATAACTAAATATTTTTATTTTTTGTCTCAAAAACATAACTTATGACCCCTCAGTAGAATGAGCTCAATGAGTTGATGTTTTTGCCGAAGGTATAGAAATAAACAGGCCCTTAAATTCATTTATTTTGGGCACACTGTTTTGCTCTAATTTGGGCACATTAATCCTTAAAGGCCTATTTCTGACTTTTACTTTCTCAGAACAGGTGCCCTTAACATGCCAGATTCATGAGTTGGTCCTGCTGACAACAGACATATTACATAAGCAGTGGTTTTAGTCAAGTCTTGGCTGCCTGTTACTGGACATGACAGGCTGTGGTCAGGTGTGCATTTAGGACATCTGTCCAGTCCCATAAGGGCTAAAACCAAAAATAGCAGCCTAATCTTGTTATGCAGGCCCGTCGGAATGAAATTTATATTGGGGGGGGGCTGATATTGCTAATTTGGGTGAACTGGCTGATACTAAATGGGTATGGGGTATCCAGATGCCGAAGGCATTTGGCGCGAGTGCTGAAGGCACAAGCTTTTTGAGGGGGTGGAGAGGAGAGGGTTACTCCCCCAGAAAATTTTTTGAAAACGGCAATCAAAGGAAGCATTCTGGTAGCTTTTGAAGCAAAAACCTCTTGATTTTTTTAAACGGCAAAAGTTGTTTTTTTAACAAAATGTTTCAAAAATCCCAATAGAACCCCATAACATTTGGGGACGGTTCTCACACCAGGCTCACCTGTAGGCCATCATGCTAAAAAACAGTCAGGCCTTATGGTGGATTCATTAGTTTTATCATTACGCCAACGGTTGTCGTGGTCTTCTAAGCTGCCAATGGAATTGCTCAAAACGTTTGCACATCAACATATGCAGGTGCATGTTATACATTCAGTGATACGTTCATAATTCTAATCCAGGGGCGTAATAAGCTAATTTTATTGGGGGGGGGGGGGGGGGGGGAGGGGGGGTAGGACCTATATTCCCATGATGCGATGCGTCATCCGAGCGGTGAGTGGGGGGTGAACATGAGAGGGGGTATCCTCCGTCTCGTTGGTGGGGGGTGCAGGGGCCTCCCCCGGGAAAATTTTCGAATTTAAGATGTAAAAACATGCATTCTGGTTGATTCTGAGCAAATGAATCGTATAATCCGACCCGCGAAGAGGCGAGTGGGGGCGAGTGGGGGTGAGCACGTGAGGGGGTACCTCCCCGTCTCATTGGTGGGGGACCGGGGGGCCTCCTCCGGGAATTTCTGTTTAATTTAAGATGTACAAATATGCATTCTGAGTGATTCTGAGCAAATACATTGTCAATAAGGAAATACGTCAGCTCTCTGATCAATTCAGCGTGATTTCCGAGCAGAATGACAGGAATAGTGAACATGCAATGAATTACCCTGTGGTTGGTTGGGGTTTAACATTGCTTTCCACAATTAGGCGAAAACACGACTGTCAGTTTTATTGGTGGAAGAAAGCCCACATGGAACCCACTCAATCCAGTAATCATTAACAGCAATGTCGGAATATGGTAACCAGTGGGCACCCCAGTAAAGCCTACTTTTGACAAATTTGTGGGGGTGGGGGTGGGGGTGGGGTGGGGGTGGGGGAAATATCCCACCCCCCGTTCCTACGCCGCTGTTCTAATCTGAGTTAAATAATGTAATGTCTAATGTCCAGTTTTATTCAGATTACATCGGTTGCTCCCATCATGGATAAACTAACGATCAAATATGAGCAAATTATTGGGGGGGCTGCAGCCCCCCCCCCCCTCCCCAGCCCCCCCCCCCCCCCGGTTCCAACGGGGCCTGTTATGTTTTATTGCCATGCCTTTCTTTGTGTTTCTATGGTCATATCATGATGGAAGTTATTCTCAAATGTAGATTAAGCACAGAGAATTCATATATTTTTCTTCATACCATCACACATTCTCTAATTTGGGCATGCCTGTAAATGGTGCGAAATTGGGGTAAAGAAGCCTGAAATAAAGGCAAACAGAAAATTGGTCACCCTATTTCAATCAAGGCAAACAATATGCAAAATAGTGGTTTGTACACCAAAATGTTGATGCCTGAAGTACCAACAAAAGTATGTTCAATAACTGATGTTGAACTGAAGAAAAAGTGTAAATGAAACCACACAGGAACACAACCTTTTACATAAAGTTTCAGAGAATATAGGAGGTCTCAATCTTATATACAAGGATCTTCTGGGGTTAAGGTCATTATCATTTGGAAGTGTAAAATCCAGCAAATTAGGGTCTAACAGACTATCAGGAAATTAACAGAATGAGTAGCACTTAAGAGAGAGGTTCTCCTCGCAAGAATCTCCAGAAACAATACAAGCCTTATGCATGCTGTACAAACATTCGCTGATAAGAATGTTAATTGGTCCCCATTAGCACTGTAGATCTGAAACCATCTGAACAATACTGTTTGGTTCTTAGAGGAGAATCAAGTAGAATAAAGCATGCTTCAAGTTAACCCTTTGCCTAATGAATGGCCACATCTGCATGTGTAATATGCAAATTCAGCAGCTGAAAAAAATTGTTTCTTCAAAACTTTCAACATAACCATATCATGTGACCCCTCATTGGAATGAGCTTATCGAGGGATCACATGATATGGTTTGGTCGCAATTTTTTGAAAATTTTGAAAAAATAATATTTAAAACAAAAAGCCCCACAGGGCCTGAAGCGCTCACCTTGAACAGAACACAATATAAACAGAGTCCAAGAATGTATCTACATTAAGCAATCAATCTCCATAGGGGGGGGGTGGCGTCGCAGTAATCGGTTCTCGTTAGATCACCAAAGTTAAGCAACATTGAGCGCGGTTAGAAGTTAGATGGGTGACCATTTCAGCGACTGATTCGTGCTCCTGCGTTGTGTCCTTGGGCAAGGCACTTAACCCCGATTGCCTACATGGGGGCACGATGACGCTGTGTACTAAGGCGTACTGCACGTCGATGGTGTGCATGTCTTCAACCAATCTAACCCTGCCTGTGCTGCAGTGCGGAGTTATGATGTTGGGGAGCTGGCAGCTGCTCGTTGCTCGGTGGTTCTCTCCGGGTACTCCGGCTTCCTCCATCCATAAAACTGTCACCGACATGATATGACCCTGGTTGTTAATGTGTCGTTAAACCCTAATAAAAAAAAAATCTCCATAGGATACACTATCAATCCTTGAGCCTGTCAGGAGTGACTAAAATAGTCCAAAAATAAAGCCTTTTCTTCAGTTGATCATAACATAAAAAGTGGAGCTCCCCTTTGAAGCCCCTTGATGCAACCTATGTGGATTAATCTTAGTTACACACCTCTAGAGGGTACTGAATACAAAATTTCTAATTCTTCAGCTACATGGCCAATTCTGGCTCCCATAGGGAGCCCAAATATTAACCCAGGCACTCACTTTGAACACTGTTCAATCTGACCCCTCTAGAGATGTTGTATACCAAATATGAAAGCATTCTGACTGAAGAAGATGATTTTGAATCTGACCCTAATAACATCAAAAGATTCTGACTGGTGGTTCTGAAGAAGATGTTTAAAGAATATTCCCCATATTGCCCTAAGTTAAAAATTTGGGCTCCTATATTGAGCCCAAGCATGAACCAATGGGCTTCATTTTAACAACCCCCCCCCCCCCCCCCCCTGGATGTTGCATACCAAATATCAAAAGAATCTGAATCTGACCATTGGTTTTGGAGGAGAGATTTTTTTAAATTTTTGGAAAATATGCAGACTCAGCATTTTTTCAATGCCCCCCCCCCCCCCCCCCTACAAGACACCCTAACATACCTGATGACATTTTTTTTTACCATTCAATTCTTCTGGTCCAAAGGATGCTTCAAATAACAGTCCTCTGTTCTGTGTGGTTTGGGAAATATGGGCGTTTGATTTTACACCTCAAAAGTAAGCTCCATACCAAATATCTAGTCACTGTACCCACAGGTTCATGAGATTTTAAAAATATTTTGGAGCATTTTCCCCCACCCCTCCCTATGGGGCTGGGCATGTTGAGTCGAACAAAAATGCAATGCCCCTTCGGGACCATCACTCACATAACCTTTTGCTTGAATTGGCACAGTGGTTTTGGAGAAGACCAAAACATGGTGTTGACGGACGATGGACAATGGATGGATGACAGAAGACAGTGATTGGATAAGCTCTGATTGGCTTTGTCAAGGTGAGCTAATAAAAAAATTTGATATCATCTGTGCTGGGTAAAAGGTTATAACTGCTTTATTGCCAAAGTTGCAGTTATGATAGCATAGATCATCGATTATTTCCAGAGTTTCTTCTATTGGCCTATTATGATATCATGCCTTGACTGAAGAAGGCTTCATCTGCAATGCTTTAGAAATGCAGATGGCATCTTGTTCCACTCGAGGCATAATATGCTTTTATGTTACACACTGTTGAAATGACCTCTTGGAACATATCTGCAAATAATATTTAGAAGTTAGTACTTGGTTAGTTTCATATCGGCTGAGTTATTAGTCTGAGGTAACTTCATATCAGCCTGAGACTGAAGAATGAAGGCTGATTTTAAGTTACCAAAGGCTGATATCTCGGCCCATATAAAACTAAACAAATAACAACAACCTCTTTATTTATTAACCCTTTACCCAATGCAGACAATATCAAAATTTATTATTTTAATATCATTTTTTAAATTTTTTCAAAAAATTTCAACAAAATCATATCATGTGACCCCTCTTTGGAACGAGCTCGATGAGCTCGTTCCAAAGAGGGGTCACATGATATGGTTTTGTTGACATTTTTCCAAAAATAATATTTTTTCAGCTGCTGAATTTGCATATTATGCGGGCGATTCGTTGGGTAAAGGGTTAAACCAAAACAAATAATTACAAAATGTTCTCAAATCTGTTACAGTTTTCTGACAGTGTTATTGTTTCTCGGCCTTTTTAAATAGTTCAAAGTTTCCTCTCATCCCAGTTCTGCTGTCCAAACGTCTCCGCTTCCTCATTAGCTGAGCTTTATAATGGGAAATTCTGGGAGAGAAAATCATTTCTAATAAATAATCATTGGTTCCTATGTCATGAGAGTGCAACCAACAAGTGTTGAAAAGTGGTTACAAGCTTATTCCAATGGAAATTTTTGAACCAGTTAATTACTGATTGGATATCTCTAATATTGGTAAATTCAGACTACATGAAAAGTCAAATCTTACTCAATAATCAATCCTTAGTCTTGCAGCTGTATTGCAACTGATTTTTTTTACTTTATTCTATATTTTGTTTTTTTGACGTGTTATCTGAAGTGACAATTTTATCTACTGGGTAAAAGACAATTTTGTAATAGGAAGTAGATTTTAAGGGATTTTGCAAGCTTTCAGTGAACAGATCAATAAAATGAATATATTTTTCAGGAATACTTACTAAAATCTTATACAAATCTATTTTATCTGATTGAGGGCTGGTACAATATCCCATCAAGTTACTTCAGTAGAAGAGATACGGGATGTGGATTGAATAAAAATGGTCCTGTTCAACAATTTAACCCTTTCAAACTGTAATCTGTAATTTTTGCACGATGAAAAAGCTGGTGTTCAACCAATTAACAAAAATGGCCGCTGACCGATTACAGGTTAAATGAGCTCACAATCGGCCAATTCTGATGCCGATTATGATTGTACTATCATGCACTACCAGACAAGTCGATATTCGAAAGAACTACAATAAACTGAACTTATTTTATGGGCTTACAGTCCATTCACTGCTAGATAAGTCGTGACTGGAAAGAACTACATTAAACTGAACATATTTCACGGTGTTAAACTCCGTTTACTCAGGTCCAGTAAAATTACCAGTTGCGCACACTTGGGCAGTAAACATGGCTCTCTGAGCCACATTTACCACCCAAGTGCGCACAACTGACAATTTTTACTGTGACCCAAGTCAATGGACTGCAACCTTCATTTTTCCGGTATGAACTGGCAATTGCCGCAAGTGCGCTCAATGGTAAGCTTTACATGTCAGTTAACTTGTATATCCTGTAAAGGGCATCTAGAGAGATAAAGAATACACACTGTGGTGGTTTTTCAACTTTATTGAATGGTATCATTAACAACACTTTACATTGACAACTGAACAATTGCAGAAGATAATAAGATGTGATTAATGAATCATCACAAAAAATGCTTGGCAACAATCGGTTGAACTGATGTTCCATAAGCCACTGCTGTTGTCATCAGATTGGCTAATTGGGGTGGGTGATTCCGATCATCGGTTGAACACTAGAAAAAGCAGAGCAGGCAACAAAATAAATACAAAATTGGGAAGAGGTTTAGTGATAATTTATTACAGCCCTGGAGGGCTCAGTCTTTTGATTCTCAAATCCACAAAGGTGGAAAAAATCACACCTCTTTATTGGTCAAGTCTTAAATTATTTTGGGTTGATAAAATTTGTTCATGTGTTTTTGACTTGTCACAGTTTATGGGAGAGTGCCTTTGGGCACTCTCCCATAAATTGTGACAAGGTAAATCCCTGGGGGTGCGATGGATCAGTTGGTAGAGGTGCAGGCTGCAAGCCGAGAGGTCCTCGGTTCGAATCCCACCTGCGGCAACCGCGTTGTGTCCTTGGGCAAGACACTCCACCTCCATTGCCCGCGTGGGGGGCACGATGATGCCGTGTACTACGGCGTACTGCACATCGATGGTACACATGTCTTCAACCAATCTAACCCTGCCTGTGCTGCAGTGCTGAGTTACGATGTTGGGGAGCTGGCAGCTGCTCGTCGTTGCTCGGTGGTTCTCTCCGGGTACTCCGGCTTCCTCCACCCGTAAAACTGTCATGGTCATGATTAGCCATTGTGCATAAATATGTGACCTTAAACATCAATAAATAAATAATAAATAGGCAAATCCCTACAGGCTAAGCAATTTCACTTCAAAAATAGTACGACGCACATCTACAGAATATGAAGCTTTTAAGTTGCAGTACCTGCACTTCAGAATAAATCCCATGTAAGGGATTCCAGCACTCTACCAGTTAATAGGTCAAGAGATATTATTTCTATATCCTGACTACATGCAGACCCTTAGGTCAGTCTAGCCACGGAGCAACTGGGGGAAACTTGCACCACTCCACCTTCCTGAAATCCTTAAAACTGTTGTATATTTGTAGGGTAATTTTGCCAAAGCTATTCCTTCCCTATTTTGGGCACTTAAGTCTTTATCCAATACACAAAATATTATTTTAAATATTATTTTTTCCAAAAATTTCACAACAAAATCATATCATGTAACCTCTCATTTGAAAAAGCTCATTGAGTTTGTTCGTCACATGATATGGTTCTGTTGAAATGTTTTGAAAAACATTTTTTACCATTTTTTCAGCAGCTGAATTTATGTGGGTGGCAAGTCTGGAAATAAGCAAACTGTTATCTGAAAAATGAGGTCCCCCGATGGAGAATTTGGTGTTTCTACCCTGCACAGCAGGGTAGTATCTCTAAATTGACCCTCTGTGAACCTCAGTCAAAATCAAGGTGTCATGCCTGAACAGAAAGAGGTACTCCGAGGATAAAGTGGCCCACTGTATGGGATAGCATCAGCAAATTCACCCTCTGGGGACCTCATTCTGCAAATAACAGATTGTTACTCTCCAGGCTTGACAGTTGGATGTGAACGATTCATTAGATAAAGGGACATACCCAGAATGAATTTCTTGTGAGAAAGGAAAATAAACTGAACTCATACTCTTACATCATTTATTGTTATTTATTGATGTTTTAACCCTTTACCCAACATGAAAAGCAGACGACACTTGCAAACAAAATTCTTGAATAACTATTTTTTTTCATTTTTTGTCTCAAAAACATAGGTTATGACCCCTCATTGGAACGAGCTCGACGAGCTCGTTCCAACGAGGGGTCATAACCTATGTTTTTGAGACAAAAAATGAAAAAATAATGAAAATTAATTCGCGATTTTTGAGAATAGCGCTGGCCGGTTTTGGCCGTTACGTTGGGTAAAGGGTTAAGGTCACATACTTATGCACAATGGCTAATCATGACTGTGACAGTTTTACGGGTGCAGGAAGCCGGAGTACCCGGAGAGAACCACCCAGCAACGATGAGCAGCTGCCAGCTCCCCAACATCATATCTCTGCACTGCAACACAGGCAGGGTTAGATTGGTTGATGACATGTGCACCATCGACGTGCAGTACGCCTTAGTGCACGGCATCATCATGCCCCCATGTGGACAATCAGGGTTAAGTGCCTTGCCCAAGGACACAACACGGGAGTCCAAATTGATCGCTCAAGACAGTCACCCATCCGATGATTAACCGGGCTCGACGTTGCTCAACTTCGGTGATCGGACGAGAACCGGTTACCGCAACGCCACTGCGCCCCCTACTCTTACATCAGCATAACAACTGGCTATGGACGGTACTAGAACACATGACTGCTGTTCACACTGCCTTGCAGCAGGAGGTATTTATTTATTTATTGGGGTTTAATTATGCTTTCAACAGCCAGGGTCACCTTGTGGCAAACAGTTTTATGGGTGGAGGAAGTTGGAGTACCCAGAGAGAGCCACTGTGCAACAGAGAGCAATGTACTAAATCCACACAAGCAGGGACAGCATTGGTTGAAGACTGCTCACCATTAACGTGCAGTACGCCTTAGTACACAGTGCCACGATCCCCCATGTATACAATCAGGATTGAATACCTTGCCCAAGAACACAACACAGTTGCCCCTAGCAGGGATCGAACCATAGGCCTTTCAGTTTGAAGTCCAATGCCAAAACCACTGAGCCACCATGCTCCACAGGAGGTTAGGGAGGTAATTAACTATATCATGGATACATTTTATAGATTTATTGTCCATCTAATAACTTCTGGTATTTGCCACCAAATCTCCAGGGGTAACACAGATGGTCAGTTTACAAGGAATATTTTTTAAATATTACAGTCAGGCTTGAAAATAAGCAGTCTGACATTTGCAGAATGAGGTCCCCAGAGGGTGAATTTGATGATGCTATCCCATACAGTGGACAAATTTATCCTCTGGGTACCTCTTTCTGTTTAGTATTGAGACCCTGATTCAGATTGAGATTCACAGAGGGTAAATTTAGTTTTGCAGATAGTCTGCTTATTTTCTGGCTTGATTGCAGTTATACAAAGTATGTCAAGCAGAAGAAAACTAGTAATATTATTTTTTTTAATTCTCTGCACTCAGATGTCAAAATGTCAAAGTTTTCAGTAGCAAATATTTCCCATAATGCAGTTTGATATTTTACCAAATATACCTTGTTTGACAGAGCTTAGTGAGCTCTGAAACAAGATATAATTGAATAAATTCATAGCTAAACAAAACAAAAAAAGAGTGATTGTCAAAATTCTGTTGCTCTTCAAGAGTGCTAAGTGTTAATTTGATACACTGATTTTGTATGTGGTTATATAAGCATCAATCAGAATCCTCATATGCACCCACATAGAGAACCTACACAGTGTTATGTTAATGTGGTTTATCAACACTTTCGTTGGCCTGGGTCACCTTGTGTCAGACAATTTTAAGGATGGAGGAAGCCAAAGTATCCAGAGATAACCACCACACAGTGGCAAGCAACTGTGAGACTCCTCAATGCATTAACTCAACACAAGCAGGGTTAGAAGGCTGAAGACATGTGCACTATCAACATGCAGTATGCCTTAATCAGTACACAGCATCACAGTACCAATTGTACCATCACATGGGCAATCAGGATTAAGCACCTTGCCCTAGTGTGGATAAAACCTACAGAATATAGAAGGTTTTCTTGAAGAGGAAAATTGTACTCACAACAGAAAAGAAGGATATGTGACTAAAATTTATCTAACAAA
The DNA here is from genome assembly GCA_031216915.1 of Pictodentalium vernedei. Lineage (NCBI taxonomy): Eukaryota > Metazoa > Mollusca > Scaphopoda > Dentaliida > Dentaliidae > Pictodentalium > Pictodentalium vernedei. Next base: position 103,607,269 of record CM062292.1, read on the forward strand.
GCCTGGATTGAGTTGGAAGTTTGTCAGAATATACAGATCTAACTGCAATAAGCTTCTTAAGCTGGTTCCAGTGATACCCATACTTATATGGTTGTACTGATCGACATACAGTTAAAACTAGAAGTCCTGTCATGAAATGCGCACAAATAGCACGTCGACTTGCGCGTTAATCTACGCGTTATAACCATAGTAAGGCTATCAAATTATGTACATATGGCCTGTGCACAAGCAATGTTTCAGCCAATGGACCTCCGGGTAACCCGGAGGTCCATTGGCAGAAACATTGCCTGTGTTTGCTATGAGTAATCAGGAGAACCTGCCGTGCTTTGGATGTCATTCGATATGGCAATTGCGCGCAATTCCTACGCGCAATTAAGCCTAGATAAGCGCACAATTCGTGACAGGACTTCTAGTTTTAACTGTAGCTGCCGTAGTCCTAGGACATCCTCATGTCGTTCCACACCAGCTAGAAAAACACCAAACTCTAAAATTTTCCTCTAGCGGGCTACTTGGTGCATTTTAAGGCAATAGACTCCAATTTTTTTTTTAAATCATCCAGTTATCACATTTTCATGTAAAACATGGAAGTATCTTGACATTTCAAAATTCAGTCTTTTAATTTTGGAAGGGTATAGTAATATCAGGTTTTACTGGGGGTTGGGGTTTACTAGAATACTTTTCAGAATTTGTCTAACAGTATATTTTTTTTACCTTTTACTTTCTACTTTTACCCTGGTTTATTATCTTTTCGGGTTGTATTACATATCCGTTTAGTCAGAACTTATTCTCAAATAATGAAATGTAGAGAAGTGGATGAAGCTGGAGTACCCAGAGAGAACCACCAAGCAACAGCAAACAGCTATCAGATTCCCCCAATGTACTAACTCCACACAAGCAGGGATAGCATTGGTTGAAGACAGGTGTGCCATCAACGTGCAGTACGCCTTAGTACACAGTGCCACCATGCCCCAGGCCCCCATGTGTACAATCAGGATTAAGTGCCCTAGAACACAGCACAGTTGCCCCTGGCAGGGATTGAACCATGGACCTTTCAGAACTTTTAAAGACCTTTTATCGCTACAAATTAAAAGGTAGTTCCAGTAAGACTTTACCCAATGTAATGGCAAAAAAGGCAACGATATTCATAAAAATCACCTTTCAGAACTTATTATTTTTCAAATTTTGCCTCAAAAACACTACTTATGACATTTCATTGGAATGAGCTCATTCCAATGAAGAATCATAAGGCCACACAAAGTAGATCTTCTGTTTCTCAGGCCATTATTTGTAAAATTGCATGCGGGCGAGCGGTTTTTTATTTTATTTTTTATTTCAGTAATTACTTCTTTGCCATCATAAGTTCATGTTCTTGGTTCAAGTTTTAGGCCTCATAATCTACAGAATAGCATGTGTGGTGGTGTAATTCATCCCTTGAGTGCAAGAAGGCTTTGCAATGCTAAAGCATTGCAAAGCCTTCTTGCACTCAAGGGACAAATTCATCAATTTTATTAACTTGGGTAAAATATCAGACATAAACCATTTAATTTTGATTTTTTTAAAGTTTAAATTGGTTATAAAAAGAGAGCATGCGGCAGCCAAAAGGACCATGCGGGGGCCTGAGAAACAGATTTTTTATTTTTTTAGGCCTAAGTAGTGTTTTTATTATTTTTCAAATTTTGCCTCAAAAACACTACTTATGACATTTCATTAGAATGAACTCATTCCAATGAAGAATGATATGCTTTGCTTTCAAGGCCAAAAAATGATAAATATGGGTTATATACACATGATGTTTGTAAAAAATCTTTTATCGCAACGAGAGCGTTTTCGGGGGCATATATAGCTACAAGTCGCGCAGCGACGAGTAGCTATGTAGCCCCCGAAAACGCTCGAGTCGCGATAAAAGATTTTTTACAAACACCATGTGTATATAACCCTTTTATCTACACCCCCACCTCCCCAACTCCCGTAATAAAACAAGTTTTGATTAACAAATGCAGACCACTAAAAATAATCTAGGCTTCAACCAGATAATCACTAATGTGAAAAATATCTGGTTATTTGTACTTTCCGACGTTTGACGTCACATTTTGAAAAATGTTGAAGAAACTGAATTCCCAGTGACGTTTGAACGTCAGGGTAATTAAAGTCTCGAAGGGTGAAATAATCTCATTTGAAAAAGTGTAAGTTACTAATTTTTACTCTTTTCCATCAAATTTTATTTTTACAATTCAGTAAGTTTAATTAATGGCCTTCTTTTTTATTCAATACATTTCGATAAATACGCCCCGTTTTATTTGTTTCGATCCGTGGCAGCGATAATTAGTTATTCAAAGTGTTGAATGAAATAGTACGTCATGCAAATGAGATGGGCGTGAACGTTGTATTCTTGCGATATCACGTGACTTTTATTCTTACTGCAGTAACGATAAAAGATTTTTTATTGACGGCGAGTTTTCGATAACGATAAAAGATAAAACGTTACTGTTTTTACGTATAAAGTAGATAAATTTTAATTATTAATCTAATGCCCATCAAGAGAGTATAGGGCTGCATGGTATATTGATAAACCGATATATACTGGTATTCAAACCAATATCGACCGAAATACCAGTGTAGTTACAAAAATAATGGTTTATCTTCATTATTTATTTACCAACAATTTAATTTTCAAGATGTCTTGAGCTTTTTTTAACTGTAGCCCCGAATGAATAATATTATCCATTCATCCAAGAAATTGTCTGCATGTGCCCACGTAATATACAAATTCAGCAGTTGAAAAAATAAATTTCAAAAATTTCAACAAAACTATGTCAAGTGATCCCTCATTGGAATGAGCTCATTGAGCTCGTTCCAATGAGGGGTCAAATGATATTGTTTTGTAGAAATTTTTGAAAAAATCTGATAAACTAATTCTGAAAATAATAAATTTTAATATCGTCTGCATTGGGTAAAGGTTTTTCGAACTGCATCATCAAGGCACGCTGATTTTTTCCGACTATGATAGCTCAAATCTCGATTGTGGTACTTTGAATACAGATACCATGCAGCCCTAAGAAAGTAGAGAAGAAATTAAACAAGATGCCCCACGGGGCCTGAAGCGCTCATCTTGAACAGAACACAATTTAAACAGAGTCCAAGAATGAGTCTACATTAAGCAAGCCATCTCCATAGCCATCATGCCTTTTCTTCAGCTGATCATAAAGTAAAATGTAGAGCTCCCCTATGAAGCTCCTTGATACAACCTATGTGGATTAATTTTAGTACCGCTAGAGGGTACTGAATACAAAATTTTTAATTCTTCAGCAAAATGGCCACTTCCGGCTCCCATAGAGAGCCCAAATATTAACGCAGGCTCTTGATTTGAACACAGTTAAATCTGACTTCCCTAGAGGTGTTGTGTACCGAATATGAAAGCATTCTGACTGTTGGATCTGAAGAAGAGAAACTGTAAAGAAATTTCTTCGAATTGCACTAAGTTCAAATTTGGGCTACCATAGTGAGCCCAAATATTAACCTATGGATCCGATTTGAATAAACTTGAATCTGACCCCCCTAGAGATGTTGTGTACCAAATGTGAAAGCATTCTGACATGTGAATCTGAAGAAGAAGAGTTTTGAAGAAATTCCCTCATATTGTACTAAGTTAAATTTCATGTTCCCATATGGAGCCCAAATATTAACCTAGGCACTCAAACTGAACAACCTGGAATCTGACCCCCATAGAGATGTTGCATACCAAATATCAAAGCATTCTGACCGGTGGATCTGAAGAAGAAGATTTTTTTAAATTACCCTCCATATTGAACAAAGATAAAATTTGGGCTTGATAGGAAGCCCAAAATATTAACCTAGGGACTTGGTTTGAACAATCTAGAATCTGACCCTCATAACAATGATGTATACCAAACATTAAAAGATTCTGACTGGTGGTTCTGAAGAAGAAGATTTTTAAAGAATATTCCCCATATTACCCTATGTTAAAACTTCGGGCTCCAAATATGAACCAATGAGCTTTATTTCAACAAACTTTTATCTGACCCCCCTATGAATGCTGTATACCAAATATCAAAAGATTCTGATGATTGGTTCTAGAGAAAAGATTTTTTAAAATTTTTGCAAATAGGCTGACTCAGCATTTTTTCTATGCCCATTACAGAACACCCTAACATAACCGATGGCAATTTTTTTTTACCATTCAATTCTACTGGTCATAAGGATACTTCATACCAAATAACAGCTCTCTGTTCCGTGGAGTTTGGGAAATATGGGCATTTGAAAATATTTCTATTTTTAGCTGCCAGGGTTCCCATGGGAATGCGGGAGTTTTTTTTTTGCATGGGTCAAGTACTTATGACCCAATACTACCACAAACCAAACTTGGTTCATACCGGACCATCGGTTCAGAAAATAGAAATTTTGGGTGGGGCCAAAAATCCTACCCCTCCTATTACAAAGCCAAATATTACTTCACAAACTTGGTTTGAACAAATTTGATTCTACACCTCATATGGAAGCTCCATAGCAAATATCAAGTCATTGTACACACTGGTTCTTGAGAAAAAGATTTTTAAAATATTTTGGAGCATTTTCCCCCACTCCCTCCCTATGGGGCTGGGCATGTTGAGTTGAACAAAAATGAAATGCCCCTTTGGGACCATCACTCACACAAACTTTCACTTGAATTGCCCCAGTGGCTTTGGAGGAGAAGACCTAAACATGATGTTGATGGATGACGGACGACGGACAACGATGGAGAGCGATGAGATTAGCTCAGCTTGACTTTGTCAAGATGAGCTAAAAATCATGGGCATATGTTCAAACATTTAGATGCCTTACTCATAAACACTGTATAAATGTTTGAAGATTTCTAGCTATGACCTCCAAAATGCAACATATTTAAAAAATGGAAATCTGCAGTAATTTCCACTTAATTTGAACATGGGACAAGTATGCAACTGATAGAAATGATATTTTGTTTCTTGGAAACAATGACAGGGCAACATGACAATGATCAATTAATTACTGTAATTTCCATGTTTTCAAAATATTTTTTATATTAAATTGACATTTCATTAAACTTTGCTGGTAATGATAATATAGGCAATTTTCCCACTACAATCATAATATGCCCTTTAGCAAACTCATTACTGATGTCTCTGTTTATTTCCATAATAACCCATTTACCTAATACAGTTGTTCAAAATCAGTTTCTCTGTAGCTTCCTTGTCTTCATTATGCATGACACGCACAAGTTAATACGGTTCCGGACAATTGATAGGTGATGATAAAACCCTTACTTCAAAAATCAGTGTAAACTTGAGTATTCAATAAAGCACCAGGGATTCTTGCGCCCTCTTTGGGAAAGGGTCTGGGGACCATGCAATTGGGGAAATTTGTGTCATGAAGTCTCCAATTGGGAATTTGTTTGGGAGAAGAAACACACAAAGAATAAGAAATGTTACCTTCGTATTGAACTAAGGACATTAATACAGAAGCTACTGCATGAATAGTACATGTAATACGTTTTTTTAACAAATGGTTAGTCTCTGCAATCTCTATCAAATAAATTGTTCTTATACTTATTAATGATGAAGATATTTATGCAATCGTCTTCATTTGGTGGCTTTGCAGTGGTGTCTTGGCAAGTCTTGGCTGCCTATCTAGGCAGCCAAGACATGCCTAGATACAACTAACAAGGTTCCCTGGATGTAACTTGCAAACGTATCTAAAAAGTGCCTGTTGGGGCACCTATTTTTGTTGCAGTAAAACGTGGTTGAAATTAAAAATTAGGCCTTCAAGAATTGAAAAAGAATTAAATTTTTATTTGAAAGAGAACAGAGATTGGGAAATTTTTCATTTTCACAGTACAGAAACAATTCATTGAATCATTGTGTCCCTCTTTTGGACAAAGGTTGACAGTGAATTTTGTGAATTGTGCTTGCCGGGTGTGGCCATTACCTTGGTGAAAGGTCAAGACACTAAGCACCATTAAATGGAGTACTGAATTTACTGAAATACTCTTAGGGTTATATATATGTATAATTGGGATGTAATGACACTTTCGACAGCCAGTAACAAAACTAGTCATGTTGGCTTTATTGGGGATGGAAACTGAAGCCAGGAATGAGGATAGAAGGTCGTGAAGGGTGGGATATCCACCTCCAGAATTCACTCTGTACTCCTCAGCCTCGGGTGGTCCCCAGGCAGAAAAATACCAACTGGAGCCAATACTGTAAAACTTTTACAATCGTTTTTTTCTAGAATTGTATTTTCTACCTATTAATATAACTAAAACAAATCAGTTGCATTTTAAAAGATATGGCAATTTGCCAACTGGCAAATTGCAACATCTTTCAAAATGCTAACAGTCCATTTCAACCCATTTAAAGCCATTTATAATGAGAAAAGACAATTCTAGAAAATACAATTGTAAAAGATTTATAGTATTGGCCCCTGGTCACACAAATTTTCCAAATGGTAACAAAATTTCTAGCTTTTTATAATTTGGGCCTGGAAATTTACAGTTGTTGTAATTTTGGGATAGAATTGGAGTGGTGAGGCACTGTATCCCAGACTGAAGCATCTTATAAGAACCACTCAGTGGTGGCAAGTAACTGTTAAAACTGACCTGAATTTATTATGGTACCATGTATATGAAGGTAGAGGATTGCCTGTTATGTTACACTTCAGTAGTAGTTCAACACCTGCAAAAACTTGATCCTTTTCAGGTTTTTTCAATTCAACTTCTGCAACAAGATCAATCCCTGAAGGAAAGAAAATATAAACAGTATTAATTAAAGTGTTCGTTAAGAGCCTAAATAATAATAATAGCTATTAATTAGATATGGCATTTTTGGCCTATTATCCAGATCGGCTGATATGGCCCTGAACTCGGCTGATATGGGTTAATTGAAAGAGTGTAGATAGAGATGTCGCTCATGCGACGTAAATTAAATGTGATGTTTTTTCCCCGACGTTGTAATGGAGCGAATTGTTGTTTACAATGAAATCCACGTTAACTGTCAGTTTCAAGAGTCATTACACATAAGCCATGGATATAATAGAAGCAAGATTTCTTAATTTAAGTGATGATAACCTATTGATGTGAGAATATCATGATGAAGAAAACTGTGATCGAGAAGTGGGAGTTTCTATTCAGAGCTTGAAATGGATGTTTGTAGACGCTGAGGCTCGAGAAACGGCAGATTATGTGAAAAAGATGAGAAATGAGAACACTTCGAGAAAAACAAGATTAATTAATTAACTAATTAATAAATAGGTCATCACTTAACTAGTTCGATATTGGCCAGGATATCAGCCTTCGGCACTTTCACATCAGCCTTTGACCTTCGGTGTCAGGCTGATATGAGATTGCCTCAGGCTGATATCCCGGCCGATATCTAACTAGTCAAGTGATAACCTCAAATAAATGCATCATATAGTGCTCATAACTGTTTCTCATTCATATACTCAATCAGTATGATTATAGTTAGACTATGTTTTTCATAGAAAAGTGGCAAAAACTTAACAACTTGCATCAAGGTACTGTTCATAACAAGCATACATGTACAATTTCAAAGTCATTGATTCAGGGCAGTGGGCCTTAGTGTGTGCCACAGAATTAAACAGCAGAATCAAAAAATGGCTACCAGTGGCCATGTTTTCAATATGGCTGGCAGTGGCAACGGTTATCGAGCTTCTGAAATGAAACTCAGCAACTCACATTATGTCAAGCTTACATATGAATTCCAAGCTGCTTGGTTTGTTACTACGAGGTGCAGGGCATGGCAAATGATTTGACATTTTTGTTGCTAATGGTTCTCTTCTAGAGCCTCAAATAGCTTAAACCGAACACATCTGTATTTGTTTGACGTAAGTCTGGTGAGAATTGCAAAAGGGGTCTACTGTGAAGTCACTCTGTGAAAGGGTACTCTGTGGTCTGCGAAAGACTAATCTATGATCATAATGCACGAATGACGAAGAGTGATCAGTTAAGCTCTACTGATGAAACTTTAGGCAGGCCTGGCATTCCTTCGGAGTGCAGGAGTGCTGCATGACTAGAAAAAATTGAGGAGGACAATTTTTTGCACCCCTTGATTTTCTGGAATGCCAGATGTATTTGGGACTGCCTTTAAAATCTATTATCATTTCGTCCTCTAAGTTCCAATGTGTTCTATGTGCCTACTGGCACATAGAACACACTGGAACTCAAGGGACAATTTGTCAATGTTGCATTGATTCGCAATAATTCAAGACCCATTCTGTGTCACATTATGATTCATTTTGAGTGTAGAAGACAGTCACATAAGAATTGAATGCAACATTTTGAAAAATGAGAAGATGTGTGTGCTAATTTTCCCACTATGTAGCTGAATGTAGTTCAATTTTTTCAGGCACAATACCTTGAAGTGAGTATAACCGAAATAGCATACAAGATTTTGCATTGAAAATTTCAGGTGCAAATTACACTCCCCAGCAATCTGAGGAGAGGAAATTGTTCTGCACTCCTTGATTTTCTAGATTGCCAGGCCTGTTTAGGTGAGCTCAAAAACTTATCCCACCAGAAATAGAAAAGATTAAGACTAGCTACATGTAGATGTGGCCTGTTCCAACTTGGGACCAAGAATACCCGACACACTCTCTGATAGTGGACAACAAAGTCAACAATAATACCAAGTATCATTAATATTCTTCAAGGCTATCAAAACTTGTGAGCCAGATGTGACTTTGTATATTTAGATATGGGTATGTGAAGTTTGTGACCTTGACCTTGTAGACAGGCATTCCAACCAACCTTACTCATAACACACCCTCTAGTGGTGGGCAACATTAATACCAAGTATCATTAATATCCTTCCAGGCTATCAAAAGTACAGAGCCGGACGACTTGTTATAGTTGGATTTGGATGTGAGGGCATGTGAACTTGAACTAAGTCTGTGACCTTGACCTTGCAGACAGGCATTCCAATCTTATTTCCAACATTAATACCAAATATCATTAATATCCTTTAAGACCATCAAAGTTATAAGCCGGACACAAGAGCAGACAGACGGACGGATGGACGGACGGACAGATGGACGGATGCAGATGGACACGGATGGACGGACGGACCAACTAAACGCGTTTACGGGGTAAGATGTTTAGGAGCTCATTTTTGTCTAAGTTAATGAGTTTCTGAATATTGTTCCAACATTTCCCTTTTAGGGGGTTATCAAACGTCCAACAGACGGACGGACGGACGGACGGACGGACGGACAGATGGACGGACAGACAGCCAGCCTGCCAAAGTGATTGCTACATATCCCTGAACTTCGGCCGTGGTGGTATAATCATAGTTACTGGAAGTTGTGTCACTAATCATCGATGATAGCAATGAATGCACGTCACAACCTGACCTGAACCCCTGTATGTACAGTAAGTGTAACACTAATTGGGGGGTCAGGTTGTGACGTGCATTCATTGTCATCGATGAAGAAGTAGTTAGCTATACATTTATACTTAAGTGTAACAGGGGATCAGGTTGTGGTGACGTGCATTCATTGCTATTGATGAAAAAAGTGGCCAGTGGCACAACTTCCAGTAACTGTGGTAGCTATATGCATAACAAGAGGCCTGCATTGACAAGTGCTGCTAATGCCCCCCTCCCCCCCCCCCCCCCCGCCCACACACACACACCGCAAAAATAATGTGTAAGTCAAAAGCGTGAAAAAGGGCCATAACTCTGGAAGAAATGTGTGGAAGAAACTTACGCTAATCAGGTATCGTCCCACCATGATGACTGATGTTCTATCACATTCACAACATCAAAAATCATTCAAATTTGAGTAGCAGAGGCTGAGACACAAGGGAAAATGTTGGTTGGTACAAACGGACGGACGGACGGACGGACGGAAGTCTCCAGTAAGTACACCTTCGACTTTTCAAAATACGGACGGACGGACGGACGGACAGGTGTCCGAACGGACGGAGGTTTCCACTAGATAGCCCTTCGACTTTTCAAGACGGGGGGCATACTATTTATTAATAAGTCTAAGAGGGCAGTGAGCGTCAAATGTTTTTCTAAATGTAAGTGGGCATGTGCAAATTATTAAAAGTTACAACAGATCTGATATACGCAGTAGTAACAGAGAGTCTAAACAGTTGTCTGATTTTGAACTGAACTGAACTGAACTGAACTGAAGATTTATTCAACAATACAAAATAAAATACAATAATGTCAAAAGACAAGCAGAAGATCCGATATACACAAAGTGATAAGAATATCATTTCTGAAGCTAGATGGAGGGATGATGTATATGTTGAATGGAGAATGCAAGAAGTTATTAACTTTTACAGTGCATTCCCCAAAGATGCTTTCGATAATTGATTAAAAAAATATATACTGCATGCTATCATTAGGGTTTAATATGTTTACTTTTTGTGAGGCCTGAGCTACTAGGGTCTGAAAAGGGCAAGGTAATATTTAGGATAGGATTATAGAATGTTCAAGTTAAGGATTATTAGAGCTGTATTTGTTTATTGTATATTGTTTGTATTTTTTTTTAAAAAGAAATATATTATTACAATTCTTAAGGTTCGAGTCTAAAGAGTTCCAAAGGGAAGTTCCGATGAATCTGGTGCAAAAGGCTTTAATGTTGGTTCTTCTAAAATTAACTTTGAAATCATTCCGTTGCCGCGTATTGTACCTGTGCGAAGATGCGACTGTGTCAACATAGGAGAGTAAATTGGCTGGCAGGAGATCATGTTTTGCTTTGAACATAAAACTGAGAGTGTTTAACTTAATTAAATCTTCAAGTTTTAGGATACTGTATTTATGAAATATGGGATTGCTATGACTTTTGAAGTCGGCTCTGTCCAATATTCTTAAAACTTTTTTTTGAAGAATAATAACAGGTTTAAGCCTGGTACTATAAGTGTTCCCCCAGATTTCACAACAATAGTTTAAGTAAGGTGCTATTAAACACTGGTACAACGTTTTCTAAATATTTCCGAAAAGGTTGGGTTGAGGGCACAAGTTTGTCTAACTCCATCATTATTTTCTCGAAGAGCAGTCACGACGTCACTTGAAGGCTTGTGCCACATTTAGAGGATTCGGATGAATTCCCGTGTTGGACGACTTGTGACTCCCCAGTGCAAACGAAAGGAGTACGCTTATTTTCACTCTTCGTCTAATGCAGATATAATGCAGATATCATCGCCAAGAAACATAAAACCCTGTGTATTTTAAAAGTCCAAGACTTTATATGTATTCGCATCGCTATCCACACTTCATGGTTAGGTTCACTGTGGAGATGACCGATTATGTAGTGGAAATTAACTGTCGTGGTTGCGGGCAAGGATTATCATGTAGTGGAAATTAACTGTCGTGGTTGCGGGCAAGGATCGAAAAGTAAATCCTCAGGCTTAAAGTCCAACGCTCTCATCAACGAGCAGTCATGCACCTGATGCAGTGGGAATATTACAATATATAATACTGATATTTACATAAATTATAGTAGGCCTATATATCACAATAAAAATATGTCCACTGATTACAATATATAAAGCCAACCCAATTCCAACTGTACTTCGCCTCATTTTGACAGAAAATCTATCATTTCTAAACCAATATATCAAATTCACATATGATAAACACTGGGGCCAGATGGACGATGTTTCTAAAAGTCATTTTTCTTCCGATAAAGAATGAAACTATCCAGGCCCATCCAGACTAATTTGTTTATATGCCAAGTAGCGATCCGACTATAAATTTCGCAGGTTCTTGGTAACACAATTCCCCGAGAGAGATATTTCACTTTTTTGCCAAGGTGTAATAGATATATAGACTAAAAGCTTTGTATCACTGACAATAGGAAAGATATACCGATGATTTAGCGGAAGATTTTATCAGCAATTCAAAGGAGAATGGGGCTTGACTTTATGCCATCAAGTCTGGGTTACTCAGTGTTCAAGAAGTATATAAACGCCATATAAAAGAACTAAAGATTAGAGGAAATCAACATGAGAATGAGAACGAGCTTATCTAAACAAGAGAAAAACTCCAGCAACAAAACATTAAATGTGAAAGTGTGGATTGAGCCAAACTTTAACACCCACAGTTCGCCGGATATCCCACTTGGGGGCCATGAAGAAGTGCTTGTTTACTCTGGTGGGAAACATTTTTACTGGTAAATAGAGATGATTACCATTATGTGGATGTACAAAATATGTATCCGAGTCGAGTTCCGGGTTCTAAGGACAGATCACGACGAGTCGAAGACGAGTCGTGATCTACTCTTAGAACCCGGAGCGAGACTCGGATACATATTTTGTACATCCACATAATGATAATAATAATTTTATCTTACAATATATTGGGCATAAGTCAAGAATGTAGACAAATATATAACGAACTATTTATTCGTACGGATGAACAAAAAGAAAAAAAACGAAACTCACACACGAATACAAACATCTGTATCAGGGGGTCGGATACACGACAGTTGCGGAGTTAATACAGACAAAATACATGTTGATTGTAAGATAAAATATGGTAATCTAGTCGACGTCAGAGGTGTGTTCTCTAAAGTGAGCAGTATTATTGTGAAGGTGAAGATTGACTTTATACTAGCGTTGACGTAGCAATATGCCCATAGATGCTGAAAGTGATCCAAACTGAAAAACACCCAAATAAACAGTACATGATGTGGAGTAGGTTAAAATTCAACTACAAGTTATGTGAGATCGCCACCTGAACAGAGGATGCTGGACAATGGGGTGCACTTGGACCGTACGGAGGTCTGGCCGAAACTATACTTGTGCCCTGCTTGCTTTTTCACAGAATTCAAGTCACCTGGGTACTTAAATCCAGTGGCTTTTTGTGGCCATCAACTCTCACACTACTGCATAAAAGAACGTCATCTTATAAATCTGCCGATTTGAGAACGATTGATATTCTCGGATGATATATGGAAGGGTTACTTTAGCCCTTTACCCAACGTACCGGCCAAAACCGGCCAGCGCTATTCACAAAACGTCGATTAATTTTCATTGTTTTTTTCATTATTTGTCTCAGAAACATAGGTTATGATCCCTCTTTGGAACGAGCTCATTGAGCTCGTTCCAATGAGGGGTCATAACCTATGTTTTCGAGACATAAAATGGAAAAAATTAGTTATTCAAGAATTTTGTTTGCAAGTGCCGTCTGCTTTTCATGTTAGGTAAAAGGTTAAGTTGTGAAGAGACGTGAAATAATCCCCATCAACCAGTGGGCTAACTGTTCTGTTTATTAGAATCGTTCCAACACGCTCTCGTACTTGAGCGGAAATTCATACTAGAGATAGGGCCATGCGAACCTCAAATTTCGGAAAGAATCTAACCCCAAATCGAATCAGGTAGAGGACGTCCAATCCAATCCAGTCGAATGGAATCTCAACTCTTCAGCTTTCAGTGATTGCACCTTTTCACAACCGTCAATATTGCCTGTCTCCACTCAAGCCTATGCAACGGCGACTCTTCTGTTAGGGCAAATCAATCAAACACAGTGGAATAATTTGGAGTGGGATCGAATTATAGTCGGATGCGTAATCTAACTGAACTCTTCTATCTTAAGGTGTCCTGTGCGATTTTGAGAACATCTCGACGATTCGAAAATGTCTAAATCGACGCCGCGCGACGCTATGAGAATTGAGACAACGGGACGATTTAGTATCGAACCGAATTTTGAACCTTCGCATAACCAGAGGTATCTCGAAACCATAATGGTGGGTATAGGCCTCCAAATGTTAATAGTTCCCAAAGAATTATATCAAGAACGCCAGCGTTACATGATGATTTGACTGATGAATTGTGCCATAATTATTGTGGAAGGAATCGCCCTCTTACATCTTATTCCCGGTGGGTGTTAGAAGCACCGTCCCACCCTTATTATTAATAAAACTGCAGTTCTGCTTATATCAAAAAGGTGTCTGAAAAGTAACGTATTTGATTGGGAAGGGTTTATACATACGAAAACAAACATGGACGCTTGCAGAGGCCTGGCTTTCTATGTTTAGATTTTCTAGATTCGTTAGGTGAAGGTTCAAGTTGTTTCAGTTCTTTTAATCAAAACTGAGGAAATACAAACTTCCCTAGAACTGATGATCTGATAAGATTTATTTCCAAATGTATCAGATTCTTTTTACGACATCTCATTACATGACAATAAAAACGCGGATACTACTTTTTATTGCGTTGTGATAATACGGTCGGCACACTTTTCTACTTGTTGTCTAGTTCGATCTAATCTCCATGGGTGGACAAACCATTCGGTTGTCAAATGTTACCATGAAGTTAAGATTTGTAGTTGATTTTATACAGAAATGAAAGTATTTTATTACATTCATCACAACTATGACCCGAATATCCATAGTGAACTCAAAATCTAAGTACCTAACGGACGTACCATTATCTAGTAGATTATCAGCTACCTCCAGTCTGATAAGTTCAGAATTATACTCGTAGCTTCTGAGATCATATGCTTTCAGGGATGCAGGGAACATCATTCCTCTACTTTTTCTGAGGGGAAGGCTTTCCCCCACTATTGCATGCTCATACAAGTAAATCTTGTGTTTTTGAGTGGATACCGATCATCTGCAGCAATAATGCAACAGATATTCATCTTGAATTGATGCATGAAACCCGCTAGTCCAAACATGACCTGAAAGTCCGTAATATAAGTTTTTGGTTTGGTACGTCCTTTTAATTTTGTAATCCACTCAAAAACACAAGATTTACTTTTCATTATACGTTTTTAGAACAAATTGATCATTTCCAGTGATAATTTGACTCGTATTCACCTTGAAATGATGCTTTGAAAGCCGCCATTTTGAATGATACCGTGCAAGTGAAAATGTCTATATCTTCACAGTGGGGGATACGATTTCTATCTTTCCACAATTTCTTGAATAATAACAACCACGACGACGAGAACAACATCCCCACTCATTGGTACGTCCTTTTAAAGGACGTACCAAACCAAAAACTTATATTGCGGACTTTCAGGTCATGTTTGGACTAGCGGGTTTCATGCATCAATTCAAGGTGAATATCTGTTGCATTATTGCTGCAACAATCCATGCATGGTTGAAACGAATGGAATTATCAGATTCTTATAAAAAGTGTATAATAAAAAGAAAATCTAGTGTTTTTGAGTGGATACCAAAAGATTATCTCACTTCTGACAGAGACAAATGGTTATTTTCGCGCGCGCAAGCGCTCGCGAAAAATAAACATTTGTATTGGTCATTCATGAGATAATTTTCGGTATCCACTCAAAAACACTACATATCCTCTATGTCTTTTACGGAATCGGGAAGTGATGCCAGGCGAATATAATGAATGAATTTTGCAACAAACTGTCATTGTTACGCATTTAAAATCTGATATTTCTCACAAATTATTGGAAGATGAGAACCTTTTCACATTCATACAGATGGTAATCTCTTCTAAAACTAAAACCAAATTGGCAAGTTAAATGACTGGATTGAGAACAATTCAGCCCCAACTTGTTTGCCTTCCTTTACACATTTAATAACATCATAGCCACATGAATCACTCCGAGGATTGCATTATTTAGACGGAAAAATAGAGAAAGATAAAATAAAATCGTTCTCCTGGCAATCGGTATGAAAAAAATATCTTGGAATTCAAATGACTAATAAGATACTACACCACTGCTACAGCAGCAACAACAACTGCGACGACGAGAACAACATCCCCACTCATTACTGGTGCAGCTACGGATACTACTACTAGCCTACTCCAACTACTAGCTCCGCTCTGCTACTACTAGTCAACTACTACAAATATTAAAGTTACTGCTGCTACCTCTAATACTTCTAGTACTGGTCTACTACTATTGCTACCTCTTTCTACTATTACTTCTTTACTGCTACTGTTACTACTACTTGATGATGTTACTAGTACTAATTACTGCTACTTACTACTACCGCCACTACTACTACTACTACTAACTACTACTATTACTGCGGCTGCTACTGCTTACTACTACTTCTACTACTACTACTCCTACTACTGACACCTGCTGCTACAATCGCGTCTGCACGACTACTAAACCTCTAATACAACTACTCTTCAACTACTACTACTTACTACTGCAACTGCTACTTACTACTCCTACTCCTACCACTTGTTGCTACTATTACTATTGTACCACGACTACTACTTACAACCGCTATACTAGTTATATTTACCACTACAGAGCAACTACTACTGCTACTATTACCACAACACACTACTACAACTATTACCAATACTTGCTGATACTAATACTAGTATGCTACTTATTAATGCTGCCACTACTACTTCTGCTACTACTTCTACTTGTTGCTACTATTACTACAGTGAACTATGTTAATTGCATAGTCACTTTGCCAGTGAAATATATTAGATGAACAGGGGTATTCAAGTGGAAGGAAGTTCTTTCATTTTCCTAATTTCTGGTTACAAACTGAGCAACTATTCTATTGTATCTTGTTTGACGGTGATTTTTTGTAATTCGTCAATCTATTCCAACTGTTTTTATTCAATTAACCCTTTACCTAACGAATCTGCCGCATCCGCCACGTAATTTACAAAGTGAGCAGTTGAGATAAGCAATATTTTTTTTTAAAATGTCAACAAAACCATACCATGTGTCCCTCATTGGAACGAGCTCATCGAGCTCGTTCCAATGAGGGGATCACGTGACTGGGTTTCATTGATTTTTTTAATTTAAAAAAAAACCCATTAATTATTAAAATAATGAAAAATTTTGATATCCGGCTTGTTAGGTAAAAGGGTCAAGTTTACCCAGAGTTTATTACAATACCTATATGCAATTAACCAGTCAAATTTGCTCAAAAAGGTATTATAAATGGGTTGGTGTTTAAAAGCTATATTCAATTAACAGTTACTCAATCAAGGAATAACCAATTAAGTGGACTTCACCGAACTACTACTGCTGCTACTGCAACAGATAACGATCAATCTATAAGACAGAAGATCATGGGATTTCCGTTCAATCACCGAAGTATGTCTTCAATCAAACTTCTAACTGTAAGTAATATTTTTGTACATATGATTCAAATCATCAATAGTGAATTTATGGCATCGTTCGTCATGTTTGATATATCCTGTAAATTCATCAACAATATTTCCATCGTGTTTTATGATCTCAGTGATGGATGGCATGGGGCTTCGATAATTATCGTGACAGCAAGCGGTATTCAATGTTGAGATACCAAACACTCTCACTGAGTTGGGCCCACAAAGCCCGCTCTGACGCTGTTTGCCAACCGCTCTGTAAGAGAGACTTATTACTGTGGACAGAATACAGAAAAATAACGATTATGAAAGTATGAAATGTAGGAGGAATCAGAACCAGTCTAACGCCAAGAATGATAAGGGACTTTTTGTGAGGGTGCGGGGGAGGGCAGGAGGTGGGTTACAACGGTGGAAAGTCAACAAACACAGCCGTGTAGCCATGGGGTAGAGGGAGTTGCCTCCTTACTTTTTCTGAAAACATTCCATCCAGCCTGACGCAATTCGTACCTACAAGACCTAAAACTGGTTCAAGTACTCCCATCCTGATATTTCTTGGGTATTTTTGCTATACAGTACAGCCACCGTAGACTGGTCACTATCCACTTGTGAGCAATATTTCCACGGACGCAATATCAGATACCAAGCACTAATTATACGATTAATCATCAAAAATTTAATTAATGAAGCACCGAGAACAACCAGGTATTTCATTAACTAAAATTTTACTGATGATGATTTTTGTTACCTAGTAAACGCATGCGTGGACATCTCTGCCCACGCTTCGATTGCAACCAGTCCACGGGGACTGTACTGTAGTTATACCTCCACTTTCCGGGTACTTCCTCCTTAAAAACGGGGAGGACCACACACCTTCACATGCATACTCTTAGCTCAGCACGAGGTGAAAAGAAATTGGAGAAAAATATTTCTCTGCTAGCATTGGCAGCAGAAAGAATATTTTATCTCCTACTTCATTTAGCCCGGTCACATTCCTAAACAAATATCATCATTAATCAATCAATGGTTACGTGCGACGATGGCGCGCATGGACAGTGTGGACCAAGCACCTGTCGACCCTATACTTTAACGTTTAAGATATGAGAAATATCTCAGATTTCTCGCAGATCGTCATCATATCCGGACGCAGCAGAGAAGGAAAGTGTGTGTGTGTGTGTATGTGAGAGAGAGAGAGAGAGAGAGGGGGGGGGGGGGGCGGAATGGACGGGAATCAAGCCATGTGTGCTTTATATCAGTACAAATGCTTTTGATATGAAGCATATATGTTTGTCAACCGAATCCGAATCCGCCCTTCGTCGAAAACCCCGATCAGCCCGAAGTAGACTATACCTGCCAAGAACGGCTCCAACTATCAAAGAACAGACGTAATTGGCAGGCTATACTTGCCTGAAGAACATCACTAGAACGAAACGGGTTGGTCTTAGTCATTACGTCTTGGTAGACCAGTAGAAACTTTACCCAACAAGCAACTTTGCAGCTTATTCATTACGGGATGCGTACCCGGTAGACAACCCGGTGATCTATAAGCTGTAAAAATTCTCACTGGACCTAAAATTTCGATTGGTCCATGAAGTAAGTATACTAATAAATGTCCACGCCTGTTGTTGAATAGAGCTAAATCCCCCAGTGCATATTGCAATTTGAACTCGTATCATATTCCCAAGTACAGGGTAACACACTTACACAAAAAATAGCATATTCGCGTTTGTTTTAACCCTTTACCCAACGTAAAGGCCAAAAATTGCCAGCGCTATTCTCAAGAATAGCCAATAAATCTTCATTATATTTTCATTTTTCTCTCAAAAACATAGGTCATGATCCCTCTTTGGAACGGGCTCGACGAGCTCGTTCCAATAAGAGGTCATAACCTATGTTTTTGAGATAAAAAAAAACAGTTATTCGAGAATTTTGTTTGCAAGCGTCGTCTACTTTTTATGTTAGATAAAGGGTTAAGAACTTTATTTACCATGACCCTTTGTCCATAACAGGATTACCATGGCATATATCACTCGTGAACAAAAAATAACCCTAAAACACTTCCTTGTCCGCAGTGAATGGTTGCCACTTCTAAACGTCTCATCTGGATCACCCACTCGATATCTGCCAGTGGAGAACACGATCGAGTATACCAATGCTGACGCAAATTGGGAAGGCGAGCCTGAAGGGAACTTCAAGTAAGTGTAATCCTCTCCCTACACGTTTTTAAATATTCGTAATAGCCCGGGGCGTGTATATTATACATCAGAACCGACAAAACTTTATGTTAATAAAATATATTATTTCTGTCCAAGACTTTTTGAAATGAAGTTCAAGGTAAAGATTGTTCTTATTTAACTGATCGTTGGAAATCAGACTTTGTGGACATGGTCTGGCTGGAAGAGGTAAAATGGTAATTTGTTTTGTAGGAAGTTATCGTATGCATATTCAGTACTTCCATGCCGTCCGTCAATGTTGAGATACAATGGATTGTTTTCACAATGAAACAGAACTTTGAAAAGTGATGAAAAGTAAGGCCCCAAAAATGAAGGTGTCAATGACACTGTAGCGTAATTTGACTATGTGTAGTGTTTGATGAAAAGGATAACATTCAATGTTTATAAAAGGTTTATGAAATAAGACAAGAATTGTGATAATTGAGAATATGTTAATTTCTGTTCCCTACAAGCTATGTTTTCAATAAGAATAATTTAAGGTGTGTAGACTGTACTAAAGAATTGAGTCCTGGGTTGATGTGGCCCCCATAGTTAATGTATGTCAACCATAGTTAACAAGTTACAGTAAAATCATTCCAAAACGAGTCATCCTACCAAGTTACAATGGAATCCCTTCATAAAGGAATCTATTTCACGTGACGGTCCGGCGGTCAAGATTGACCGATCGTGACCAAAATAGGACAGTCTTATCTAGATATGATACCAAGTTATCCTACCAAGTTACAATGAAATCCCTTCTTAAAAACAACATGTGGACGGTGCTAAAGGAATCTAGGTCACGTGCCTAAGCGGCGGTAACGGCTGATCGATCGTGACCAAAACAGAACAGTCTCATTTAGACATCATACGGAGTTATCCTTCCAAGTTACTATGAAAGCGCTTCATAAATATGAACTGTAGGCTGTGCTAAACGAATCTAAGTCACATGACTGTGCAGCCGTCACAGCTGACCGATCACGACCAAAAGAGGACGTTCTCATCTAGACATTATACCGAGTCATCCTACCAACTTACAATGAAATCCCTTCATAAATGCAAGCTGTAGACTGTGCTAAAGGCACCTAGGTAACGTGCCCCTGCGGCCGTTATGGTTGACTGAACCCAACCAAAATACGACGTTCTCATTTAGACATTATACCGAGACATCCTACTAAGTTACAATGAAATCCCTTCATAGGTATGACCTGTGGACTGTGCTAAAGGTTTTCGGGTTTCGGGCCCGCGCAGACGACGCGGTTGACCGATCGCGACCAAGAGGGGGCGTTCTCATCCAGACATGACCTCGACCCTGCATATAAAATTTACTGATGATCGGACAAGAACAACGGGGTGTAGCCTGTGCTAAAGAAAATGTGAACAGACTCACAGACTGACAGACTCATAGACTTCCACACGCGTGATGACAATAGCTTATCTTGACTTTGTTAAGTTAAGCTAAAAATTACTTTTGATTCTCAGAGACCGCCGCATTGATTTTTTCGTGCGCGTTGGTACATTTTATGGATATTTTTTAAATGTCACCGTTGGTTGTGCCACGAAAATAGGAAGCCTAAAGTCGAACATTTCTGGATCGATTTCAACGGGATCTAGAGATAAGAAGCGCGAATCTGGAAGCGTGAATCACACCATGGAGTTGACTTTTGTGGAAAGTTTCAGCTGAAAGTTTCAGCAAGATTTTCCAGTTTTCGAAAATACGAAATCGTCGAATTGAACAAACCGAACACGTGCGTTCGTGTTTTCAAGCCTCCGAGTGAAAATATCACAATCTGGCATATATTTCGAACGATGAGTATATATGCATTGAATGACGTCTTCATTCGAGAGATTTTGTAGGTTAGTTCAACGTTTGTACGGTATTATAGTCTCCTGCATCTCAATTTAATATCGAAAAGATAAACAAAATGCATCTCCAAATAACATTAGTTCAGAGAGATCTGAAAGTAGCGGGTAGCCGCTACGTTCTGATCGCTGAACTATATATGACATATTACAATCGGGGCTGGATCGCCATGGCTATGTTTCTCATAATTCTATTCTAAGTCCCGACGTTAATAAAAAATAAAAATAAAATTCTCACTCCCTCACTGATTTGAAAAAAAAATTCTCGGAGAATGGAAACTGTTGTTTTGTTTTTTTTTGCCTTAGGTGTCTGATTTCGGTCTCAACGTGTATTAAGTGAAAAGAAAACAATGACGTCCACTTCAATATTGAACGACTTGAACCACTTAAAGGGCCGAGGTATATATTTCCTGTTGAGAGCGAGTTTCGTCCACGTGGGCTTCATTTTCTCCTACATTACACCTGATGAAACCGTGCTGGAGAGGGGTAATGGATGTTCTCGCACGAAAACATCCATGACGAAGATATTTTTCGTAAGTGGGGATAAAAGTATTAAAGAACAGTAGGCTGATTTGAGCACATGTGGTCTTCATAATGACGCAAGAAGAAGAGAATGACTTGAATCTATTAGCAGAATTTGCAAATTTAATCTTTGGTAATATTGTTTATATCTCGAATACAGATGCTGAAGACATTTTCCCACTCGAGTTTACATTTATTGCCCTAATTTTCCAATTTGAGTAGTACATCTGTTTTGGTAACCCATCAGTTGCGAATTTCTGTTCTGAATGGAGGATACCATGTGTTTGGAGCGGATACCGACGATTACAGGGCATATATTTCGATGAGAATCCGAGAATGATTCACGCAAAGATTCGCGCAATAAAACCAGCGAGAATCTATGTAGATTCTCGCTGCACCACTGCTAGAATTCGCATGAACAGAATTGAGTCAATTTAACCCTTTACCTACAATAGCGGCACCATATTAACCAAGAGTAGCATGATCTGAAATATCCTGACACTGTACAAATATGGCTGTCATTGGAACCGGTTCAATGAGTCGGTTCCAATAACATTCATATTTGTAAGGTTTTATTTGTATACATTGGTATTTTTTGTAAAATATTACCAAATTCAGTTGATGTTTTAAAAATTAACAAGCTGTGTTGGGTACAGGATAACATGTGCTATCAGTATACAACGAGGCTTCAACCATGGTGGCCTCATGGGATCCTCGGACACTCAAATTCAGAAGAAATATAAGCCCTGGATTACCTCATCAGTGAACACAATAAACAGAGGCCTTGCCACCATATGTCTCGCCAACTGGGGGTTAGGAGGTGACGCTCCCAATAATTTTTCCACTGGGGACCTTTTCCTCTGGATTGGAGTCCCAGATATCGATTCGCATTTGAATGTAATCATGTTAGAAAGCATGGTTTAATACTTGGAAATTTGTCACACACACAGTTGGTCATACTAATTTTTTTAAGGCTTATTTGTTTTACAACGATTGGCGAACAAGTTATGCAACTTATTTTAAAGCCTCTCCTTGTCCCAATGGCGCAAGTGTGTGGGATGACCTTCATAGCGGCAGCTTCGTGGTCTCGCTCTTCTCGAATACTACGAAGGGATCTTTAGCCTGCACGGAGTCCGTCTCTCTCCGCACACAGGACAGTCGTTTTACCCCACCCGAAAGGACGGTGCGCTGTGGCAGCATCAACCTCACAACTGATGCTGACAGAGAGTGTTCGGACACCCCGAGAACTTTTCCCGACCAAGGATTGACCCCGCGTCCTCTGGCATGAGAGACCAGCGTACTCAACCACCCCGGAACTACTCTCTTACTAATGGGGGTATGTAATGTTCGGGTTGATTAGAGTCCAGCATGACCACTTTGAAGTGCGGTAGGTACGTGTTAATTGAATACGGTATTTCGTTGCGACTACTATGTGTTAGGCCTATTTTTATCCAAAAATAAATTTTAAAAAAGTATTGCTACAATCGTGACTGACTAATATTCCAGCTACACCATCAAGGCATGCCTTCTGCGAAGGCATGTCTTGATGAAGTAGCTGAACTATTTGATCAATCGGGGCTTGAACCTTCAACGTCGGGACAAAACAGATCTACACCCCACTCCTATCGGTGTTCTTCGTGACTCTCTCGTTTGCCGCTGGTAAATATATAATGTCTCGTGCCCGGTGTCAATGAATGAGATAAGATACAACACAACGAGAGTGAAGTAAAGAGTAAAGGAATCAATAACCCGAGTTGGGGTTTTTCAGGTGTTTCACGAGTGCCGTAGCCTTGTACCCCACCTGAGCTGTTTTCACGATTAAACTTGAATTGAGCGAATGAAGTTGAGAAAAATATCACCTTCCGTGGTTTGTTTGCTTTCTTGCGTTACACTTTTGCATCGAAACATTTCATTAACGTCATAACGTCAATCTGATGCACAACGATCATCCAGATGCGTTATTACGTCATTCTTCCGTGTAGGCCGGATTCCACGCGTGGTTTTCCTAACATGTATTGTATCGGGTATAATCGTGGCATCCACGAAAGAAGGACTCGATTCTCCTTTTATTATGTGTGATTCAGAAAATAGATACACCTTTCCGATATTTAGAGCGGTCGATGAATATTCAACCTCAAATCATCTGCTCATTGTCTGTCCATTCCCCTTCTGCGTCGGCTATTTTTAAACAGATGTACCCAGTTTTGGATGTATTCCCAAGTATTTTCCGCACAGAAAGGTTAAAATTGTTTCTTTAGAATTTAATGAGACCAGACGATATTTAGATGAAACTTCAACAGTTTTATAGAATTTTCATAGGCGATAATCTGGATAGTTTGACGTGACGTTTTGACGTTAAACGTCGTTCTGCCATGAAACAGATTCTATAGATCCCCCACCTGAGGAACATCGACTTTTACAGCATAACATTATCGTTACTTATTCCCAGTTCGTTATTCGACATTACAGTTAAAACTAGAAGTCCTGTCATGAAATGCGCACAAATAGCACGTCGGGCTGCGCGTTAATTTACGCGTTATGGCCATAGTAAGGCTATCAAATTCTGTACATATGCCCTGCGCACAAGCGATGTTTCAGCCAATGGACCTCCGGGTAACCCGGAGGTCCATTGACCGAAACATTGCCTGTGTTTGCTATGAGTAACCAGGAGAACCTGTCGTGCTTTGGATGCCATTCGACATGGCAATTGCGCGCAATTCCTACGCGCAATTAAGCCTAGATAAGCGCAGAATTCATGACAGGACTTCTAGTTTTAACTGTAGTTATCAGACGATAAAATCGGTTGATAACAAATGTCGAATAAGAAACTGGGAATAAGTAACGACTTTCACTTCAGTCAGCTGGGCGTATAGTCAAACCATGCATTGTGGTTGTAAGGTCACAGTGAGGAGACATGATGAATGAAGAAAAGTTGGAGAGAAAACACTAGGGATTTTGAGAAGATCTCGACGATTCGAAAATTTCCAAATCGGCGCGACTCGTTTCGAGTTAAATCATTGGGACGATTTCGAATCGAATCGAATATCGTAGCTTCGTACCGCCCTGCTATATAAGCGGAGAACTCACTCAGTGTTCCTGCACCTGACCTGACATGAAATTCCAGGCTTTTCCAGGCCATATACACCCCAAATTCAAGGAGTTCCAACGCTAATAGAAAGTTAAATTCAAGGTTTTTCAAGGCTTATCGTAGCTGAACCACTCGAACCGTCTAGGACGTATTTCATTCATCTCAACTCGGCGCGCAATGCTTCATTTTTCAAGGCTTTTCCAGGCCCAGGTAGCCAAATCAAGGCTTTTCAAGGCCTTGGATTTCATTTTTGAAATTCCAGGCTTTTCAAGGCCCGCAGGAACCCTGTCACTAGATGTCAAAACAAAAGATCGGTGGTTCGATCCTGCCCAGCGGTAACTGCGTTGTGTCCTTGTGTAAGGCACTTAATCCCGATTGTCCTTGTAGGTGCACGGTGGTGTTGTGTACTAAGTCAATAGTGCACTTGTCTTCTACTCTGCACGCCAATAGTGCACTTGTGTTCAACCAATGATTACCCTGTTTGTGCGGTGTCCGTACGTTGGGTAGTCTGACAGATACTCGCCGCTGCTCTGTGGTTTTTCCCGAGTACTTCGGCTTCCTCCAGCCGTCAAACTGTCCGACGCGAGGTGACCCTGGGTGACCTTGGCTACTGGAAGTGTTGTTAAATCTCAATACATAAATAAATACACAAATAAATAACTATTTAAGTGAGTAAATAAATGACATGATCGATCAATTATTTTTTCTTCCCCTTCTCTCTCTCAGCGTAACACTGACCTCCAGTGTTCGCGCAAATAAAAATAAGTACAAACCTTTCTCACTGTTTGCATTGAGAAATGCTTCGACATAATTAGCTAAATTCATTCCAATAATTTTCAACGCTCATTTCACAACCCCACAGCTGTGGCTCGGAGCAAATGCCAAAGTACACAATTTCTCCACCGGCACAAAATAACGATGGAATTTTTAGCATAATAGTTTAACCCACAGTAAATGTTATTTTTGTATTGTACCGCGGTGCGATCACAAGTATAAAGAAAAATAGTGAAATGAGAAAAAAACATACCATTCTTCTCGGAAATGTTTTCCAGAAACACGTGGACAATTTTATCGCCAGCCACAGATCAGGTTAAAAATAAATGGGCGTTGATGGATATTAACTCTTTGAACCCTGGTGGTATCCTCCAAGTCTGTTCAATGGCAGCAATTGTAAGAGTCCATTTTCATAATGTTGGGAAGACCTATTCATATTTTCAACGTGCAGCCTTGAGGCTGCACGTTGAAAATATTGATATGTCTACCTCCCACAATCACATAGCAGCCATTCTACTTAATGAAATATTATTATTATTATTATTTATTATGGTTTAACGACACTTTAACAGCCAAGGTCACATCGTGTCGGTGACAGTTTTACGGGTATAGGAAGCCGGAGTACCCGTAGAGAACCATCGAGCAACGACGAGCAGCTGCCAGCTCCCCAACATCGTGACTCCGCTCTGCAGCACAGGCAGGGTTAGATTGGTTGAAGACATGCGCAACATCGACGTGCAGTACGCCTTAGTACATGGCGTCATCATGCCCCCATGTGGACAATCGGGGTTGAGTGCCTTGCCCAAGGACACAGCGCGGAGTCCGAATCGATCGCTTAGACGGTCACCCACCCAAGGACTAACCGGGCTCTGCGTTGCTTAACCATTTTCCCAACGTAACTGCCAAAGCCGGCCATCGCTATTCATAAAAAGCGCCTTTCAATTTTCTTTTTTTTTTCATTTTCTGTCTCAAAAACATAGCTTATGACCCCCTCATTGGAACTAGCTCGTTCCAATGAGGCGACATAAGCTATGTTTTTGATACAAAAAATGAAAATATTTAGTTATTCGAGAATTTTGTTTGCAAGTGTCATCTGCTTTTCGTGTTAGGTAAAGGGTTAAATTCGCTAATGTGACAAGAACCTGTTACCGCAACGCCATCGCAACGCCACCGCGCCCCCACTTAATGAAATTGAGAGATCATTTCAAACCCAAATAATTTTATTCTTTTTCCCCCAAAAAGAAAATGACCGATTCAAGCTCATTGGTAATAAACATTTTTTCTTTAGAAACTGAACCTTTATATTTTGGTAATGATCAGTTAAAACGAATGAATTATCACAAATTTGAAATTCCTTAGGCCTAAACAGAATTAAAATTCTGTTTCTCAGGCCCTCCCGCATGGTCCTTTTGGCTGCCGCATGCTCTCATTTTATAACCAAAGTAAACTTAAAAAAAATAAAAATTAAATGGATTATGTCTGATATTTTACCGAAGTTAAAAAAATTGATAAATTTGTCCCTTGAGAGCAAGAAGGCTTTGCAATGCTTTAGCATTGCAAAGCCTTCTTGCTCTCAAGGGACGAAATACACCACCACCCATGCTATTCCGTATTATGAGGCCTAAAACCTAAACCAATAACATGAACTTTCGATGGCAAAGAAATAATTACAGAAATAAAAAATAAAATAAAAAATCGCTCGCCCGCATGCAATTTTATGAATAATGGCCTGAGAAACAGAAGATTTACTTTTGTGTGGCCTTACCGTAGTTATATAAAGGGTTCGAAAATAATTTATCTCTCTTATATCATCATTTTGTGGGTTTTTTTTTGTATTTTTAGGAGAGGAGTTAATTGTTTATGGATTTCCTAATTATAGTGTAATTGATAGCACTAAATAACTCTCAATATTATCCTAACGACAGTCATTGATAAATTAGACAAACACTTATGATGAGCGTCGTGTCAATGTATATCGTTGTCTTTAGAGTCCATTGCAAACTTGCATATCGGATATTTATTTGAAATGCTCCAGTTACTTCTGGTTCTTATGCTGCCACATTACCATACCCATCTATCGACTCACCCGCCGCCACGATACAACCAATGGAAACCTACATGACTACAGACTGCCAAAGCCATTCGCGCATTGTTGTGCGCTTTTCGTCGAAGTTTCAGTGAATAAATAGCCAGTTTGGTCACAAATCGCAAGATTTGCCAACAGTGCTGATGGAAAACGACAATAGGATGACCAATCTGGCAACGTCTTCTTCTTGTTTCAAAGAGATTTTGGATATTCACTGCTCGATGTTTGGGTTTGGGTTTGTTTTTTTTTTTTTTTTTTTTGGCTTTTTTTTTGGGGGGGGGGGGGGAGGGTTCCAACGTGTATCTCATGACTTGGCATCTTTTGCAAAATCCATTTTTAATTTTCAGACTTGAGTAAGTGTAGTATGGGTTGAAGACAAGTACACCATCAACGTGCAATACACGTTAGTGGGGTCGCGGTGGCCCAGTGGTAGACTGTTGGACTTCTATGCTTGAGGTCCCGAGTTCGATCCCCGTCCGGGACGATGCAAGACACTTTATCCCGGTTGCCTACATGGGGGTACGATGGCGCCGTGTACTAAGGCGTAATGCACGTCGATGGTGTATATGTCTTCAACCGCTGTAACCCTGCTTGAGCGGAGCTTGAACAGAGTTAGAATGTTGAGGAGCTGACAGTTGCTCGTCGATGCTCGGTGGTTCTCTCCGGGTACTCCGGCTTCCTCCACCCGTAAAACTGTCACGGTCACGATTAGCCATTGTGCATAAGTATGTGACTTAACCCTTTATCTAAAGTAACGTCCAAAACCGTCCAGCGCTATTCTCAAAAATCGCCAATTAATTTTCACTATTTTTTTCATTTTTTGTATCAAAAACATAGGTTATGATCCCATGTGGAACGAGCTCGTCGAGCTCGTTCCAACGAGGGGTCATAACCTATGTTTTTGAGACAAAAAATGAAAAAAATTAGTTATTCAAGAATTATTTTTGCAAGTGTCGTCTGCTTTTCAGGTTAGGTAAAGGGTTAAACACCAATAAATAAATAAATAAATAAATAAATAAATAAATAAATAAATAAATAAATAAATAATACACCTTAGTACACAGCGCTACCGTGATCCAAAAATGTGTTGTTTGTTTGTTTATTGAACCTTAACAACACTATAAACAGCCAGGGGCAAATTGCGTGGGACAATTTTACCGGGGGAGGAAGCCAAAGTACCCGAAGAGAACTACCAAGCAATGGCCTAACCGTCGGACTCTCCCACTTACTAGCCCAACACAAACATGGTTAGAATAGATTGAAGCCAAGTATACCCTATTCGTGCCCGAATAAAGCGTCAATGTGCTCCCACATGGACAATCTGGATTAACCCTTTGAACGGAAAGACCGCTTTTCCGGTCCGGGATCGTAATACGACCTGCATTCAAAAAGTAGAGAGTTACTCAGTGAAATTGTGTGGTAGACCAATCCATATTTTCAACGTGCAGCCTACTGATTGGTCTTCCCCCACTCGCCGAATATTGACTCTACGGTTTGATGGCTCTGAACAATCATGGAATATACCATTAGGGTTCAAAGGATTGTGTGTGTCTCCAAGGATACAAAACATATGACGTGGGTCAGGATCGAACCGTCGACTTTTAAAGCTCAGCTTCACTGCTCTAACAATGAGTCGCCGTGCTCCCTCCCATAACGTGCATCAACTGGTACTTATACTGCGCTAATTAGGGCTCTGTGAAGCTTCGAGTTTCGATTCGATTTCGAATCTTAAGTTGGTATTCGGTTCGATTCGAAATCAGCTGTTCGATTCGAAATCAGCTGCTCGATTCGTTATTTTTCGAATCTTCTTCACGTGGATATAGATTAGTATCAGCCCTCTTCGTCGTCTCACAAAACGTATAGTTCAGATGGGAATTGTACGCACATTATGTTGAAATAAAAGACTAAGTGTAACTTTCGCTACATTAACATAAATAACATCTGAACTCATGCCACCACACGCTAAAAACTAAAGTGTTAAAAACTACACTTGAAGTGCTGTATTTAACACTTACTAAGTGCTTAACTAGCACTTTGTTCAAGTGTAGATATCCCAGAACTTGACAGGTGTTACAATAATACCACTTGACAAGTGTAATGTCGCGACACTTAAAACGAAACAACGCAGATGACGCGGATCAGGCTCGAACTCTCGAGCCTGATCCGCGACATTTGCGTTGTGTCCTTTCACTTATGTAACCACCAAGCGCAAATCAAATTATGGACGATTCTGGAAGAACCACCAATGCTAGACACATGGGAAGTGCCAGCCATTCAAGTTTCAGATGTCTGACGATTGTAATGTCTAAGTGCTTAGAGTTAAAATCAAACCCTAAGAGTTAGAATGGGTTCAACACCTTGAAAGTGTCAGTTTTAACACTTTAGTTCTTAGTGTGCAGCCATGAAAATTCTAGTATCACTGGTCCCTGCCACTGTTAAATGAAAATTTAAAGTTTAGAAGCAATGTCGATGGTGAACTATAATTCTGATAGGGTAATAATATTCCAACTACATCATCAAGGCATGCCTTCTACGAAGGCATGCCTTGATGATGTAGTTGGATTATTTTATCAGTTTTGGACTTGAGCCATCAAAGTCGAAGCAAATCACGTTGCACCTCCAACCCTCATCGATCATCTTCAAGACGCTTCTGGTTCAATTCGAGGTTCGATTCTATCTCGAATAACAGACGTGATTCGATTCAAGATTCAATTCGAATCGAAAATGTGTGACTCTCAGGGTCCTAGATCTAATGCCAGGAGACATGAGGACAGACGTAAAGAAGCAGTACAAGTGCGTGAAAACTATTCAATATTGTCTTAAGGTATAATCGTCTGTGCAAAATGTTTTGCATCTTATTGCGTTGTTAACATTCAGTACACCAAACAGAGATTTGTACCTTAACAAATAACACAACCAAGTCATTCACAATGTAAACTCTCCTATCACTGCTGCTAATGAGTGCATAAACACAGGGATCAGTGTCTTAAAACACTCAAGAGACATCCCTTACATACTCGACAATTACATTTGCCTAGTTACTATCAGCAATGCAATATTTCACGCATTTCAGGTAAATACGCCAATATGTACTCACATGCAAGGTACGAGAGAGTTTAAAAAGTTTTATCCAACTTGTCAAGCATCCCACTTTACAAAGAAAGCACTTTTTATTGCATGTTTACAAAATGAACAAAATATTTGTCTGGCTCTTTATATTTTGAATAAGACACGGGTAAAATGTGCAGTAGGAGGATGTCCTCTTTTACACTGTCAATGTTATCTTATTAACAGAAAACTAATCTGAACCCCTTCAATTCGAAAGAATCCTTTTCCATCCCAAGATCATGATCTGTCCTCATCATGACGGTCAATGGATGTTCTGTGCATTTGTGGGGTAGAACAGTCAATATTTTCAACGTTTCACTGAGCCACCGTGCTGCCAAATCTTGTTCTAAAACAACTTTTAAAACTTTTGTTTCATACTTTGAACAATTGTAGTAGTAATTATTAGTAGCAATAATTATTTATTTGTATGTTTTTTATTTACTGGTGTTTAACGTCAGATAGTTCTACACAAATGGATATAAAGACAATTCCAGCCAATCGTTTATACCCATGTATCTCATTTTAGAGGACTTCCACGCTAGGCATTAGTTACCGGACAGTATTTTACCAGAAACACAGCGATTGTTCATCGCAGTAAGCAAGCACTGCCTTGGGAGCGCAGTGGCTCAGTGGTAGACTGTTGGACTTCTATGCTTGAGGTCCCGAGTTCAATCCCCGTCCGGGACGACACGCGTTGTGTCCTTGTGCAAGGCACTTTATCCCGGTTGCCTACATGGGGGTACGATGGCGCCGTGTACTAAGGCGTACTGCACGTCGATGGTGTATATGTCTTCAACCGCTGTAACCCTGCTTGAGCGGAGCTTGAACAGAGTTAGAATTTTGAGGAGCTGACAGTTGCTCGTCGATGCTCGGTGGTTCTCTCCGGGTACTCCGGCTTCCTCCAACGGTAAAACTGTCACGGTCACTATTAGCCATTGTGCATAAGTGTGTGATTTTAAACACCAATAAATAAATAAATAAATAAGCACTGCTTCACTTCCGGGGTTCTGGCGGGGAGTAGCAAAAATTAACATACGACTCAATAAATTAGTCCGTTCACATTTGACCACGAGTCAACATTTCTGATTTATGAGTGACAAGTGAGTGAAACAAAGAATACGCGACCAAATAATTGCTTTTAGGGGAAATGCCACTGGACACCTATTTATTCTTCTGTGAGAAAACCAGAAGAAATATCTAGTCGGAGGGCTGACATTTATTGTCATTCAAGACAATCGGGTCTACAGACTGTAGCTTTCTGTATTCATGAACCAATAAATCAGAGAGACATGTGTTCTAAATGCAGTATACAGGTGCTGTGGAACAAGGAGAAATCTCTTAAAATAAACATCGCATTAATCAATGTTTCTGGTAAACAGAGTATTCAGTTCAATTAACTGGGCACACCCATCAACGATCAAGCCAGGAAGTGAATAATTCCTCCATATTTTACTTTTAATTGCGTGCAGGCTGCTGGCAAATATTCCTGCCCATGACAGGAAATCTCTTACCACTAAAGTAAGTATAATTTGGACATTTATAACCAAATGTCCCACTGTAAACTGAATCAATGATTTGACTAATGATTTCGTAGGTTAAATTTTCATTAATTTTTTACCAAATCTAGTAATGGCTGCTTCATAGCAGCCATGACCAAGTTTGCTAAAGAATATTTTTAACAATACACAACGGGCAAAGAGTAAAACAATCAGAGAGAACTATTTATGGAGTGTGTTCATAAAAATGTCCAGTTCCATATTCATGAACTTCACAAAAGACATGTTTTGATTGGATATTAGAAGAATTGAACAGGAGTAAAATAATTGATGACAGAATTATGTTCTCCTGTGGTTTGTAGTCTGAGCGCTGAAATAAAAATGGGCTACTGGGGTGGCTTAAAACAGGAACATTTTGAGTACAAAGACTAAGCCCAGGTTCGGTCTGAACCTAACAAACGAACAATACACTCCACAAATCCAAAGTTTTTACTTCAAAACATCGCCCATGACCATCAATGACCAGTTCTTAAACTATATATTTTGAAGACCAAAAAATACAATAAAAGTTTCATGTTAGAATTATTTAATTGTATTTCTGTCTTCAAACTGTATAAGAGCATGGGTACCAGCATTACAGCGGTAACACGTCGGCAGTCCAATTTACATTCCATTTTTCTGGAACACTGAGCGCTTTCGATTTGACAATATTGGATAATATCCTCGCTATACAAGAATAAGTCCAGACTTGTCGAAACACAAAAATAGACCTTCCAGGGGTTTTCAGGCATGAGTTAAAGCAGTACACTTTATCGGTTTTGTAAGCCGGTTTCGGTTTTTCAGATACCCAGGTTTTGACAAAGCAGTCAATTTTCACTGCAATGTTGGTCACAGTTACATTCTACTGGTTCGGGAGCGAGTCACTGACACATTTGTGCATGTCTGTGGGAGGATATGTGTATAAATTCAATACAAATACAGTGGAGCCCACTTAATTGGATATTTCTTAACTGAATAACCCTGTTAGTTGAATATAACTTCCCAACACAAAACCATTTACCATACCTCCAGTACAGATTTGATCTGTTAATTGAATATAGGTTATAGAGTAAACTCCTGTTAATTGAATAAAAAATCTTGTAACCTGTCGAGAAATTACCCTGACTCTCCACAGTTTACCTTTGTTTATAGACCTATTTGGCCTCAGTACATCCAGTCGTTGTGTCCTTGGGCAATACACTTCACCCCCATTGCCCACGTGGGGGCACGGTGACGCTGTGTACTAAGGCGTACTGCACGTCGATGGTGCACTTGTCTTCAACCAATGCTCACCCTGCTTGTATGGAGTTAGTATGTTGGGAACTGACAGTTGCTCGCCGTTGCTCGGCGGTTCTCTCCAGGTACTCCGGCTTCCTCCACCCGTAAAACTGTCAGGGTCATGATTACCCATTGTGCAGCAATATGTGACCTTAAACACCAATTTATTTATTTATTTATTAGGGTTTAACGACACATTAACAGCCAGGGTCATATCATGTCGGTGACACTTTTACGGGTGGAGAAAGCCGGAGTACCAGGAGAGAACCACCGAGCAACGACGAGCTGCTGTCAGCTCTCCAACATCGCAACTCTGACTCTGCACTGTGGCACAGACAGGGTTAGATTGGTTGAAGACATGCGCATCATCGACATGCAGTACGCCTTAGTACACAGCGTCATCGTGCCCCCATGTAGGCAATCGGGGTTAAGTGCCTTGCCCAAATGGTCACCCATCCAACTACTAACCGCGCTTGACGTTGCTTAACTTCGGTGTTCTGACGAGAACCGGTTACCGCGACGCCACCACGCCCCCTTAAACACCAATAAATAAATAAATAATAAATAGTACATCCAGTACAAGCATATAATCTATTATACCTTGTTTGACAGAGCTCATGGAGCTCTGTCAAACAAGATATAATAGAATAAATGCTAAGTTTATCTCCAGAATACAGGAAAGAGACACAATCACTGTTAATTGAATACTTCTGTTAATTGAATAATTTTCATTGGCAAAGTGGCTATTCAGTTAACAGGGTTCCTTCCACTGTACTTACAAGTCAGAGGAAAATACATGTCCAATAGAAATTATCCTACTGCAAACAACTTCTATTGAAATGGTTTCTGCCATTTTAAAAGCTGAATGTAAAATCGACAAAACGACGTTTTGACAAAACCGAGTTAAAATTTCAAAACCGTACGGCTAAATGTTATGGTCCACTGTTAATTGTTTAACAAGGAATGACAAGCAAGTTATACAGCTCTTGCCTTACAATCAACATGTATTTTGTCTGTATTAACTCCGCAACTGTCGTGTATCCGACCCCCTGATACAGATGTTTGTATCAGGGGATCGGATACAAGCACGTTCCTTTCGCGTGAGTTCCATTTTTTTTTGTTCATCCGTACGAATAAATAGTTCGTTATATATTCGTCTACATTCTTGACTTATCCCCAATATATTGTAAGACAAAATGGTTATTACCATTATGTGGATATACAAAATATGTATCCGAGTCTCGCTCCGGATTCTAAGGGTAGATCACGACTCGACTCGACGAGTCGTGATCTACCCTTTGAGCCAGGAGCGAGACTCGGGATACATATTTTGTACACCCACATAATGGTAATAATCTCTATATATTAACGCCTCTCCTTGGCCCAATGGCGCCGGTGTGTAGGATGACCTTCGTAGCGACAACTTCGTGACCTCGCTTTTCTCGAATACTACGAAGGGATCTTTACCCTGCATGGAGTGTGTCTCTCCGCACAGAGGACATCCATTTACCGTCTTCAGCCGACAGGACGGTACGCTATGACAGTAGCAATCCCACAATTGGTGTTGGCAGAGAGTGTTCGAACACCTCGAGAATTTTTCTCGACCACAGATAGATCTCTTGACCTCTGGCATGAGAGACCAGCGCACTTAACCACTCGGCAGTCACTCTCTCGTACTTATTCTGCAAATAACTGTATCTGCGTCATGGATTTAGAAGTCTTATAACAGCTAAGTATATCAGATTATGCTCAAAATACCAAGTAAATCGGGAAAATATTCCTCCCCTTTCAGGAATTATAATTGTTTTCGAGAAGTCTTTATTGGAAACAACTGACAATAATATTATCGGGCAATACTATGCAAGAAAATCTGAGGAATTATAGTAAGATTTTCTTAATTAATGAAAAACACCGTTGTTCGAAAGAATAGTCCATTTGCAAAAAAATGGTATTGTTCAATCGCGGTCCGATTTCAATTAATTTGATGCAGATTTTCACCTCGAGTAACAAAATGTAAAACTTTTTTTAAGATAGTATCCCTTTTCACAGAGCTGATAAAATTCACCAGTCGCTATTCGTGTTGACATTCAGCATAAAATAGCCTAGATTTTGTCAGAAATGCAAACAACAGCCCTTATGACGAGATTTTTTTTTTATAAATTGTAAATTAAATATTAAAACAGTGGACACCTGGTAAAATCCTTAGAAATGAATGAAGAACAGATGTCGCAAAGATGCTTAAAGACGGTGGGGCTATGGCTGGAAATCTCCCAGTTCGAGCTGCAGTTTCATCGTCATTAAGATTTTACGAAAAGACTCTCCACCAGAGAAGACATACCAAAAATGACGTTAGAGGCAAGGGTTATTAAGCAGATATAGTCATATACTCCAACAGATGGAGTGGGGAGCGGGAACAGAAGCATACAGCCACGCTTTCCCGATAGGAAGAAGTGACCAAACATGCTCCGTATGTCTTGGAGCAAAATTGTGAAACCACAGAAAATGTGCTAGAATGGTGGTTTGTCGTTCTGTTCACCGATTTCGTCTGAACGTAGAGGTCACAAGTGGAGCTTGGCAATTTTTCGGTTTTCTCTTACTGTTCCGTTTTTTTTAGGCAAACCAGAAAATCGAACCGCAAGACCCACCAAAAACCGGCAGAACGGTTTTGCTGTGTCTGTGCATAAACTTATCAAACGATCTTAATGAGAGAGAACTGGGGCAATGGCCCCTATGGATTCTGGTTACTTTCTCTATCCGGCATTGGGGGCGAATACGTCGTATTCTTGTTGTAACATTATACATTATTGTGATGAATTGACGGTAACGTGGTCTGAGGTTTGCGGCTTAGAGCTTATGTTCAACGCGAAGCGTCGAGGTTGAACATACGCCCAAAGCCGCAAACCTCAGACCATGTTACCGTCAACTCATCACAATAATGTATATGTTCCAATAAGACACTATCCATTGCCCAAAACCTACATTGTGAAACACGAGAGGTTTATTTACTAAAGTTGCCTTCTGCAAGGCAACCTTTAATGATCACAGGTTTGGTAAATAAACCTCTTTAAAAGTTGCCTTCTGCAAGGCAACTTTTAATGATCACAGGTTTGGTAAATAAACCTCTAGTGTACCCACGACGACACTGGATAAATAATCAATAAACCAGATAAACTAATTCCATCTTAGTTCAAATCGTAAATCGGTTTGTAATTTAAACAACACTTTATCCGGAACACCGTCTGCTATACACTTGTGAAAAATCCAGAAAAAAATGAAGCGGCTAGCTTGTCACTCCGTTGATGATGCAATTACGAAACGGGCGACGTCATTTCAAATATTTCGCGTTGTGGCGTCAGACGGTAACATTTCCTAATGGAGCCGTAAACATAAAATAAACTATACCAACTCTCAGCCAGTCAGAGAGCGAGGGTTTTACTTGTATTGGAACATTTTCTCCCTTATCGACTCGTCGTCCGTCGGTGGAGCCAACAAGGGAGATATGTGACAATTAGAATACAACATAGATTAGATGAAATTTATTCATTTCTTACCCTGATTTCTAACTGAATATGCTTAGCAACTGATCTCCTAGATAGAGCTGGGAGGTTAACCGTAACCACGGGTCCGATCGGTAGTGAGAGACTACCGAAAATCGCAACGACTCTCCAATAAACACAACCGCAAATTCGGTTTTAAAATTCCTGTGCGTTTTAAAATACTGAGCGTAATATCGAATTACCAGAATGACCACACAATTCACTTTATAATAAATTCAATATCTACGAATCTGCTGACCACCGTCAAATAATTTCTGTACACGTTTGAATGGAATTAAAAGACAAAACTGTTGCACACTTTACTTGTACCAGCGACATTTTCAAGACAGTAAGCCAAGATTTGAGGCTTTCAGTGTAAATACACGAGACTCAACACGATGTTCATTAATATTCATGACCTGTCTAACACCAAGGCTGAAGCATTGTAAAATGTTCATTAGTTTATCAATTATCAATATTATAATTATAGGGTCGATCTGATAGGTGTATACGGATAGTTTCTGTATGCTCATGGACAACCGAAACCGCAATCGCAACCGAGGTTTTTTTTTTTTGCTTCAAAAGAACCGAAACCGCAACCGCAGTGTAAATACCACAACCTTCCAGCTCTAGTCCTCGAACCCCTGAGGATGATCACGGAGGAGTTAGGCTGAACCCACTGGGGATACTACAGGTGGGGCTTTTGTGCTGATTGGTGTCTTACAAACTATTGCCGATTTTTTCAGAGTTCTGGAGCCTGGAGTATTATTTACTGTATGTCCTTAACAAGTAGAAAAACCGGACCGAAACCGTGTTTTTTCTTCCTGAAACCGAACACAAACCGAGGTTTTTTCCTGAAACCGAATCTGAAAAATCAAAACCTCCCAGCTCTAATAACAAGTGCACAGAGAGATTGGACGAAGAATGTTAATTTTACAAATGAATATATATCCGGCAAGATCCGGAGCGATACTAGCTTAAGTTTTTCCATCGAACTCATAGACTTGCATGCAGGAGTCAATTTTCTTATTATTGTATCTATAGACGAACTCACATTTACAGAACAATTCAAGTTACTCTGGTTGGTTAAGAGGTTGCCATTAGAAGTATTCGAAAGACAATAAACATGAGAGTGGATCATCTGTATTCAATAAAACGAAGCCATACACAAAATTACATGCAATACGAAGAGTAGTCGAAGATGGCCGAACAACAACGGCTCTCGTGCAGAGCATGCATAATGCCTTACAAACTCGACACGGCGAAAGTACCGATGTTTCATCCACCATTTGTGCAATTATCGATAAAAAAAAAAACACTATGCAAGATTTACTGCTTTCACCCCTTGTATGGTGGGGGTGGGTGTAATCTGAAATGAAAGCGGGGGCTCCGGGACTTCTTACAAAATCATGTGAAAAACACGACTCGATAAGCAATCGGAGTGATTTTAGGAGATTACTGGACAACCGGCACCGATCCGGTGCCGGTAGTCCAGTAAATTCCTAAAATCGCCCATATTGAACAATATATCTACATTGTGTACTCTGACAGGCTACTGGGGTGGTCACTGATCCACCGTCGACCCTGACTCGAACAATGGCCGACTGAAAAGTAAGTTATTAGGTATTAAGAATTCCAAGGAGAAAAACAAACAATTAAGCTCTTTTGTTTATCGGTGCCGGTAGTCCAGTAAATTCCTAAAATCGCCCATATTGAACAATATATCTACATTGTGTACTCTGACAGGCTACTGGGGTGGTCACTGATCCGCCGTCGACCCTGACTCGAACAATGGTCGACTGAAAAGTAAGTTCTTTGGTATTAAGGATTCCAATGAGAAAAACAAACAATTAAGCTCTTTTGTTTACAATTTTCAGATATTTTGATCAGTGCTGGACAAGGAAATGCGGGGGGGGGGGGGGGGGGGGCTTCACCTAACCCCCACAACCCTCCCCTCCCCAGCGGCTGGCTCCACCGCCCCTGTTAAGTGTGGTATTGTGTTCACAGAAAGGTAGTACGAAGATGCTATTCTGGGGGTTAAAACGGTTAATTTAATTCGGATAATTCTGTAACCTGTCATTATAAATAATTTGACAAATTAATGTAATAAATCCAACCAAAATTAATAAAATTAATACTGTAGAAGTTTTAAGAAGTGAAAAGGCTTAGTTAAGTATCATCGCAAAGACAGGTGTATTGAGGCTCCAATCGCTCTGTTTTCAGCAACAGGTGGTCTAAAAGCAGAGAATGGCCAACAAATCCACTAATTAATGACCATCTGATGGTAACTGTCAAAGGTCCTGAAGACATGAAGAATCACTGATTAAAATCATTAGACGCCGGAATAAAAACATCTTTACTATGGTCTTAGTTATCAAAGTTTTGAGGTCATTTGCTTGGCCGACTTCTTGATCTCGTATTATGTAGCATATCTTCTATCTGGGTAATTATTTGAAAGAAAAGCGGATAATAAAGGAATTGACGGGCTATCCAGGTTAGCCTGTGGCTATACACGATATAAACACAACTGTTGAGACAGTAACCACAACACTGCAAAGGTTCAGCTATCACAAGAATTATGGCGAAATACTGTTCAATACTGAAGCGAATTACTGTCAACCAAAGCTTAACCCTTCACCTAACCTCAAAAGCAGACGACACTTGCAAACAAAATTCATGAATAACTATTTTTTTTCATTTTTGTCTCAAAATCATAGGTTATAACCCCTCATTGGAACGAGCTAGACGAGCTCGTTCCAATGAGGGCTCATAACCTATGTTTTTGAGACAAAAATGGAAAAAAATAATGAAAATTAATTGGCGATTTTTGTGAATAGCGCTGGCCGGTTTTAGCCGTTACGTTGGGTAAAGGGTTAACTGTAATATGTATCCATTTTTTATTACTCTTTTCAAAATGTCATCTTAGTCGTTTATCTGTTCTGTTTTCATGGCGATGCATTCGTTTTCTTATGTGCTTTATTTTTTTTGTTTTATGATGTATCCATATTTTGCTAACAAATTGCAGTAGATAATTAAAATATGTAAATTCTTTTACCAAACAACACTTTGATCGAGTGGTGTACAGAGCCATGTCCAGGAGATAAGGATAGTTTGAATTAAATGAAAAAAATGGGAGCGCAGTGGCTTTGTGGCGTTGAAGTTCAAACCGAGAGGTCTCGGTTCGAGCCCCGCCAGCGTTGTGTCCTTGGGCAAGGCAGTTAATTCCGATTGCCCACATGAGGGCAAGGTGACGCTGTGTACTAAGGCGTACTGCATGTCGATGGTGCACCTGTCTTCAACCAATGCAAACCCTGCTTGTGTGGAGCTAGTACGTTGGGGAGTCTGACAGTTACTCGACGTTGCCCTTTGGTTCTCTCCGGGTACTCAAGCTTCCTCCACCGGTAAAATTGTCCTACACGGGGTGACGAGTTGTTGAAAGTGTCGTTAAACTCCAATAAATAAATAAATAAATAAATAAATAAATAAATAAATAAATAAATAAATAAATAAATAAATAAAATTAATAACATTTATGTATAGTCCTTATAAACAGCCTCCTTGCTGTTTATGAGGACTATACATAAATATTATTTTCATACACAAATATTATTATTGTTATGGTGGTGTTCACACTTTTAACCCTTTAACTAACGAATCGGTAGCATCCGCCAGCGTTCTTCGTGAATTAGGCAGTTGAAAAAAATATATTTTTAGAAAAATTAAAAAAAAAAATATATCGTGTGACCCCTCTTTGGAACGAGTTCGTAGAGCCGTTCCAATGAGGAGTCACACGATATGGGTCTGCTGAAAATCTTTGAAAAATTAGAAAAGATCAATAATTAAATAATAAATTTTGATATCCTGACAGAAATTACTAGTTTCAGTCAAACATTTTATGGTCTCCCAACATGCATCCAGTCACAATTGCTATCTAGAAACCATTGCCAACTTTTTTCAGGTCAAAGTCTTCCTCTACCTCTTTCTCGCGTTGTCAAGGAATCTGCTGGATAAGGAATTAAGTAGGATGCATGGTGTTAAAGTAGACAGGGTGGGCCTACAATAGATATATTCTCTTTTACTATCATATCGAGACTCCATCGAATCAACGATACACTTATTTTTCTTTCGCATTTTTTTTCTCTGGTAAGATATGAATGTTGACAGATAGTCCCTTTTATACAAGGTAAACATTGCATGAAACACTTGTATACAGCAAGCCGATCTCCTTGTATAACTGCACAGTTGAAGAGCATTGTTTCTTCAAACGGAAACGATCAAAAAGACTTTGACTCCAACTGAAATTTCCCTGCACTATGTGGGGAGAGATTAACACCAGGACACTCAAAGAGTGATGCTTTCACCAAAAACAATAGTTTGAAAATCATGGAAAATAACATGAGAAGCTCGTGAAGTTTCATTATAACCCTTTGTCTGATACGACATAAAGATGACAGATCCACAAAAATGTTCCTAAACGACTAAATATTTTCATTTTTCCTCTACAAAACATTGCTTTTGGCCACTCATTGGAACGAGCTCAGTGAGCTCGTTCCAATGAGGAATCATACGCCATGCTTTGGAGACCTTTTTTAAATATTAAAATTTGAATGGCGACTTTTGTGAATAGCGCGGAGTGATATGGGGGTTACGTTAGGTTAAGGGTTAAGGATCTATGGGTCAAGTCAGATTGTTTATTGATGAGACTTTGTGCTGCTTGTGGATTTTTCGTGTAATTAATTGGTGAGTGAAACCTCCACTCCACGACTGTTTATCTTTGCACTGCAAAATACAAGTCATGAAAAATAAGTTTTGAATTCGGAATAATTCAATGATCAGCTCAGTGCGCCTGTTTGTCTCTGTGTCATAAGTTGTTATTTTCCGTCAAGCCGATCGTTTGCAAAATGCTTTGTCATGGGCGTGAATTTAGCATTTGAGTGATGTAACTTCCCTTATCCACACCATTAATTTTGTCAAAAGACTTGCTGGTTTATCGGATTTTTTTAGGCCTAGGTCTATAGTCTTGGTTGACAGGAAAATGAAACGGGAGAAGATAATTTTGGAAGTTGTCAATTAGGACAATGATGTATATCCATTTTTCAAACAGTTTCCATGCTGAGTGAGAAAACACTCACGCATTACACGGGAGAGACAAGCCCATGTTATTTTTGACGAATTTACCAATATTGTTCATCGCATGTGCTGCGTCGCTAATTTCTACCTGAAATTTTATGGTCTCTCCCCCTCCAGAAAAAGCTATCAACGCCACTTTTCTGAGGCCGTGTTTGAGAACTAATAATGCGCGATTTCTTCTATTAGGCCAAATAAAAATACGTTTGGTTCTCGTGCAAATAATTTTTCAAAATAAAAGAGGTAGGGAGGCTTGTTTTTTTTTTTATTTTGTTTTTTATTTTTTGTGTTTGATAAGATGTAGAGTGATGGGTGGTCAGAAAAATTTGTTCACATGATCTTGCCTTGTTAAAATTTATGGGAGAGTGTCGCCCGGCACTCTCCCCTAAATTTTAACAAGGCTAATCCATTCAGGCTAAATAATTTCCCTTCACAGATGTTATGAAGTACATACACAGAACGACACACACGTGTGAATGGGTTAATCGATATGCACGAGTCTCGGCGTGGAAGGATAGAACGAGAGGCGACAGGCCTGGAGTTTTATCTTTCCGCGATGGCACAAGTACCATATCGATTAACCCATTCACAAGCGCGTGCCGTTTTGTGTTTATTACACGCCTTCACGTCTATAAAAAAACAATTATTAGAAGGACACTCAGCAATTCATTTGACAACTATCAACACAAAGAACACATTTTATCGCCAACCAAATTTGCGAGGGCAATCCGTGTTACTATTTCGCCCCCTGATTCCCACCGTGTTCTATGTGCCTAATGGCACATAGAACACATTGGAACTCGGGGGATGATTTTTAGCTATCGCTAGCGATTTAAACTAATTGTGGAGCAGGATTTGTAGAAAAATCCGCTTCTATTTAAAAATAGTCCGTCATGGATTTCCGTTCAACACATATGTGTGGAACAGATTTTCATTTTCCGCATGGTTTAGTGTTGCTGACGATGGGGATTACACAAAACAGGCGTGTAATAAATCAACAGAATATGAAGCCTTTAACCCTTTACCTAACATGAAAAGCAGACGACACTTGCAAAAAAAATTCTTGAATAACTAATTTTTTTCATTTTTTGTCTCAAAAACATAGGTTATGACCCCTCGTTGGAACGAGCTCGACGAGCTCGTTCCAACGAGGGGTCATAACCTATGTTTTTGAGACAAAAAATGAAAATATTTTGAAAATTAATATGCGATTTTTGAGAATAGCGCTGGCCGGCTTTGGCCGTTACGTTGGGTAAAGGGTTAAGTTCTGGCACCTGAACTTCAGAAAAATGCCCAAATTTGGACTTTCAGCACTTAACCAGTTAATAAAGAAATATGAAAAACATTTGTGTTCAATTATATTTATGCACCTTTTTCGAAAAATAAACATCATCCACGTATTATCCCTACTGGCACATAGAACACATTGGAACTCAGCAGGCGATTTTCAGCTTTCGCAAGCGATTCAAATTGTAATTGCGGTGCACGATTTGAAGAAAGTTCCAGTGAAATTTCGCTTCAATTTAAAAATAGTCCGTCAACGATTTCCGTTCCGCACATATGTGTGTAACAGATTTTCATTTTCCGCGTGGTTTAGTGTTGCCGTAGATGGGGATTACATAGAACAGGCGTGAAATAAAAAAGAATATCTCAGAATTCGTAACTGGAGGCTTTCGCAAATCGCACATAGCACATATATAACCAATGGAAGAAAAGAAAGCAGAAAGCGAAGATATCCTTGCTTT
This sequence comes from Pictodentalium vernedei, assembly GCA_031216915.1. NCBI lineage: Eukaryota > Metazoa > Mollusca > Scaphopoda > Dentaliida > Dentaliidae > Pictodentalium > Pictodentalium vernedei. The sequence continues at coordinate 103,651,206 of CM062292.1, forward strand.
TCTGTCTTCCCCAAACCCACTTATCCTAAGAATATAGCCTGCTGTTAATATATATTTCGGAGCCGATAAGCTCAGCCATCCTCATTTTTTCACAATGTGAAAATGAAATCCAAGCTGTCACACGGTGACCCCGTTTGATAGCACACCCTTGGCATGTATTGATATTCAAATCTTCGGTGCGAATACATGTAATAGGAAATTCTGTGGGCATGCGCTCCTGGAAATAAATGTCCGATCCGATTGTTCCCTTGTTACCATTGTAATCCCTATGCAACACGACTTTGTGATTGCAAACAGAACAAGCAGGCATATAGGGGTCGGTGGGGAGGTGTCTACCCCCTCCCCTAACATCATAATTTTCGATAGTTGGAAATTTCAAGGTACAAATTCCAACAGCTGGACATTCAATAATACGAATTCAATTTGCTCCTGACATATTTTTCGGTCAAAGCCAAACTGATTTTCCAATTGTCGATCAAATTCTCCAACTGCTCCAATCAGCTGACAAAATTTTCAGAAATTCCGACTCAAATCTGTGATCGGACAGGTTTTTTGTAATTCATCGTTCCGTTTCTCTTACAGTGGCAATCAGTTGGAATGGGTAGGCATTGGCTGAATAGCTGTCAGTCTATAGTCCTTCTGTAGCCTAACCAGTGCAAGGGAAACTCATGGACCTACCTGGGGAGGTGCATTTTTCTTGTAAATAAAATGGCTAGATATAAGCCAGAGAGAGGCCTCATAATCCATCTCAGGGGTTCAAAACTTAAAAAACTTTCACGAGGAAGGCCCTCCCCACCATAGAGAGGGAGATACCGCCTCTCGAACCCTCCTCCAACATGGGCCAGGGCCCCCAACCCCAGTTATAAATCTAACTGATCCCCCACCCCCTCCATTGGACCCTAAAGCTACGTCCCAGAGAACAAGGCGGTACTGGTCAAAGGCACAGATCTCGATGCAAGTCGTCTTTCGTTGGATTGGGATTGGATAAAAAAAACAACTAATATTCTGTTTTTTGTCAAGGCACAAACAAGGTCACAATAGGTGTACTAATGATTCCAGTCAGTGCGTGAAGTGTTCTGATAGTTTTTGTTGACAGTGAGTTTGCTATGACAAAAAAATCTGTCACAGATTTTTATCCTGTGAAATGCAAAATGATAATGTCAGTTTGTTTTCGGGATATCCAACACAATCTGATTCTATTTATCCGTTAAAAATAAGGAGGCCAACCAGTCGATCACAAATAACTCAGTTCAAATTGTCATTTAAAGCCAACAGAAAAACGGAAAGGATGTTTAAATTTGTTATTATTTGGAAATGTTAAAAACAATATTGGAGTCAGAGATTTACACTCTGTTGGGTGGGTCTTGTGAAACTGTCCCACTCCCACCACCCCTAAAACACTTTACCTCGTTAGGCACTTGACGGACACAGTATTATTGTATGAAAGTATACCCAGTCCAAGCGGTATGTTTATTCTATTGCACAGTTAGACGCAAATCCGAAGGAGAAATACATGGTCCGAGATAGCTGGGGTTGAAGGAGAAATACTTGGTTCGAGATAGCTGGGGTTTGGAGAAATACATGGTTCGAGATAGCTGGGGTTTGAAGGAGAAATACATGGTTCGAGATAGCTGGGGTTTGAAAGAGAAATACATGGTTCGAGATAGCTGGGGTTTGGAGAAATACATGATTCAAGATTGCTGGGGTTCGGAGAAATACATGGTTCGAGTTAGCTGCACGGAAACCCGAGCTTCCCAGGGAATCTTACATATTAACAAGAGGCTCTAAAGAGCCTGTAATCGCTCACCTGGCAGAAATACATATCCCTCAGTTATTCTAATCAAACTCAAAGAATGCAGCTGGCTGCCATGCTCCTTCATCTGAGCGAAACAGAATGATGATTGTATTCAGAGGACTCTCCATACATTATTTGTGACAAGTTTGGTTCACACTGGCCAAGTAGTTCCACAGATCAGAAGATGAAAATTTGATTTCCCATAGGGTTTCTATGGTAACTATAAGCCGCAACCAATCAACATTAAATGGGGTCCGTTGGTAGAAGGTGTCCCAGTTATCAACCATGTGAAGTTTCAAAATATTTTGCCTTGTAGTTTCAGAGGAGCAGATTTTTGAAAATTCACCAATCAGAATCAAAGAATCCCTCTGGCAGCCATGTTTTTCATCTGACGGGAACAAAATGAGGATCATTGTTAGATGACCCCACCCCCCCCCCCCCTCCTCACAGACCATTTCTGCCATGTTTGGATCACGTCGGCTCAGCAGTTCCAGAGAAGAAGATAAAAATGTGAAAAGCTTACGGACGACGACAGACGTCAAGTGATGGCAATAGCTCACATGGCCTTTTGGGCCAGGTGAGCTGAAGAGGGCGTGACAACTCCGATTGTTCCAAAATTCCCCAAGGGCACAGAACTGTGATAGATATTTGATAAATTGGTTATAAGTTTGTCAATTCGGTGATTATAGACACCTTGTTTAACCCTTTACCTAACCTGAAAAGCAGACGACACTTGCAAAAATAATTCTTGAATAACTAATTTTTTTCATTTTTTGTCTCAAAAACATAGGTTATAACCCCTCGTTGGAACGAGCTCGTTCCAACGAGGGGTCATAACCTATGTTTTTGAGACAAAAAATGAAAAAAATAATGAAAATTAATTGGCGATTTTTGAGAATAGCGCTGGCCGGTTTTGGCCGTTACGTTAGGTAAAGGGTTAAACAGTTGGCCAAAAGCTTATGCAAGTGCACACTACAGCAGTTGGGTGAAACTTAACGTTATAGTGGGGAAACACCCAGCCCCCACCCCAATATCTGAAGATGGTTATGGCCCTGGTTGGAGTGTGTCATAATCCACCCTACACCCCATCCCATTTCAACACATGTGTAGCCTGAGAGTGTTTGCGTAAAGGGCATTATCCTTGTATGTTCAAAAATAAAAAGAGCGACGTGTAAGTTATAAAAAATTCAAATGCAGTTGGTTGAAAACTGTCGTGCTATTTATCCCATACACAACCCTCCTTAATGCTTACATTAACAAAGCAAGCCCACGCCAAGTTAGAATACCTCAGAAAGCCCTAATTTATAATTCATAACTTTTTATCAGTTTTATTGGGTTACATGAACTGCATAAACTTCCTGCTGCCTTCACACCTCCTCACAAAGCACGACGCTAACTTAACAATTAAGGGTTCGTCGTTCAATTTCTTCTTTCATACAAAACAACCTCAGAGGTCAATGATATTATAAATATTCAGTATGCACACTTTTCATTCCTTTACGTAATATAAATTGTAAACTGCCACAAATTCAAACGGGCCTGTACTGCACTCCATAATAGCTTGCTGTTTTTATGCCTCTTTTCTTCCTAAGCATAATGCGTCACCGTGATGAGTTGACGGTGACATGGTTTGAGGTTTGGGGCTCGGAGTTAATGTTCAACCGAGACACCCTCTGTGTCTCGGTTGAACATAAGCTCAGAGCCGCAAACCTCAGACCATATCATCGTCAAGTCATCACAATAATGTATGTTCCAATAAACCGCAGCCAAAGCTCAAAACCCACATCGTGAAATGAATATGGCAACTTTTAACGATACCAAGTTTAGTAAATAAACCTTTTACCCTGGACTTCACTGGACAAATAAAAAAAATCAGATCGAGGTCACTCCATCTCAGTTGAAACCGTTAAACTGAATTGTAATTTGAACATTTCATTCGGAACATCGTCTGCTTCAAGTGTGAAATATCTTGAAAAATGAAGCAGTTTAAAAGTCACCTCGTTGATGAAAAAGTTGCGAAACAGGTAATCTCATTTCAAATATTTTGCGCCTTGACGTCAAACGAAAACATGTTCTACAAGAGCCGCAAACATGGAAAAAACTATGCACGCTCTCGTCCAATCAGAGGGAGAGGATTTTAGTCTTATTGGAAGATGGATTAAACTTTTCGTTGGAAAGAGTTTGACGTCCGTGTTCCAAACTGGGGATTGTAAACAATGCCTCGGAACAAATTGAAAAAGTGCGAGAGCATTTCAGGCATTTTCTACATACACTTTGGGGCGTTCTCTTTTCTGTTTTCCACAGAGTTAACATCTTCAACCTTACTCCAATATGAGAGTGTACACGGAACAGGCAGCCACAGATCCACGGGGACGCGCATTCGAGTTAATTGTACAGATTTTCACTTTTACACCAGGAATAGTCGAATGCACTCCTAAACCATTGTTTTACAAATGAGAAGAATAAGATAAACATAACCCAGGCGCGTTGTCGGGGGGGTGGGGGGGGTGGGGTGGGGGGGGGCGAGACGGGTGCCAACGCACCTCCCATAAAATTGGAGTCCCACTCGAGTGACAATCTCCCATTTGTGATTTGAAAAGTTTGATAAAATGGGGTGGCATCAGTTACCTCGATACATCGTTCTCTCTGTGGAATAGCACATAGATGTTCTCGTTTTCGTGTAGTTTCTATGAAATGCCAAGGCTCTACTTTGTTGCTTTATACAGACTCAGCTAAAAAGTATCAAAGAGCCTAGGCATTTCACGGAAACTGGTTGCATGGTGCTGATGATGGAGGCACTTCATGTTACACAGAGCTTATCGCTGTTTAATTTCTGTCAGAATCACATATTTATTTATTATTTATTGGTGTTTAAGGTCACATATTTCTGCACAATGGCTCATCATGACCACGACAACTTTACGGGTGGAGAAAGCCGGGGTACCCGGAGAGACCCACCGAGCAACTGCGAGCAACTGTCAGCTCATCAGCATACTAACTCCACACAAGCAGGGTTAGCATTGGTTGAAGACATGTGCACCATCGACGTGCAGTACGCCTTAGTACACAATGCAACAGTGCTCCCAAGTGGGCAGTGTGTGTGTGTGTGTGTGGGGGGGGGGGGGGGGGGGGGGTGAAGTGTCTTTCCCAAGGACACAGCGCAGTTGCCGTAGGTGTGATTCGGACCGAAGATCTCTCGGCTTGCAGCCTGTACCTCTAACCATTGAGCCACCGCGCCCCCTGTCAGAATCATTATATTAACACTTTGCCCAACGTAACGGGAAAAGCCGGCCAGCGCTATTCACAAAAAAACACCATTCAATTTTCATTATTTTTTTCATTTTTTGTCTCGAAAACATAGCTTATGACCCCTCATTGGAACGAGCATGTTGAGCTCGTTCCAATGAGGGGTCATAAGCTATGTTTTTGAAGCAAAAAATAAAAACAATTGTTATTCAAGAATTTGTTGTCTGCCTTTCGTGGTAGGTAAAGGGTTAACACAGAATTATATCTATAAGTATAATATATATCTGGAAAATAAAATATGTCTATCAACTTTATTGATCTATTTTGTATGTAATTTTTGTATGTAATTTTTCACATTCAATAGTACAAAAGTGCATATATTTTAGAAACTAAATTTCACATAATAGTTTCGCAGATGCTTCTGCCAATCTTCATTTGGTACTTATTTTTAAAACTTCCCATCGTTGATCCCCACTTGGCGCGCTCCCCCTCCCCACACCCCAACAAATGTCCTACCCCCCCCCCCCCCCCTTCCCCCCTCCCGCGCCTCCTGTAAACATGTTGGAGGAGTTTACCCTGAATGAATCCCGTTTCTCCCATTACCCTGGATGAATCCCATTTTTCCGACAGACGTATGAGGGGCCGACTGGTATCCACCAGCTTGACGGAAGTACTTACGTGAGGAGACTAGGACCTGTAGTTGACGTGCACGGGGTCTCCATACCCATTTACTTTTAGATCATCGTCTATATAGAAGACTGATCATCATATTTCATCAATAATTTCCCTGGCTTGCAAAAAATCGAGCCAAGTCAGCCGAATATAATAACGGAAAACGTTTTCGGAATTAATGTGACTGAAGTTCTAAAAGGTGCTTTTTCAGAGACAAAATAATCGAAGCAGCAGTTAGTTGAGTTCTCGACAAAAAATGATAATTTTGAAAGTAATCATTGTTTTGAAAGCAATAATTGTAGCAACTAGTGGTCTAGTGAGATACGCGTATTGAATGATATCAAGAAGTGAAATACGGTAAATTATCGTGAACTCCACCCCTGTGAGTTATATTATATCTTGAAGTCATCCATCATGTTTGACAAATCCCATTACAAATGTTAATCCAATCGCTATGTGTTTTTTACCGGTCTGATAAAGAGACAACTGAATCAGCTGTTTAAAAAACAGTGTCATTGAAACAAAATAACATTTTCAGCTTTCTGGACGCAATCGAACTTAATAATATTTCACCATGGATCCCATTTATTAACCCTTTATCTAACGAATCGAACACACCCCTCCGTATAATTTACAACTGAGCAGTTAGTTGAATTCTTTTTATTAAATTTCAACAAAACCATATTATGTGACCCCCTGATTGGAACGAGCTTGTCGAGCTCGTTCCATTGAAGGGTCACATAATATGGTTTTGTTGAACTTATATAAAAAATAACATTTTTTTATAATGTGTGTCTTGGGAAAAGGGTTAACAAGACAGCTCCATTCAGAGTTTCTAAGACGAAGCGCTAAGTTCCAGATACAAGTGGGAATGGTGGGTCTCAATAGCATAAATTTGAAACAACCTGCATAGGCAATTTGCACTTCTGTCGTCTTAAACTCGGTCTCTTTCTCGATTGGGTCACGATATAATCGGATCTGGTTGAGACGCACGTACAGATCATGAATAACATACTGAAAAACTGAGCTCCGTTCCAGAAAAGAAAATGAAATAGTACCTAAGATGTAATGCATTTGTGAGGAGAAAAGTGGATAGTGAATTTCGACCGGTTTGAAATCGTGTGACATGCGCACTTCTCGTCAGATCACCGAAGTTAATCAACGTCGAGCCCGGTTAGTCCTTGGATAGGTGACTGTCTGAGCGATCGATTCGGACTCCCGCGTTGTGTCTTTGGGCAAGGCACTTCACCCCGATTGTCGACATGGGGGCATGATGACGGCGTGTACTAAGACGTACTGCACGTCGATGGTGCGCGTGTCTTCAACCAATCTAACCCTGTATGTGCTGCAGTGCGGAGTTACGATGTTGGGAACTGGCAGCTGCTCGGTGGTTCTCACGGGGTTCTCCGGCTTCCTCCGCCTGTAAAACTGTCACCGATACGATATGACCTTGGCTGTTAATGTGTCGTTAAACCTTAATAAAGATAAGATAAAGGACTAGGTGATAAAACTCATCATTAGCAAAATTTTAATTAATGAAGCACCGGGTTGTACCCGGTGCTTCATTAATTAAAATTTTGATAACTATTCCTATAATTAGTGTTTGGAAACTAATATTATGGAGTCTGTGGAAATATTGCCCACACATGGTAAGAGACCAGTCCATGATAGCCGTATTGTACCTACATATGAGGTAGTAATTATCATAAGAATTAATCTGTTCAAGGCTCTAAGGGTTAAAAAGTTAACAAAACAAAAAAATACCAGGAAAACCCGGTATGGTTTCTACTAAAATAGTATCGTAGTTCTGAAGCTATTGGATAAACAAATATTCATAGTAAAAGTCACTATCACAGCCTTTGTTGTAAACATATTGCAAAGATATATCAAAGTAAATTTATCTCTTGATTTGTCTATGCAATTTTAGGATTATGCACAGTCAGACAAAAGCCGTTACAATTAACCTGTCAAACAAAGAGGATGAACAATCCACTTGAAAATAGCTGGTCTGAAGGAAGAAAAGACGTCCATGTTAAATGACAAAGTAATACACCAGCTTAGAAAGCGTTTCTCTGTTGGGTCATGTGTGCATAAATATTTCAATAACTTCACTTGAATTTTCTAGTTTTTCTTTCAAATAGTGTGGACCCTAAATGCGTAAAATTAAGGATGGATGAAGTAGAGAATCGGACAGTGGCAGCCTCGCAACTATCTTAAGGTCTTCCCCACACAACACAAACAAGTTATACCCATCATATTCAGTACAAGATGGCCGAGCGCAGACCACAGACCAGCAGTTGTTTTGTGATAATACAGAAACGTGATTCAGCACAAAATTTTAGTTTATTGACAGTAAAAAGAAAAAACCCTCATAGATGGTTCAACTGGAAAACCAGAGATCAAACTTCTGTTTTCTGCTGAAGAAGTGCTCTGGAAACCTGTGTCCGTAGTATGCAATTTCACCACCGCATGGTTAAGGTGAATTGCAGTACACAAAAAGCACATCCCCAGTAACCCATAACAAACTGTTGAAACAAAGAAGCATCTGTTCGGGTGGCCAGCGGCGACCAGAATGACTGTTTCCACCTGACCGCGCCTGCGTCAAACAACTTAGCACGGACTATAACAACAATTCACAAATACAACAATTCACACCACTCGATTAACCCCGCAACTGCAACTATGTACGTTACTACGTGCCGAGAAGACATTATTTTTCCGCTATATGTCCAAAACGCGGAAAACGTGTAATATTGAGGCGTAGGCTGCACAACCATAACACGAACTTGCTTCTACACATAAGTATGCTTTCGGTGAGCTTTTCAGACACGGTGTCTAGAATAACCAAAATTAGTCGTGGCAAAAGGCAGTACAATGGTAAAGGCTGAGGCAAACTGTCGTGATTTTACCACAACATTGACGAATGGCATACACAATTTTGTGAACAAAATGGAAGACCCAGGGGCGCCGGAGGCAGGGGACAGCTGCCCCTTGCCGTGAGGTTAGTGGGCAGTGAAGGCAGTGTACGCCTTTTTAACCAGACGTGCAATAATGGAAAAGACTTTACTTTCCGAGAACTGTAACTGAGAAACTCTCGAGCATTCGTTCTTGACGTATTTTGCACTTGGAAAGATTGTGAGAACACGATTCGAAAATGTTCGAATCAAGACGACAGGAATCGAACGAATCGAATCACCGAAATTATGTCGAATCGAATTTCTAAGCACCGCAGGGCTCAAAAACAAATCCTGACTTTGTCACCTCCTAAAGTAATCTAGCATTCTACCAGAAAAAAAAAACTGTAGCAAAATTCCCTTCGGCATTACTCGTCCTGCAAGCATTGTGTCCCAGTCCCAACTCCGATTGTTGTACCCTTCCCAGCGTACACCTACACACTTAGGTACAAACCCGAACGCTCACTGGTTTTGTACGGCGGGACGGCGTGTGGAGAGCCTCTTCAACCTTCTCTAACTGTATAATTTGGTTTCATGTCCGGGCGAAACAAAGGAGCAAAAGGTCAAAGTTCTGGGTTAGCACCGCTTGTGCTTCCTTCCATTTTCTCTGACTGGTAGGGGTTCTGTAGGAAAGACTAACGTTGTTGGTGTAGTTGGTTTCGCAGGCGATGTTGGTGAGTTGGGGACTGTTCGGGGCAATAGGGTCTAGTCCTTGGTGAGGCTTCTGATGTTTGGACTGTAGAGTTGTTGGTTTTGGGCCGAATATTCTCCTCAAGTCGTAGGCATGGTTGGAGTTCTTCGGTGTCACTCTTGCAGAGAGCGTAGACATTGGGGAATTTTAGGCACAACGCACATTATTGTTCCTTCTAAATCACGTTCATTGCTACACCCATGGTGGCGATCCAGTACCTATCAAATTAATAAAGATGACATTCTTTCCGCCACCAATTGCTACAATGCAAGTGAGATGGATTAAGTATATGTTTGAAGAGAAATAAAATATTATTTGAAGAGTAAACAAAAGGAACGATATCTTTCTATAGGTATTAACAAATCCCAATGAGAACGAGCCTTTGATTTTCAGATGTTTATGACTAATATATCTTAGTAATAGAAAGAATTTAATTACGTCGAAATGGCACGGTCGTAAATTCGACAATAAGCGACACACAGGTCCTCGAATTTCAGCAAACAGTCGCATTACAAAAGAGATTACTGCTAATAGAAATATAACCGTAGACACCTATAAATTATTTCTATCACAGTTCTCTGTTCACGAATCACCAAATATCTTAACAATAATGACCATCGTATCAGCGACACATGGGTGGTACTCGACTTTAAGCAAACGGACTCACTGCGACGTTGAACTCTATTGAAAGTATCATACCTGTAAAACCGAGTACATATCCTTTATGTGCCTAATGCATTCGATACTTTCAAAGATGTTTTATCAAATTCGAAGCTTTCTTTTTCCACCTGCTTTACTTTGGTTTCCAGTCCGTGAGAGTCAATTTTTAAGGTAGACTAATCAATATCTTCAACCTGCAGCCGAACGGCTGCAGGTTAAAGATATTAATTGGTCTACTCCGTATGATAAATCAACAGCCTTCTCGTATAATGAAGATAAACCAAATATCACTTCCTCTGTTTTGCTACAAGATCGAATAAATATTGGACGCCATTGATAAAGTAGTTTGATACGGTATTTTCACGGCAATGTGTTACGGAAGAGGTATTGGTGGTTGTGACCCAGTGGTTGCTGAGTTGGACTTCAAACCGAAAAGTCCAGGGTGCGATCCCCGCCTGGGGTAACTGTGTTGTGTCCTTGGGTAAGACACTTAATTCCGATTGCTCACGTGTGGGCACGGTGGCGCTGTGTATTAACTCTTTTGGCGCGACAGGCGACTAAAGTCGACAGACCGCGGAAAGGAACTGCAGTAGTCATTTTAGGCAACTGTGTGTGTCCATTTCCAAGTGATTTTAACCCTTTACCCAACGCAGACGATATCAAAATTTATTATTTTAAATAACATTTTTTCAAATTTTTTAAAACATTTCAACAAATAATATTTTTTCAACTGCTGAAGTTGCATATTAAGCGGAGGGGGGAATGCGGCCGATTCGTTGGATAAAGGGTAAACATACGTATTACTATGTTTCATGCATCATTTATGTCCTATCCATGAGCAACGATATCGTCCCTTGAAAGTATAAATGTGCCATTTAAATATATACAGGAAATCATTTGAAAAACTGTCAATGAGATCATTAGAACATCTTTTAAAATAATAATGCTTTAGTCTAACAACCTATACTTTCCTGGTGAATATTAGGCTCTAAGAATTCTGTTTCTCAGATTATTCCGCGCCAAAAGAGTTAAGGCGTAATGCACGTCGATGGTGCACTTGTCGTCAACCAATGCTAACCCTGCTTGTGTGAAGTTAGTACGCTGGGGAGTCTGGCAGTTGCTCGCCGTTTCTCGGTAGTTTTCTCCAGGTACTCCGGCTTCCTCCACTCGAAAAATGTCCTATACGAGGTGACTCTGGGTATCGAGAGTGCCATTAAATCCCAATAAATAAATAGTACCGGTAGTTGGTTTCCAGTACTTTTACCGTATTTTAACGGTAATATTTTACAGTATACAAATGGGGTGACAACATTTGTTTTTGAGAATAGTAAAATACTATCGTGGGGAAATATGTGTCAAAACACATGGAATTTCAAATGTGGCCGGTAAGATTTCTTCAAGACATTAACATGTCGGTGCCCTATTAATATTTCAACATTTTTTCACACCCATCCATCAAGGCTCAATAAAAATGTCATTGATATAAAATCTTCACCTCGAGAAAACATTTTCTACACGCTTTTATACCCAGGAGACAACTTACTACGATCATTTTTTAACACATTGATCGAGTGAAAACTCATTTTATTCTGGATACGATTGCAATAGCAGTCCAGCATAGCCGCATCAAGAATTTTAATATCATGTTCTCGAAGCACTTTCGATGTCTAGTCCACCAGGAATTCTCATACAAAAAGCCAAATATTTGAAGCTAAAATTGAGAATACGTCGTTATTTCACTTTCAGCAAACTGACAGAATATTTTACTGATGATTCAGTTGTATTATGCGATGGATTCTATGCTTACAAAAGCGTAAATGTTTTACCCAGGCTGCAATGTTTTCCTCGCGGAAAGTCTCATCAAATTTCGCTTTCAACTCCAAATATATGGGAAGAGCAATTTACCGCACAGGAATGCTCTAAAAACATTACAGTTCGTCCACCGAGGACTGGTCGCTTTCCACAGGTGGGCAATATTTCCACGGACGCAATAGTATTAGATTCCAAACACAAATTACAGGAATAATCATCAAAAAATTAATTAATGAAGCACCGGGTACAACCCGGTGCTTCATTAATTACAATTTTACTGATGATGATTTTCAATATCTGGTAAACGCATGCGTGGACGTCACTGCCCACGCGTGGATTACAACCACTCCGCGGCGACTGTGCTGTAGTTATGTTGCCATGTTAAATTTGGCTCTAAATTTCACGTCTCTGAAAACTACAGGTTGAAAGAAGGGCATGGGTTTTAAAGGGCTCAGCCTGAAAGCCCCAGCGCAATGGGTTATTCTGGTTAGACTGGCACAACGTGTTATTAGGCTTGTGACCCACAATGCAGGGTAGCATGGTAGCCTCACCAATTTCACTTTCTGGGGACCTCATTCTGGAGATGACATTTTGCTTATTTCCAGGCCTGGTGATGGGTAAACAAATTATGGACAACTACTGACATACGAGTCTTTAGAAACAGTGTGACAAAAAAACAAGTTCATTATTTGATCAAGTTATGTTTTTCCAAGCAATACAACTGTAATTTTAACACATAGAGCACATCGTTTCGAATTAATGCAATCATCTGCGTTGAATACATAGTTGATGAATTACCATTGGTATTAATTCAAAAGGCATTTTAGAGTAACCAGAAGGATTTGATTAATTCTCGCTGTCGGCTACAGAATAATGAGAATCGCATAGTCGTGTCTCGTAAACGAAAACCATGTCTAAACGGATTACTGGGGTGTTTTCCATAATGTCCTTAATTCTCAACAAAAGTTCATTCTCATGCTGGAAACATTATCATCTAAACGAGAGGTAATTCACCCAAAGCATAGTACAATTATTGTTATTTACCAGTTTATTAAGTACATTTTATGTTCAAGTGAGCACTCGGTGGTGTTGTTGTAGTTGGAAAATTGCTGATTTTGGTCAAGGCTAGTTGTGTTTAACCCCTTGCACTCTGGTGATGGAAGAATTTTCTCCAATCACTCTGTTTTTCTCTTGCTTAACTATGAATTTAACCAATTATACCTCGTTTGACAGTTGAAATTTTCAACACCATTTGCTGGACTTGACCCTCAAAGGGCGTTGATCAGCTGGCCCCGTAACAGAATGCCCCAGTGCCCGAAACGTCTCCCGCCGTCCTGAGCTGCCCAATTTATAGAAGATTTCCACCCCATGCATTGGTTCTGGATCCTATTGTACCAGTATGAGTAAGGCAGAACTTTGTACCGCAGTAACGAAGCACTGCCCCACTTCCCGGAGTTTCCACCGCGTGATATCTGAACCTTCATCGAGACTTGGAGAATATAAACTAGGGATCTGGTGAGAATATCGTCCTTTGCGCGCATTAAGGCGCCATTTGCAATGTTAAACAATGGAGATGCCTCCATGTTGCTCTCTAGAGACGATACAGACCACTCCAACTAGGGCTGCACGGTTCTCGAAACTGAATACCTATATCGGTGTTCAAAAGAATACCGCGGTATACCGGTATATCGAAGGACTGTTCAGATATCTAAATATACGTATCATAATCGGGACTTGATCCATCACAATCGGAACAAATCAGCATGCCTTGATGATACAGTTCGAACAACCCTTTACCCAACACAGACGATATCAAAATTGATTTTTTAAAATGTAGTTTATCGAATTTTAAAAAAAATTTCAACAAAAATGGAAAATTGAATTGTGGGTAAATAAATAATGACGATAAACCTATATTTTTGCAATTATAACGGTACTGAATCGATACTGGTTTGAATACCGGTATGTATCGGTTTATCGATATATCGTGCAGCCCTAACCCAACTCCAACCCCATCCAGAATGTGGAACGGAGATATCTTCTCCGCTCACCCACCCCTCAGTACTGAGGACATGTACGGAATAGATGTAGACATATACATTATTTGAGAATTATGATATATACATAGCGTATGTATCTTGTCATAAAAATCGACTTTCGATAAAATTATCTCCCTTGAAATTATTAGACTGGTGATGACATCAGTAGAAATTAAAGCGAAGTTTCACTTTGTTACCTTTAATAAACGATAGCAACAGACAGCTCTCGAAACTGTCTGTTGTTTTCGTTTATTAAAGGTTACAAAAGGAAACTTGGCTTTTTATGGCAAACTAATTAAAAGCAACTAAGAAAATGTACGCTTGAATTTTTGTTTAACGAATGGGTTGTTGCAGTAATTTTCAAGTGTTTGTTCTTCCCAGGAAAAGCATTAGCAAATCTTACCCCCATAGACTTTTATATTAATGGAAAGGTTAGTGCCTGTACGATATGTTACGATGCTAACTCTGCTAATATAATGAACACAAAATAGTTCCAGAACATCAAAAGATGGTGAAAGCGCCATTTTCTTATTTTAAATGGGTTTAACCCTTTACCCAACGCAGACGATATCAAAATTATTATTTTAAATATTTTTTTTTAATTTTTCAAAATATTTCAACAAAACCATATCATGTGACCCATCGTTGGAACGAGCTCGAGGAGCTCGTTCCGACGAGGGGCCACATGATATGGTTTTGTTGAAATTTTTTGAAAAATAATATTTTTTCAACTACTGAATTTGCATATTACGCGGACGGATGCGGGCGATTCGTTGGGTAAGGGTTAACCCTTTACCTAACGTAACGGCCAAAACCGGCCAGCGCTATTCTCAAAAATCGCCAATTAATTTTCATTATTTTTTTCATTTTTTGTCTCAAAAACATAGGTTATGACCCCTCGTTGGAACGAGCTCGTCGAGCTCGTTCCAACGAGGGGTCATAACCTATGTTTTTGAGACAAAAAATGAAAAAATTAGTTATTCAAGAATTATGTTTGCAAGTGTCGTCTGCTTTTCAGGTTAGGTAAAGGGTTAAACAGAGAATAATAGTCAAACGTTCAAATCGATTTGTGGAAAAAATGTTAAAAAGTCAGCTTCTGTATCGTTATACCACCTGAAGTTTGGGAAGCATACATCGATGCTACAACTTCGCTAACATTTCGGAATTTGAATTTTTATATCAACTTCCTATACCTTTCGTGTTATTTATATTTATATTTATGTATTGGTGTTTAAGGTCACATATTTATGCACAATGGCTAATCATGACCGTGGCAGTTTTACGGATGGAGAAAGCCGGAGCACCCGGAGAGAACCACCGAGCAACGACGAGCAGCTGTCAGCTCTCCAACATCGTAACTCTGAACTCTGCACCGCAGCACAGGCAGGGTTAGATTGGTTGAGGACATGCGCACCATCGACGTGCAGTACGCCTCAGTACACAGCGTCATCGTGCCCCCATGTAGGCAATCGGGGTGAAGTGTCTTGCCCAAGGACAAAACGCGGTTGCCGCAGGTGGGATTCGAACCGAGGACCTCTCGGCTTGCAGCCTGCACCTCTACCAACTGAGCCACCGCGCCCCCACCTTTCGTGTTAAATTTACTGACAATGTTAGAAAACTAAGGGGAGCTAACTTTCCCGTAAATCTCTTCCAATGTCGAAAATTGTCAGTCATGTTTGTACAAACAGTCAAGCTACTCTCCTTTGTCCTGAATGCAGCGCGGCGTCCGTGGACTGGTCAATTTCTATGGGCGGGCAATATTTCCACAGACGCAATATTAGATTCCCAACATTAATTATAGAAATACAACCCGGTGATTCATTAATTAAAATTTTGCTACTGATGATTTTTATTACCTGGTAAACGCATGCGTGGACATCACTGTCTACGTGTGGATTACGGCGACTGTACTGTGGAAATAATTACAGCAGCGTTCTTTCTCCGGGAGGTCAGGGTAATTAGAATAAAACATGATTTGAGTAAGTTGGCATCTAGTTCTCCATGCCATTGAGAACCTCATTGTTTATTTTCTCCATATCTTCATACTTACAACGTCAATCAACGAGTTACTGGTGGTAACAGGTGAAAAACCAAAACAAATAAGTCTGTTAATCAATGATGGATCCAAAACAAGGGATCCTAATTGACCGTTCTCATTTTCCGTCTCTCGAATATAGGAAATACATCATTATCCCCAGCTGCGCAGGGAGGGGTGAGGAGGCATATAAGGAGGCAAGTGTCTCTCGGTTTTCAGGTTTATTGCTACCAGAAACACTCACGGAGGGGTGTTTGCATCCAAGGAACAAGTCGTGTTCTATGGAAAACAATAAACAGTAAAAGCAGTTTCAAGACAGAGCTGATAGCTTGCGTCTTTTCACATGTTCACGTGATCTGAGCGCCACATTCTGGTGAAAACGCCATTGAACGAATGCTTCAACAGGGGCGGACTGGGTCCAAACAAATTGCTTGAAAACGTGCCATGGGGGGTCCCGGATCCGGACAAAGAATTTTCGAACCGAAAGAACGCCGCTTTCTTGCAACTGAGCAATCAATGGCTGTCCACATAGAGGATATTTTCGATGGCATGTTTGTATCATCCTTGTCGCTCACTTGGCAAAAATGGTTGCACCAAAGGGGGCCCCGGACTCATCAGGCCGACCATAGTTCGACTCAATTGGGAGAAAATTTCGATTTTTCAAACCGAAAGAACGTTGTTTCCTTGCATCTGACCGATCAATGACAGACTAGACTGCTGGCAATGGTCAATGGCAGTCCACATTGAGGGCATTTCGAAAAACCGACAGTCCATGCAATCAGATCAATTTCGCTTTTTGGTCATTTTCACGAAACTTAAAGAGCGAACAGATGATGGTCTGCGTAAATTTGGGGAGC
Organism: Pictodentalium vernedei; assembly: GCA_031216915.1. Classification (NCBI taxonomy): domain Eukaryota; kingdom Metazoa; phylum Mollusca; class Scaphopoda; order Dentaliida; family Dentaliidae; genus Pictodentalium; species Pictodentalium vernedei. The sequence goes on from CM062292.1 coordinate 103,667,967, forward strand.
CTTGGGTGGCTCCCAACAGGGGGACCACTGGGACATTTCCAGGTGGACTATGCGGCCAGCCAGCCTCTGTGCTTCAGTGACACTCCAGCCACTCATAAGGGGTCGTATTACGTATTCAGCCAATATCTTGTAAGCATGTGGTCAAGCACGAATCTGGATCTCAGATTTACGACATGGTGGAAAGGAGTTAAAATTTTCCGGTGGTGTTCCCCCGGCTCGTTGACCGTTGGTACCATCTTGAAAAATCTAACTGAATATAATTCTTTAACCATTTGCCTTACGAGTCAGCCGCACCCTCCCACGAAGTTTCAAATTAAGCAGTTGAAAATGAGAAGTTTCTAAATATTTCAACAAAACCATATCATGTCGTCCCCTCATTGGAACGAGGTCGTTCCACTGAGGAGGTCACATAATATAGTCTTTTTTAATTTTTGAAAATTTTGTTTTTTTAAATAATTAAAATAAAGAATTTTTATACTGTGTGTGTTAGGGGATGGTTAAAAAGCTTAAGGTCATTTTTTATCAAATTAGCGGCTCTCAGAGAAAATTGAGCGACCCCTCAATTTTTCCGACGGACAACAAAATTTTCCGACAGACATGGTCATTTGGTATGGGGGTGAACCGCCACGACACACCCACTAGCGTCGGGCCCGCATTCAGTTACGAGTAAGAACGACTCGTGGGTACATAAACTGCAAAACCGACTGGTTTCTCTCTCTCTCTGGCAGCGTGCAAACATTTGTATTAGGTGTCATCGCTCCTGGGAACACGGTACCCAGACGCAGGTATTTCTTAACCCCTTAAACCCACGTTCCCTGGAATGGTATCGCCTTTGTGTACATTTACAGTGAGATGGGTCAGTCCAATATCAATATACAGGGAGGATAAAAATAATAAGTTATTATTTTATCATCAATGCCCCGTGTATAGACCTCTTATAATAACACAAAAATGGGATGGAATTATGTATTTGACCAAAGTCGATTTTGGGAGTTCAAAGGGTTAACTGATTAAATGGTTAAGTGCCGGGAGCCCAAATTTCGATTTCTAAACAGTGTAGTTGCCAGGATAATATTACAATATCTTAATATTAGCAGCTAGAAGAAAATAATATCTTGTCAATGTGGTTTGGATTTGCTTTATTATAATTTATTGGAGAGTGACTATATGTACACTCCAAAGCTCTGTAACAAAACAACAATCATCGACAAATGAACTGTGATTCAAAAAAAAATCTAGCACCCTACCAGGTTGTTATTTTATGGGGGTTTAAGGACACTTTCAACAGCCCGGACCACGTGTCGGACAGTTTCAGGGGTGGAAGAAGCCGGAGTACCCGGGGAGAACTATTGAGCAGCGGCAAGCAATTGTCAGACTCTCCAAGTTACGAAGTTTGCACAAGCATAGTTAGTAGCGTTTGAAGTGCAACATCGACGTGCAGTACACTTAAGTACACAGCGCCACCGTGCTCCAAAGTGGGCAATCGGGCAGAGGCGTACTGGCCATATGGTCTACCGGTGTACCGTGAGAATTCCCGGTGGGCCACCTATTGGGGGGTCCCCCTGAGGCCCCCAAAATTGATTCAGCCTAACACGTGTTGGTGCATGAAATTTTGTGAAAATGACAAACAGGCTAAATGGATCCGATTGCATTGACTGTTGGTATATCGAAATGCCATTGGCAGTCCACATAGAGACATTTCGATATACCAGCAGTCTAGGCTGCATTTGATCGCTCAGAAACAGCGTTCTGTCTGTTTAAAAAATCAAAGTTTTCTACCATCGGGTCGAACTATGGTCGGCTCGATGAGTCCATCCCTCCCCCCCCCCTCCCCCCAGGTGCAACCATTTTTATTCTAATGAGTGACGATGACGTAAAAATGCCATCGAAATGTCCTCTGAAGTCTGTATGGACTGCAATTGACCGCCCAGATGCAGGGAAGCAGCGCGTTCTTTCAGTTCGAAAAATCAATATTTTCTCAGGTTCCCTCTCGGTACATTTCCCGGTACCTTTTCTTGGACCAGTCCGCCCCTGCAATCGGGACCTAGTGTCATCTCTATCAGTAAATGACGTCTGTACGTAAGCTTATTAAGTGAGAACTGAGAAACAATAGTTGGTTTTGTGAGAGCAAAGTAACAAATTTTGTCAAGTTTTGTTGAAGTGTAACAGGTGAAGCGGCAACTGGATCGATGCCGAGTGCATTCCACACAGCTGGTCTCCGTGTTGACAGCTGTTGCATATGATAAATCCTGTTTGAAAAGGGGTCTCTCACCTTGAATTGTTAATTTTGTTTCTCTCTCAAATAAACAAAAAAGACAGTATTCATAGCTCGTATCACGGATAACAGATTAAAAGTATTGTTGGTTTTGAATTTTTATTCTTTTATTCAACCTCTGGGTTTCAATTCAACTTATTGACAATAGAATGCAAATCGTTGTACGGAGATTAACCCTTTTAAGTCCGCTTCCCTGACGTGCCAGGTTATTTTTTTCAATTTATAAGATTAGATACATGTCCATTACCACGACCATGTGCATGTCCTGTAATTTATATCAGATTCGAGGTCGTGTTTACAATCGGATCGCAACGATCCCGTCAGGGCGAGTTGCGATCCGGTTGTAAACACGACCGAGACTTAGGGCCCTACGAAGCTTCAAGAATGTAAACACGACCGGGACTTTGAGCCCTACGAAGCTTCAAGAATGTAAACACGACCGGGACTTTGGTCCCTACGAAGCTTCAAGAATGTAAACACGACCGAGACATAGGGCCTTACGAAGCTTCAAGAATGTAAACACGACCGAGACTTAGGGCCCTACGAAGCTTCAAGAATGTAAACACGACCGAGACTTAGGGCCCAACGAAGCTTCAAGAATGTAAACACGACCTGGACTTTGGGTCCCACAAAGCTTCAAGAACGTAAACACGACCGAGACCTAGGGCCCTACGAAGCTTCAAGAATGTAAACACGACCGAGACTTAGGGCCTACGAAGCTTCAAGAATGTAAACACGACCGAGACTTAGGGCCCTACGAAGCTTCAAGAATATAAACACGACCGAGACTTAGGGCCCTACGAAGCTTCAAGAATGTAAACACGACCGAGTCTTAGGGCCCTACGAAGCTTCAAGAATGTAAACACGACCGATACTTAGGGTCCAACGAAGCTTCAAGAATGTAAACACGACCTGGACTTTGGGTCCTACAAAGCTTCAAGAACGTAAACACGACCGAGACCTAGGGCCCTACGAAGCTTCAAGAATGTAAACACGATCGAGACTTAGGGCCTACGAAGCTTCAAGAATGTAAACACGACCGAGACTTAGGGCCCTACGAAGCTTCAAGAATATAAACACGACCGAGACTTAGGGCCCTACGAAGCTTCAAGAATGTAAACACGACCGAGACTTAGGGTCCTACGAAGCTTCAAGAATGTAAACACGACCGGAACTTTGGACCCTACGAAGCTTCAAGAATGTAAACACGACCGGGACTTTGGGCCCTACGAAGCTTCAAGAATGTAAACACGACCGAGACTTAGGGCCCCACGAAGCTTCAAGAATGTAAACACGACCGGGACTTTCAGCCCTACGAAGCTTCAAGAATGTAAACACGACCGAGACTTTGGGCCCTACGAAGCTTCAAGAATGTAAACACGACCGAGACTTAGGGCCCTATGAAGCTTCAAGAATGTAAACACGACCGGGACTTTGGGTCCTACGAAGCTTCGAGATTCGATTCGATATCGAATCTTAAGTTGGAATTCGGTTCGATTCGAAATTGGCTGTCCGATTCGTTTTCCTTCGAATCTTTTCACTGGAATTTCGCTTGGTATCAGTCATCTTCGTCGTCTCACAAAACGTATAGCTGAGACAGAAAGTGGACATAAATAATGCTTCAAGAATGTAAACACGACCTGGACTTTGGGTCCTACGAAGCTTCAAGAATGTAAACACGACCGATACTTAGGGCCCTACGAAGCTTCAAGAATGTAAACACTGCCGAGACTTAGGGTCTACGAAGCTTCAAGAATGTAAACACGACCGAGCCTTAGGGCCCTACGAAGCTTCAAAAATATAAACACCACCGAGACTTAGGGCCCTACGAAGCTTCAAGAATGTAAACACGACCGAGACTTAGGGCCCTACGAAGCTTCAAGAATGTAAACACGACCGAGACTTAGGGCCCTACGAAGCTTCAAGAATGTAAACACGACCGGAACTTTGGGCCCTACGAAGCTTCAAGAATGTAAACACGACCGAGACTTTGGGCCCCACGAAGCTTCAAGAATGTAAACACGGCCGGGACTTTGAGCCCTACGAAGCTTCAAGAATGTAAATACGACCGAGACTTTGGGCCCTACGAAGCTTCAAGAATGCAAACACGACCGAGACTTAGGGCCCTACGAAGCTTCAAGAATGTAAACACGACCGGGACTTTGGATCCTACGAAGCTTCAAGAATGTAAACACGACCGAGACTTAGGGCCCTATGAAGCTTCAAGAATGTAAACACGACCGGGACTTTGGGTCCTACGAAGCTTCGAGATTCGATTCGATATCGAATCTTAAGTTGGAATTCGGTTCGATTCGAAATTGGCTGTCCGATTCATTTTCCTTCGAATCTTTTCACTGGAATTTCGCTTGGTATCAGTCATCTTCGTCGTCTCACAAAACGTATAGCTGAGACAGAAATTGGACATAAATAATGTTGAAAATATAGAGTGTGTATCATTTCCGCTATATCAACATCAAAAATATCTGTACCCATGCCACCATCCATGTTTATATTAACATCAAAAATATCTGTACCCATGCCACCATCCATCTGTAGTCATGCCACCTGCATTCGATTCGAGGTTCGATTTGATTTCGAATAGACTCCATTCGATTCGAGATTCGATTCGAATCGAAAATATGTGATTCGTAGTGCCCTACCTTTGAATATTCTTTTTCATTTATTAGTCAATGCAATTGCTAGTCCGATATATATGGAAAGAATAGTGACCTAACATGATCTAAGGTGTCAGTAGATTCGATATTTATTTACCTATTTAACCCTTTACCCAACGCAGACGATATCAAAATTTATTATTTTAAATATAATTTTTATAATTTTTTCAAAAAATTTCAAGAAAACCATATCATGTGACCCCTCTTTGGAACGAGCTCGACGAGCTCGTTCCAAAGAGGGGTCACATGATATGGTTTTCTTGAAATTTTTTGAAAAATAATTTTTTTTTCGGCTGCTGAATTTGCATATTACGCGGGCGGATGCGGGCGATTCGTTGGGTAAAGGGTTAATAGGTTGATTTACACAGCATTTTTTGTACAACTGGGCTCACTTTCTCATTATGGTTTACACTCCTTAACTGGTAGAGTGCTAGAAGCCACTATCAGGGCTTTAACATGAAGAGCAGGTACTCCAGCCTAAAGATATCATATTCTGTGGATGTGCTTCATATTATCTTAGAAGTGAAATTACTTAGTATATATGGGTTTGCCTTGTTACAATTTATGGGAGAGTGCCTCTTGGCACTCTCCCATAAATTGTAACAAGGCTAAGACACAGGAATAAATTCTTATGACCAAAAATAACTTAGCACTCTACCAGTTAATTTTATTCCTCTTATTCCTATCATTTCATATTTCAACGAAGTTTTGAGATTACTTCATTGTGGATAATGGTCTTTTTAAGATGCATACTTTCATCGTCACGATGTAGCCTAAGCTGCTGACGTGGCGTAAAGCACCAACAAATAAATAAATAAATAGATTCGATATTGAACGGGAGCCTCGATCTGAACCGATATGATTTTTTACCGACGCCGTACAAACCATAATTAGGTCGCTAACAAGCTCTGCGACTAATAATAACTAGCAGTGAGAGGGTTTTAGATGTTGTAACAATGCACTCCTGATCCATTCAGTGTCAAGTTAGATAAGTGGCTCTTGATAAAAAGGGGGTGGCGAATGTACAGTGGATCCACTTCCATTCTGTATAAATAATATTACACACAATATTAGACACAATTGGCTCTGTGTTGTTATTTTATGCACAGCTTCCTCCTTTGATGAATTCGTAATGCTTCGGTGAATATCTGTTTGAATTGAAAGATTTCAATTATCATTTTTGTAGTATTCCACATTATTGAAGTGGACATGTACCAGGTCCATCCTTTGGATGTTTAATAAAATGGGATCGAACTATTGTAGAAAAAAACCTGGGGGTCGGGTAGAAGACATATGGTCATTGCACGTACACCGGTCTTCGTGAGAAAATTTGTGACCCGAATAAGACTGTTAAACACTATACTTATCTGATCTTTTTTTCAGCTTAGTTTAACCCTTTACTTAGCATGAAAAGCAGACGACACTCGCAAACAAAATTCCTGAAAAACTATTTTTTTATATTTTTGTCCCCAAAACATAGGTTATGCGCGACGAGCTCGTTCCAAAGAGGGATCATAACCTATGTTTTTGAGACAAAAAATGAAAAAATAATGAAAATTACTTGGCGATTTTTGTGAATAGCGCTGATCGGTTTTGGCCGTTACGTTGGGTAAAGGGTTAATACTAAATCGTATATCTGCATTAAAACACGAAGATTCAAAGGGCAAATTGTTCCATCCTTCCAACTATTGTAATCTTTTCACGATAAGTAGATATTTATTTATTGGGGTTTAACGACACTTTCGACAGCCAGGTCACCTCGTGTCGGACAGTTTTACGGCTGGAGGAAGACGGTGTACCCGAAGAGAACCACCGAGCAACGGCGAGCAACTGCCAGGCTCCCCAACATACTAACTCCACACAAGCAGGGTTAACATTGGTTTAAGACAAGTGCACCATCGACGTGCAGTACATCTTCGTACACAGGCCACCGGGCCCCCACGTGGGCAATGGGGGTGAAGTGTCTTGCCCAAGGACACGACGCGGTTGCCGAAGGTGGGATTCGAACCTAGGACCTCTCGGCTTGCAGGCTGCACTTCTTCCTACTGTACCACTGCGCCCCACATAAGTAGAGACGGCTGGTTATGAAATTTTGAGTTCGGTACTGATTACGGTATTTTTATTTATTTATTTATTTATTTTTATTATTTTTTTATTATTAAAAATGCCGATAGGATCACCGATCCAATGTCGAGTTGCGACAGAACAAAAGGGGGGTTTAATCATATCAACTTATCGTCTGGAAACCAATTGTTTACAATTTACTATGTGAAGGGTCACTGTGACCTTGACCTTTGACTTAGTGATTCCGAAATAAATAGGGTTCTTCCTCTCACGAAGGCCAACCTCTTTCTTGCACCAATGCCAACCTACCTATGAAGTTTCATGAACGTAAGTGGAACCATTGTCAAATTATCATCTGGAAACCAATTGTTTATGTTCAAGGTCACTGTGACCTTGGCCTTTGACCTAGTGAGTCCAAAATAAATAGGGGTCTTCCATTCAACCAACTGTTTACGCACGCCCGCCCGCCCGCGCCCGCCCGCCGCCCGCCCGCCCGCCCGCCATTCATCAAACTATAAGTCGAGTTTGACTTCGTCACAACTCGACTAAAAATGCAAAACAGCATGCGGAAGCCACAGTACGTCCCAGAAGTTTACTTATGACTGCCAACCCCACATCAAATGAAGGGAAATCCGATTTAATGCGCTGAAACGTGATGTTTCCGTTGAGGCAACAACACAAATTCCGTGAAAAAGAACAGAAGTTTCTACCATTAGATATCGAAACTGAATCCGGTTGGGGAGGGTTGTTATTAGTTGAAACTCAGCTTCGGCTCCTTATAGTTTTTCAAAAAATTTGAGATCCAGAAGCCCGTAACTGAAATATTGCTTCAGAAGTGAAAGTGTTAACACAAGCGCACGAACTACAGCTCATTCCACCGACTGCTAAACGAACGCTATGTTTTTGGTGGGAAAAATTAAATTTTATGTTTTGTTCAACTGGAGATTTTGTAAGTTTCTTCCAACATTTCAGCTGCATAATGTGAAAGATTTCAAAGGTTTGAGAAATTCCGAGATTTTAGGGGGTGTAGGTTATAAAACATGCAGGGATGACAAGAACTGTTCCTGTAATGTTATGCCAGGTTCATCTCCAACGATACATCACTTGCGAGGTATGCCGTAATAACCAAGATTCCGAGAAACAGGTAAATAGCAATAAATAAAGTATTTAAGGTCAGTCTTTTTCCATTCAGACAAGTCGTAAAATGTACCAACATGTTTCTATACCTACTGAAAATGCCAACTGTTGTCAAATGTGAAGCCGATTAAGGCAAGTCGAGCTGACAGGGGCGATGTAAATTAAGGTTAAACAAGAGAAGACTCCACCAAATGTTCACTGCACTTCAAAAGCCGGAAGAGACCTTTCGTTTTCCATGAGGTAGAGTTCTGCAGGCATTTTACAGACAATTCAAGGCAGATGTAATATTGTAATAGAGTGTTGAAAAAACTATGTTAATACTTGACTTCTTAACCCCAAGACCTCCAAATGTCGTGACTAACAGAAAGCATTGTCAATCATTCTATCTATACTGTAAAATATTACCGCTGGAAACGAGTAAAACAACAGACAACCAGCAGCCGATACAAATTATTTGCGGAGAAAAACCTAGGAAGCAATATTTGATTCCGTTGCATTACACCTGAATTGAGGCTTTATGTTTGTCACGAAGAGTTAGTTAATCAAGACTTTAACCTGCAATCGTGCGATGCGAAAATGTGAAGTCAGCTAGCTGCGGGAATGTTTCAGATTTGAATTATAAATTAACTGAATGCGAGGCTCTCTTTGCGTATAACTTATGCCTTGAAGTCACAGAGCACACGCGCATTGCCTCCTGGTTTGCGGGAGCATCGCGAAATGACCTAATTTGTCCCGACTGTGCTAGGTTATGTCCCGACCTATAGAAATATTCTATCTGCACCATGAAGGCATGCCTTCGTCGAAGGCATGCCTTAATGATGTAGTTGGAATATTTGTCAGCCTGGTTTGTGGTTCAAAACTAAGGGTTCTTGGACATTTCTTTGCAAGAAGCTCTCATCTTGTTATTAATTATCACGTAGCCTACTCTAAATAAGGCATGCACCAACAGCCTGGACTCGAGTACCACAGATCTCCTCCCTTTGTATGACTGTATGTGGGACATGACATACAATATAAAATCTAGTTAAGTCAGAAACCACATGATAACTAACAAGAACGAATCGTTATCTAAGTCTCCAATCAAGACGAAAATTTCTCGACTGACAAAAGTATGTGGGGTGGGGGTGGGGGTGGTCACCATCTACCCCTCCCCCACCCTATCGACGCCCCAATTCGGATATGACACACACAGGCTTTGCGATGATGGCAGGGCCGACTCAGCCAACTACCCCGTGGCTCAGTTAGCCGCGAATTCTAAATTTCACGACTTCGGGGTCTGAGAACAAGTGTACCTTCAGTTGTAATAAAAAAGTGCGTCATGGGTGTGCGCGGGCGTGATAGTGCACCTTGCAACCGGTTCAATCGTGACCGTCTGAGCGATCGATTCGGACTCCCGCGTTGTGTCCTTGGGCAAGGCACTTAACCCCGATTGTCCACATGGGGGCACGATGATGCCGTGTACTAAGGCGTACTGCACATCGATGGTGCGCATGTCTTCAACCAATCTAATCCGGCCTGTGCGAAGTTACGATGTTGGGAGCTGGCAGCTGCTCGTCGTTGCTCGGTGGTTCTCTCCTGGTACTCCGGCTTCCTCCATCCGTAAAACTGTCACGGTCATGATTAGCCATTGTGCATAAGTATGTGGTCTTAAACACCAATAAATAAATAAATAAATAAATAAAATAAATAAATAAATAAATAAATAAATAAATAAATAAATAGTGATTCAATCTGTGCACCCAGTTGGAGTGCACGGTGTGTAGATTTTCGTTGATGTTTTTCTTGAAATTATTTTGCCTTTGCAGGGACTCAACTGCAGCGCGCTTCACTTCAAAGGGTAACGAGCAGTTTACAGCACGCCTCCCTTTTGCAAAATCGAATGACTGTTTCTGTACTTGTCTAAATATAATCTGCATTCTATGGTTTTTATATCCCTTATCTTTTCTAAAGATTCATTACGTGAACAGTGTCAGCCAGTTGTGCAGTTGATCTAATCAGCACAGGGGAGTGAAAAATAGTGTTTGAAAAGCAATGAACATCAAAATTATTGCGCACTCGTTATTTGATAAAGTGCGTTTTGGAAACTTGATTATGAAGTTTTATTTTCTGCGATGAAACTTTATCTATGAGCATATAATTCTTTATCGGGTATATCGAAACTTTATTGCTATTTCAATCGAGAATGCTCGCGGTTTTTCGCCGTGGAGGGTGATAAGGAGTATTTTCAAACGCTAGCAACGAACGAACACACACTGCACTACAGAATCAGTAAAAACAAAGGATGACCCAGAAGACAGAGGCAGACTGGCTGTATGGTCCACCGGGAAAATTCCCAGTGACTCGCCCCCCAGTTGAGTTCTCTATGGGGCCCCCAAAATTGATGCAGCCAAATACCTGTTGGTAAGTGAAATTTCGTGAAAATGACAAAAAAGGCGAAATGGATCTGGTTGCATGTATATAGACTGCCGGTATATCGAAATGTTCTCTATGTGGACTGCCATTGGCAGTCCACATTGAGGACAGTTCGATATACCGGCAGTCTAGTTTGCCACTGATTCCTCACATGAATGGAAACAGCGTTCCTTCAATTTCAAAAATCAAAATTTTCGCCGATTGTGCCGAACCATGGTCTTTCTGATAGGTCCCCCTCCCCCCCCCCCCCTCCCGCTAGATCCATTTTTCTCGAATGATCGATGAAGATGATATAAAATGCCATCGAAATGTCCTCTATGTGACAACCATTGATCGCTCAGGTGCAAGGAAGCCGCTTTCGTTCCGTTCGCAAAATAAAAATTTTCTCCGGGTCTGGGGCCCCCTTGGTGCATTCCCCGGTAACTTTTCTTGGCACAGTCCGCCACTGTGAGCAGCTGCCAAAAGAAAAACAAATGGGAACGAGGAGTCAAATATATTTTTTCATTTAACAACAAAGTAGGGAGGGGAGGTCGTGGCATGCACACTGCTTAAAACCGTGAATGAAAATCCTACAAAATGCACTGGGAAGCGGGTTATCAAACCTGACGTCATGACTTTCACCCAATAATCTAATAAATCTGTAGTCGCAGAGTGGATTATAAAATAAACAGCAATGGAGTGGAAAGTCTCCCAAAGCAATACGCCTTAAGTCTCACGATAAAAGAAGCGCAAGCAAATTTTCAGCCAATGGACCTCCGAGTTAAACTCGGAGGTCCATTGACTGAAATTTTGCTTGCACTTTGTAGGATTCGTCAGAGTGCAAACTCAACTCCGTGGATGTTTCAGTGTCAATCCACGCTTCTCGTACTTTATGGTACCAATCGAATAAAAGTTAACTTTGCATACTAAATAAAATCACGAGGAAATAGAATCTCTAAAAGAATTATAGCAGTAAAAAAGAGACTGTCTACCTCAGTAAACAAGCACATCTCCACTTCAGAGGTTTTCCCACAAGAAGCCGAGTCTCTACCAACCACATCATATGAATCGTACCAGTGAACTTCCATGAGCGGTGCATAAATTATGAATGTTCTTTCGTGATGCAGTATTGACAGCGTTCCAGGTTTGATGGATTTTTTTTTTTTTGGCATCAAGTACACTTTTTTCTATGCGAATGAAAATTGCTCAAGTAAGCTCTAAGAACGTTTTGATACGTCACCTTTTTTTCTTTCTGGATTTTCTTGCAAGAGTTTTATGTAAAACACTTAATTACATTCGTTAGGTTTTTGTTAATTTTCTCAAGTGCCTTTTAACTAATTACTTCCTGTTTCGACAGTGATGAAGAGTCTACAGCTTGTTGTGGAAATTTATACACCTGAGGTTGTAAAATGTGTAATGTAACCCCTTCCAAAACGTGATTACGTGCACACGGTGGCCATGGGAGAATGATAGGGCCATGACGGAGGGCGGCGTTTATTTTTATTTTTTATTTTCTTGTTTTGTTTGATAACTGGAAGAGCGCTAAATTATTTTTGGTGGAAAATTTTTTTTTCACATGTTCTTACCTTGTTATAATTTATGGAAGAGTGCCTATAGGCCGTGTGATCTGTGCCTGTAGGCTGTGTGAGCCGTGCTTGTAGGCCGTGTGAGCCGTGCCTATAGGCCGTGTGGGCCGTGCCTGTAGGCCGCGTGACCCGTGCCTGTAGTGTGAGCCGTGCCTGTAGGCCATGTGAGCCGTGGCTGTAGGACGCGTGAGCCGTGCCTGTAGGCCATGTGAGCCGTGTCTATAGGCACTCTCCCATAAACTGTAACAAGGAAAATCCATACAAACTAAATAATTTAACATCACAAATAATATGAAGTACACCCACAGAATTGTGTTCAATTATATTTATGCACCTTTGTCGAAAAATAAATGCAAACCCCACAATATTTGAATTGTTTTCTTCAGAACAGAGCAAACTGGATGTTTATAAAACAAATATTAGGCTATAAATAGACACTGTATTTTAATTATGCTTTGTTGAATGTTGAAAACATGTGAAAATATATAGACACCGATCAAAAAAGGTAAACTTTTAAAGTATCATGATTTCAAATTTTGGAAGGAACTGCAAGCCCATAAAAATGTTTAATGACTGGGGTGGATGGCGGGGTTCAATTTCAGTGAGGGATTTCCGGAGAACCAGACGTTTTTTTAGCCTAACGATACGCAATAAATACTTATTGTCCAGACAGGAAGAGAAAGGAAGAAAAACACACAGACTCTGAATAAAGACTCTTGGAGGAAGATTTTGCTTTATGAGAAGCTCATAAATCATTTGGGATTTCCACTTCAAAGACTGTTAGGGATTCTTCAAACTAATGTAAAGCTAAGAAATTTGTGGGAATTGTGTCGGATTATAGAGTCTGAACGGCATACACAATTTATGAAAGAGATAATAGGATTTTTTTTCCTCTTTGCCAAAACACACAAATGTATCCGTAAGCTTAATAAGTAACAGCACTTAACCCATATACTGACGAGACTATCAAAACAAAACTATATGTGAATGCCAAACGGAACCAGGGTGGTTGAAAGGCCACGTGTGACGTGTCCATCCACGTTTTTCCACAACCATGCTATACAATTAAAAAAAAAGGTTTTAAACAAGACTAACAGTGACCGCACAGCCACGGATGCGCCGGAATATGACCTTGATCTGTGAACTTGACCTCCATCGAACAAAAACAAAATTTGTGCGCGACACATCGACTCCACAAAAGCAACATGTATTGCAACATCCAACGAAGCATCTCAGAGTTATGGAGCGGACACGAAAATCTTCCTGACGGACGGACAGACGGAAATGACAAACGCTATAAGCCCTCGAAAAAATCTTTTCGGGGGCATAAAAATGAGAGAGCACACAAATGTATCAATGCACAAGCATTCCTGCAATTCTTATCTGTAACGTAAACGGATTTAGTTAGGATCACGGAGGCTCCGTAGTTAGAGCAATGGAATTTAAACCGAAAGATCAATGGTTCGATCCTACGGTAACTACGTCGGGTCCCTGACAAGCCAGAAAATAAGCAGACTGTCATCTGCAAAATGAGGTCCCCAGAGGGTGAATTTAGTGATGCTACCCTGCATAGCAGGGTAGCATCACTAAATTTACCTCTGTGAACCCAAGTCTGAATCAGGGTCTCAAAACTAAACAGAAAGAGGTACCCAGAGGATAAATTGGCCCACTGTATGGGATAGCATTATCAAATTCACCCTCTGGGGACATCATTCTGCAAATGTCAGACTGCTTATTTTCAGGCCTGGTCCCTGGGCAAGACACTTAATCCCAATTTCCCGCTGTAGTAGCATGGTTGCGCTGTGCATTAAGGTGTGCTGCACGTTGATGATGCACTTGCCTTCAGTTCACCTCTTCTTCTGTAGAGTTAGTGAATTGGGGAGTCTTCGAGTCGCCATTCTGTGGTTTGGATACTCTGGCTACCTGTGCCTGTAAAACTGTCCGACACGATGTGACCATGACTGTTGAAATTATCTTTAACCTTTTACCTAACCTGAAAGGCAGACGATACTTGCAAAAATAATTCTTGAATAACTATTTTTTTTTCATTTTTTGTCTCAAAAACATAGGTTATGACCCCTCGTTGGAACGAGCTCGACGAGCTCGTTCCAACGAGGGGTCATAACCTATGTTTTTGAGGCAAAAAATGAAAAAATAATGAAAATTAATTGGCGATTTTTGAGAATAGCGCTGGCCGTTTTTGCCGTTACGTTAGGTAAAGGGTTAAACCCCAATAAACAAGCAAATTTGTCACATTTGGCTAAAGAATTCCACCTTCTCCGACCTGTATCCTCTACTAAATCATCTTCTAACAGTCTTCGGATTGGAAGATGGTTGGAATGGAAGAAATAAACAGAACAGAACCATGACTAGACCGTGGCATGCACATCAAAAAAGGGCGATTTGCAAGTATTCGTACATTTGTTGATGTGTGTATCTAAAATCAAAATTGTAGCCGTTATGTATGTTTGTCTGCGATAAACTCGAGAGGTGGTTATCCGTTCCAGTTCAGTTTTGGTACCTAGGAGTAATTTGACCAGGGAATCCACATGGGATGGGTCTCGAAAGCGTCCGATGTGGCATTAACCCTTCCACATCAGAAACGTTGAAATGCACTCCTACAGTTTCAGAAATATAGAGCTGAAAACAGACAGGTAGAGATAATTTTTTACCAGGAGTAACATGTGCAGGGTAAATTTTACGTGCGTTATGATGTCTCTCATGCTACATTTCAACACAAGCAACGTCGGCATATTCGCTAGTACAATTATGATACGTGGAATGACAGGAAAGGACATACGTAGCTATTTCAATGGTAGGGCGCATTTACTGGTGCCCTCTTCTCATAGCAAATAAAAAATCAGAGCCCAAACATTATGCCAAAAATGCAAATTGAGTAGAAAATTGTTGTTTATTAAACTTTATCGTAACTTCAGGAACGCTTACGACGCATTTAGTATGTAAAGGCCTTAAAAATACCGATGGAACGTGACGGATAAATTCACAAAAACACAACTACACGTGATTTATTTAGTTAGATATCATTTGAGGATTTTTTGTCAAACTCCCTGAACTGATTGAAAAGAAAATCATTCAGAAAATGTTTGTTCACTGTTAGTGAAACTAGCTGAACGGACAACAGGTTGCCATTCGTTCTTCGTCAGTTGTCTAACTTGTCTATGATGAAATCAGAAAGGCACTATTAGGACTCGACCCACTCTGGTGATAAATGCTGGCAGCCATTACAGTGGCGTCACTTTTCCGTGTAAATTATAGATATTGGCCAAGCAATAAAACAGACGCCCGTTTGTTTATCATAATTGAATGGAGAGTGTCTGTAGATACTATCCAATAAATTGTAACACAAAAATTCTCAAGTGAATTACCAGATCACCAATACTGGATGTTTGGATGTTATCCCAAATAAGATTTACAGTTTAACCCATACACGATGATACGAAAATCACAAAATTTCAAGCAGTAAATTTGTCCCGTGATGCAACTTGGAATTTAACCAATTCAATTTTGTTTGACAGAGCTCATGGAGCTCTTTCAAACAACATTGAAATGGTAAAATTCCTCGTTGTATCATGGGTAAATTCACTGCTTGAATTTTGAAATCGGTGAGCAAAGGGTTAAATTGAGTTCAGCAATGTGACACAATTCCGGTTAACTGTTTTGCAGGACAGAAAGAACGGATTTCGACTGAAACATAGAAGAGTGGTTTTCTACTCGACGGATATAAGTAATGCTATGCACAACGCTCGGGGCGATTTGGTTCACTGGAAAACTGTAGGTGGATATCAGCCCATATCTTTAGTAGCCTTATTCGCTTGACTAGGAGAAACGTAATGACCGAGCAATCCAATTTGAATCTTATGGTGCATGTACTTGGTGGGTCTTGAAATTTAGCCCGGTCTGGCGAGTAAACGTATGGATACATATTCACTCGTCCGGTGGCAGAATTCCAAAGCACCCCCATGGGTCCTGTATTTTTTTTAAAGAAATGGCGCGTCGAGCGCTTGCAAAGCTTCACCGTATCGACTACTGAGAGACGTTTGCATAGACTTGAAGTCTGCTAGCGCTTCCAGCGTTTATTTTAAAATAATTTTCTGGTGTAAAATCTGTCCACAGTGTTTCAGCGGCAATCCATTCACCATGTGCTATGTCCGCAGTCCATGAAGATAGGATTGTGCCAGTAGTAGGGTTAAAATACACTAGAACTGTCTGGCTGGAAGTCTGTATACACAAGTGAATAAGCGAGAGTGTTCTTTTTCGTGTGGCTCCACTTGATCTAAGTTGCTCGTGGAATGTTAAAGTAAATATGCCCCTTTCTCTTCAACTCTTATCAAATATTCCCTCTAGTGCCATGAAAGACGAAGAAGTAACCGATCTGGTAGGTTTTTATTATAGACTTAGAGTAAACAATTAGTGGTTATTACGCTTTCATGACGACCGGAGGTATTTCAAACTCCAAGCACTCGTGCATGTGTGTGAATGAAATACAGTGATCAATCCTTGATTTCCAATTAGAGTTTAATATATCCCCTGTTTTTTTAGGAACCGGGAACGGGAACGAAATTACTCTCAGAACCGGGAACCGGGCAATTTCCCGGGTAAATCAAGCAAATTTACGAGGGTAACATGACGCGTTTATTTTAATGATAATGGGCATATTTCATTGTCAATCTCCCATCTCCAACTAGAAAAGTTCTTTTCCTAAGATAAGTATGAAAACCCAAGCCCGCTTCAGTCTCGTCTTTATTTTTGGAATAACTGGCATTATCACCTCTTCCTTCCCTAACATCAACACCCTCTTCACTGCCGTCACTGCTTTAAGTAGGGTAGACTGGAGACGGCTGTGAAGAGGGTGTTGATGTTGGAGGAGGTAGTGGACAGTGATACTTGTGATTCTGAAAATGAAGACGAGTTTGAACTTTGAAGCGGGTGAAGAAGATCTGGATATTGAAAGGGAGGTGGTGTCCCCCAGAACTGGTTGAGAGCTACAGCGATTTGTTGAAAACGGTTCGTCAGGAATCAGGAAGAGCTGACGAAATCCTACAAAGTTTCAATTCAGAAAACTTCAGTTCAATACACAAACAGTGCCAGGCTTCATTCCCGTGCTGTAGATGTCCCGGGTATCGGGTCCGGCTTTCGGAACTGGGAACCTAGGAATTCCCGTTCCTGGGATCATTAAACCCTATAATCCAAATCCCAATATTAACAATATTTTGTGGCTCAGTGGTTAACTGATTAAGTGTCTTGTCCAAGGACACAACGCAGTTACCCTTGGTTGGGATCGAAGTGTGGACCATTCATTTTAAAGTCCAATGCCGTATCCGCTTCTGCGCCCGCAGAGAGTACAACATTACAGCCGGAAACAGAAAGGTTGTTTTATAAAGTTTGCGTGGCAGTTCTTAAATCAGCTGATGCTCAATAGAGTCCTATCGTTCGCATATTTGGGAAAAGAAACATCTGAAACACAAATTCCTCTCATTTACAGTAAGTGGAGAGTGGATTGTAACTAAATCACCCATGGAGTGGAGTCACCTTTTAAATTTCTGTACACATGGACAAAACACACAAGCAAAGTTCAGCCAATGGACCTCCGGGTTTAACCCGGAGGTCCATTGGCTGGAACTTTGATTATTCTTGTTATGCTTTGCAACAAATTTGCAATTATTGCTTGGGTGGAATCTCGACTCTGTGGGTGATTTAGTGATTATACACTCTCCACGTACTGTACCTTCCAAATCGTAAAGCTCAAAATCTTCAGGTATTGACATAACGATTCTATTAAGCTTGGCAAACGTGTTTCTTCATTCTTCAAACACATTTTTTACACGCAAAAGAAAGCATTTTTATACAAAAGAAAACAAGCCTAGAATTTATTCTTTATACACGATTCTTCACAAGGCTTTTCACTTTTCAAGTTTGGCTAATGCAACTACAAACAACTTTCACAATGAATACTTCAATAAGACGCAGTTTTCGCCTAGAATGTTTCCATCTTTCTTACAAAGGAATAAATTCACTCCCCAAGGAGGTGTGAGTAACGTCTCTTCGATGTCGTATAGCACTCCAACAATTTTTTTTTTGAACTTGCAATGTAGTCAGAGTTAAAAAGAACAAAACTCTCAATTTGAAATATGCTTCATCCAGGCACGTAGCCAGGATTCTAAAAAAGGAGTGCCCTAGCCATCGTTATGGAAAGGGTATTTTCGCCACCTTTCATTTTAGCGCTGGTAAATGACTGCCTATTCGTGATTCGTATAGTTATAGCGAACAAAGGGAAGTTAATTTACAGCATAATTACCACCCAAAAGAAAACGACTGCTGTGTAAATAAACAGCAAGTTTATACACCATGGCAAACGACGACGTTTCAATATCGAGACACTTTCTTCTTCACCTAAAACTTTTAGAGGAAACCGCGAAATCTTTTCACTAGTGCGTTTTTAAAATATATAAAATCTGAAATTCGTCTCGATACCATACGCCCACCAAATTCCATTCGTATCGAGCACGGTTAATTTCGTACAAAATCGATCGAGACCCACCATGAAGATTCTCCATGCAACAACCTTCCGTATTTCGTGTACTTTGCGTATTTGATAGGACCCTTTCGGATCGCATCGAACCCTGCAGGGAATCTCGAATCTTATATCAACGCATTTCAATTTGCCGATGTTGCACCTTCCTGTAATGGTAAATATTATCTAGTCTCCACCTAAGTATTGTATGCAACGGCGACTCGTCTGTTGGATAAACCAATCAATAAAGCGGAATATTCCAGACCGGAATCAAAGCAGTGTCGGAAGCGGAACCTCCTTGAACTCTTCTTCTATCATCAGGTCTCCTGCACTGGACATCTGATGACAGAAAGAGAGTTCAAAAGGAGCCACTTGTTGGGATTGTGAGAACATCTTGACGATTCGAAAATTTCCGAATCGGCAGGATTGGAATCGAATCGAATCATTCGGACGACTTCCAATCAAATCGAAATTTGAAGCTTCGTACAGCCCAAGGATTCGAGTTCCAGCACGAATTATTAAAATTCCGCTCACACGATGTTTTTTTTAAGTTCCTTCCACCACGGGATGGGTTAAATATAATTTGGAAAGGTGTATTTTGTTGAAACAGATATAACACAAAAGATAACTCTGAAAGAATATAATAATAACAATAAGTGTCGTCTGCTTTCAATAAGCTTGTGATGTGCTGTCCTTGTTTACGGGGTTGATGTTGTGAATGAATTTCGGAAACCCCGTCGCGAAAGAAGATGATTGTACATCATCAACCCAGTGGAACATCATTTTATCTTTAATAATTTTTTTCGTGAAAGATATGCCTGTGCGAACACTTCTTTGCGAAACTCCTCCATGACTAATATGCTTTTGGGGTGATTAAAACACAATGCTCAATCTACGATCCATCACATTGAATTTTGATGGCTTTTGTCATATCGCACTCTTCAAGTGTAATTGTAACAGGAAAACTGCTCAAGTTATTGTTAGAAACGTCAGACGAGCATAAAAAAGATTTGCAAACAGAAAGAGTATTTTTTCTCTGAGTTATCCCCAGGTGTGCTCAAAATTGTCCCAGTTCATTTGTAAATGGACTTGTAGGTGCTTGTATTGTGCCGGGCATTAGGACGAGGGGATTAACCTGGAGTTGCTACCGTGATAATACGCGAGCCAACAGCTGGAGATGGTGATCATATTGCAACAAAGATGTGAACTTGGTGCTAAAATCAAACACCACAACATACACTTAGTCCAAATGTCAGAGTATTAAATGTTCAGGTGTATAGATGAATGCGACGATAGATCACCTAAGCTTTCTCTCTTCTCCCGAATGTACAACAGCCATACCAGTGGAGTCGATACAGATGAGGACGGGCGGGCGGCCACTCCCCTTTCATGGATTTTGTCAAACAAAGAGAAGTTTATTGAATAATTCCACGTACATGAAGACCCATTCACGATAAAACTGAATGTCAATTGCCTGTTAGGGTCAAGGCGATAACCAATGTCATCGGAAGAGCTGTCTGTTGTTTTCGTTTAACCCTTTACCCAAAGTAACGGTCAAAAACGGCCAGCGCTATTCACAAAAATCGCCAATTAATTTTCATTATTTTTTTCATTTTTTGTCTCAAAAACATAGGTTATGACCCCTCTTTGGAACGAGCTCCTCGAGCTCGTTCCAATGAGGGTCATAACCTAGGTTTTTAAGACAGAAAATGAAAAAAAAATAGTTATTCAAGAATTTTGTTTGCAATTGTCGTCTGCTTTTCATTTTAGGTAAAGGGTTAAAACTAACTAAAGGAAACTAGGGGGCACGGTGGCTCATTGATGACGGCATTGGACTTCAGACCTAAAAGGTCTACGGTTTGATCCACGCCAGGGGTAATTGCGCTGTGTCCTTTGGACAAGGCACTTCATCCCGACTGCCCATGTGGGGTACGGTGGCGCTATGCACTACGACGTACTGCACGTCGATGGACTTGTCGTCAGCCAAAGCTAACCCTGCATGCGCGGAGTTAGTTCGTTGGGGAGTCTGTTGTCAGTTGCTCCAGTATCTTCCACCCGTAAAACTCCGACACGAGATGACCCTGGATGTCGATGTCTTTAAAACCCCAATAAAAGAAACTGAAGAAAACTGGGCTTTATTTTCCACTGATGTCAAAATTACTTGTTTCTCAACTTGACTTTCCTCGCTCGTCTTATAATTAATTTCAAGGGAGACAACAATATCGCAAATAGATTTTCATGACCGTATTCGTCAGCGATGAAGACGCTGGGGGTGTGGGATGTCACTCCCCGCTGAATCCACCACAGAAAGCGTTTTATGATCACGCCGTGTGGACACCGTTTTATTCACCATGAAGGTCAATCTCACGAACAATGAAGATTTTCTCCTGATAGGTTTTGCTATTTGCGGTTTAACCGACCCGACCACATGACGATAAACAATTAATCGTGCTCCTCCAAAAGAGGCGTCAAAACGCCGTTCATGCGTAATAATAAAAATGGAATTTGTTTGTGTATAAATACAACTGAAATTGATGCTGATGACAGATAATTATAAATATCATCACGGTGATGACGACCACGTCGACATCAAAGCTGGCAGCGATAGGTCGTGAAATCTCAGAATTTGTATCTAATCAGTACTGATACTGCTTTTGAACAGGTTGTGGAGAAATACAAAGGGGAGTTCCATCTCTGCTACGCTACACTAAACACAAGTATACTTGAACAGCTTGGTGAATGTGAGAAACATATGAAGAGCGCGTTTTATCAAAAAAGACAAAGCAAATTTTCAATTTTGCTGAAGAACGGCACTCAAACGATACATCGTGGGTATATCTACGCTTCATTGGCAAAGATCATTGCACTCGAATCGTTCAAACACGTTTCAAAGAAATAGTTGAAAGAAACTGTTTTGTAATCTAAAATTGAAATTTTTGAAGTTGTATTTAGAATTTGTTTGTACTTTTAATTAAGACAGTGAACGCAGAGTGTAGACACGAACACGAGTTTTCTGTCAGTTTAAGGCGGAAGATACATTATCCTTAACCCTTTACCTCACACGAAAAGCAGACGACAATAGCAAACAAACTTCTTGAATAACTAATTTTTTCCCATTATTTCCGTCAAAAAATAGCTTATGGCCCCTCATTAGAACGCGCTCAATCGTTCCAACGAGGGCTCATAAGCTATGTTTTTGCGACAAAAATGCAAATTGAATGGTAAATTTTGTGAATAGCGCTGGCCGGTTTTGACCTTTACTTTGGGTAAAGGGTTAACCACACTGACACACTCAAGGCAACATGCATAAATATTTTATTATATTTTGTTTTTATTATAGTTTAACGACACTTTCGACAACACGGATCACCTCGTATCGGACAGTTTTACGGGTGGAGGAAGCAGGCCTGGCATTCTTAAAAATGCAGGAGGGCTAACAATCACTCCCCTCGCATGGCCTAGGGGGCGGGGGGGCGATTAGATCTCCTCAACTCAACTTTACACAAGCTAAAAGTGTCAAAATGAAGTTTTTCTATTAATGAATTCTGCCTTGTGGGTTTTGTACATTTTATTTGGTGCTGCTAACAAGGTGTTCTCTGTGAGACGGCTACACTGCTCCTCCCACACATCCTGGCCTTGGCAAGGCCCGGAGGTGTGGGAGGGGCAGTGTGGCCGTCTTACAGAGACCACTAACATAGCAGAGATCTGAGAGAAGATGTGGGTTTCAGGAATAGGCTGTTATGGTAATCATTTTTTTCTAAGACCAGGAGGACTAGTTTTCGCCCTCCTTAATTTTTATAAGGCGAGCAGTAGGCGAGCGAATAAATCGCTCTCCTGAAAATGCCAGGCTTGTGGAAGAATACCCGGAAAGAACAACCGAGCAGAGGCTGGCAACTGACAGACTCCCCAATGTACTAACTCCACACATGCAGGATTAGCATTGAGTGAAGAGAGGTGCGCCATTGACGTGCAGTACGCTTTTGTACGGAGCTCCACAGCGCCTCCAAGCGGGCAATCGGGATTAAATTCCTTGCCGGGTGATACAACGTAGTTACCCCCATCCAACCGTAGACCTCTCGATTTAAAGTTCGATACGCTAACCACTGATCCGCCGCGGTCCTATTTGTGTAAATAAAAGAATGCCATTCGACCCCCTTTGGCATATGACGTGTGCCGAATGAACGTTTTGAACAACATTATAAGTTATTGTGTTGAATTGACGGTAACATGGTCTGCGGTTTGGGGCTCGGAGCTTATGTTCCGACGCTCCGAGCCGCAAATCTCATACCATGTCACCGTCAACTCACCGCAATAACTTATATGTTCCAATAAGACACTATCTATAGCCCAAACCCAACATCGTGACACACGAGAGGCTTATTTACTAATCTTGTGATCGTTAAAAGTTGCCTTGTTCAAGGCAACTTTTAACGATCACAGGTTTAGTAAATAAACCTCTCGAGTATTCACGACGGAACTGGGTAAATAATCAATAAACCAGATAAACCCATTCCACCTTAGTTCAAATCGTAAATCGATTTGTAATTTAAACAACACTTTATCCGGAACACATGCTGCACGTGTGAAAAATCCAGAAAAATGAAGCGGCTTGGTAGCCCTTCCGTTGATGAAGCAATTACGAAACGGGCGACGTCAAATATTTCGAGTGGTGACGTCAGACGGTAACATTTGCTACTCGAGCCTTAAACATAAAAGAAACTACGTCAGCTCTCATCCAATCAGAGAGCGCGGATTTTACTCTAATTGGAACATCACATTAATCTAAATCAGTTCGCAAGCAATTAAAATTATATTACTTACATTGAATATTTAAGTAAGCCTCCAGACTCTCTCGAGAAAACCGTGTAGTGGCATTTGTTGCACTGCACTGGAAAGCACCTTTATCCTGGTCCCTAGATACGCGTAAAATCCGTAAATTCCTCCCGTCTTGAAAGCGTCGACTGGTGTTAGCGATGGGTTTACCATCTAATGTCCAACTAAATACAATATGTCTACGGTCTGAAACATCACATCTCAACAGAATTTCAGTATTTTCAACAACGTCCACTCTTTCTTCCGGTTTCTCATTGAAATAGAACGTGTCTTGAGCAAAGGAAATTATCACAGCTGAAACAAAAAGGAAAATCAAATTTTAAAATAAAAACATTATACAACCAAGGTACTATTTTATTTATTATTTATTTATGTTTAAGGTCATATATTTATGCACAATGGCTAATCATGACCGTGACAGTTTTACGGGTGGAGGAAGCCGGAGTACCCGGAGAGAACCACCGAGCAACGACGAGCAGCTGCCAGCTCCCCAACATCGTAACTCCGCACTGCAGCACAGGCAGGGTTAGATTGGTTGAAGACATGCGTACCATCGGCGTGCAGTACGCCTTAGTACACGGCGTCATCGTGCCCCCACGCGGGCAATGGAGATGAAGTGTCTTGCCCAAGGACACAACGACAACCAAGGTACACCCAATGGAATACATCGGCAGGTTTTTTATGATGGTTATGGGGTTGCGGAGGAAGAGATCATACGAGTTTCAGATGTTATGGTTCAATAACACCAGAGTATAGCGAATAAACTACCTTTCTGGTTAAATAAATATTCTTTTAATGACATATTTTGGTGATCAAGAAGCAGGGTTTTATTGTACCACTTTTCAGCTTTGTCAGAATTATGAATCTCAAAAGCCTATTGGTTATCCATATTCCCGAAAAAACCCCAAAAGTTCAATCTCTAGCACACAACATTTGGAGATATTTCTGAGAGGCTCGAAGGGATAGATCATGGGACTGGGGGGAGTTACACCGACCCCCCCCCCCCCCCCATCCCACCAAAAATGAGGGAGGGAAATTCACCTCCAAGGATTTTATCGGAAATCCTGAGTCCTATCGGGCTCATTAGAATGGTAAATTTTGAATTTATGGCGCCCGATTCGTTAGGAGGGAATGCGCAGCTTTTGCCCCCTTTTGTTACCAACAAGGTATCAGCGTATATTTTCATTAACCATCTGTAAATGGATGTTGAAATATTGAAATGTCAAATAGCATATTTTTGCATAGTGCAGCCAGGAATTTAACCAAATCAATCATGTTTGACAGAGCTCAATGAGCTCAAACAAGATTGAATTGGTTAAATTCCTGATTGTATTATGGGAAAAAATTGCTGCTTAAAATGTTCGTTATTTTGCCATCAGTGTGCAGGAGGTTAATGGACCACGAAGAACCCCGTCAAAGAAAATGTAAAGGGTCAATTTTCACTGCAAACGATACCAAAGATATTTGCTGACTGGCAGAATTTCACCTCTCGTACGAATGAGATTTATATAACTTTGATGCTCCCGTTGGTCACCCCATACGCGCATTTCTGACTGATTGTCTGAGCTTTACATATCTACAAGCTCTGAGCAATGACCATCTGGATATTCAGAAAGCAGGTCTTCAAATTCGTGGCGCGCGACAATGCTTGCTCTTCACCGCGCTTCTAAGGGGAAATCCATTGTTGTGAAGCACTATAAAATGTGCCTACTCATTAGCGTCAGCACATGGAAGTATACAACACACAGCATGTTTTTCGGAAGTTGGTCCCAATGGGATTCAATATTAGTTTTTCAAACAATTTCAACAAAACCATATCATATGGCCCCTCAATGGAACGAGCTCGTTTTTCAATTGCTTAACTCATAAATTACGCGGGCGGATGATGCAGATTTGTTGGGTAAAGGGTTATAAACTTTTATACAGTTCAGCGGAACTGAACCATGTCTAACATATTAGCGCCAGTGACAGCAATCGCTCATGCGAAACTAATTCCATAAGCGCGGTTTACCTCGCGCCAAAGTTTTTCAAATTCGAAGACTAGAGAGTTATTGAAGATCATGGACACGAATAGCAAAACACAATGAAGCCTCCTTTGCTGATTATCCATCCAATGAGATCGTGTTTTAACGTTCCAGGTGAAATTCTTTTTGCATTTTCGTCAAAGAGTTTTTGCTTTGAAGATCTTGGCGGCGATGACGTACGCCTGACATTCTTCACCACTTAGCAAAAGTAACAATTTTATGCGTAACACTCAGTTTCCGTAGATGGCGTAGATATTTATTTTGATATAGTCTCATCATTGACAGTCTGACATGATGATATCTGCAGATGTTTCATTTAATCAACATCAAAGAAAAATAATTTCAGAAGTTCAAACTGAAGTGTTTATCCAATTACGAAAAAATACTCTTATTGCATGATAAAACACTGAACTATAACAAATTTCATTGGTTGTGATAGGTACATTGACAATTAGACACAGTTGCTCATCATTTCGGCTGCACATGCACACTAAAACTTTCTTTTCGCATGTTCGATACCCACATTTAAGTCTGATTTTGCTGTCAGTTATTTAGGCGAGCAACTGGCCACATTAGAAGCTAAGTGGCCACGAAGGTTGCTACCGACCAATAATTTGAGCAGCAAATGGCCTCTGAGAAGGCCAAATGACAACGAAGGTAGAGATGACTATGCAAGAGCCAAGAAGTAAACCACTGCTTGTGTTCCTAATACATTCCACGCACGCACGCACGCACGCACGCACGCACGCACGCGCGCGCGCACGCACGCACACACACACACACACACACACACACACACACACACACACACACACACACACACACACACACACTTTTACATGTCTTCACGACTGGCCTTATTTCAATATTTTGCGAGGGGTCAATCCATAACTCATATTTAATTTGGAACGTGTGTTTTGATTTATTCAATGGTTCTGACATGAACCTGTAGGTATACAGTACAGTCGCCGTGGACTGGTCATAATCCATACTTCGACAGTGATGTATACGCATGCGTTTGCTAGGTAATAAAAACCATACTCGGCAACATTTTAATTAATGAAGCACCGGGTTGTATCCGGTGCTTCATTAATTAAATGTTTGATGATTGTTACTATAATTAGTGTTTGGAATCTAATATTATTGCGGGCGTGGAAATATTGCCCACCCATGGAAAGTGACCAGTCCACGGCGGCCGTACTATAGGTGCCAGAGGAAAACTATAGCATGAGGAGCGCGGTGGCTCAGTAGGTAGTGATGCAGACTGCAAGCCGAGAGGTCCTCGGTTCGAATCCCACCTGTGGCAACCGCGTTGTGTCCTTGGGGTGCTTAATCTCAATTCCCTCCTCTGGCTTCCTCCACCCGTAAAACTGCCAGATATAAGCTGACCCTGGCTGTCAAAAGTGTCGTTAAACCCCAAAACATAAATAAATAACTATGCCATTGATCAGCAGCGTCAGGCCTCTCGGGCGAGAATGAGTCGGCCTTGATCGGAAGCGGTCAGTGTAAGTGGACTCCTGAGACGCTCATTGGTCACATATAGAAAAGTGTCTCCACTGACGCCATCTTGAGGGAGAGTGAGAACCGATGTTATAAATAAACACTGCTCAATAACTAAATTCTCGAGGTCTTCAATTTTCCGATATCTCACAATCGCCGATCGCTTTTTATGGATTATACTTCGTTATTATACACTTTATAAATAACCACATTTCTATTGGCTGGATCTTATACACGTGGCTGGTACTCAAAAATCCATGTACACCGGTTTTCCAGTGAATATCAACTTTCTAAATATAGCTTTCGGAAACCCCCCTCTCTAGTTCTATTTCAATCGACGTAATCTCTATAACATTGTTTATTTTTATCTTATTCTGATGATAACTATTTTATTGTTGAATAAAAGTATTTCTGGCTTATAAAATTGAACTTTAATTGACAAATAGATTTTTTTGTTTATTTTTTTTTTAGCGTGGTGTACATTGGGGGGGGGGGGGGGGGGCACTAAAAATTTGCAAGACGTGACGTGGGGGTGGGTGGGTCTCTTGAGTGCACCAAAAATGTGCATTTCCAACTTGTGCAATTTTTTGAATTTTTAAAAAATATATCAATCTATCAGCTAATATGTACCATCATTTGTGTTTCAAACCTTAAAGATGATGTTGTACATCACACTCTTAACATAAATACAACATCAGGAGGCTTTATATGTAAGAATATTGGGCTTAATCTGGGAAAATGTCACACGTTAGTAGGGGGTGGGTGTCTTTTTCGAAATGTAGAAAATGTGCAGATAATATTTTGGGAAAATTCTCTCTGATGCACTAAATTCAACCCAAGTTATTTATTTATTAATAGAATTTGTATGGATAGAAGAGGAAAGTAGCAAACACCTGAGAATACTGACAGAACAATTCAAATGAAAATTTGTTCCCGTACATGTACACCTGCTCTGGCCAAGCCTGATAATGAACAGCTTGTCATTTGTAGATTGGGGCACACAGCAGCCCACAGAGGTTTAAATTGATGGTACCAGTTTAAGAACATTATGAAACCCCCCCTAAAGACAGCTGTGCCTACTAAGTTTATAAGTTTTTTTTTATTTTAATGGTAGAGTGGGGGTGGGTGTCTGAGAACTGTAGTAGAAAGTTTGCACGTAGGGGTGGATGGGTGTAAAAAGGAGCTGAATAAAAAATAGGACGTCACGTCTTGCAAATTTTTAGTGCCCCCCTCCCCCCCCTCCCCCCCCCCCCCCCCCCCCCCCCCCTGTGGTGCATATAATAAAACAGTTATGGACTTTTGTGGTGGTAAATATGATATGATGTGAACCTAAAAAATTTGACGCCTCGGCCCATATAAGTTTTTTAGGTTCATATCAGATCAAATTCACAACCATAAAAGTCCCTAATTGTATAATGTCGGCGAAAAGTGATTACGCCAATGATGTGCATATGTTTCGCTCGCTGTATTACACATAGATTATTTACAACATATTTCAGTTATTATTAACCCTTTACCTAACATGAAAAGCAGACGACACTTGCAAAAAAAATTCTTGAATGACTAATTTTTTTCATTTTTTGTCTCAAAAACATAGGTTATGACCCCTCATTGGAACGAGCTCGACGAGTTCGTCCCAAAGAGGGGTCATAACCTATGTTTTTGAGACACAAAAATGAAAAAATAATCAAAATTAATTGGCGATTTTTGAGAATAGCGCAGCCGATTTTGGCCGTTACGTTGGGTAAAGGGTTAACAGAAAACAATTGCCGAGATTACAAAGTTGATACCGTGTTTCTAGGTTTCGTGCTAAGCTTTCGTTTGATGACGTGAAAGCTGTTACGCTCGGACTACAGTCAAAGCGTAACAGCTTTCACGTCCCCTGTGGCATTGATTGGTTTTACGGCATTGGTTGATTTCTCACCATCTTATAGGAAGAAAGGGGGAGACTGAGTTGGAATATTTTTTCGCATTTTTTCCATTAATTGAACTGTATATAGAGATCAGAAATGAGTACTGACTCCCGAGTGTAGGTCTGACACAGAATCTCATTATAGTCCTGGGGTATTAATTAAACACCCTACCACCATTACAGCGATATTCAGTCGGGTACGAGTGTAAAATGGACTTCTGGGGTATTATCGCGGTGTACGTATATCTGGAGTTCAAGTTGGATCATTTTTATAAGGGGACATGACCCATGTTTGCAAGAATGTGGTTCAAAACAGATCTCATTGGATATCCGCCATGGTCGACGCATCTTTCGATAGAATCTATATCCGCTGATAAACGTCAGTAAAAAAACACAAACTTGTAGATTCGAGTTACCTCGTAAAATATTCGAACTCACGCAATCGTAGCAGCCATTTTGTAACTCAGCAATCAGCAGCAGTTTTGTGAGAGTCTGTTAGGGTCAACTTCTCATTGTGAATATTGTGATCAGACTGACGAAGATAAGACCAAGCCAAAACCTCACTAAAGTTATTGCAAATTCTGCCCCTAAGGGAGCACTTTGATACCCAAACTCTCAATCTGGGAGTGATAACACCTTTCAAGTTGAGAATATTTGAAAGTGTGTCCTTCCTGTAACCTTCCCGTGTCCATCCTGTAACTCTGAGCTGAAGCTTTCGGCAGGGATGTGGCTAGAGGGTTTCAGCTGGGGGTGGGGGCGGGGATGGGGGTGCCACCGGTGTAAATTCCAACTTTGAGTAGTTTCGATAGATGGTTCCACTGCAGCGCTGGGTGATATCTGTTAACCCTTTAACCAACGAGTCGCTCGCATCCGCCCGCGTAATATGCAAATACAGCAGCTGAAAAAATATTATTTTTCGAAATATTTCAACAAAATCATATCATGTGACCCCTCTTTGAAACGAGCTCGTCGAGCTCGTTCCAAAGAGGGGTCTCATGATATGGTTTTGTTGAAATTTGTTTTTAAAATTTAAAAAATGATATTTAAAATAATGAATTTTGAAAACGTCTGCGCTGGGTAAAGGGGTAAAGGGTTAAAGTGATATCTATATCTAACATACTTATGAACCCTTCTGAAAATTTTCACTTGTCCTGAAACGGAAAAGGCATCATTTATAATGTGTCTGGGTCAGAAAATTTACCGGATTGATGTCAGAGCCGAAATTTTGAGGCCACGTCTATTTTAGAGTAGGAAATTTGAAACTCAAGTATCCAGTTGGAAATAAAAGATAAAAATTTCTCGTCATTAGTTGGAATTTTAATATTTTTCATGAACAATGTTAATTTATTGAATTTCCAACTATTTGATTTTTGATCTCGGAATTTCTAACTATTGAAAAAATACTCCTAGCTGGGGGGGGGGGGGGGGGGGGGACACCCCCCACCCCCACCCCTGTCGCCACATCCCTGGCTTTCGGTTAATTTGGCCTGCTCGAACGAATACATTTACTGGCAGTTCTTCGAGACAGTCCGTCTGTTGTTCTGCTGTTTTTCACGCATGATACCAGCAATTGCTTTCGTCGAATTTTAACACAGTGCACCCTCTGTTCAATATTTACTAATAATACTAATTTGTCTCAATATTATGCGTTAATTTTGTTTGATCAGTTGGGTTCAACACATTTGTCACGACTTTGCTTTTTTTCAATCAGTAAAAACCTGCCAGATAAATACACCAGATGGACCCTAGTGGACAAGTGTCATCATCATCACCCGCTATCTCCATTTAATGGTCAATTAAAGAGATAATATTTTATCATAAATTTCAAGTGTGAAAAATGTGTTTTACAAACTCCACAGATGGCTAATATAATACAATAACTTGGTTAGGAAAATCTTTCACGATCCACTGATTACAACCGAGATAAACAGTTTACAGCAGTTAATGACGTTTTTTAACCATATAATGGATTAATTGATTTCATACGAAAAAGTAAAGGCCATGTATTGACACAATGAGAAGAGACCTTATCCGTATCGAAACATGTGAAAAGCTGGACTGGATTTTCCCCTGGCAAAAATCGTAAACGAATAAAATGAAAGAGGTCAGTCGAGTTGTCAACCGAGTCCAGAAACAAGAACTAACAGCAGTGGCGTAGATAGCTTTGCGCTGGCGGAGGGGCAAGCCCAAAATTTTCCGACAGACCGAAAATTTTCCGACAGTGTAACAACAACAAAAATCCAAACAAACAGAAAGAATCTGTTGTTTACTGCAAATGTACTGAAAATTGGTCTTTTTTACCCCAAATTTACCAAAATGGCATGTTTTTATCCCCAAAGCCAGCATTTTAATGTTATTAGGCATAAATTCGCCTAAAAATGGTCCCCTTTATCTGCGCCACTGACTAACAGTCTCGTTCGTTGTTGGCGTGTGGTGCGCAATCATAAAACTTGATGACAAAATATACGGAAAAGGTAGCGGCACGCTTCTCACTTTTAGGATACGATATTCTTCAATTAATTGGAGCTCTCCACTCCTATTGTTTAAGGAGGTAGATTGGTACTTAGTACTCACAAACAAATAATAATACCCTTAACACTTTAAACTGAGAGATCACCTTTCCGGTCCAGGAACATGATACGTCATAATGTCATTAAGGTACTATCAAACTAAGGAAAATTTGTTAACTTTGAAATTCCCACCTCAGATTTTCCATAAATTCAAATTAAATATACAGCTATGTTCTTGGATATCGGAAGCACATTTGGCCACGTGTTGTTCACCTGAAATATTATGATTGAAGATGAATTGCATGTACTCTTTATTTGCTCGCATTACTCCGAGCAACGTAAAGATGTTACAGGCATAGTCTGCAAAAATATCCCAGCTTTATACATCTTCAGCTGAAAGAAAAAGCAAAATTCCTGTTCAATTGTCCAGATCAACAAATACTGTTAGCTACTGGAAAAATGATACACCGTATGTTTATGAACAGAACCCAATAGTTTTTCTACCCGGTGGTAATTAGGCTTCTCTTCTATAACCTTCTCTTCTAAAAGGCATTACTACAATGGCGTGTAACCGTAATCATACTCCAGTGTCAACCGCTAGAACGCCTTGCAACAGTGCGAGTATATACTAGGCTTGTGACGACAAAAAAGGGCTTAGCAACCGGCCACGTCTCAGGCGAACCACGGTGTATATGTGGGTGTATACTGGGAAGCGATTGTGTGTGTGGGGGTGAGCGAAAGGGTGTGTGTGTGAGGGTTTATGCATGCGTAAGGGGCGTCTGGTGTATGGGTGTGACAGGGTGTATGTGTGGACGTGTGCTTTCTCTATCTCGTGGGTTCAGTTCACCACTTACAAGCTCAGACGTTTTTAATTCTTTTATTCTTCCAATATGTGTTTTTACTTTATACTAGTTTTTCAAGCCATACCATTTTGTATCACATTTGGTTGTGCAATAAAGTGTTATTATTATTATTTATCAGTTCTGGTATACGAATATGGTAGCAGAACCATTGATGCCTGCAGTCAACTTTGTGAGTTGGGTGCGTATTCTTTTCGTGTTCTACACATAAAAACCTTCATTTTTATGCATAGTTTGTGTATATTTTTAATTTGAATTTACGGACAGTCATCAGAGGTGTGAATTTTGAAGTAAACAAATTTCCCTTACTAATATAGCACCTTAAGTATTATTTATATTATTTATTTATTGGTGTTTAAGGTCACATACTTATGCACAATGGCTAATCGTGACCGTGACAGTTTTACGGGTGGAGGAAGCCGGAGTACCCGGAGAGAACCACCGAGCAACGACGAGCAGCTGTCAGCTCCCCAACATCGTAACTCTGAACTCTGCACCGCAGCACATGCAGGGTTAGATTGGTTGAAGACATGCGCACCATCGACGTGCAGTACGCCTCAATACACAGCGTCATCGTGCCCCCATGGAGGCAATCGGGGTGAAGTGTCTTGCCCAAGGACACAACGCGGTTGTCGCAGGTGGGATTCGAAAGCACCTTAAGTAGAATGGTTGCTAAATTAATCAATGTGTGGGGTAGACCAATCAATATATTCAACGTGCAGCACCCAAGGCTGCACGTTGAAAATATTCAATAGTCCACCCCCAAATAATGAATATGGACTCATCCAACTGAAAGAGTTAAGGGTATAGATATTTGTTTTTAACCCTTCACCCAACGCAGACGATTTCAAAATTTATTATTTTAAATATCATTTTTTAATTTTTTTAAAAAAAGTTCAACAAACCATATCATGTGACCCCTCTTTGGAACGAGCTCGACGAGCTCGTTCCAAAGAGGGGTCACATGATATGGTTTTGTTGAAATTTTTAGAAGAATAAGATTTTGTCAGCTGCTGAATTTGCATATTACCGCACAGGGTTGTCAAATTTGTAACATTAACTCCTAATTCCATTCTTTAAATAAGGATGCTGGCATTTGTTTCGTTTTAATTGGGGGCCTTTTCCCATCATGCATCTGACATCATGTGACATAGTGGAATATAGAGAAGGTCTATACAATAAAGTTAATCTCAGTTGTTGGCTTCAGTATATATCATTTTTATGACATGAAAGTGTCGCTTTATTTCAACTGATGTCAAAATGCATTCTTCCTATAAAAAGTCACAAAACAATTAAAAAAGATGTTCTACAATACTTTTTTTTAAAACAAATTGTCATAAAAATGAATGAATTATTGATGGTATTGGTGATAAATTATCTTCAAAATATATTTAGGTTTAAAAAAAAAACCTTTTATCCTTTTACGTATCATAATGACCATAACCGACGAAGAGAATTCCCAGATATTCCCATTCTATTGTTATTTTTTTCTCACTTTTTGCCTCAAAAACATAGCTTATGACCACTCTTTGGAACGAGCTCTTCGTGTTCGTTCCACTGAGGGGTCATCAGTTATATTTTGTGGCAAAAAAACTGAGAATATGTACTTATTGAAGATTTTCTTCTTTGTTTATTTCTGCAAGTGTGCTCTGTTAGTTGTGTTAGATAAAGGGCTAACAATGTGATTGGTTGGTTCATTATCAAATTCTAATGCTATGTGCGAAAATGAATTTCGGCCTTGTACAGCTGCAGGTATGCCAGCTGGAGATAAATAAACATCACAGACACTTGTATTATCAAATTCTAACATATTTAATAAAATAAATATTATACTATCAGCACTAAAATCAGTGTTGAATAATATAATAATAATAATAATAATAATAATAATAATACTTTATTGCACAACCAAATGTGATACAAAATGGTATGGCTTGAAAAACTAGTATAAAGTAAAAACACATATTGAAATAATAAAAGAATTAAAACGTCTGAGCTTGTAAGTAATGAACTGAACCCACGAGATAGAGAAGGTACACGTACACACATACACCTTGCCACACCCATACACCAGACGCCCCTTACGCACGCCTAAACCCTCACACACACACCCTTTCGCTCACCCACACCCGCACAATCGTTTCCCAGTATACATCCGCAAATACACCGTGGTTCGCCTGAGACGTGGTCTGTTGCTTAGCCCTTTTTTGTCGTCACAAGTCTAGTATATACTCGTACTGTCACAAGGCGTTCTAGCGGTTGACACTGGAGTATGTTTACGGTTACACGCTATTCTAGTAATGCCTTTTAGAAGAGAAGGTTATAGAAGAGAAGCCGAATTACCACCAATATATATCTTATTGAAGGTGTTAAATTCGCATAATACGATCGTCTTTGAAAACACCATGGTCTTGATCGGAATTTAGGAACGGAAGTGATGAACAACAGCATAAGCTATTATTGTTAACCACACAATCAAGTTGCAACTAAAAGTTTAATTCAAACTCTCTTTAAAAGCCATGGCAGCCACCCCCTGAAATGCATGGGAAACATCGGAAACATTTCAATTCTTTGTTTTGCTCAAACACTGAAAAGGTTTTTACAGACTTTCAGTAATTCATCCTCCAATGGTACTTCAAGTCAATGAAATCCCCACTTGACTCTGAATCGAGTATCCATCTGAAGTGTTTAATCGGCTCAATGAGAACTTCTAATGTATTGAAGTGTCTGTGGTGAATTAAAGTTCAAACTCTTGATGAAAATTGTTTATGGGACAGAAAAAACAGTTATTCAATGACAACTGTGATCGTGTCTTTTCAGAGAATGATCTATTTAGTCTGGGCCTCAAACAGAAAGGGGACCTTGACATTGGATGGGCGTTCAAGACGAAATACAAATACAAATGATGCGATTATAATTAAGTAGACATGTTTATACCGTGCGTGGTAGGATGATCTCCACCCACAGCTAAATATTATTGACATCGCATTCCGAAGAACTTCCGGGCTTTCAATTTATTTTAACGCAAGAAATGCGTTTAATAGTTCCGTCTAACAGTTGGTCGTGGGAGACCCATTTGGAACTCCAACCCCAGTCTCCATGAGACTCCTCGTTCCCAGGCCTAGGCCTGGGAGCGAGGAATCTCATAGAGACTACCCAACACCTCTTATACTCACTTTGCAAAAAGTTCAACGCTCAGTTTGGCCCAGGCCTCGTTTATCTATGAGGGGGGCCTGGGAGAGATAGCTTTGAGCCTGCAAGGACGGAAATGGGAGGGCGAAAAGGTGCAGTGGCAGGGAGACTCCTGCGTAATTATTATTGACTAGAGCAGACAAACAACTGGTTATTTGCTTTATCTCACCATATTGAGGGGGTATTAACTGGTAGAGCGCTAAATTATTTTTGATCAGCAAGATTTGTTCACATATCTTTACCTTATTACAATTCCTTTACCTAACATGAAAAGCAGACGACACTTGCAAAAAAAATTCTTGAATTACTAATTTTTTTCATTTTTTGTCTCAAAAACATAGGTTATGACCCATCGTTGGAACGAGCTCGACGAGCTCGTTCCAACGAGGGGTCATAACCTATGTTTTTGAGACAAAAAATTAAAATATTTTGAAAATTAATTGACGATTTTTGAGAATAGCGCTGGCCGGTTTTGGCCGTTACGTTGGGTAAAGGGCTATAGGCACTCTCCCATGAATTGTATCGAGGGATATCAACACAGGATAAACAATTTCACTTCAGAGACATTCTGAAGCACATCCACAGAATATGAAGCCTAGGCTGTGGCACCTGCACTTTGGAATAAAGCCAAAATTTGGGATTGCAGCACTCAACCTGTTAACATGATGTCGCTATGTGTGTTAGGGAATGGGTATTCGAACCCCTCCTTCAGGAGGTCTAGCCTTCCAGCTAGTTGCCAAAACGTCGTTCTTTATTGTGGGATTGTTGGAAAATACTCTAGACTCCTTCATCTCCATCCTCACCCTGTTTTGGAGCACAATTCTGGCATCACACCTGTGTCATGATCTCTCTCTTCGAATCCACAAAAACATTATATTTGGTGATATTGGGATGGAGAGTTAGTTCTGAACAGTTTCCAACGACTCGTTACGTGGATAACTGATGGGAAGGTATGGTCTTTAACAGGGCCAAACAACTTGCTGACCTTCATGCAAATGTGTTAATAACGTTTGCATCTCGTCAACAGACACACTCTTCGCTCTCATAGCTTTCATCAGCACAAGTTGAGCTGTTTAACTACCTCGATATCTGTTGCAAGATCTCGGTGGTGAGATTGAGTTTCATGAATAGGCAGGTGATTTCTTTTTCGCCGAAGACCGCTCAAGAATAAGAGAATGTTCTTTTTCTAAAGTTATTTTAAAGCGCGAGAAGAACAGTTCACAATATACTATTCTTGCTGCTGCCAGATGGCTTATTATCCAACCTAAGTGACACCGAACAAAAATTCTCAAATTCTATCCATAAAAGAACCTGGTATCATAATACGAAATGGGAAAATGTTCGGGCGCAGTCGGATTACCCCTCTATGCATTGCAGTCAGGTGCCTAGCTTCCCCCGTCCTCCTGGTTGGGTCCTCGTAGTTCAAGGTAAAATATTTCAGAACTATTTAACTCTTTCCCTACTACAGGTTTTGAATGGTTACACCCAACTCTGTAATCTTTTGCATGAAAGGGAAGTCCATTATGAACATAAAGGGGTGAGAAATATTAAATTTCAAATGCCCTGCCATTGAACATTTAACTGACTAATATTCCAACTACATCAAAAAGGCATGGCTTCAACGAAGGCATGCCTTGATGATGTAGTTGGAATATCAGTCGGACTTCAACTGTCACAGTCAGGGCAAATCAATTTTACCCCCACCCCACCCCCTCCAATCGGTTATCTTCTCGATGCCCCTGAATGTTTCATCACTTACAGATTATTGAGTATCACTAGCCAAACTGGAGTGTAACTTTAAGGGTCATCTCAAACAGCCAAGAGGTGAGATTACCAACCAAAATAAACACCACCTTCTGTTCATATCTTTAGCAATGAATCAATCAGATTTTATAGTCAATAATGAGATAAAAGAAGTTACAAATTGTCTGTAATAATTACATGCCAGTAGAAATACTCCAGTCCCCCATAATCTTCAATAGACTGAGGTCATAAATTCTCCGCCTCGTATTTCAAACCCATTCAACTCCTGCATTAAATATTCCCAATATTTTGTAGTTTTTCTAATAAACGTCAGACAATAACTCTCTGTTTTTCCTTTGTTCTGTTTGTTTACGAGCTAAGGTTTACCATAAATTGGGAATTGAGAGAAGAAAATTCTCGCTAAAGTGGTATTATTGGACGGTTTCGTGGAGTATGTCAAGCTCGCTACTCAGAGCAAACAGATTAGGTAGTTGAGTTGAAATGTTTAGCAGAATTCGAAATAGACTGTCCATTAACTCTTTGCATTGATGTTGGCGGAGATTCCTGCCCAACACAGGATTTCTCTTGTCACCAAAATAAGTATAATTTGGGCACACATGATAACATTTTCACCCTGTGAATTGAATAGATTTTTTCGCCAATGATTTATTATGTTACATTTGGATTAATTTTTCAGCTAATCTAGTCATGGCTGCTGCACAGCAACCATGACTAGATTTGATGAAAAATGTCTTGAAAATACTCTGCGGGTAAAGAGATAACCCACCAAGTATGAAATAGAATAGAAAGGAATAGGACGTTACTGACGCCGTGAATTTTACGGTAATGACTCTAATTGCTTGATGTAAGGAGCCAGGTGGGACATTGGCTACAGCATTGGACATTCAGGATCGTAACATATCCAACCTCCACCAAACAAAACATGGGTTTCGTCGGGAAAAGTTTGGGCAAGAAATTATGAAACACCAAGTTGGGCAGACGTCCTTGCTTGTCTGACGAAAATATACACACCTTGTGGAGTACTCAGTTGGGCAACATCTCTTGCTTGAGCGACAAAAATATACAGATTAGAAAATGCAATAAATGCCTGTCTCAGTATATCGGTAGAAGTCACATCCAGGGAGAGAGTAACTAATAACCAGTGATTTTTATGACCATGACCTGTTGAAAGCACTCAGATGGTTGGACACCTCCATCTAGCCGGTGTGTAATTGACAGCAATGTCATAAAACTCAAATGAACTCCCTGTCATGAAAGTAGTTTATCAATGGAAAGTGTATTTGTTGGGATAAGTTTTTGATAAAAGCAATTGGGTATGCTCCAAATAGTTGAGCGATATGGCCGAGCCGTCGGGCGCGACGTCCAACACCCTCAAAACATTTTGTTAGTTACGACCCTGTGGGCATTAAATGGAAAGGTCATTTTCGTTGTGTCCTGGGGCCAGACACTTCATCTCAACCGCCCAAGTGGAAGGATGCTGAGGAATACAAAAATGCATTTCCTCGAAGTCTTGAGTTTGTGTGACTACATGTATAATTCCTACTGACCAATATCCCAACTACATCATCAAGGCATGCCTTCTGCGAAGGCATGCCTTGATGATGTAGTTGGAACATTAGTCAGTGGGGACTTTAGCCATCACT
The DNA here is from genome assembly GCA_031216915.1 of Pictodentalium vernedei. Lineage (NCBI taxonomy): Eukaryota > Metazoa > Mollusca > Scaphopoda > Dentaliida > Dentaliidae > Pictodentalium > Pictodentalium vernedei. The sequence goes on from CM062292.1 coordinate 103,706,865, forward strand.
GTCGGGACAAATCCGCTTTGCACCCCCAGTCGGTCGTCACCTTCGTCACGCCCATGACTACACTTTCGCGCTGCAACATTCTAGCATATACACATTTTCTGTTGCAAAGTAACGGACGACTAGTCGGCAATGGGGCGGTTATACTAGGTGGTTATGCGACTCCATAACCGCTTCACTACAAGTTAAGACCTCAAAATTTCTGAAAGAAATTAGCAAGCATAACACAGCCCGTGTGCCACTGTGGCACGCGGCCATAACCCGAATCGTTAATGTTTAAAAGAAATGTTCTTGTCTTGACTACTTTCTACCCTTACCAGACAAAGCTGTCTACTCCACTACATTTTGAGAACACTTCGGCTAACCAATAATATACAAAAATAATTGTTGGCAAACACAGTTCATTTTCGGTAATTGGATTTAACGGAAATGAATTCCCCTTGCTCAAATCTTAGGGTTTCAGTACTTTTTGTTCATCACTTCCATCAGACTGTTATCCCCAGATATATCACAGATTGTTATTCGAACACTGCTCAGCCATCCCAGATGATTATTTTTGTTTTTTGTGAGCAATTACGTTTTATTTGATGTGACATTTTATCTACACGGTAATAGACATTTCTGTAACAACAAGTAGACTATAATGGATTGTGTGAGGTTTTTTGTATACTGAAAAACAGAGAGCAAATACATTACCGAAAATTTAATTCTAAATTCCCCACGGGTCTGTTCAATTTATAAGAGATTAATAACACTTCTTGTGAAATCGGTTCTGGTGTTACAAGGCTCTCGAGAGGACAGAAGCTCAATTAGATTGTGTGGAGAGGGGTTTGGGAAGAAATGGTGAAAACGCCGTTTTCTTTTTTTTGTAAATGAGTTTCAAAAGTGAATATAAGTCAAACTGATTGGGAAAAAATTGTAAAAATTAGCTTCTATATTTTTATACTACTCTACAGGAAAATGCTCGAAGTTTGTCAAATGATGCTGCAGATTCGTTGAAATGTCGAAATTTCAATTTTTATATGGAATTTCAAGACCCTTAGTGTTAAATTTCCTGATTGCTTTAGGAAATTAAGTGGAGCTAACTTTCACGTAAATCTCTTCCAATCACGAAAATTGTCTGTCATGCCACCTTTTCTAGCTAAACAGAACTTGTTTACCACAGTGAATAAGTACTGCTCCACTTCCCACGGTTATCTTCCCAATCGTTTATACCCATGTTGTTTATTTTAGAGAACTTCCACCACAAGCATTGGTGACTGGGTCCTATTTTACCAGTAAAACGAAGCTTGTTTCCCACAGTAAAGAAGCACTGCTTCACTTCCCGGGGTTTCCACAGGGAATTTCACCAAACGAATAAATTTAATTTTTAGAACAAACTACAGAAAAACACTTGAATATTTTCAGCTCATGGATCACCGTGTGAACCCGATGGTCCTTGAGCTGAAACGTTTCTAGTGCTCCTTGTGCCTTTTTGAAAAAAATGCGAATATTTATTGGTGCAAAATCTTCCACATTGTGATTTAGTAGTAATCCATCTGCCTTATACTGTACCAGTAGGGGGTTAAAATGTTCAAACAATAATTATGGCAAGATCAAATTTATAACGCAGTGAACGCAATAACATTCTTTCAACGAAATGTTGTTCTCGTGCATGACAGGCAAACATCGCACCAGACACCAGGTAAGGAGAAAAAGTGTGTTGTCCATGACTTTTCGCACAACTTTGTTTAAACAAAGATTAGAAGAATCCGCAGTAAATACATTGTACACACCAAGGTGAACAGATTGTAGATGGATGTAATAGAAATTTAACACATCTGTATGAACAACCTGAAGTCTGGCCGATGTCGAAAAACTACCCCCGGTTTGTGTAAATACACAAAGTTTTACATACGGGACTCCAAAATGCTTGGATCACAAACAAGATGTGTACTTTTGTTTTAAGATCATTGAGATTTTACTTGCACATAAAATCCAGTTGTCAGAAATTGTATTTGAATTACCACAGTTTCCCCTACAGTATGGAGTCCAACGATGCCATGGTGGCTTTGCCATAGAGAGGCAGATTCCACAGTACCCAATCAAGGCAGCGCATGTGTTTTCACATACACTGTCTTGATTGGCAACGGCGAAGACTGCCCCCCCCCCCCGATGGCAAAGCCATACATGCAGTGACTTGGTTGAGGACTGTTGGGATTGCCTCTCGATGGCAAAGCCATACAGTCTTGCATGGGAACTTTTGGAAAGTGCATCCCGATGCCAAAATCACCATAGCAGCATCAGTAGCTGAGGCGATATCAGATTAATTGATCAGTACAGTACTGAGTCCAACGCCGCCATGGTGGCTTTGCCATCGGGAGGCAGTCCCCACAGTCCTCAACTTAGTTACTGCATGTATGGCTTTGCCATCGAGAGGCCACAGTCCTCACTCAAGTCAGTCCATGTGTATACACATAAACTGTCTTGATTTGGAACGGTGGAGACTGCCTCCTGATAACAAAGCCATACATGCAGTAACTTAGTTGAGGACTATGGGGATTGCCTCTCGATGACAAAGCCATATAATCTTGCATGGGAACTTTGGAAACTGCATCCTGATACCAAAATCACCATAGCAGCATCAGTAGCCATGTGCAAGAGGATGAGGGAATTTCCCCGTACATGCTACGGGTAGAAGTAGTATCAGATTAATTGATCATGCTTATTGTTCAGCTAAACGACATGCAGAAGTCAATTTACTGGCTTGGTTTACCAGTTCTGCTAACAATCTAAATATGTGTATATCAGTGAGTTGGCTAGTCTTATATTTTGCACAAAATCCCTCTTGCAATACTTTTCAGAAAGCCACGGAGAAACTCGAAAGGTGGGGTTGTGGGTTGATTTTGGGTGTGGTACCAGGTAGTCTCATAACTATCTTCAGATATCGGGTGGGGGTAACTCTGCAAACTCATACCGTAATAGAATGAAGTTGCCCGACTATCCTTTTGTGGCTAAAACAACACAACAGACAGGGATGAGGTCGAGAAGGAAACCGATGGGGGTGTAAACCTGATTTGTCCTGACTGTTATATCTCGATGGCTCACGTTCCGATCGACTAATATTCCAACTACATCATCAAGGCATGGCTTCGTTAACCCCTTACACAACGAATCGGCCGCATCCGCCCGCGTAATGTGCAAATTGAGTAGTTGAAAAAATATTTTTCAAAAAATTTCAACAAAACCATATCATGTGACCACTCATTGGAACTAGCTCGTCGAGCTCGTTCCATCGAGGTGTCACATGATATGGTTTTGTTGAAATTGTTTGAAAATGTTAAAAAAAATGATATTTAAAGTAATAAATTTTGATATCGTCTGCGTTGGGTAAAGGATTAAAGGCATGTCTCGATAATCTGTATCTGAATGGATACGTCATAAAGTTCATCCTGGGCTAAAACATGATGTGGGTGGAATATTAGTCAGAGTAGTATGTCTCGTATGTTTGAGGTATAGGTTGCAGGACCTCGGTGCAGGACCTCGGAAGTGACGTCATGTCACGTGACCTAGTGGCGCCATGTTGTGTTGTCATGGTAACCCGCGTGAGCGGCCATGTTGTGACGTCATCTCCATAGTGATACGTGGTGTGAGTGCGCATGCGCAGCGCGTGTTGTTAGGGTGATACGTGTTTTCGTCGTCCATTTTGTATACTGGAGGCCGCCATCTTGGTTTCTATGGTAGCACGTGATTGCTATTTTACCTAAGGCCTACAATAGGACAGGGGTATGTTTGGAGGGTATGTTCGATTGTAGAAGAGTATTTTCTGGAACGACTTCCCAGGATAGTTACCACAAACAACCCGACAATCCTTCCAAATCACCAAAATCCACCCAAAATCACCGAAATTTACTTTATTTCCCCAATTTATCGGCTTGGCACGTAGTGCTATAGTACTAAGGGCACATTCGATTAAAAGGAGTAATGTTCTGGATTAGAATTCTCCCAGAACCCCTTTTTGGATCCCTATCCCATGACGTTTTTCCCCAATTAAGAATAGCACGTAGTGCTATAGGACAAATTTACCAAGAATTTTCTGCTTCTATCTATATATGCAATAGTTATCGTCTATCTGACTCTGTTCCTTTGTTCTAGAGTATACTCCAGTAGCGTAGAAGAGCCTATCAACTGGAACAGTATACCTTATTATTGCTATATTTAGCAATTTCTAGTCTATTCTTGTTAGTTCTGACCCTATTCCAAGTACTCTTGTTGTTTCATATATCTAACTAACCAATCAGATTGCTTAATTTCCCATAATGCAGTTATCTCCCTTGTGTATAACAAAAGCCTATATCCAATGGCACCCCAACTTTAGCACCCCTTTTTTGAAAAACATATGACCTTCGGCACCCCTTTTTGTCATATGTGCTTATGTGAAAAGGCACAATGTGACACAATATGCCCTATCACATAGGCACATACGGGTATTTGAGGATACCTATGGCCTGGTATTCTATTATTCGAGGATACCTACTGGAGAATCCCTTTTTTGTCATATGTGCTTATGTGAAAAGGCACAATGTGACACAATATGCCCTATCACATAGGCACATACGGGTATTTGAGGATACCAATAGCATAGTATTGTATTATTTGAGGATACCTATCTAGGATACCTTCTGGAGAATCCCTTTTTGTCATATGTGCTTATGAGAAAAAGCACAATGTGACACAATGTGACCTAGCACATAAGCACATGCTTTATGTGCCGATATGTGCTTATGTGAAAAGGCACAATGTGACACAATGTGCCCTATCACATAGTCACATACGAACAAAATGGGATTCCATAGCCACAGACGTTTTCGAAAGAGGGATTCCACAAATGGGATTCCAAAAAAGGGATTCCACAAATGGGATTCCGTTTCCATCTTGTCGCCACAGCTCCAAGACAACTACTGGTCTATGGTCTATCTGTCCTATCATTAGCTTCAACAACAGTCTTGTTCCATTGCGGCCTTGTACCAGTACTATTGGCTAAACTACCATCAATTACTTCCTAGCTATACCTTCGCTGAAGCTTTCAAAATGTTCCATCTGATTTCCCCTGTATACATATAAGGATTCCGTAAGTGGCCCAGTCCGTAAAATTTGGATTCCGTGTTTTTACATCGACACTCGAGGGTATGGAAAGGGTTTGATAACACCCAATTCAACAATGACTACAAGACTCTGAACAGAGACAACCAACCACTACAAAACAACGAAGTAAACATAATAAAGTGAAAGTCTGTCCAACTAGTTCGATCAATTCCCATTTGTGGAATCCCTTTTTTGGAATCCAATTTGTGGAATCCCTTTTTCGAAAACGCCTGTGGCTATGGAATCCCATTTTGGTCGCATGTGCCTATGTGATAGGGCACATTGTGTCACATTGTGCCTTTTCACATAAGCACATATCGGCACATAAAGCATGTGCTTATGTGCTAGGTCACATTGTGTCACATTGTGCTTTTTCACATAAGCACATATGACAAAAAGGGATTCTCCAGAAGGTATCCTAGATAGGTATCCTCAAATAATACAATACTAGGCTATAGGTATCCTCAAATACCCGTATGTGCCTATGTGATAGGGCATATTGTGTCACATTGTGCCTTTTCACATAAGCACATATGACAAAAAAGGGATTCCCAAGTAGGTATCCTCGAATAATAGAATACCAGGCCATAGGCATCCTCAAATACCCGTATGTGCCCATGTGATAGGGAATATTGTGTCACATTGTGCCTTTTCACATAAGCACATATCGGCACATAAAGCATGTGCCTATGTGATAGGGCATATTGTGTCACATTGTGCCTTTTCACATAAGCACATATGACAAAAAAGGGGCGCCGAAGGTCATATGTTTTTCAAAAAAGGGGTGCTAAAATTGGGGTGCCATTGGATATAGGCTTTTGTTATACACAAGGGAGATAACTGCATTATGGGAAATTAAGCAATCTGATTGGTTAGTTAGATATATGAAACAACAAGAGTACTTGGAATAGGGTCAGAACTAACAAGAATAGACTAGAAATTGCTAAATATAGCAATAATAAGGTATACTGTTCCAGTTGATAGGATCTTCTACGCTACTGGAGTATACTCTAGAACAAAGGAACAGAGTCAGATAGACGATAACTATTGCATATATAGATAGAAGCAGAGAATTCTGGGTAAATTTGTCCTATAGCACTACGTGCTATTCTTAATTGGGGAAAAACGTCATGGGATAGGGATCCAGAAAGGGGTTCTGGGAGAATTCTAATCCAGAACATTATTCCTTTTAATCGAATGTGCCCTTAGTACTATAGCACTACGTGCTAAGCCGATAAATTGGGGAAATAAAGTAAATTTCGGTGATTTTGGATGGATTTTGGTGATTTGGAAGGATTGTCGGGTTGTTTGTGGTAACTATCCTGGGAAGTCGTTCCAGAAAATACTCTTCTACAATCGAACATACCCTCCAAACATACCCCTGTCCTATTGTAGGCCTTAGGTAAAATAGCAATCACGTGCTACCATAGAAACCAAGATGGCGGCCTCCAGTATACAAAATGGACGACGGAAACACGTATCACCCTAACAACACGCGCTGCGCATGCGCACTCACACCACGTATCACTATGGAGATGACGTCACAACATGGCCGCTCACGCGGGTTACCATGACAACACAACATGGCGCCACTAGGTCACGTGACATGACGTCACTTCCGAGGTCCTGCACCGAGGTCCTGCAACCTATACCTCAAACATACGAGACATACTACTAGTCAGTCTTGATTATAGTTAAAAAAAACTCAAGATTTCTTTTAAATTTATCTTTGGATAAATATAGAATCTACCCATAGTAGCTTGGTGTACCAAATGTTCACCACTCGTGGTGAAGTGGTGTTAACCGCGAGCCTTGGGTATATTTTATTTATACCATGCTCGTCAGATTATTAAGAGTCGCTATTATTTTCTCTCGATTTTACTGAGCAGCAGACGTACATACGTGCGAATCTGTTTTTCTTTACATGAGCACCGGTTGGTGGTACTTCCGCTGTCAATTTTATCGCCAAAACGAAATGGAAAAAGAAATGTGCAAATCACTGGGCCTTTTTCATTTTAGTAACATAATAACATACTATTTCGAGTTATGGATGCTTTATTAACATGAGATAACGTATGTTTGTTAATTTTTGGTATGTTATGAGGTAAACTTATTTAAAAACTTAATAAATAATTGCCGGTTTCTTTCACTCTTCACGAGGAGACGAGTGATAAATTTAGACAAGTTTGCATTCAAGGCGAGGTCACCAAAGGTCAGCTTGGATGCAGTTCCATCGTAGGTGTAAATTTTAACTATTGAAATCCCATTGCTGTCATATACTTTTCATATATAATAGAATAGGTAATCATGGTATAAATAAAATACACATGAGTAGTCTTGACTCTATATGTTATTTAATTAACACGTACTATACCGGTACTCCAAACTGATCATGCAGCCCCAGCCCCCACACACACACCCAACAGCCAGAATCGGGTGCTACAGACTTTCATTTATACGACTGACAGTGCGTGTGACATATGTCAAATATCAAATTCAGTCTGGTGAGAAAGTGCATAAATTATAAGCAAGACCGAATCGAAATACAAGACTCCAAGCTGAAAGAAAATGCCCCCAGTGAAAAAGATTATTGGGGTGCTACCCCCTCCCCCATCTTCCCTAGCGATGCCTCTACTTGTCGAAAGAGGAAATGCGAGAACATTTCATCCCAATGCTATGTTAGTTCGTATTTTTTCGATTTAATCTTATCTCGCAATATTTCTTGTTTTTTCGGCGGAGGGGGGGGGGGGGAGGGCGGGGATTTCGACCCATTTATTTGTTTCACGATAAGATCACGACCTGTTCGAGAAAGAGGTCATCTTGGAGTGCGGTGGCACAACGGTAGACTGTTGGACTTCTATGCTAGAGGTCCCGTGTTCGATCCCTGTCCGGGACGACCCGCGTTGTGTCCTTGTGCAAGGCACTTTATCCCGGTTGCCTACTTGGGGCCACGATGACGCCGTGTACTAAGGCGTACCGCGCGTCGATGGTGCACATGTCTTCAACCGCTGTAACCCTGCTTGAGCGGAGCTTCAACAGAGTTAGAATGTTGAGGAGCTGACAGTTGCTTGTCGATGCTCGGTGGTTCTCTCCGGGTATTCCGCCTTCCTCCACCCGTAAAACTATCACGGTCACGATTAGTCTTTGTGCATAAGTATGTGAGACCTTAAACACCAATAAATAAATAAATAATAAAGGCCATCTTTGTGATGGCAGTGCTTTAATTTACTAGCAGAATAACAGAAAGCTGAAATTTTAGGTAGAAACTGACGATATAACAGAAGCTGTCTATATTTTGTTGCAGTATAGTTCAGGTAATCAATCACATATATCTATTGATCCCAACATTATGGAATCTGTATTGTAATTTTGTAAATGGCTTGTACACATGAAGTGGCAATTAGTTAATTACACACATCTGGAGGAATTTATTCAGCCATCGGAACTGATACCACACTGCGATCCTCTGATTTAATTTTCAGTACAGAGACGAACCACTGAGAAAAGTCCTTCAAATATACAAGATGTTCGTTCGTCATTAAATATACATTGCAGGGGTGATAATTTCGCAATAACCCACTAAATTGTAGGTGCGAATGGGTACTGGGTTGTTCACGGAGTTGGCTGTAATGTGAATCAGGATTTGGGATCGGCGAACAGGACAATACAAAAGCCTCACCCGTGAATACACTCTAAAGTCAGTTGGGTTGAAAATTAACACGAATCAGCTTGGTTAGTGGAGAGAATATGAACCCAATTGGGTTCATATTCACTCAACCCACAACCCACTCAATCCTGTGTCCTACACTTTAAAATCAGTTGGGTTAAAATGTTACTCAAATCAGCCTGGTTGAGTGAATAGCCGAATATGAACCCAACTGGGTTCATATTCACTCGACCCAGTTGATTTGGGTTGACTTTTAACCCAACTGATTTTAGAGTGTAGTACACAATTCGGAAAAGGTGATTTATTTATTTATTTGGTTCAAACAATATTTATTTAATATCTTCAAGCAAATATACTAAAAAAACTACACAGTAAAATGTGGATCCAACAAAAAAAGCTATAAAGCTTATACAATGTCATTTATTTATTTATTGGGGTTTAACGACACTTTCGACAGCCAAAGTCACCTTGTGTCGGGTGGAGGAAGCCGGAGTACCCGGAAAGAACCACCTAGTACAGCTGAGCAAATGTCTGACACCCCAACGTACTTACTCCGCACAAGCAGGGTTAAATAGTTGATGATGTGAATGAAGGTCATCATAGATATAGCCTTTGAACCCTCCAACGAGGACTTATAAGCTATGTATTAACCTTTTACTCAACGCAGACGATATCAAAATTTACGATTTTAAATATTATTTTTTCAAAACATTTCATCAAAACCATATTATTAAGACTGAAACGGTTGGATCATTTTCGTAACCGACTAATCGAGAGCTATATCCAGTTATCCGTAGCCATTATTTCACAGAAGATGGGATCAAAACTATAGGAATTGGAAAGCAGTATTCTCAAACTATTCCGTAGTGTGTATACAAACGAACGTTGTCGAGTACTCGACAACGTTCGTTTGTATACATACTTCGGAATAATTTCTGCAATTACTCATTACTCACGGAAACTGCCGATCATTGACGAAGTCTTGAACGCCACAGTCGATTATTTCTCAATATACACAACGCGGCTTCGATGTGTAATCTATCACAAAGGAAAAAGCGGTAGATTTATTACGTTTTAAACGTGGAATGACGATCTCTATCGATATTTCGGATAACCGGTTGACGGTTTTTCTAATCGGTTAGGTAGCTAACTGGTTTCAAACCGATTATCCGATTACCTATTTCAGTACTACATATTATGTGACCCATCATTGGAAGGAGCTCAACGATGTGATATGGTTTTGTTTAATTTTGTTCTGCTGCTGAATTTGTATAATACGCGGTGGTTATGGCCGATTCTTTAGACTATATAGTTAAAGGGTGAAGTTAAGGCAAAAATGAACATCTTTAACTATTCAATAAATTTATTGCAAAGTATCGCTTTTAGCTGTGTTAAATAAAGGATGAGGTCTGCTATTAAACAATGCAGGCAACGTGAACGACGTTGGCATGTAGACAACCATTTTACCTTTGAATCTTGCTGTGTGGTAATCTGACTGTGAAATCAGCTCCTCCTGCCTTCTTTATCACAAATACAAACATCAAGGGCACGGGAAGTTGTCCGGCAAACGCGGTAGGCGCCGGACCAGTTATTTTGAGATGCGTAGTTTGTACTTACTGCTTATTGCTTGTCTGCTGGTTGATTGGTGTCCAACTGATTACCAGAAATGGCTGCTGGCCGATTATCGGTTATTTGAGCTCACAATCGGCCAATACCGATGTCGATACCGATTGTAATACCGTGCACAACTAGACGAGTCGAGGCTTGAAAGAACTACATTAAATTGAACATATTTCACAGTGTTAAACGTCGTTGACTCAGGTCGCAGTGAAATGACCAGACGCGCACACTTGGGCGATATACGTGGCTCATACCAGCCAAAAGCGCACGACTGGTGACTTTAGTGCAACCCGAGTCAATGGAGTGCAACCTTCACTGTTTCCGAATGAACGGGTGTTTGCCGCAAGTACGCTCAGTTGTAAGCTTTTAACTTCTATATCCCGTAAAGGGGCGTCTAGAGAAATTAAGAAAACACATTGTGGTTGTCCTCAACTTGATTGAATGGTATCACTGACATAATTTTACATTAACAATTGAACAGTTGTTGAAGATAATATAACGTGGCAAATGAGTAATCGATGTTCCAGGGGCCGTTGTTGTCATCGAATTGTCCACAATCGGCCGATTGGGGTGGTCGATTCCGATCAACGGTTGAGCACTATGGTTGACTGTTTCGGACCTAAATAGGATCAATCAGCCTTACAGTTAAGGCGATGCAACATACTGAAAGAAACACCCACGTAGTAGAATTACACCTAAATCAATCGAATTCTGAACTACAAGCAAACTTTCAGCTAATGGACCTCCAGGTTTGACAGATCATTCGCGGAAACTTGGTTTGTGATTTTAATAACAATTTTTATCGCAATACCGTTTTGTTCGGTACCGTTTTTTGTTGGGGAAGAATTAACCGATTGCAACACATTCAGGTCTGATGTTCAGGGGTAAAGGGGTTGTTGGGAGTTCGGCGCCCCCTCCAAGTAATTTCCAATCGAAACATTTCGCCTAGGTTATTTATTTTATTGATGTTTAAGGTCACATATTTCTGCACAATGGCTAATCATGACCATGTCAGTTTTACGGGTGGAGGAAGCCGGAGTACCCGGAGAGAACCACCGGGCACAATGCCACCATGCGCACACGTGGGCAATGGGAAGAAGTGTCTTGCCCAAGGACACAACGCGGTTGCCACAGGTGGGATTCGAACCGACCTCTTGGCTTGCAGCCTGCATCTCTACCTACATCTCTACCTACTGAGCCACCGCGCCCGCCTCGCCAGGGTTAGAGTTTGAGATATCAATTTGCACTTGCAAGTAATCATGTAGTTTCTTACAAGATTTGGTTTGCTTATCAGTTGCTCATATAAATGGAAGTCCGAAGTACCCGATTTCGGGTGGGGAGGGGAGGTGTCCAGCATAACCAATTTACTGTACGGAACGTGGAAGTCAAATAAGATGTTTAGAAGCCCGTGCGTCACAACTACTACATGAACGTATAAAGAAATTAATTTCCAAGAATTCTTGAGTTTTTAAAATATAATCCCGACTGACAAATATCCCAACTACATCATCAAGGCATGCCTTCTTTGAAGGTGCCGTGATGATGTGGTTGGGACTTGCTATATTTTCGCAGTCGGGCTTCATCCATCAAAGTCGGGACGAATCAGGTCTACCCCCGCCTCAAACGGTAATCTTTGCGATGCACCTGTTGACACTTCCGGGCCGATCACAGTTTTCTTACGACGCCCATCTCTTCAACCACCTCATTTCCCCTCAGGCAGAAATATATCCATGCTGTGTTAAGAGGGTTGATGTCAGTGTTTCCTGTCTACATGGCATCACAATGCTGTATTTTATATATGTTTGTTTGCGGGAATTGGATCTATTTAGACTGTCCACTTTGACCTAAATTAGACTTCGTTAAAAACCTTAGTAGGCTATTGTCCAATTCAATAATCGGATATAGAACAGCTGGCAAAATTAATTTCCCCTACATTTTATAGCTCACTTCTCGTGTAAATGGTAACCTGAATACACCATAAAAGACACAGCCGCAAGCTGTTTTTACCAGATCAACATTAACCACAAAGCCATCATTGATACTGATCGGTCTAATGTTACAACTCGGTGACACAATGTTTGGGGATATATGTCACAACAATTTGCCAAGTGACGGATGTAACACATTAGTGTGCGAATGCTGAAATGACTCTTTTCAAAGCAGTCCATTCAATATTACTTAATGATATACGCAATGGTCAGGCTTACTGGATGGTGCATGAATAAGTATTTTGGGGACAAGTCTGAAATTGCATCAGGAAAGAAAATCAAATTAAAAACATTTAGAAGAATAAAAGTTAGTATTTAAGGACTTTTATTGTGTATCTTTCATTGTTGGATGACACGATGATCAGTAATCTGGAAGTCATGCCCTTAAAACTAATTTTATAATGCTTAATTTTTTTTTTTCACTCTCAACAGCCAAGTACCCAAATCTTGAGCTTCCAGAAAAATGAACGTAACAAGCAAAGGGTTTTTCCGTTCAGTTTGCTTTTGCCATCATGTCTTCACAAAATGTCTACATCCCGGGATTTTTATCTCGATGGCTGCTTTGAGACAATTAACTAAGGATAATGCAGATGGCAAGAGCGGGGTGGTTTTCCGGTTTTTGCGGCAAAGCGAAAAACCGAATCGCACGACCCGGCAAAACCGACCAAAAGGGATTTATAGTGTTTGTGCATAAACTGATCAAACTGCCTTACTGGGAAGGAACTGGACTAGTGGCCCACATGGACGCTCATCGCGTAGTCCACCCGGCAATAGGGTGAATACGTCGGACGAGCCAATAAGGGAGAAAATGTGACAATGAGAACACCAACATCTATTAAACATTATTCACTAATGTATGTGTTTCTAATGCCTGAAAAGGCTTCGTAACCGATCCGCAAGAAGCCCCAGAAATGATCAAATGGGAAGTTAGGCTGAACCCAGTGGAGATATTTACAAACAGGACTTTTTGTGATGAGTGGTGTCATACAAACTGTTACGGTGTTCTACCAGTCAACCCTTTACCTAACATGAAAAGCAGACGGCACTTGCAAAAAAGAATTCTTGAATAACTAATTTTTTTCATTTTGTGTCCCAAAAACATAGGTTATGACCCCTCGTTGGAACGAGCTCGACGAGCTCGTTCCAACGAGGGGTCATAACCTATGTTTTTGAGACAAAAAACGAAAAAATAATGAAAATTAATTGGCGATTTTGAGAATAGCGCTGGCCGGTTTGGGTCGTTACGTTGGGTAAAGGGTTGATGAGCCTGAAGTGTTGTTTGATATATGTTCATGTTCTTAACGCACAGAGAAACTGGACCAAAACCGAGGTTCTTCCTGAAACCGGCCCGCATCTGGAAACTCCAAACATCTCAGCTCTATAGAATGATGGCAGCTTTGAGAAAATTAACTAAACACATTGCTATGTGTAAACTCGCCAAGCTATCAACAAAGCGGAGCCCTGGAATTTATTGCTTACCAGTACTAAAAGGCTCTTTTGAAATATAAAGCTATCGGTATCCATTATCCCACCTCTTCATCTAATAATAATAAAAAATAATAATAACAATCTTCATTGTCTTTCGTCCTAAGATTACAATGCACATTTTTATAACATCTGAAAACAAAATCAAACCAAAAGACATCACAATACACACAGAGAAATTCGGCAAACTACAAGGGACGGTTCCCTCCACCACAAACAAATGCAGCCCCCCCTCAGGCGGATACACCCTCTCTCTCAACCTATTGAACACGCGTATAACCATAGTGAGAAGGGTTTTTTTTCCTCGAAACTTTTTGGTTTCATATAAAATCGGCTTCCCGTGTTTTACTTTGGTGATGACAAGCTCACAGGCATGAGTTGTCTATATGCTATCGAAATTCGAATCGTAAGACGCGATAGTCACGAACCAGGGATTCTTCTGCTCTTTGGGGAAAGGGGCCAGGGCCCACGGCATTAGGAAAATTTGCGTCATGATAAATTTGGTAAATCGAACATAGCTGCGCGCGCCGTTCTCCCATGTTATCGGTCATAGTCGGTGCTGTGGTGGGGTGGGCAAAATTACTGCGACGTTATCTTCATGTAATTGTGGTGATATGGGGACGGGAAACAGACGAGGATGCACATTAGTTGAATGTTCACCAACATCTAGACAATCGGAAAGTGAACAGAAATAGTTGATGTGTACAGAGTGAAGAGTGGTTCAGAGTCGAATCTGTGACCTTCCAAAAGGTCATTCAGAGGGCAAATTTCTGTCCGCATCGCCAATGGCAGTCCATGCTCCCACTGGGAATGGTGTTTCTGGGTCCACGTATTATTTATTTATTGGTGTTTAAGGTCACATACTTATGCACTATGGCTAATCGTGACCGTGACAGTTTTACGGGTGGAGGAAGCCAGAGTACCCGGAGAGAACCACCGAGCAGAGACGAGCTGAGAGTTGAGCAACTGTCAGCTCTTTAAGATTCTAAATCTGTTTAAGCTTCGCTCAAGCAGGGTTAAAGCGGTTGAAGACATGTGCACCATCGACGTGCAGTACGCATTAGTACACGGAGTCATCGTGCCCCCATGTAGGCAACCGGGTGCCTTGCCAAACGAAACAACGCGGGTCGTCCCGGACGGGAATCGAACTCGGGACCTCTAGCACAAAAGTCCAACAGTCTACCACTGATCCACCGCGCTCCCCCACGTCCAGGTATAGACTGAAGTAGACTATACGTAATGAGGTTTCGTGCATACGGATAGCACATCGCCCAGTTCTCAAAGAAACGAAAAAAAGTCTCCTTGTATCACCCTAAATCAGCAGTTCAATCATCAGGGACGAGGTAGTGTTGTAATGTGTCCATTTGAATAATGGAACATTGTTTATGTATAAAGGAAAACATGGAGATACTCTTGTGCGAATGATCAGAAAGGTATTCAGCTTGAAATATCCCGAGTTTGGCAGGGGAAGATTTATCGGTCAAATCAATAACATACAGCACTCTACACAGATGTGCATGTATCAGTGACCGCACAAATACACGAAAAATATTTTACGAGGAATTTTTATGGACTAAAACGCGAGAAATCGTTCCACTCTTTTTGCCATACGTTGAGTGACGAGAAGGAAAGATGACGAACACTTGTATACCGTCGGTGAGGTAAATATCCAACATATGTAGGCCAACTTCTTTTCCTGCGAGTCGAATATTTGAGTTTATTATTTTCTTGGTTAGTTTCATATTGACATAGATATCAGCCCGTGGTAACTTCCTATCAGCCCGAGACCGAAAGTCGGAGGCTGATGTGAAGTTACCTCGGGTTGATATTTCGGCCGATATGAAACAAACCAGGTAATAACCTCTTTATTTATTAAAACCAAAACAAATAATTACAAAGTATTCTCAAATCTGTTACAGTTTTCTGACAGTGTTATTGCTTGTCATTCTTTTCGTCAAATGGGAAGCTTCCTTTACTACTTATTAGTTCGGCTATCCGAACGTCGCGGCTTGCCCAGTGGGGAAGCCGCGACGTTCAGGTAGCTAACTATCTCTTCTCGCTAGGAAGCGCGGTGGCTCAGTGGTTACGACACTGAACTTCAAACCGAAAGGTCCACGGTTCGATCCCCGCCAGGGGTAACCGTGTTGTGCCCAAGTGCAAGGCACTTCATCCCGATTGCCCATGTGGGGAAACGGTGGCGCTGTGTACTAAGGCCAACTTCACGTCGAAGGTCACTTGTCCTCAACCGATGCTAACCCTGCTTGTGCGGAGTTGGGAAGTCTGACAGTTGCTCGCTCAACGGTTGGTCGGTGGTTCTCTCCGGGTATACCGACTTCGCCCACCCGTAAAACTGCCCGACACGAGGTGACCCTGGCTGTCGAAAGTGCCGTCAATCCCCAATAAATAAATTAACAAATCTCTTCTCCCACTCAGACGCTTACGACCCTTGAATCATAGTTAGCAAAAGCGTTGAATAGATAGATATAGATATATTTTATTTCACCAGTATACAGAAAATAAAACACAATTTACATATAATGTACAAATCACAATACAGAAATCAAACCAAAAAGTTTGAGACCAACAAGTTACTTAAGTATACCGGCAGGGAGAGGCATAGCCAGATTGGCTGTCTTCCTGCCTTCTCCTAGGCGAGGGAGAAAGAGAGTAAGAGGTAGGTAGATAGGAACAGGTATGTAGAAGAAAGTACAGAAAGAAAATAATGGAATATCTACATTGAAAAGGGAAAAAATGAAATAAAGTTGTGATGCAACATCATGAAGTGCCAGTATTGTTTTTTAAAGAATAGATCAACAATTGCATTTGCAAATGGTGCGAGTGGTGGGTGGAACCTATTGGGCTGGCCCCTTCTGGTTCGGCCCATCCCGTAAGGTTCCAAAGCACGGAGCAGTCTGGTCGTGTATCAAATGTAAGGATCAGGCGGAACCCGATGGTGCAAGGCAGGACGAGCATACCAGACAAAGTTACATTGAAAATGAAAATTAGTAATCTATGTAAGTGAACCTTTTACAATATCATGTTGGTGATACCTATTAGAGACTGTAGGGTTTGAAGAGGGGGGGGGGGAGGCTACCGGTCTGGGGATGCCTTGGAATGGAAGTAGACTAGACAGCACAATCCGGGCAGTAAGGATTTGAGCGATGTATATCATTGCAGTACGATGAAAGGAGCTTTGAAATTAACCTTTTCTTGAATTTTTTTCTATTGGTAATTGATCTGGTGCCCAATTCAAGTTCATTCCATAGTTTGGGGAATGCAAAGACGGGTAGATTTTCCAACGTTTTTGTCCTAGTTCTACCTATATGCAAGAAGCCGACTTGGCGTGTTATTATATTAGTTTGATTATTTACAGTGGAAAAGAAATTCGCAAAGGAGGCCGGAAGATTCCCATTATGCCAATCAAACAAGAATAAGTAAGCGTGCTGGTTATATAGATCTTTTATCTTCAGAATACCATCTTTGATAAACAGTGGGTCGGTATGAGCATTATATTTCTTATTATTAATTATACGAATTGACCGTTTCTGAAGTCGATTGCATGCCCATACTGGAATTCCGTAGATGAAGTGACTTTGTATCAAAGTAGGATATAGGCTTTTCATGACTCTATGCGGGAGGATTTTCTTTACTTTATTGAGACTGAAGTTAGCAAGAGCAACTTTCGAGAAAATTTTCTGTACAACTCCATACTCTTCATCCATCCATTCCTCACTTGTTGCCATCACTTATTCCCCTCCATACAAAAACTTAGCTTCAGATTATTCCTATGTCAGGTAATGTCAATTCACGAATAAGCCTTTTTAGAAACTGTCATCTTAGACTTTAATCTATGCAAGGTCACAGGTCGCAGCGTGTAAACAAAGCGATTTCCACGTTCGTCGCGTTGAGTTCTGTGTCAGCCAAGTTAACTGTGAAATATCAAGTTTAAATTCGTTGATCCGGTGTCATCATTCCAATTAACTGAAGGGGCAACCCTAGACTACTTTAAACGATGGGATATCGCAGGTTTAAAGATTTTTTTTATGGGGGTGAGGACTTGTTTTGAGTGGCAACAAGGAATCACTCATTGCACAGAGTTTCTCGACTTGGGAAATCACCGAAAGTTGTCGTAACAGTATCTACGGCCACAGAGTCATGACACAGCGTGCATTCAAAAACCATTTAAGTCGATAGGAACTCAATTCGAAATAATAAAAGTTCTCATACAATATTGCCATTACCTAAAACAAATTGTAACTTGGGCTAAGTGTTTTTGAATTCGCACTAATGAATGTAATAGGTGTCCGAAGCACTTCACATGTTTTCTTATCCCATTGCTTACAACAAGTTTTCTTGAAATGTTTACACCTCGCGACTTCTGACCTTGCATAGATTAAAAGCCAATATGGCAGTTTCGAAAAAGGCTTATTTCGGCGAACGATTTCGATGTAAATAAATTGATTGCACATAGTAACGCACTAAGGGGGCAACTCTAGCTCAGTTCATATCGGCTGAGACCGGCGTGACATCAGCTCCCATATCAGTTCCCCATGATACGTTACCAGGCCTGAAAATAAGCAGTCTGACATTTGCAGAATGAGGGTGAATTGATGATGCTATTGTATACAGTGGGCCAATTTATCCCCTGGGTACCTCTTTCAGTTTAGTTCGGAGACTCTGATTCAGATTTAAGTTCACAGAAGGTGCAGGGTAGCATCACCACATTCACAATCTGGGGACCTCATTTTGCAGATGACAGTCAATTAATCAGAAAAAGTGGCGTTAACAGGCAAGAGGGAGTAGTTTTTGTATAGTGAGGAGGTGATGATGGGAATAAGTAAGGATTAGGTGGATGAAGAGGTAAAACCAAGAGAGCTATACACAAATTTCAACACAAACTAACAGGCCTTAACATTCGTCCCTATTCACGAGAATCGGTTTTGATTCTCGTGAACTACTGCTGTGGGAATGAATTTTCAGTTTTTAAATTTCAAGAGTACTGTTAAACCCTTGTGGGTGTAAACAGCACATATTCCATAGTGAAATGGAAACTAATTATATTTATATATTTATTACAGTTTAACCTTTATGGGCCCTGTTACAGTATTGGTGAGTTTCTATTCTTACATGTACATGTAAAACACATATCCTGACATATCATATCTCGACAGACTTTTGACGGCCTTTCTTATGAAGGTTACATGACCTTGATAGTGGTCTCTTGTGAAGTCTTGGCTGCTGCCTTACAGACAGCCAAGACTTCACTAGACACTACTGTGACGTCAAAGTGTTACCTTATTGAGGGAGCAAACAATTCAGAATTGTCCAGGCCTTAAATGACACTTTCCGAATCTATGATGATGATCAGAAACCAATGAAAATTTTGCGAGAATCAAAGTTGATTCTCATTGATTTCCTTGCGAGAAGCACTTGCGCGAACCAGTTTTGATTCTCGCATGAATTTTAACCAATTACCCAACGTAACGGCCAAAAGCGGCCAGGGCTATTCTCAAAAATCGACAATTAATTTTCATTATTTTTTCATTTTTCGTATCAAAAACATAGTTTATGACCCATCATTGGAACGAGCTCGTCGAGCTCGTTCCAATGAGGGGTCATAACCTATGTTTTTGAGACAAAAAATGAAAATAATTAGTTATTCAAGAATTTTTTTGGCAAGTGCCGGCTGCTTTTCGTGTTAGGTAAAGGGTTAAGCCATGAACTAAGATTCACACCTTCACCCCCATTATCGAACATAGCCTTCTTCATAATAGGCTCCGGCAACTCGTCGAAGGGGGCAATGACTTTATCTAACAAGAAAACGATGTATCTTCTGTACGACACACCAGTGTGCCTGTGTTCTGTGTCAAAGCCAAATCCACCCTTCCTACCCACCACAGAAAGCTATCAATGCAACTTAAACTCAACGTTTTCTACCGCGCACGTGGAAAATATATTATTATACTTATACTCCAGATGAGTGGGTTATCCATCAAAGTAATAACTTGCATTCTGTTACAAAGCATAAACAGCACAAACAAAGTTCCAGACAGTGGACCTCCAGGGCCAACCCGTAGGCCCAATGGCTGAAATACTATTTGCATTCTCATACTTTTCACAGAAATTGAATTTTTTGTTTGGGTGATAAGTCCACTTTGTGAGTGTTTACTGATGATAATCCACCACTTGCATGGGTAATATAAACTACCTTTTCTTGCTGGAGAAATTTTGAAAAAGATATGTAAAAAATTCGGGCCCTTAAATGCTGTAGAACTCTGTTAAGATACTTAAAAAATGATGGCCCTAAAATGCTGTAGTACGTTGTTAACCCCTTTCAGAAAGCAAACCAATTTACACTTTGGACAAGCCCACATGGTTGCTGTCAATCTCAGCCAAATTTTCGCGTGTATTTATTTTTCTAATAATCACCTGTCTCCTTCTGTGTACGTTTTAGGAAATTGCTTTTGACAATGTAATTACAATACATGGTTTGAAAACCATTAAAATGTATTCTCAACAAGAAATTCTTCTCATTCTGTCCAATTTTATTTCATCAACACAAACATGAAGACACAAACGGTTAAAAACCTCATCTCGAACAAATGGTGCATGTCGACCAATTTTTCCGAGTGATAAGTGGAATTTTCTGATCGCTATCTTGTGGTGAAAATTATACCCCCTGTCATTAAAATCGCAGTAATTTGGTTACCACGCTTCGGAAGTACATTTTCTTTTATTGGGTTTTATTTTTTTCCCCGACAGTTGCAATGGCGATTGCCACAAGCATGTACAATTTGCATTACTTATTATACTCGTCAAAACGAAGTTTGCAGAGGATATAGAAATGGAGTCCGTCCGTCCGTCCGTAACAACTTTGGACCTTCATATCTCAGTCAGTGGATGTTGGATTTAAATGATCTTACCGAAACAGAACCGAAACAGATAGAGAACTCCAATATATAAATTCCAATATGGCCAATCTCTAATGCTGAGTTCGACCATGCCCTGAAAAATGCCTCCTGTGTCAACGAACTTTTGTGGTGCGTTGTGTGCAATTTTTTCCCCAGATGCCTCTGTTTTTGGTATTATTTGTGTAAGGAACTCTCTTGACTTCTTTGCCAACTGGAAAGAGTTGTACCATACTTTGATCGTAAAGCGCCCTCTTTCTAGGTATTTTAGACTACAGCCTTGTTGCAATTTACTAGAACCACCCACAAGCCTTTCACAAAATGTGTTTATAATGCACTGAGACATAACAGTAGAGAATAGTTCATAACACTCAAAATACACTCATGTACACATGATAAGCAGACGACACTTGCAAAAAAAATTCTTGAATAACTATTTTTTTTTCATTTTTTGTCTCAAAAACATAGGTTATGACCCCTCATTGGAACGAGCTCGACGAGCTCGTTCCAATGAGGGGTCATAACCTATGTTTTTGAGATAAAAAATGAAAAAATAATTAAAATTAATAGGCGATTTTTGAGAATAGCGCTGGCCGGCTTTGGCCGTTACGTTGGGTAAAGCAAAGAGGGCAATTATGTTATACCATCTGAAAATTTGAAGATTATTCACAAGAGGAGAGAATTATGTCTTTGGTGTGCTGATAGATCGCCAGAGGAGAAAGGATATCCATAAGTAACAGGTTTTGTCCATTTTGTTTTCTAGAGTTATGGGCCTTTTCCCGCTTTTTTAACTTAGAAACCCTTCAAATTAGAAATCCTTGGCGGGGATACCGGTGGCGTTGCACCTTGTTTGTTTTCATATAAAAAAAATCACAAACTCAGCTCGCACAAGCCTGGAAATTAAGAGTGAATTTATTGAACATAAGAATATGAAGGCCAGTGGCGTAGCAGTTCGTGAACGAATCCCGAGCCGATCTGATACCTGTTACAGGTTTGGGTGCCCAAACTCTGGATTCCATGGCGTAGCAGTTCATGAACGAATCCAGAGTCGACCTGAAACCTGTTACAGGTATGTGTACCCAAACTCTGGATTCCAAATGCCCCCAAATTCCAGTAGGAAAATAATCAACTTTGAAATCTACCATTTTAAAACAATCATTTTCAGTATTTAGTAGAAATCTATACACATGCAGTTGAGCAAAACTACTTCTAGACACATGCAGTGGTCAACTCGTCTGTATTAAGACATCTCATTTTATTTGGGGACATCCTCAATTGGAAAAAAGGTTTCGGTAAAAAATTCCTGGATCCGTCTCTGTAGCAGTTGTTTCTTGTCAAATGTCATCTGCATATTCAGTATAAGCTACCCGTTCTTGCAAAATGGGCCGCTTTCCGTCATCAACTGAAGAAGATTTGTGGGCTTCACACAAAACTGCACGCGCCGCACCCTTCTTCAGCAGAAGCAAACTTTGCATTTCACAAAAGTTATTGGACCGACGGATGCAAGGATGATGTACCAAGGTTTCTGGAAATGAAATTCTAGAAACTTTTGTGAAACATCCATGTAGGAGAACGTTGCAAAGTTTTTGTTCGGCTTATTTGGGTAAATTTTGTAATTTTTTCTGGGTGAAATGTATGTTACAATCTGAATAGAAATAATATTTTTGTTTAGAAATTTTGACACCCCGCCATTTTCTACGATATTACAAGTACCCCCAAAGCCGTCTCCAATAAATGTGGAGGTTTGAAGATCAGCTGCAAACCCTGTCCGTGGTCAAAGAAGGTAGGTTGGGACAGAACGTGCATTTTTTCAGCAAGGTCCTTAGCCGATGCAACAAATGTTTTAAATATTTTCATAGTTTTCTTCCAAACAAAAATTTTTTATCCCCTCATTGGAACGAATTCGTCCCATAGAAGGGTTATAAGCTATGATTGGCTTTTGTTGTGGCTCTAGATTGTTGGGGCACAGTAAGTCCAATCCAATCCAGTAAGTTTTCGGGTCCGGAACTCTAATCATACAACCATTTTTTAGGTCGTCTGCTCCGATATCACGAGATGGACGATGTAAAATGCCATTTTTAAAAGTCTTGACCTCCTCCCCTCAAATTCTTCTCACGCCCCTGTTTAGAAGTGGGAAAACCATTCCACGTTTCCATGATTTATGAATGTGGTTCAAACCCTACGACGGACTTCGTCGAAAGAGTTGTAAACCCTACGATGGACTTCGTCGAAAGAGTTGTAAACCCTACGACGGACTTCGTCGAAAGAGTTGGACTTCGTCGAAAGAGTTGTAAATCCTACGATGGACTTCGGCGAAAGGGTTGTATGGGAGATCTTCTAATTGCGTGGTCGATTGTTCAGACGATTATTACAGACAACAAATCGTCCACTGAGTTCCAATGTGTTCTATGTGCCTACTGGCACATAGAACACATTGGAACTCAAAGGACGAAATGCAAACATATTTCTCTGACGGTTGTAAAAGACTAACCTCTCTCTCTCTCTCTCAAATATAAACCACAATACCCGTCATTTAAACAAAAACTAGAATATTTCCATATCTTAAGCTTTTTAAATCAAAACCATAGTAATTACTGAGCGCCACAGTATGCCAGAACACGATCTACAAATTAGAGCATGACTAAAATTAATCACCGGACAGGTCATTTCCTTCACAGTGTGCCTGTTTTTAATAGGATATATTTCAGACTGAAACCTGTACAGTTCGGATCTGAAAAAAAACTACTGATTTGCCAACCGCTCACCTTACAAATCAGTAAAAACTGCACAACAATATTCATACAAAAACGCCCAAACTATTTTTATATCGTTTTATTTTTCGTCTAACATACAGCCTCTAGCATCTCATTTGAAAGAAGCCTGGTATGTTTTTTTTTCACAAGGGGTCAAAAACAAGCTGAAAATATGGTGTGAAGTAATACTGTTGGAAAGGGTTCACCGTGTCACATCAGAGAATTTCACTCACAAAGACAAACGAAGAGGGTACCGGTACAGCACGTGGGGTCCAAAGCTATCTTTTTGAAGCAAAATTTGAAAACAATGCTGAGAGGTACACCTTCTTCATTTGCGCGTCACCGCCATTGAGAGTTATTCAAGAAGGTATTTTGTGTTGCTTACCGTGTTCAATGAGTGAAGCTAATCAGCGCTTAGGATCAAACACATTGAGGGCAATAGATTTATTTGCTGCTGTTCACCTGGCGAGAGTTTGGTTTTATCTCAAGCTAAGATATGCAGATACAATCTTTTTTGTATAAATTGCCCGTGAACGTTGAATACAGTGAACGTTGGAAAACCGCGGTTTATATAAACTAAACTGACGTATTCTCTTTATTGTTTTCGGGGGTCTTTTTTCTTTTCAGCGGAACACAAAATTGGAGAAGAAAGGCATGATATGACATTTCTCGGCGATATTGATAAAGAGGTCACACTTTCAATAAGCGACGGCGCGACAGAATTCTTTTCTGTGGTGTAGTATAAGCTAAAATAGCTTTGAAGTTGGTTATACAAGATACCAGCCAATAACGCCGGTTCTTGCAAAAGTTGTCATGAAAAGTCTTCCATGAATTGGAGATGTGACCAAACAAGTAAAAGATTGGCTGTGGGCGGAGATGTGAACTTGATTTGTTCTGACTGGAATGGCTCAAGCCTCGACTGATAAAATATTCCAACTACATCATCTAGGCATGCCTTCACAGAAGGCGTGCCTTGATGATGTAGCTGGAATATTAGCAATTCTGGATTACAATTTAAAAAAAAAACCCTTAAGTTTGTTTGTATCCAAATAAAATATACATGTGGTGGTCCTGAGGTAACTCAGTCAATTAACACATACCGTACCGGAACTCTAAATTTCCTATGCTGCCCCCCCCCCCCCCCCCCCCCCCCCAATAGACCGAATCGGACACTGCAGACTTCTATTTGTGTGACCGACTGTGTGTGTGACGTAATTCCAAGTATCAAATCTATCCTTGTCAGACGAACATTTTTATTGGGCGAGTGTGGGAGATGGGTGTGGGGGATATGGGGTAAAGCTCCTCCCCAACCATTCCTTAACAACACCCTTGTTTTCTGAACTTCAGTACTTCGGATCAGATAAAAGTTTCCGAGTATTATATCCTGAAGTCACATGGTCCATTTTGATCCCACACTTCTTCACCGTAGACCCAGAGGGGCTGACGTTCAGCCCGTACCTAACATGGTTGGGGAGGACACTTGCATTTTTTCCTGAATTATTAAAACTTTTTTTCATTTTTGACTGCAAAACACATATGATGATCCCACCTGGCAGGAGATCAGGTTTAATGTCACTTTTGGTACCTTTGGCTACATCGCGACCACAACACAAGTATTTAGCCAATCGTTTACAATTATGCATCCCACATAGCCAATCGTTTACGATTATGCATCCCACATTTGAATACTCTCATCTAAGGTGTTGGCTGCCGATTAGTATTGAAACACAATTAATCACGACAGAAAACTTGCACTGCTCTATTTTCTTATGTTCCCACGGGGAATTTTTCATTCGTTGTGTGGGAGTGGGGATCTTTGGTGGGCTAATCGTTGCATCGATTGAATGGTCCAGTTTGGAAATATATAATATTCTGGGATTTTTTGAATATATATGGAAAAGACGTCAACTTCAGAAATGAAATTGAATGCATGCTGAGTTCTGAATAGCCATGCTGAGTGGAGATGAGCAATTTGAAAAACTGAACAGATACCGATATCATAGGGACAGGGACGTGGCGATCCTGGCCAAAATGTCCTATAGTTGGAAATTCGTAGGGCAAGTCATGTGTAGTTGGAAATTCCATCTATCTGGATTTTAGAGCTTCTTTGGTGATGTTGATGTCTCCTTTACTACCCAAAATTCCAATTCGGTTTCAAATCGGCAAAAATTCTGACTGTTACTATTTACAACTACAGTGTACGCAATATCGAGCTTCATAAGTATGCATGATGTCAATCGGTACGAGATTTATATGGTACGTTTTCTTATCATATTAAAAAAATCCTCGAAATGCACTTCAAGAAAACCACATCATGTAAAATCGTTATTAATTCCATCATTCACCGTTACAAAATGTTAAAACATCGAAAACTATTCATTCATGCATAAGATATGATTTAATGTTAGGACAGTGTGAATTGCTCAAAGTTCTCAGCTTGGGCATTTGTTTAGCACATATTCAATTCCCAGAATAATACCAAATGATAATAACCTGATAATTTTATCATAAATGTGTTGGCATTTCAGTTAGTACAATCAATTTTATGCCCCCTTTCATGGCTTCATTTTCAAAATCTTTCTCGGTAGTGAATTTCCAACTAGGGGGTGGGATCGGGAGGGGCTTCCCCCTCCCGGTCCCTCTCCCTAGTTGGAAATTCACTACCTACACCCCCACCTCTTGCCACCTCCCTGCATGGGGATACCGAAAAACCGAACCAATCATCGAAGCTTTCTCTATTTTCGAATTTTTCCTGTATTCGCTATTTATAAGGCCTTGTTGGGGCTTGATAGCAGCTGAAGTGCTGATTTTCATTTCTGTTTCATTAACCCTTTCGGGCTCAGCAAATCTCAGTCAAATCGGATACAAAATACCGAAACAATAGTGCGGTATACCCCCACCCTCCTAAGTCCTAAAAGTACCGAAGCAGATAGAGAACTCCAGTATATAAATTCCAATATGGCCAATCTCTAATGCTGAGTTCGACCATGCCCTGAAAAATGCCTTCTGTGTCAACGAACTTTTGTGGTGCGTTGTGTGCAATTTTTTTTCCCCAGATGCCTCTGTTTTTGGTATTTTTTGTGTAAGAAACTCTCTTGGCTTCTTTGCCAACTGGAAACAGTTGTACCATACTTTGGTCGTAAAGCACCCTCTTTCTGGGTATTTTAGACTAACGCCTTGTTGCAATTTACTAGAACCACCCGCAAGCCTTTCACAAAATGTGTTTATAATGCACCGAGACATAACAGTAGAGAATAGTTCAGAACACTCAAAATATACTCATGTACACATGATCATCGCGTAATTTAAAAAGCAAAGAGGGCAATTATGTTTTACCATCTGAAAATTTGAAGATTATTCACAAGGGGATAGAATTATGTCGGAGTTAAGTAATACAGGAATATTAACCATCTTGATTTATAAATATATTGGTGAAGAGACAATATGTGCGCATCTAACAATTTCCCCGCCGCGGTCTTTTTGGAATTAATTGAGAGATGGCACATAGTTTCTTTGCTGGCGAGATGCTGTTTAGTAATATACTATTTGAAAAGGGTTTTCTACGGGCCACAGAAACGTAACTATATTAAAATATCTGGGGGTGGCGCTAGACCCATTTTTGCTACATTATGCCATAATTTGCCCGACTGTTCTTATGTACGAGTACCTATGACGTTTTTACAAGCTATTTGTCCAAAGAGTCTATGGTCAACCAAGCTACCCATGGTCATCGGTAGTTCCGTGATAAAAGCCGTGAAAGACTACCACGTATTTTACCATGGACTGCCGATCGCCGTGTCGAATTTAAGGGGCCGTCCCGACCCACAAATTACCAAACTATCGGCTACTTAGGACAGTTTCGTTACTTTACCGAGGTCTATGGACAAGCCACACTACCACGCCTTTTCGGTCATACTGAATACCCAGGCAAAAACGAGACTTAAGTCTTGTAAAACAAAACTGAAAAAAGCTGAAGTGGTGTTTGTATAAAGAGAAACGTATCAAAACCATGTAAATTTAAAGTAATAAAAAATGGAAAAAAAAATAAAAAATAACAGAAAGACTGAGATCAGATAAAAAAAACCCTTAAAACTCAGTTTCTTGTCTGGGCCTCGTGGCTTCCATGTATCTATTTATTTATTGGAGTTTAACTACACTTTCGACAGCCCGGGTCACCTCGTGTCGGACAGTATTACGGGTGGGGGAAGCCTGAGTACCCTGAGTGAACCACCGAACAACGGCAAGCATCTGTCAGACTCCCCAGCGTACTAACTCAACACAAGAAGGGTTCGCATTGGTTGGGGACAAGTTTACCATCGACATGCAGAACGCTTTAGTACATAGCGCCACCGTACCCGCACCCCCCCCCCCCCCATGGGCAATCGGGATTAAGTGCTTTGCTCAGGGACAGAGCGCAGTGACCCCTGGCGGGGGTCAATTTGGCCCTTTCGGTTTGAAGTCCAATGCCATAACCACTGTGCCACCGCGCACCCTTCCATGTAACTAACCGCGACCATGTAATAATATATTATTACACAACCACAACCATTGCACGCGACAAGGTGTGGCGTTTACATGACTGTGCATGATAAAAATAACAGGATTTTTACAAAAAGATTAGCCCCCGATCAGGCAGCACACTCTCACTACAACGTTCCCCCGACCACTCCACGTAAATCAGGGATCGTGTGTTCTATCTTCCCTCCTGTATCCGAGTGTTCTAATTAGGATAAACTTGTTCTGATTGGGATAAACTTGTTCTAATTAGGGTAAACTTGCCATTTGGGCTGGGTGCCGCCAGCTAGCGGTACTCGGACCGACTACTGGTTCTTTATCTCGTCAGGCAGTTACTGTAGTCGGGTGCGATTGCTGTCAAGAGTCCCATTCAACACTCTCTCTCAACAACTCTGTGTAAACAAACCAGAAGACATACCACATGCACTTAGATAGTCACATGAAAGGCCTAGCTGCACACAAGGACGTGGCTGGGGGATTCCGATTGGGGGTGGGTGTATGGTAGTGAATTTTTAACTGAGTTGGAAATTCACTATCGAGAAAATTTTTGAAAATGAAGCCATGAAAGGGGACATAAAATTGATTCTAGTAACTGAAATGCCAACACATTTATGATAGAATTATCAGGTTGTTATTATTATTTGGTATTATTCTGGGAATTGAATGTGTGCTAAACAAATGCAGGAATGATCAATTTTCGATCTTTCATCATTTTGTAACTGTGAATGATGGAATTAACTCAGGATAACGATTTTACATGATGCGATTTTCTTGAAGCATTTCGATAATTTTTTTTTACAATAAATAAACATACTATATAGAAATCTCGTATCGACTGATATCCTGCATACATCTGAAGCTCGATATTGCGTACACTGTAGTTGTAAATAGTAACAGTTGGATTTTTTGCTGATTTGAAACCGAGTTGGTGTTTTGGGAAGTAAAGGAGATATCAGCATCACCAAAGAAGCTCTAAAATCCAGATAGATGGAATTTCCAACTTCTCATGATTTGCCCTCCGAATTTCCAACTATAGGAAATTGTGGTCAGGATTGGGGAGTGACACACACCCTCCCCCCCCCCCCCCACCACCCGCTTGTCGCCACGTCCCTGGCTGCACAGGGGACCAGCATTATCAAAAGGAAGCCAAGCTTTTCAAAGGTTTCTGCATGATAGCCATAAAACTCTCACAGATGGTTGCAAGTTTAACGTTATGTGAATCGGATCAGTCCTGAAAACTAGACTTGGCAATTTGCAATGCTGTCGTAAAACAATTACTGTAAATCACGACTTGTCCGAATAGTTCGTCGAAAACCAGCAGATTACAAAAGAAAAATCGAACAACTTCATACCATTTTCGGGTAAATATGTGTCACCGCTCTGTCCCCACCCTGATATCGCCATGGCCGAAGCTCACTACACACCTACTTCTGCCTTTGTAACTGAAAATATAAGAACATTCGGTTGTCGATGGTATGGCTCTAATGAGTTACTGTTTGTAACAGCATCTGCACCTGGATCCAATTTCTTTTTCGGCGTTTGCAGTTTTTAATTTAATTTCTCATATTAAGATGGTATTACACTTATTAACTAAAAAACTGAAATTGACTTGAAGATGTTGTTATCATTTAAAATATTATAAAAGTTAAACATATTTGGATCGGCGGGTGGGGGTTGCTCAATTATCATGCTTTTCAACTCAAATTTATTTAGGCTGTAAGAACTGAGAGATTCCTATTATAAGAGACCGAACTGGTAATTTTAAACAATGATGAGCCTATTTAACACTGCATTAAAACAAGGACCCCTTCTGAATATGAGCAATTTATTCGATATTTCGGAGTGTCTTGGGTGACATATTGGTACATTGGGACAAGTGCTACATTGCGTTTTATTATTATAACTTTATAAATAAAAAGTACATGTCACTGAAATAAAGATATTACTACTACTGCATATTACAGTCTTCCCCATTCTCCGTTCCGTGTTTTGGAGGATGAACAGTGGAAAACACGCAGCAATTATCCGTATCTTAATTCCACAGCTAACTCCATTATCCATTCATGGAAATTTCTTCACTGATAAGATAACCACAATCAAGTCGAAACTTTACTCAGAGGCCACAGACTAATCCGCAAAGATAAAATGTTAAGAGGAATTGTTGTACAAATAATGAATGACATGTAATATTTAATGACAATGCTGTGTTTGAAATTTCCGAATGCTTTTATTTTTCAAAGAGGGAAGAAGTCTTAGTTCAAGCTGACTACAACGTTACAAGAACGATAGCTAGGAAGCCGATAACAAAAACGGGATGCACATTTGAATATTTTTCT
The DNA here is from genome assembly GCA_031216915.1 of Pictodentalium vernedei. Taxonomy (NCBI): domain Eukaryota; kingdom Metazoa; phylum Mollusca; class Scaphopoda; order Dentaliida; family Dentaliidae; genus Pictodentalium; species Pictodentalium vernedei. The sequence continues at coordinate 103,737,258 of CM062292.1, forward strand.
TTCAACTCTTCTCTAAATATATTAACCATTAACCCTTTGAATTCTGGTGGAATCTTCCAAGTGAGTTCAACTGCAGTATTTGGAAGAGTTCATATTCATTATTTGGGGTTGACCAATTAATATTTTCAATGTGCAGCCTTAGGGCTGCGCGTTAAAAATATTGATTGGTCCACTCTACACCGTCACTTAGCAGCCATCCTACTTAATGAAAGTGAGGCGTATCATGTTCCCAGGGGACGCCGTGGCGTCGCGATGGCGTCGCGGTAACCGGTTGTCGTCAGATCACCGAAGTTAAGCAACGTCGAGCGCGGTTAGTAGTTGGATGGGTAACCATTTCAACGACTGATTCGCGCCCCCGCGTTGTGTCCTTGGGCAAGACACTTAACCCCGATTGCCTACATGGGGGCACGATGACGCTGTGTACTAAGGCGCACTGCACCTCGACGGTGGGCATGTCTTCAACCAATCTAACCCTGTCTGTGCAGCGGTGCAGAGTTCAGAGTTACGATGTTTGAGAGCTGACAGCTGCTCGTCGTTGCTCGGGCTGACAGCTGCTCGTCGTTGCTCGGTGGTTCTCTCCGGGTTACTCGGCTTCCTCCACCCGTAAAACTGTCACCGACATGATATGACCCTGGCTGTTAATGTGTCGGTAAACCTTAATAAAAAAAATCATGTTTCGGGTCGGAAAAGCGGCCTCCCCTGTTTAATGGATTAAACTTTCGACATATGGTGAGCATTTTAATGATCATCTTGTTTCAATGAGTTGTCATAAGCAATGGTTTGAACGAGCTAAAAATTAACGTCATTATGTCATGTCGTCAGATAAAAGGCAGTCAGTTAGTTATTGGTGTTTAAGGTCACATATTTTTGCACAATGGCTAATCATGACCACGTCAGTTTTACGGGTGGAGGAAGCCGGGGTACCCGGAGAGAACCACCAAGCAACGGCAAGCAACTGTCAGCTCCCCAATATACTAACTCCACACAAGTAGGGTTAGCATTGGTTGAAGACAAGTGCACCATCGACGTGCAGTACGTCTTAGTACACAACGCAACCGTGCCCCCACGTGGACAATGGGGGTGAAGTGTCTTGCACCCAAGGACACAACGCGGTTGTCGCAGGTGGGATTTGAACCGAGGACTGGCCTCTCGACTTGCAGCCTGCACCTCTACCTACTGAGCCACGGCGCCCCCCCCCCCCCCACCCCCCCCCCCCCCCCCCCCCCAAATAAAGGGCAACAGTATGCAGTGGTGTACAATACGTGGAGTACATGTTGCACTTAAATTACTCATGACGTGGATTTTCCACCCAGAAAATAATCCGTAAATCTTGTGAAAATGCATAAGCAGGGGACGCTAAGTTTCAGCCCGGATGTCCATCAGCTGAAACTTTGCTTGTGGGGTTTTTTTCCCAAACATACATAGCTCATTACTGAGATAGAGACTCCACTTCATATATTTATTTATTTATTTATTGGTGTTTAAGGTCACATACCTATGCACACTGGCTAATCGTGACCGTGACAGTTTTATGCGTGGAGGAAGCCGGAGTTCCCGAGCATCGACGTTAGCTCCTCAACATTCTAACTGTTCAAGCTCCGCTCAAGTGGGGTTACAGCGGTCGAAGACATGTGCACCATCGACGTGCAATACGCTTAGTACACGGCGTCATCGTGCCCGCATGTAGGCAACCGGTATAAAGTGCCTTGCCCAAGGACACAATGCGGGTCGTCCGGACGGGGATCGAACTCGGGACCTCTAGCATAGAAGTTCAACAGTCTACCACTGAGCCCCCGCCCTCCTGACTCCACTTCATGGGTGATTTGGAAGTAGTCTCCAGCTACCATTGGCGTGTATGCGACACCTCACTAGGATCTTGTCAGAAACTATATAGAAGAGTTTTCTTTGATGATTTTAGCAATGGGCCATTCTTGCTGTTCGAACCAAAAAAAACGAGAAAAAATAATTGCTTCTTTCCACAGTCAAGGAAGGTACTTTAATTACGAACTCTTTTGAGACAATTTTTTCAAAACATGTGTTCATGCACGACCCCAACCCACATGTGAAAAAGCTATCTTCGCAACTCGACTATCTAGAAGGATAAGGCGTCGCATTTTTTAGAACTTTTCTTTATTGATTCAATATTTCAACTTTGGATTCAGATCTTGGGAGTCGTATTCACAATGTATGACTTGAAAGGTGTGTGTTACTTATCACACAAGATCTATATGTGCCAGTGTTACATGTGAGGCTGTCTTATAAACAAGGGTGAAACAAGCTTGTCGTATTTGATCACATTATATCGATCAAGTGTTCAGAGTTTATTTTGCTGATTTAAATCCCTGTTATAAATAAGCCTTACAACTCAGAAGACGTCGATTTTCTAGTCGGATGAAGAAGCGTATAAACTTAGGAGGATCTAATATTGTTGACGTTGTCCCGGAACAAAACAATCCTCACGGTGCACTCTAAAACGAGTTGGGTTAAAAATCAACCCAAATCAACTGGGTTGAGTGAATATGAACCCAACTGGGTTCATATTCACTCAACCCAGTCGATTTGGGTTGATTTTTAACCCAACTAATTTAAGAGTGCAACTGCTAAATAAACCAGAGATGCTGCATCCATGAAATGAGGTGGGGAAAGTTGCTCCACTGCTAGCCCCTTTTTATTTTAAGCATTTTGTTTTAGTTGGTTATCGATTTGGACTTCTGTCGCATTTGTGAACTGACAACAGTACTGTGCAACAACGACATTATGCCACTTTGAAGAACGGTTGCAATCGCAGTGATGGTTTATCGTCCAATCTTTCTTGTACTCGTCCGCATCCAGGACTTTGAACAAGTGGACGGGAGCCACATATTTCGCTATGTACAGCATATTGTGCAGAGAAAGTTTATAACCACAAAATCACATGTGGAGTGGAGTTTCCACCCAGATAGTATTTAACTCACAAATCATGTGAAACGGCTCAAGAATCACAGGCAAATTTTTTTTTTAAAAATCGATCTCCAAGAGATAATAATTTTGAATGAAGCATTTTCTGAACTTGTCTTTGGCTGCTTCGCAGTCAGAACAATTTTAATTACCTCTTCTAGAGGTGTTCGTTTCCTTCGCCCGTAGTTCATCGGGAAACGATAAATCATTTGTGCAATGCATATGAAGATAGCTGCAATTTTATCACTTTCAGTTTTTATGCTATTTAGGTCTGTTCTTTAGGTCTTTACCTAATATGAATAGACATGGCGTGGGGGTGCACATTGGCGCTGTATACTAATACGTACTGCTGGCTGATGGTGCATTTGTCTTCAACTGCTGTTAACTATGCTTGTGCCAAGCTAGAAACCTGAATAGTCAGTTGCTTGCCGCTGCTGGGTGGTTATATCCGGATTCTCAGCCATACCCAACCGTAAAACTGTCTGACACGATGTGACCCTGATTGTCCAAAGTGTCATTAAAACCCAAAAAAACAAACCAACAATACGAAGGGAGGAAAAAAATTCTTTATAAAACATTTCATTTTGAACAAAACATAGCTTATGACCCCTCGTTGGAACGAGCCCTTCGAGCTCGTTCCGATGAGGAGTCATATGCTCTGTCTTTGAGGTAAGATTGAAGAAATGATAAAAATTTGAATGGCGATTGAATGTGAATAGCGCAGACGTGTTGTGGCCGTTACCATGGGTAGTAGGTTAAACAGTGCAATTAAAGTTCTCTGATGCTCAGAAAGGCCGATGTTCGACTTCTTGTGAAGTTAGATTTGTATCTTGAAGGCTGCTGATCGAAAATATGATTTAATCTCTTCCACACAAATTCGCCGAGTTGCCTCTAAAAATGTTAACCAAGGTGCCGACCTGATAAACAGGACTTTATTTGTGGAAGATGCCTAAAACAGCACTTCCCAATTCGGGGTTAAAAACGGACAAAATATTGCAGAATTATGTCAATCAGGCATTAAGCCTTTTACCCAACGTAACGACCAAAACCGGCCAGCGCTGTTCTTAAAAATCGCCAATTAATTTTCATTTTTTATCTCAAAAACATAGGTTATGACCCCCTCGTTGGAACGAGCTCGTCGAGCTCGTTCCAATGAGGGGTCACAACCTATGTTTTTGAGACAAAAAATGAAAAAAATAGTTATTCAAGAATTTTTTTTTGAAAGTGTCGTCTGCTTTTCATGTTAGGTAAAGGGTTAAAGAGTATGGGGATAAAATGTGACACACTTACCTGAATAAAGAAAGCAACAGACGAACTGAACAAAATGTTTATGTGTCATATCCATAGTTGAAATAATATAATAAGTCCTCATAAAACTTCCGAATGCATCGCACTGTTAAATATTCCAAGCGTGTTTTGGGAGCAATGTGGACCAGCACCGAAGAAAACAAAACTGCCGGTATATTTTTGTTATCAATCAGCCGCGCTAGCAAATATTGAGGCACCGCCCACAATTCTGCAGAATGAAACAGACGTCACAAAAAGAAGCTTCTTTTACAACATTGTTAATAAATTTCACTCAGAGTTTCTGACAAAAAATTGGAGTAAACACTTCCGAAAAGTTCATAATTTCAAGAAAAAAATCTCTTGCAAAATGTAGATGTTTTTACTCAACACAAGAAGCAGTTGATTTGCAAACATTTCCTTCCATCGCGATGTCAATATTTTTAGCTCCGCCCAACCAATAACCAATCAACTTCGCATCGTGGGCACACGTCGAAAAGCACGTGTGTGAGTGTTATGGTTTTTAACAAGTAAATTGGACAGAAAGCAGATCAAGAAATAGCATATTCTCATTTCTAGTTTGTCGCTTATCTAGGTGGAACGAATTACAGTTACACCTTTTCTTCAGTCAGTTTTGTTTTACAGATTTATATCCATGTTTACAGTTGGTCTCAAATACAATTTGCCATTCAACAGTTTCTCCAAATATTGTCATACCCACAACAATTATTGACCTCAACAACAATTTGCCATTCAACATTTTCTCAGAATATTGTCATACCCACAACAATTATTGACCTTTGTACCACTTCTTGTCCACATGGGAGTCCAAAGCGCGCGGGGGGGGGGGGGGGGGGGGGGGGGGCAGCTGTCCTTTTCTCCGATATCAAGGGGCAAGGAGGCACATGCCCTTCTTCGTCAGAAGAACACTAAATAGACAATATTTCACAGCTCGGATTTGAGTACGATTTTTATCCTCGAGTGAGGCGCGCGGAGGATTATTTTTGAGGCGTTAACCGAGTGAATTATCCACGCGGCCCACGAGAGGATTTTTTCGCTGAGAGTGGAATACGATACTGGGCGTGAAATACCATTTTCGGCGAGTGGGAGTGGGAATACGATTTTTTTTTTTTGAGGTGGGGTGGGGAGGGGGGGGGGGGACGAATGAAAATACGATAATGGAAAAGACTTTACTGTGGCTTTAACATTGTAGATGACACCTTGTTCCACTGAAGGGGCCATATATAATATCACTTCTATTGATTGTCACATTACAATTTATTATACGTTGCAAATTACTGATCTTAACTCATACCCAGTGTAGAGTAACCATTTTGATATCCCCCACCCCCTCCCGGCCCTCGGATGCTTCCGGCGCACTTGCTTGTCCTTCAACTTTAAAATCTGTTCCAACTTTCAATCCCGGACTTTCGATCGCAATGTTTTCGCTCCGAACTTTTATTTATCCATCTCTCAAATACAGTCCCAGGTCACCTGTCTCACGGTAATCACCTTTTTTATATTGTGCAGTAAGTTATCATTTTTTTTCGAAAATGATTTTTTATGTTTTCATGTTTACACCACCCACATTTGCAGGTTTGTAAATACATGTGTGCATATGGACACAATATGTTATGCAGACATGTCGCCAGGAAACTTAAAGAAGGGGTGTGGTGTGGAGGTAATGCCGGACCTTTTGGAGTCGAAATATGAAATGGGAAGAGTGCAGTAGAGCCAGATCAAACCTTTATGTGATCAATGTGGAGGGTCTTCGGGTGCATGCTGTGTGTTTCTCCTTTCCACCCGCTCATATAAGTGATATTATTAGTTATCCTTGTGTTTTCCAGGATGTATGGGAATTTACACCGGTTTGGGAACTAGGGCTGCACGGTATACCGGTAAACCGGTAATTACCGGTATTGAGAATGATACCGGATGAATACCGGTATTGTTTTAGAAGTACCGGTATATCGTAAGAAACGGTATTGGATAAAATTATCGAAGTTGAAGTCGATATATTATTAGGGAAAAACTGACAACTCCTGAGAATACACGCCACAGTTTCTAGTATAACAACGCTCTTTAAAAATAGTTATGCCTTTTGCTTTTGAAGATTGGGAGACGATTGCCTTCTCGTGTGGCTTTCAGGCGTTCCCTGTATACCTTAAAATACAAACTGCTTAAAACTTTCAACCCCGAGCTCCGAGTGATAACGTGTAACACACTACTATATACAACGAAATGGACGGCTGTATCTCTTTAGTTGTGGGGGAGGTTCAGTACCACTAGCGCCGAGAGGGGTGGGGTGGGGTATGGAGGCAACTGCCCCGTTAGGTAACGGGTCCCTTGATTTTGGGTGTTTTTAAAAAACGGTAGGTTGACCTATGGATACGTCTGAGCTGAAAGTCGTAGGAAGGCTTTTGGTACGGGCCTCCGATGCTGATGGAGGTGGCAAACGTAAGTAGTTACGTCACTGACCAGGTTCCGTTCATATAAAAAACACACCTGTTCCAGTTTGTTGGTTTTCCATCAGTCAGATGGTTTTGTATGCACGAAATTTCTGTGTGCAAAACACATTTTTCGGACGTCAATTTATCTTTCGAGGAAAACGTTTTATAGTGTTTTATCTTTCGAGGAGAAAGTTTTATAGATGTGGAAGGAGCCACCCCCCCCCCCCCCCTTCAATTCCCCCACCCGACTAACTGTAGGCCATCGTTATAGCTTTACGACTTTCCGTTACGAAGATAGCCCAATAAAAAGGGTTCCTGCAGACAAGGACTGATTAAATTCAAATCCATTCGTTTCCGCTTCAAGGAATTTTTCTGCACTTTTCAAGGTCTATCAAAAGCCGAATTCAATAATTATGAAGGACCTGCATCTAACTGGAACCCTTCTATCGTTACCACCTCCTCCCTGCCTCTAACATGGACCCTTCGTTCGTTACCAACACATCCCACTTCCCTATAAGGGAAGTGGGAGGAGTTGGTAGCCACCAGAAAGTCGTAGTTAGGACGACGCCGCCGCACGTTGGAGGAGTTGGTAACCACCACTAGTTAGAACTACGCCGTTGCGAACTCTGGCCAGTGGCGTAGCCGGGGTGGGGGAGGAGGCACATGCACCCCCAAATTTCTGTCATGCCCCCCCGTCCGTTTGTGTCCATAATTTATAAGTTGTGAAAGGCATCAATAATTAGGTCACATTGTGGCCTAATTATTGATGCCTTTCACAACTTGTTAGTCCACATTGTGGCTTAATTACTGATGCCTTTCATAACTTATAAATTATGGACACAAACAAACTCAGAGTCAAGGAAAGTGTGGGGTTTTTTTGTCTCGAATTTCAAAATCTTTCCCGGTGGAAGGCCCCCAGAACCCCCTCCAATTAGAGGGAGACACCCACCTCTTGTGTTCGCTCACATCTTGCTGTTGCAGCGAATCATATTCGGTATGCCTTCCTAGATATTACTCTTCGTCCCCCCACCCCCCCCCCCCCCTCCCCCAACACACACTTTGATATTCTGGCTACGCGCCTGACTCTGGCATAAATACTAATAAATTATTATACGCACTTTGTCGGCGTTTTTATTTCGTGAAGATTCAGGCTTTTTCAATACCTTGCCCATTTCCCGGATTTCAATGCCTTACTAAATGGCCCCTAGTCAAATCCAGGCCATTCCTTGAATCCAAGGCTACGCGGGAACCAAGTTAAATATGTTTGGACAGGAGTACGGATAATTATGTTTACAGCGTTTCCTCTCAGCTGTTACCAGACTGGAGACTTTTTCGAGGAGGACTAAAATGTTTTGTGTGGAAATTGAAAATGTATACAAACCAGACGTCGCACAACAAGGGAAATAACTAGACTAAAAATTAGTGTTGCAATTACTTCATAGATCAACACCTTCTGTCAATTTCTCTCGTATAGATTATCCTTGATTTCCTTCTTAGATACGGAATTCAATTTGTGAATTCCACCGCACACATAGAATGACCACTTTTTGAAGCTAATTAAAAGAAATAATGAAGTTTGCGGCTCATTTTCAGAGTTATTTCTGCATTTTATCAAGCAGGATCACTCTCAAAGCTCTCCTTTTCAATGTTCATCATTTTCATTCAACGAAACCAGAGGTGATGGAAGTTCTATAAAAGTGGAGGGGCACAAATTTCAAACACGTCCGTGGTTCGTCTCGGTGAGAGAAAAGTTATAACACTGTGTATCGGCAAATGTCCACTATTATCCGCTAGGTTCTCGTTTAACCCACATGTACTCGGCACAAGCTGGGAAATCGAAAGAAAATGATATTTCATACCATTTTTGAATCTATGCTGGCGTGCCCCTGTAATGGTATAAATATTAACAAGGTGCACAACTCGCTTTTCGAAAACGATAGCATTCATCCTCGTTTTTCCCCCCTCAAATTTGATTCACACAACGTATCCAACAGTACCCGGGATCAATAGAAAGTGGAATGAATAAACTTTGCAGTGGTGTATTACACGACCGTTGGGTGTTCTTGGGCTGTTCATGATAACTGGGAGAAGTCACAGAAAAGGCCGAAAAACATTTAGTCGGACAAGATAGTGCACAGTGGAATGAGGTTTACGAGCGACAATTATCCGATTTATTATAAATAATTCGAGGGTCCCATTGTCTATGGAGGGCAGATTCAAATATTAACCGTATACCTTTATCAATTACTAATCTCGGCAAATGTGATCGCCAGAAATGAATAAATGTGGATCCGAGATCAACCATTTTCCAGCCCGAAGGCTGGAGTAGTAGGGGATGTGGGGATCGTCCCATATTGGCCGGATGGAGAGCCGGAGGGGGAAGTGAGGTCATAGTGACCTAACCTAGTTACGTCATGTTCAGTTGTGGCAGCCCACGTGAGCGGCCATCTTGTGACGTCATCCCTATTGTGATACGCGATCTTAGTGCTCATTCGCAGCGCGTGTTGTTAGGGGTGTCACGTGTTTTCCGTCGTCAATTTTGTATACTGGGGGCCGCCCTCTTGGTTTATATAGTAGCGCGTGGTGGCTATGATCCCGGAGGGCCTACAATAGGACGGCGTTTGTTTGAGGGTGTGTTCCTTTGTATAAGAGTAAATTTAATTACACAAATACACTTCACCCCCATTGCCCACGTGGGGGGCACGGTGACGCTGTGTACTAAGGCGTACTGCACGTCAATGGTGCACCTGTCTTCAACCAATGCTAACCCTGCTTGTGTGGAGTTGATATGTTGGGGATCTGACAGTTACTCGACGTTGCTTGGTGGTTCTCTCCGGGTACTCCGGCTTCCTCCACCCGTAAAACTGTCACGGTCATGGTTAGCCGTTGTGCAGAAATATGTGACCTTAAACACCAATAAATAAATAAATAATTACACAAATAGACCCAACAATTTCCCCAAACCACCAAAACAACACCCAAAACTACCGAAATGGGTTCGGATTCACCCAGAATCTTTTTTCAATAATATGTGTTTGTTTTTCTTTGTATAAGAGTAACTTTATTGGTTCGGATTCATGCAGAATCCTCGTTTTTCTGCATATCCCGGTCTATTCGGTGGCTTATTCTTCTATTCCCTGACTTGTTTTGCCTATTACTGACCCTATTCTGACTATCCTGGCAGTCTATCTAGTCCTAGCTATCGCTGGTTCCGACCTTTACCCTTGTTCACCTCTCAGAATGTCTTACCAGATTGCTTCATTTCCAGAAATCCTACCTATACAGAGTTATTGCCCTATGTATAACGAAGTCCTATATGATTTCTAAGGTCAAGAGTCAATCAAGCAGAAACAAATATTGCTCTAAGGACTCGATCTTATCGAGCAAATTGGTGACTCTACAAACGACTCTCAGGGACGTGGCTAGAGGTTTCTGATTCTGGGTGTGTAGGGTAGTGAATTTCTAACTAGGGAGAGGGACGGGGAGGGGGAAACCCCCCTCCCGGTCCCTCCCCCTAGTTGGATATTCACTACCTAGAAAAAATTTTGAAAATGAAACCATGAAAGGGGGCGTACAATTGATTCTAGTAAATAAAATGCCAACATATTTATGATAGAATTATCAGGTTATTATTATTTGGTATTATTCAGGGAATTGAATATGTTCTAAACAAATGCTCAGACTGAGAACTTTGAGCAATTCACACTGTCCTGACATTAAATTAGATCTTATGCAGGAATGATCAATTTTGGATGTTTCATCATTTTGTAACTGTGAATGATGAAATTAACTCAGGGTAACGTTTTACATGATGTGATTTTCTTGAAGCTCGATACTGCGTACTCTGTAGTTGCAAATAGTAACAGTAAGAATTTTTGCCGACTGGAAACCGAGTTGGGATTTTGGGAAGTAAAGGAGACATCAGCACCACCAAAGAAGCTCTAAAATCCAGATAGATGGAATTTCCAACTACTCATGACTTACCCTCCGATTTTCAAATTTTGGTCAGTATTGGTGGTGACCTGCCCTCCACCCACTCCCCCCCCCCCCCCACACACACACGCCTATGCCTCCACGTCATTGACGACTCTTATGTTCATCTGGGTATTGATGGATACCTGCGACATGGTGATGTAGTACTAGAGAATACATTTTAGAGGATGCTTATCGGAGGTTATCCATCTGAAGATAATTATGGCTCCCAGCGTCTGTTCAGTTCCTTGCATCTAGACCACCCCATGGACTTCATAGCTCCAATACCACTACTGGCGATTTGTCCATAGTCACCATGGTCTGTAGTATGATTAGTGTTCACCCCTTTCTAACACTACTGCTAGTCTGTGATTACATGTGTATATTGTGTACAATGTACCAGAGTACAGAATAAAAATGAATTGATGAGTATAAGAACCATTTCAAGAAGTCACAAAAAGCACTGCTTGGTCCAGATTTATCAAAATCTTGTAAGAAGGTTTCCGGCACTTCTAAGAGATACCATTATAATTGTGCATTCTGCGAATCCACAGCCTTTTGCGACCCTCCTTACCTGGGACAGTTGTTATCATCAGTAACTCCCAACATACCAGAAAATAAATGGTCAGACAAGGACAATGTCAGGTACAGAAAAGCCAATGTCAGACTGAGGTTTAAAATCATCAGTCAAAATGTCTGATGCCAAAATTATTAATGAAGTTCAGTGATCAGAACATCATGCATGCTGGAAATCATGCACATAACTAGCAAGCCTAAAATTAATGATTATTGTGATTTCTGGTCCTGGCAAGTTGGGAAGTGTGAAGAAAGTGACTGTACAGGTCATCAGTATTAACAGCATGTGAAGAAATATGATCTGACATGGTCATACATGTATCTAAATTATATTTGAAGAGTAATTCAGTTCCAATTCAGAATGAAACCAATCATACCTTGTTTGGCAGGGCTCACTGAGCCCTGCCAAACAAGGTATGGTTGGATGAATTCTGAGCAGTTTTAAGATGAAGGTACACCCAAAACACATTATTTTGAATATTCAATCTCCATTTTGTAATATGTCAGATGTCATTCTCAAATGACTAACTTGATTCATTTGGTGTCTGACAGTTTATCTGGAAGCGCAATGAAAATTATTTTCAGGCTTGACTCCCAAGTATCTAAAAAATATAGACAAACGAAGACGTCTCAAAACTTTCAAAAGCTCTGGTACACCAACCACAATATGACGGAATAGTCGTATCCACAGAAGAGTGTAAAGTCTACGCCAAAAAATATGGAGCAATTAATAATACACTAACAAGTCAACCGCCAAATTTATTTTTCCAAACTTATTCTCAACTAACACAAAATTGATCAAATCAAACTATGGAGATCACATGAGGCTATCAACTGGAATTCAGATATATTTCCAGCGTTTTCAACTAGTTGCACGAGTTCGGAAAGTTCATCCAAGCGAAATACCATCGTTACAGACAGAATCGCGTATCTTCTTGAACAATCGCGCAACTTCTTAAGAAAAAAATGCGGTTTATGGCACACATAGAATTTTTTAATACTTTTAAACATTTCTTTGATTATATGTATGTTTAAATGTGCGACAAGGGGACAATAACCCGTTAATTTAAAAAAAATAACAGCTCCCAGATTTTGCATGCACGTGAAAGAGCATGTTAACACTTTACCTAACATAAAAAGTAGACGACACTTGCAAACAAACTTATTGAAAAACTTTTTTTTTTTCGCTTTTTGCGTCAAAACCATAGCTTATGACCATCATTGGAACGCGATCAACGAGCTCTTTCCAATGAGGGTTCATAAGCTATGTTTATGGCAAAAAAATTAACAATAATGAAAATTGAATGGCAGATTTTGTGAATAGCGCTGGCCGGTTTATGTCCGTTACCTTGGGTAAATGGTTAAAAAAAAACGCAATGTGCAAAGTGTGGGGCAGCAGAAACAACAAGTAGTTACTTGAATCGGCTATTAAAAAACTTTTATGCAGACGAATTTGCAGAACATACGACATTGATATGAACGCATTTGCCAGAAGTGATCGGATGTAAACCGAGAACTGCATCACGAATATTTGATCTTCACGAACATCTGTGCATTATTTTATCACCAACTGGGCATTGTCAGATCAAAAACGTCGTATTATTTTAAATCAAGCTCAGTTATGCTTCCAATAAAACCCACAGAACGAGTATCGATAACGGCAGTTCGAGATAGTTTTCAACCGATTACCAGAAATGGCTGCTGACCGATTACCGGTTATTTCAGCTCACAATCAGCCGATTCCGATGCCGATTCCTATTGTAATACCATGCGCCACTAGACGAGTCGAGGCTTGAAAGAACTACATTAAAAATTGAACATATTTCACAGTGTTAAACGTCGTTGACTCAAGTCGCATTAAAATGACCAGACGCGTAGACTTTGGCGGTATGCGTGGCTGTCAGAGCCACGAATACCGCCCAAGTGCGTGTGACTGGCGACTTTATTGCCACCTTCACTTTTTTCCGATATGAACGGGCGATTGCCGCAAGTACTCTCAGTTGTAAGCTTTACATGTCGTTTAACTTATATATCCCGTAAAGGGGCGTCTAGAGAAATTAAAATTAAGAATACACATTGTGGTTGTTTCTCAACTTTATTGAATGGTATCACTGGCACCATTTTACATTAACAATTGAACAATTGCAGAAGACAATAAAATGTGGACAGTGGTTAATCATCACAAAAGGCTGGGCAACAATCGGTTGAACCGATGTCCCAGGAGCCGTTGCCGTTGTCATCCGATTGCCCACAATCGGCCGATTGGGGTGGCGGATTCCGATCATCGGTTGAACACTAATTTAAGATAGTTTTCAAGGAAGCATACGCTATAAATAGAAACAATTGTATACAAATGTAACACTTATTTATTTATTTATTTATTTATTGGTGTTTAAGGTCACATATTTCTGCACAATGGCTAACCATGACCGTGACAGTTTTACGGGTGGAGGAAGCCGGAGTACCCGGAGAGAACCACCGAGCAACGGCGAGCAACTGTCAGCTCCACAACATACCAACTCCACACAAGCAGGGTTAGCATTGGTTGAAGACAGGTGCACCATCGACGTACAGTACGCCTTAGTACACAGCGTCACCGTGCCCCCACGTGGGCAATGGGGGTGAAGTGTCTTGCCCAAGGACACAACGCGGTTGCCGCAGGTGGGATTCGAACAGAGGACCTCTCGGCTTGCAGCCAGCATCTCTACCAACTGAGCCACCGCGGCCCTTATATAACACTTGTCTTTCTGTGAGAACTCATTTCGACGAATATGGAGAACTGCGCTGTGACTAGGGTTTAATATATTCCCTGGTTTTCTAGGAATCGGGAACGGGAATGAAATTACTCTCAGAACCGGGAAATTTCCCAGGTAATATCATGCAAATTTACGAGAGTAACATGACGCATTTATTTTAATGATAATGGGCATATTTCATTGGCAATCTCCCATCTCCAAACAGAAAAGTTATTTTCCTAAGATAAGTATGAAAACCCAAACCCGCTTCAATCTCGTCTTTATTTTCCGAATAACTCGCATTATCGCCTCTACCTTCCCTAACCTCAACACGCTCCTCTTCACTACCGTTATCGGTCTCCTCTGCTTTAAGTAGACGAGACTGGTGACGGCAATGAAGAGGGTGTTGGTGGAGGTAGTGAACAGTGATACTAGTAATTCCGAAAATGAAGACGAGTTTGAACTTTGAAGCGGGTGAAGAAAATCTTGCTGTTGAAAGAGTGGTGGGGGGAGGAGGTGGGGGGGGGGGGGGGGGGTTGTCCGACAGAACTGGTTGAGAGCTACAGTGATTTGTTCAAAATGGTTCGTCAGAATTCAGGACTGTAAAAATTTCAGGCGTGGAAGGGCTGACGAAATCCTCCAAAGTTTCAATTCAGAAAACTTCAGTTCTTTACACAAACAGTGTCACGCTTCATTCCCAATTCCGTGCTGTAGATTTCCCGGGTATCGGGTCCGTCTTTCGGAACCGGGAACCCGGGAATTCCGGTTCCCGGGATTAAACCCTAGTTGTGGCGGATATTTCCGTGAATGACCGGTTAACACGGTCGGGATGAAAAACGATGGCATAGTTTGTCGATAAAGCCAGTAAATTCTCGCATTTAAGTTAATTCATTTGATCAATACGAGCGCGTTCAAACGAATGGTATATGAAGCATAAGGGTATTTTTGCACAACGAACATTGTGGTTGTGTCCAACGGACAACTCATTTTTGTTTTCTAATTCGCGGTTTAGTGTCTCTTTAAGCTTTCAGGTGGTTTACCTGTAGGGTATTGAGTCACAATGTCATATGACCACATCATTGGAACGATTTAGAGGCGCTCGTTCCAATGAGGGGTCGCATGGCATGGTTTTGTTGAAATGTTATGATAAAATTTATTTTCAACTGCTTAATTTCTAAATTACGTGGGCTGTTTCGGCCGATTCTTTAGGTAAAAGGTTAATACATTCCTCTGGCACGGTTTCGTGGTGATCTCTCTAAGAGAGCATCACAACGATCAGTGTGAGGTGCGGATATTATTTCACAAAACGCAATTTTTACAAGAAACACTAATGCTATGGCTTATAAGTTCAGGTTTTGTTTAAATTGAGTGAAGCAATTGCCTGAATATATTTTACTAGGATTTTCCATGACTTGTGCCCAGAAAATCATATTTTCTATTCTAATCTTTATTTATCCATTAGTGTTCAATCGATGATCGGAACCGGCCACTACAATCGGCTGATTGTGGGCAATCGGATGACAACGGCAACGGCTCCTGGAACAGCGGTTTAACCGATTGTTGCCAAGCATTTTGTGATGATTCATTAACCACAATTTATTATCTTCTGCAATTGTTCAATTGTTAATGTAAAATGATGTCAATGATACCATTCAATAAAGTTGAAAAACAACCACAATGTGTATTTTTAATTTCTCTAGACGCCCCTTTACGGGATATAGAAGTTGAACGACATGTAAAGCTTATAACTGAGCGTACTTGCGGCAATTGCCCGTTCATACCGGAAAAAGTTAAGGTTGTACTCCATTGACTCGGGTTGCAGTAAAATCGCCAGTAGAGCGCACTTGGGCGGTATATGTGGCCCTGAGAGCCACGTATACCGCCCAAGTATGTGCGTCTGGTCATTTACTGCGATCTGAGTCAACGACGTTTAACACTGTGAAATATGTTCAATTTAATGTAGTTCTTTCAAGCCTCTACTCGTCTAGTTGTGTACGGTATTACAATCGGAATCGGCATCGGAATCGGCTGATTGTGGGCTCAAATATCCGGTAATCGGTCAGCAGCCATTTCTGGTAATCGGTTGAACACTATTATCCATAACCATTATAATTGTGTTAGGAGTATCAAAATGAAACACAAATACCAACATTAAACAGATACAAATATATAATATAAAATATAAATGCTGATTTGTGAGACAGTGAGTAAATTGTTCCCACTCCGTCCTCTAACAGGATATCGAAAATATACACCCCACCCCATACCCCAAAATGTGCCCGTCCCTCAACATTACTCCGTGTCCCAAAAGCGTTTCCAAGGGAAAAGCTCGAGAAAAACCAAGCTCTTGCAAATGGATTTTGCACAATATTACAGACAGATCATCAGTTCATTACAGTGCGATGGTCATCCTAACATATGAATGAAGCATGCGAGAGCTCGGCTATAACAAAAGCTGGTATATATTATATTTCAAACATTTTCAATGGCCTGGCATTTCAGTTTTTAAATTCAAG
This sequence comes from Pictodentalium vernedei, assembly GCA_031216915.1. NCBI lineage: Eukaryota > Metazoa > Mollusca > Scaphopoda > Dentaliida > Dentaliidae > Pictodentalium > Pictodentalium vernedei. Next base: position 103,753,728 of record CM062292.1, read on the forward strand.
CTCTTTTAAGCGCTTTCACGGACCCGTGCGAAGCTTGTTTCCTTTTGCTCCAAAATCATAGTTAGTGGTCGCTTCATTTGGAAAGACTTCGTTCCAAGGGCTAATCAGCCATGGAAGCAATGGTTCATATGGTTGAGACGGCTAGACATCTGAGAACCCCGAGTTAGATTATTTCCGCCTCCTCACCCCAACTAGCTCTTTCCGGAGAACGTTCAGGTGGACTTGTTTTCTCCTGTACTGATTTCTCAAATTTTTCATTAAAAAAATAATTCTTCCTCCTGTGTTCACTTGGATGGTGAAATGACGCTAAATGGAGCTTTAGTAACAGTTTCGTTGTTACTGAATTATTATTCTCCATCGCTACACCCCTCCACCAACATTTCCTTGGTAAGCCGTTAAACTGCTCATGGTTCCAGAAGCACCCAGATGTTCAGCATAGCTTTCATGGATGACAAAGAATAGTTGTTTTGTGTTGTTCATCCAAATGCCGTCAGCTCGACGAGACAGAGACCGACAGTTTTTCCCACACGCATGGGTGAGAAAACTTAAAACACGTGACACAAATGTCAATTCCGGAATTGTTTGACTACCGACATTATGCAACAGGAGAGAGGACAAGGAATTTGCATTATATCATATCAGATGGTAGATCACTAAATTTATCGCAGTTGCATTGAAGAATGAACCATATGTCATCACGATGCGATAGAGTTATTGAGATTCAAAGATGAGCCATGCTGTTTATTGTAATAATCGAAATACATTATGCGACCCTTTCAACATGTCTGTTTCCAGGTCCATCATTTGACTCGTTAATATATTCGCAAGCCAGGTGTGTTTTCCCTGTTAAGACGAAGAGAAATGAAATAGTAATAACGGTAATCTTTAATGTCGAAAGTTCCAATTAAACACACAATAAAATAAATAAATAGATAAAAAATAAAAAAAACAATAAAATAAAAGTGACAGACAAACAATGAACAATCGCACATGCACGCGCTCATAAAAGTTACGAAAATTGACGTTCGATAAAGTTATTTCCCTTGAAATTATTAGACAGGCGAGGAAGGTCCAATTAAGAAGCAAGGAACTGTTGATAAAACACCTATGACATCAGTAGAAAATAAAGCCAAGTTTCCCTTTTGTTACTTTTAATAAACGAAAACAACAGACAGCTCTAGGAGCTGTCTGTTTTTTAGCTTATTAACCCTTTCACTGCCACACCCATTTTTAGCCATATATGGAGGCCCTCTATGTACACCTTCATGCGCGGAAGTTTAATAAAAATTATAACATACTTGAAACTCTTCATCTGATCAATTGTTGGAAAGGGCTCTCTGAGCCCTTTCCAACAATTAATCAGATGGTAGGTTAGATCTGCGCATACCAGAATAGTAGTATGTCATACACGTTTCAGGGCCCATTGGTCGGATCTCGGTGACGGGCCTCGGAAGTGACGTCATGTCACGTGACCCAGTGGCGCCATGTTGTATTGTCATGGTAACCCGCGTGAGCGGCCATGTGACGTCATCCCCATAGTGATACGTGGTGTTAGTGCGCACCTTCTCGGTACCTAGGGGCCTCTCGGTACCATGGTATGGCGGTCCTAAATAGGATTCTAGGGGAAATCCGTATCAAATAAAGTCAATTTCGGTAGTTTGGGGTGGATTTTGGAGATTTGGAGGGTTGTTTGTGGTAATTCTACGAATCAGGAAATTACTCCTATTCCATCAAATACACCCTCCGAACATACCCCTGTCCTATAAGAAGGTTTTAGGTCACATAGCAACCACGTCGTACCATAGAAACCAAGATGGCGGCCTCCTGTGTGCAAAATGGATGACGGAAACACGTATCACACTAATAACACGCGCTGCGCTTGCGCACTAACACCACGTAGCACTGTGGGGATGACGTCACAACATGGCTCACGCGGATTACCATGACAACACAACATGTCGCCACTGGATCACGTGACATGACGTCACTTCCGAGGTCCGGCACAGGGGTCAGGCAAATGAGCCCTGAAACGTGCATGACATACTACTCAGAATGTACAGATAACCATCATAAAATAGGTGGCAATAGTCGCTTTCGGCAGCGAAAGCGTTAATGGTAGCTCACTCCAATCTCTACGTACTTTACCTGATGTCCCATTATCGTCTTTCCGAGGTTCCCAAATGAATAACATGAGGAAGTGACTACAGTACATGGAGATCGGACTACCACCCAATCACTAGCAGTGTGGAGTTTCCACCAACAAACCTCACACTCCAGAAAGGCTGAGGAGCGCATTCAGAATTTCAGTCGACGGAACCAAAAAGTCCATTGGCTGAAACTTTCCTTGTGGTTCTTGTACCGTTTAACCCTCTGAACACTGAAATCGAAGTATCAAGATTTCTGGCCGCCAATGTTTCCCAAAATGTAACTAGGACTTTAACGAATTAAGTCTTGTTTGACAAATCTCATTGAGCTCTTTCAAACGTGGTTGGAATAGTAAAATTCCTAGTTGCATTATTGGAATATTTTCTTGCTCCCTTTGATTTCGGTAGTTTAGCATTAGTGAAAGTGAAAAGATGGTGAAATATATTAGACGCATTGCTCGTCTGTAAATTCACTTTGTGGATATTACGGTGGTAGTCCAGTTACCACATAATGTAGCTTGTGACGAATATAGAAATTATACGTTGTCAGAACATTAGTAAAAAAATGTAATTTTGGGCCCAGTGTATCTTAGGCATATTGACTAATGTGTGACAAACCAAAGTTAATTACTAGGGTTAGGGGTGGCGGTTGAGGCAAGCATTTGACCAACTAATGTTAGTCATTTTGACGAAGTAAAAGTCTTCAGTGTGTTAACCAATCATCCCTACTTTATTGACACAATCACTGGCTATTATCTCTGCCTTAAATGCTAGCTGATGATTTCATTTTACTGCAAGGAATAAGATAAATCTTGTCGTTTGTTTCGTCATGAGACGCGCTCTTCACTGCTGCAATGACTCACCTTCATAAATGCAAGGCAATTCTTTGGTGCAAACATTTTAGCCTATCGGATATATTTATATTTATTTATTTATTGGTGTTTAACCCTTTACCTAACATGAAAAGCAGACGACACTTGCAAAAAAAATTCTTGAATAACTTATTTTTTTCATTTTTTGTCTCAAAAACATAGGTTATGCCCCCTCATTGGAACGAGCTCGACGAGCTCGTTCCAATGAGGGGTCATAACCTATGTTTTTGAGACAAAAAATGAAAAAAATAATGAAAATTAATTGGCGATTTTTGAGAATAGCGCTGGCCGGTTTTGGCCGTTACGTTGGGTAAAGGGTTAAGGTCACATATTTCTGCACAATGGCTAATCATGACAGCGACAGTTTTACGAGTGGAGGAAGCCGGAGTACCCGGAGAGAACCACCGAGCAACGACGAGCAGCTGTCAGCTCCCCAACATACTAACTCCACACATTTTAGCCTATCGGATAGATTTATTACTATTTATTTATTGCTGTTTAACCCTTTACCCAACGCAGATGATATCAACATTTATTATTTTAAATATCATTTTATTAAATTTTTTAAAAAAATTCAACAAAACCATACCATGTGACCCCTCGTTGTAACGAGCTCGACGAGCTCGTTCCAACGAGGGGTCACATGATATGGTTTTGTTGAATTTTTTTTTTTTAATAATATTTTTTCAACTGCTGAATTTGCATATTACGCGGGCGGATGTGGGCGATTCGTTAGGTAAAGGGTTAAGGTCACATATTTTTACACAATGGCTAATCATGACCGTGACAGTTTTACGAGTGGAGGAAGTGGGGTACCCGGAGAGAACCACCGAGCAACGGCGAGCAGCTGTCAGCCCCCAACATGCACACTCCACACAAGCAGGGTTAGAATTGGTTGAAGACAGGTGCACCATCGACGTGCAGTACGCCTTAGTAAACAATGTCACTGTGCCCCCATGTAGGCAATGGGGTGAAGTGTCTTTCCCAAGGACACAACGTGGTTGCCGCAGGTGGGATTCGAACCGAGCACCTCTCAGCTTGCAGCCTGCACCACTACCTACTCAGCCACCGCACTCCCATCGGATATATTTAGTGCAAATTCAAACATTTTAGTCCAAACTGGCACCCGGCAGGGTTAATATTGGGTTCCGCCAGAGTTTAACCCTTCACCAAACGAACACGATATCAAAATTTATTATTCTAATTATATGTCATGCAGTTTTGTTTTACCCCTTTTCCTAACATGAAAGGCAGACGAGCTCGCTCCAAAGAGCGGTCATAACCTATATTTTTTAGATAAAAAATTAAGATTAATTGGGGATTTTAGTGAATAGCGCTGTCCGTTTTTGCCGTTACGTTGGGTAAAGGGTTAAACATGTCAACAAAACTATATCATGCAATCCCTTATTGGAACGAAATGAGGGGTCGCATGATATGGTTTTGTTGAAAAAAATTTAAAATAATGTTTTTTTCAACTGCTCAATATTGTAAATTACGCAGACTGGTGCGTCCGAATCATTAGTTGAAGGGTTACGTGTTAGAACTATACAACTGCGGTTGATGGACATTTCATAAACTAGAGAAAGTGTCATCTCAGGATGAGAGACAAAGGTACCTCCACCATTTCCCTTGCTCCACCACAATCCCCGAATATGCAAATGGCAACAACATTACATTCATGTTCTAATCATGGTTGTTCAGTCTAAAAATAACAAATCAATCAGATTATAGATTTTGTGGGCGCACGGCGGCGCTGCGTATTGAGGAGTACAGCACGTCGATGGTGCACTTGTCTTCAACAAATGCGAACTCTGCTTGTGTGGAGTTAGTATGTTGGGGAGTCTGCCAGTTGCTCGCCGTTGCTCGGTGGTTCTCCACGGGTGCTCCAGCTTCCTCCGCCCGTAAAACTGCCCGACACGAGTTAACCCTGGATGTCGAAAGTGTCGTTAAACCCCAATAGATAACAAAATAAATAAATAAATAGATTATAAATTTTGATCCGGTTGCGGATACAGAGTCATAAAAGATTTGTTCAGCAATGTAGGTTAAAAGGGGCAATAACTCGTGGGAAATAAGATACAGCAACATAACCGATCGATAGGCACAAGTTTATATCGCGGTCACTCATCATACACAATATCAAGAGTACTCGTTAGAAAGTGTGAGAATAGTTGAGGATAAAAAGTTCGATTCGGGATGGACAAATGCACACACTGACGGACGAAATATATATATATACCCACGCTAAAAATATAAAATAAGGTGACAAATGAATAAAGTTCAAAGATCTTGGTGTCACATTTTCTCTCTTATTGACTCGTCAAGTGACGAGTCAACAAGGGAGAAATGTGTCAACGAGAACACGACGCATTCGACCCTTTGCCCAACAGACTAAGTGACGAGAGTCCAAATGTGCCACTGGTCCACTTACCACCTAGTAAGATGGTTTTATAAGTTTATAAACAACCACACCATGCAGTAAAACTGTTTGGTGGTTTTTTGTTTGGTCTGGCGGTTTGGATTTCCTGTACTGAACCGGAAAACCGAAAAATCTCCCAGATCCACAGAGATTCGGATGTGATGTGAGCAAATTAGCGAATAGAACATTTCGCCTCTGTCCGATTTTAAAACGACTGAACTTTATGAACACTTTTGAAACTAAAGATGTTACACATTGACCATCCAGGTATATGGCGACGGGGGGGGGGGGGGGGGGGGGGCATCACCACCCCCCCCCCCCCCAATCCTGTCCAAAATTTCCTATAGTTGGAAATTCGGATGGAAAGTCATGAGTAGTTGGAAATTCCATTTATCTGGATTTTAGAGCTTCTTTAGTGCAACATTCCAACTCGGTTTCAAATCGGCAGAGATCCCAACTGTTACCATTTACAACTACAGTAAACGCAATATAGAGCTTCATAAGTATGTATGTCAATCGGTACGAGATTTCTATAGTACGTTACTTATCGTTATAAAAAAAATCCTCGAAATGCACTTTAAGAAATTCACATCATGTAAAATCGTTATCCCGAGTTAATTCCATCATTCACAGTTACAAAATGACGAAACATCGAAAACTGATCATTCCTGCATATATAAGATCTGATTTAATGTTAGGACAGTGTGAATTTCTCAATCTTCTCAGCTTGAGCATTTGTTTAGCACATATTCATTTCCCAGAATAATACCAAATAATAATAACCTGATAATTCTATCATAAATGTGTTTCAGTTACTAGAATCAATGGTATGCCCCCTTTCATGGCTTCATTTTCAATTTTTTTTTCGGTAGTGAATTTCCAACTAGGGGGAGAAGTTGGAAATTCACTACCCTACCGCCCCCCCCCACCCCCTAATCGAAAACCTCTAGCAACGTCCCTGTGAACATTACCACACCACCGCCAGCACCCTTATGTTAACCATCAACTCCCCTTTCATATAAATTCTGGAGCCGATTCTGTTGAGTGGACAGAATCTTATTGTTAAAGTGATGGAAACCCCGACGGTATCTGAACACACCGCACCGTTTCACTGGACAGGAAGTCTCGAGACTTTCTGTTTGGTGAAACGCAGCGGCGAAACTGAAAAACCCACCGCAACTGCGTGTTACAGTGGATATATCATGGCCAATGCATCACTGTAGTTAATTTCGGTCCGGCAAAAGGGGCGGTGAAATGATCGCTCCACACAGCCGCGCCGGAGGGTGAACCACAAATTTATGTCTGCAGCTTCAGCGAATGCAAAACGACCGGGCGTACATAATATTAAGGTAAGTGAACACAATAGTAGCTTTCAGACGCCTTATGTTGAGCCTTAAAAGGCAGTGCTACAGAAAGGTAAAGGAATTTAATTATATCCAAGAAAAAGTTGTTTTCCCTCACAATAATTTTGGAGCTAGTGTATTCACTTTATGCTTAAAAATGTTACATTTTGAATCATACATCGTCTTTCACCCATAAAGGTAGCAGGGACGTAGCTAGGAGGTTTTCAATGGGAGGGGGAGGGGGGGGGGGCTAGATCTATGAAAATTCCAACTTGGGTGGATACTTAAAGGGGGCTACCTTACCCCCCCCCTTCCGCAGCCCCCTCCCTCAACTCCCCTTCAACCTCCACAGGGGGAAACTATTCAAAATGTTGACTCCGAGTGACTGTACCAGTAGGTTTTAGGGCATTCTAAGAACATTTTCGTGTAGTTTAAACGACTGCAGCTAAGTATCTCTGTTCATAATTTGAGGTTTTCAGACAGCACAAAATGAAAATTTCTTATGGTTTTGTAGTCTGTAAGTAAGCCCTATCTGCCTTCATTGGGCATTGTGTCAATTACATGAATATACATGTATGGAGAATGCTAAAAAAATCAGTAATCAACCAATAGTTTATAAATTAATTATCTCAAATATGAGAACGTGCTGAGCAGTAAGCACACTAATCTTGAAATGAACTCAATGACTAACAACCGTTTCTTATGCTTACAAAGTATGAATAATTAGTTAACTAATTAACTCCGCCTATATGTCACAATATATGTGAGATATTAATTCAACAATACCAAAAACAAATCAAAATTTTCAGTCTGGCTCTATCTGTCTTTCTTAAGAGTACATAGCCATGTAAACAGTGCAAATTTTGGTAGTAACTTTAAAAAATCCAGGACATAGCCACACATTTTGAGTCCAAATACAAACTGCAGGCTGTGAGTGCATTGCATATAGAAGAGAATGAAATGCGTCACACAACCACGGTTGAGGAATTAACCTTGGAGCCGTAAAATAGTCGGAAAATCTTGCGTTGTTCGATTAGAATTCTGTCTGTGGGAGTCGATGGTTGGAATTTTCATGGAAATGTAATATCACATTCGGAAAAAAACAACGGTTACAACAATGTTTCGAATTTCCAACTGTTGGAATGTTTGCCTGAAAATTTCCAAATATCTTGATTTTTTAACAAATATTAGGCGGGGGTGAGACACACCCCACTCCACCCACAGGTACTCGGCACAAGCTGGGAAATCGAAAGAAAAATGATATTTGGTACCATTTTTGAATCTATGCTGATGTGCCCCTGTAATGGTATATAAATATTAAAAAGGTGAACAACTCGCTTTTCGAAAACGATAGCACTCATCTTTGTGTCCCCTCCCCCCCCCCCCCCTCAAATTTGATTCACACAACGTATCCAACAGTACCCGGTATCAATGGAAAGGAGAATGAATAAGCTTTACAATGGTTATTACACGACCGTTGGGTGTTCTTGGGTTGTTCATGACAACTGGGAGACGTCGCATAAAAGGCCTAAAACATTTAGTCGGACAAGAAAGTGCACAGTGAAATGAGGTTTACGAGCGACAATTATCCAATTTATTATAAATAATTCGAGGTCCCATTGTCTATGGAGGGCAGATTCAAATATTAACCGTATGCCTTTATCAATTACTAATCTCGGATCCACATTTATTCATTTCTGGCGATCACATTTGCCGTTTATACATTTTTTAACCTTCCCTTGGCTTTGAACAAGCTAGCGGCATCCATAGAAGCACAATGACATCCCATTGGCTACTATTTATGCCGAGAAAATCATCGATGAAAATAAGCCAATGGGAGAATGGGGAAAGCTTTTGCGCAAGTCGCGTATCTAAGGACGCCGTCTACTCAGGTCAGCTTGGGAAAAGATGTCAAAGTTACGCCTAAAAAGTGTATAAACGTTAAATGTGAACTCCAGAAAATAATAAATGTGGATCCGAGATGAGTAATTGATAAAGGTATACGGTTAATATTTGAATCTTCCCTCCATATACAATGGGACCTCGAATTATTGAAAATAAATCGGATAATTGTCGCTCGTAAACCTCATTTCACTGTGCACTTTCTTGTCCGACAAAATGTTTTTCGGCCTTTTCTGCGACTTCTCCCAGTTATCATGAACAACCCAAGAACTCCCAACGGTCATGTAATACACCACTGTAAAGCTTATTCATTCCCCTTTCCATTGATACTGGGTATTGTTGGATACGTTTTGTGAATCAAATTTGAGGGGGAAATAACGAAGATGAGTGCTATCGTTTTCGAAAAGCGAGTTGTTTACCTTGTTAATAGTTATATACCATTGTAGGGGCACGTCAGCATAGATTCGAAAATGGTATCAAATATCATTTTTCTTTCGATTTCCCAGCTTGTGCCGAGTACCTGTGACTCCCCCTTCTATATATATCCATGAAAGCTAGTGGTGCCATCAAAAGTTTATCCACAGGAGAGAGGTTAAAATATAATATTCCCTCCCAAACTTCATTACCTGAAATGCATTTCGTTATTTCTTTATCATTTCCGTTTCTTGAGGTTATCCCCCAAAAGATTAATGACTAATATTATTACGACGAAAGAGGTCGCTCTCTTGTTTCTTAAATGATGTGACAAAGTGACGTAGTGACAGATTTCAACCATTATTTTGGTGTGCTGAAATTTGGACTGTCAAACCAATTATCATGTATAAATGATATCATTGTTGTAATTTAGAAAGACAAAAGACTACATCCAATTTTTTGACAGGGAACACGAATTTTCAGAAATAAACTCTTTAGTTTCTCGAGGTTGATTCAGTGTTTAGAAAATGCAAGTGACATAAAGAGTGGGAACATTAGCAGGTATGACAAATATTACAAGATAACGCCTTGGTATTTAACAATGTGGAGATGTGTGGGACATCTAAAATGCCTTCCTTAATAGCGAACAGTTGATCGTTCTTTGGTAATTTCACTCTGTGCTAGAATTGGCGGTTTTCTGTTACCAGTGGCGTATTCGACCGGGGCGGACCCAGTGTACGCCCCCTTACAAATTTCCTAATTTATCCAAGTGCGTAAATGTTGGCTGACGCGAATAGTTGGCGTATTTTTATCAGTAAACGGTGCAATCACATTATCGTTCCATGAGTGCAACAAGGCGCCATCTGCAATGCTAAAGCATTGCAGATGGTGCCTAGTTGCACTAAAGGTGACGTTATAATTCTAACATTTATTTTAGTCCAAATATCTCGCGATGCCATTGCAATTTACACCCATGTGCGAAGAAAGTGATCCGTGATTACCTGGTAGCCCCCCCCCCCCCCCACGAAGAGTCCACTATTGTACCATGTGATGTCCCCCAAACATTCTGTGTATACCAGTTTATTAACCAGGTATTCCAGGGGACTTTGGGACAACATCATGGTGCACCATGCTACTCACAGCACGTTTTCAGCCAATGAAACTTCGGGTTCAACCCGTTGGTCCACTGGCTGAAACTCTGCTTGAGGGATTCATGTTATTGCCAAAGAGGAAACTCCACCCCATGAGTATTTCAGTGGTAATACACTCTCCACGTACTAGCAACTACTTTGGAAAATTTATTTATTTATTGGTGTCTAAGCTCGCATATTTCTGCACAATGGTTAATAGTGACCGTAAAAAAGATATAAAGTCAAGTCCAGCCATTCGTTTATACCCATATTACACATTTTAGATGATTTTCACCTCGGACATTCGTGTCCGGGTCCTATTTTACCAGTAAAACAGAGCTGGTTTACCACAGTAAACAAGCACTGCTTCACTTCCCGTGGGGCCTACGGGGATCAACTTTGAAGAATTGTCTCTAGCAATTTATATTTTCAAGAAGTAAAACAGTGAATGTTTTCCAAGTATAACATTTGTAACTAAATCATGTTTGGTGTATTGGTCTTATCAATGAGCTTACAGAGAGCTAATTTCTTCACATCTTGTGCCCAGCCAAGGGTGGGAAAAAGATTATTATAATCCCTGATGGGTACGGGTGTGGGATGGGAAAATCTCACCCTCGGGACAAGATATTTGGTCCAGACACTCGGCTTGCCGAGTGTCTGGACCAAATATCTTGTCCCGAGGGTGAGATTTTCCCATCTCCACCCGTACCCATCAGGGATTATTTTTCTCCCCCACCATTAGCCAGAGGTAATGGGCGGTCATGTGCTGATATAATCAACTTATTTGGTATTCGTTGTTTTGAAAAACTAATGACACCACCGGAAAGAGCATGCAAAAGTTATACCACGAAATCAATTAGGAACGGTGGCATCTTGGGGTTTGAAGAGCTTTAGAGCATCAAACTTTGATCACACAGCATTCTGATGATGTCAATATGAATTAATTGGTAGCAAGAAATTGATACGATATGTATAACGTCATAATAACGTTGTAAATGTATAACGTCACGTGGGTGGGGTGGGATACATCTGTCTCTCCCTGCTATCTCACCCTGGACAGACGTATGTCACACATGCAGTGGGGGGGGGGGGGGGGGGGGGGGGAGAAATTATTATTACGGTAATTTATAAACACTTTAAGCTAACAAACGGTACATAACGATAGCTCATATCTAATCCCCTGCGAAGTCCATGTTTTTGACTCAAATCGAATTTTGGATTGAATATTCGCAGAAAATTTGGAGTCAAATCGAACTTTCAACAATATCAAGTTCGTTGCATATAGGCGTTCTAACAAAATTTTGCTGCGTAAATCCCCCCCCCCCCCCCCCCCCTTTTCCGTTTCTAGTTTTGCGGGTATTAACAACCGTTCCAATCTCCAGATTTTAGAAGAAATCGCGACGCGCAGCTGGACTTTATTTTCTGTAAATCAGAATTTCACACGGTCTAAAATTATGATCGTAGTGGAATTTGTGTTCTTTAACATCTCGGTTATTTGGAGAAGGGGTCGGAATTTGAACGTTTATATAATAGATTTTTATGGCGCAATTAAATGACATCCGCTGCCGTTACATCAACCCGAACTCGAGAAGAATAGGCTTGCAATGCTGCCTGTTAATAAACACAACTTTGACACAGTTGCTAAAGTCAATATCCGTCTGATTTTTTTTAACAATAAACTAAATAATCACGAACCACGAGTGAATAGAATAGTTTCGTTTCGGCAATTCCTCGAATTTCCTTCGTAATTCTAATTCAGAAATTTCACAGTTCATTTTGTAAGCTGATTTTGCAGGGTATTTAACCCCCCCCCCCCTCCCCGAAAGCTTGTAGTATTTGAATTATTAATTATATTTATCAATGTTGGAACCCTTTTACTGCCACGCCCCCGTTAGCAGTATATGGAGGACCTCCATGTACACCTGTATGCGAGGGAGTTTAATAAGATTTATGACATACCTGAAACTCTATCATCTGATTAATTGTTGGAAAGGGCTCTCTGAGCCCTTTCCAACAATTAATCAGACGGTAGGTTTGATCTGCGCATACCAGAACGTACAGATAATCATCATAAAATAGGTCGCACTAGTCACTTTCGGCAGCGTAAGTGTTAATCCTTGAATCGCGTTTTTATCGGTAGAATACGTGTCCATTGAACCGCAAAAAAATCAGTAATTGCGCCTTTAAATCTCGTTGTTAGCGAACTCAAAACCCGGCACCTATTCGAAACTATTATCCGAGCCTCAAACTTCGAATTCAAATCGAGTATCGAACGCTGAATCAAATGATTGTCAAGGTGATAGGCTAATTTTACGATTTTGCTGTTTAAAAGTATACATAAAAATCGATTCAAGTACGTCATCTGTGTACATAATCTGTGGATGCGCAATAAACGTGATAACTTTAGTGGAGAGGAATCTCAAGAGGAGCCTATAACGCCAATTAGCACTTATCTGGTCTGAAACAATGATCTTGCCTTATGAGCTTCAAACAAAATACACTCATTTAGCCATCTAAGGTAATCAGTCATCTCATTATATGGTCATTAGTGGTGATTACCTCGTCTTCATAAGTTACGTACGTGGTATGCCTGGTGTCGTACGGACAACATCAAATTTTGACAAGGGACTGTCCGAAGTGTCAAAGAATTTGAAAGAGAATTTTAAATTAAGACAGATCTATAGCGGCTAAGTTCAAGAGAAGAAATTAAAATGAGAATTAATGTCCTTGCGATCGAATAAGAGTCGGGTTTTTTTCTCGAAAATGTCATTCCAGTCTAAAGGAGTGTCAGACTGTGGATCGTAGGCGAGGCGTTGGTGATGTCCCATGCTCTAGGTTAGAGGAGGTGCCGCATCTGTGCGAAACTATAGGGACGTTGTAATGTAAGGGGAGCCACAAAATCATATTTAGTGTAGGAGCAGTCGCGGGCAAAGTCGAGGGCCATAGATGAGTGTAGGGTCAGAAATGGGAAGTTCGAGATTCGGAAGCTCGTAAATATTTGCATTTTGGTAAACGGTATTACCTGTTGTAGAATGCAAGCCATACGTAGACAGAGTAGGCTTTCTGAGATAAATGGAGGGGGGCACTTAACCCCCTAAGTGGCGACTGCTTGAGCGAGAAGCGTCCAGTCAAATGATACATTAGTGGCCGTGCGACGGCAATGGTAGAGTGACATTCCGTCAAATGTTAGAGGAAAGCCATCCAATAAAGTGACAATACGTTAGTGGCCGTGCCACGGCAGTGACAGAGTGCAGTTCCGGTTGTTTGTTCATGAAAAGGCGAACAGAGTCCAGAGACACTACATTTAGCCGAGAAGCTCAAACACCAGCGACAAGGAAGAAGTAACTAGCGAAAGGCAGAAGCAATCAGCGACAACAGAGAACACGGGTCCGCAAAATGACTCACAAACTGTGGGGAGGAGGGGGGGGGGGGGGTGATTGACGTTTGTTTTTGTTTTTTTATTCATTGGATTCCATGTAATCACAAGTTACTATACTTTTCTGTATATATTAAAATGGTTATTTTCAGTGAAACTCTGTTGATTATGCTTTTTGATGAAAAGTCACTGACCCCCTGAGAATAAGAACCATCCCAAACAAAAACGAAACGCGCGGGTTCGAGTCGATGAGACACACGTTCACGCACGGATTCAGGCAACAATCCTTGAGTTTTAGCTGAATACTCGCAGTGCCGGATTAAGGCATGGGCTTTATGGGCTGCAGCCCAGGGACCTTCGCCAGCTGAGGGCCTCCAGAGAGTAAGTGAAATTAATTTACTATGTAAAGTTACTTCATGTGTAAATATAGAATGAAAGTATAAGTATGCTGAATATCTCTTTAAAAAGGGCTCAATTAATATATTGTATAATACACTGAAAATATCACAATATCTCTTCTCTTTTTGTTGTGTTGCACTTGCACTCATCTAAGCGGGCCTAATGTTGACATTATGTTGTAGAAGTTCAATAAACTGATTTAAGAATCCGAAATTCGATTTGCGTGCTTTTGTTAATTATCATTGGGGGACTCTCAGCATCTGTAGCCTAGGGGCCAACAAAATCGTAATCCGGCCCTGAATACGCGGCGTGAATCTATTTCTCCCGCAACGACCACGTTTCCGAGAATGATAGACGAGTATTCTAAATTCGCAAAGGCCTATTTATATCCTTCCATACCCTGTAAAATAGTTTCCGCTGAAATACGGTAAAACCATTGACAACCAGTTGCCAGTGCGTTTACCGTCAGAGGTTTCGCCAAAACGATTTTGGCAATGCCGCCTTTTTTATTTTATTTTTTTTATATATGCATATATATTTTCACTTTATATTTTATAATCGATCTCGGAAAAAAACGTGGAAATGGCGTTTGGTTTCTCTTCGTTGCGCTAGACGGCTGTTGGGTTGCCATGGAGAGAAGAGGAACAAATATCTTTAATATGTAGCGGTATTGTTGCATATATTAATCTACCTTAGTCCCCACAAAGTAGATCTTCTGTTTCTCAGTGTTTTCGTAAAATTTCATGTAGGCGGCCGGCATTTTTTTTATTTTATTTTTACTTTGTAATTATTTGTTTGTCATCAAAAGTTCATGTTTTTGATTTGTTTTATGTTTTAGGCCTCATAATCTTTAGAATAGCATGGGTGGGGATGTATCTTGTCCCTCGAGTGCAAGAAAGCTTTGCAATGCTTTAGCATTGCAAAGCCGTGATGCATTCAAGGGACAAATTCATCTATTTTATTAACATAATAATAATAATAATAATAATATAATATACCCATTTATATAGCCCCAAAATTACTGTTCAGTGGATAAAGAACCATATTCTAAGGCGCTGTACATGTTACTGAGCTCGTGCAAATACAAAGACAGAATATATACAGTATTTTACAGTCCAGAACATCACTTATAGGCTTTTTGAAATAGATATATTTTGAGATCTTTCTTGAAAGTGTTGACATTTGATAGTCTTTTTAGATTATCAGGTAAATTATTCCACAAGTAGGACCAGCAAATGAGAATGAACCATCTCCAAATGTCTTACACCTATTTCTTGGAACATGTAGTAGTATTTTACCATCAGACCTCGGGTTTTATTGACACACATTCTTGGTATTGATGTGTTCTTCTAAGTAGGCTGGTGATATGTTATTTTTTGCCTTGAAAACTAATAACAAAGTTTTGAAAATTATTCTGTACTTTACTGGCAAGCCAGTGCAGATCCGTCAAGACAGGAGTGATGTGTCGAAATCGTGATACTCTACATACCACTCGGGCTCATGTATTTAATACTTTCTGCACGCGAGAGTACTGGTATTGTAGAGGGTGGAACAGTAAGGCATTACAATAATCGAAATGTGAAGTTACAAAGGCATAAATTAGAGTTTTGTGGAGTCTTTTGTAAGAAACATTGTTTAATTCTGTATAGACCTCTGAAAGCCTTGTTGCACAAATTTGTAACATGTTTGTCCACAGACATGTTTGAGTCGAAGAAGGCATCAAGATTACGTCCACTGTCACTTGCCCTGATGGTGGCATCTCATACCTTCACCGAGTTGATGTCAATTTTAGTGCGTTGCTGGCGTGAACCGATATTAAGAATTCAACTTATCATCATTTATCATTAATTTGTTTGAAATCATACAAGTGCGAATGTCCGAAATACATGATTCAATAATTTCGTGAGCTTTAGTTTGATCCTTGGTTGATGGTCGAAAAGAGAAGTAGACCTTTGAGTCATCAGCATAACCATGAACGTAAGGCAGGTGCGATTCAATGATGGCGAACATTTTTGAAATATAGAATAGAAACAGAACAGGACCAAGGCAACTGCCCTATGGGACTCCACATTCCAGAGATGGAAGTCTTTTGAGAGGTTACCGTTTATTGATACACGCTGCTGTCCATTCTTCAGGTACGATGATAGCCAGCTATTCACTACACCACTAAGTCCAAAATCAGAGTGCATTGTCTCTAGCAGAGTTTTATGACAAACAGTGTCAAAAGCAGCACTCAGGTCTAACAGAACAAGCAAGGTTACCCTTCCAGACTCCATATTAAGCAGGATGCCATTCTGAACCAAGAGTAATGCCGTTTCAGTTGAGTGAAATTTTCTAAATCCAGATGTGTTGGCCGGCAATGGAGCATGCATATCACTATGTAACATTAGCTGGTCAATGGCAGCTTTTCCCCACAGCTCAGAAACGAATGGTAAGTTACTCACGGGCCGGAAGTTTTTAAACACAGGTTCTGCACACCGTTGCTCCAGAAGAGAGTTCACAATCGTGATTTTCCACACATCAGGCACATATCCTTCTTGCAGAGACATGTTGATCATTTTTTGCGATTACAGGAGCCAAAGCGTCTACACATGATTTGACAATAGATGTTGGCATTGGGTCGAGTTGACGTGAGGCATTTGAGGATTCTTTTATTAATTTGGTTACCTCGTGGATTTCTTAAGATCGAAAAGTTGAAAGTTGTTTTTCTGATGGTCTCTGTTTGATGTCAATTTTGTGTACATTTATGTTGTGAATATTTTTTCGTGAATTAATTTTATTTTTTTAATGAAGAACTCGCCAAATAGATCAGCTAGCTTCGATGGATCATCGTGTGGTGGTAATAACACACTTTGTTTTTCAGTACACAGATCTTTAACAACTTTAAACAGTTTTTTTGCTGCCACCACTACCAGCTTCAACACATGTTGTGTAGTAAGATTTTCTGGCTTCTTTTAGTTTGTAGGAGACCTGGTTTCTTGGGCAAAATATCAGACGTAAACTATTTAATATTTTTATTTTTTTAAGTTTTCATTGGTCATAAAAAAGGAACATGCGGCAGCCAAAAGGACCATGCGGGAGGGCCTGAGAAACAGATTCTTAACCTTTTGAGGCCTTAACAATAAGTGCATTTTCTAAAACAACGCAGTTTTCGACATGGATGATGGCTCTTTGCAATAGCAGAAATTAAAGTGTACTGTTTAATCAATATAACTGGATCACTGGAAACGTTTATTGATCACATATAGAAACGTGTCTCCACTGACGCCATTTTAAGTGGGATGGGGGGGGGGGGGGAAGAAGTTACTATAAATAAACACTGATCAACAAAGATTTTCTAAAAAAAAATTCAGTTTCCCAACACCTCGTAATCTCCGATAGCTTTTTAAAAAACATGCTTCAGTGTTTTGAAAAATGAATTTGTTGATAATGTGTCAGATTTTTGTGGCATTACAAATTAAATATTTATTACACGCCTGTTCTATGAAATCTCCATCTACAGCAACACTAAACCGCACGGAAAATAAAAATCTGTTCCTCACATATGTGCGGAACGGAAATCGTTGACAGACAATTTTTAAACAGAAGCGAAATTTCACTGGAATTTTCTGTAAATCGTGCAGCGCAATTACAATTTGAATCGCTAGCGATAGATGAAAATCGTCCTCTGAGTTTCAATGTGTTCCATGTGCCAGTAGCCACATAGAACACATTGCAACTCAGGGGACGAAATATTAACACGGGTTCCCCTGGCAAATTTGGTTGGCGATAAAACGTGCTGTCTGTGTTAATAGTTGTCAAATGAATTGCCGAGTGTCCTTCTAATAATTGTTTTATAGACGTGAAGGCGTGTAATAAACACAGAACGACAAACGCGTGTGAATGGGTTATTCGATATGGCACTCGTGCCATATCGATTAACCCATTCACACACGTGTGTCGTTCTGTGTATTTACAACATATTTTGGTTATTATTGACAAAAAATGAGTGTCAGGATTGTAAACTTGATCTAGTGTTATTAATTTTCATGCAAGATAAACGCCATGATGTTTGATGAAGTAAATATAGATTATTCCCATTATGTGGATGTACAAAATATGTATCCGAGTCGAGCTCCGGGTTCTAAGGGCAGATCACGACGAGTCGAAGACGAGTCGTGATCTACCCTTAGAACCCGGAGCGAGACTCGGATACATATTTTGTACATCCACATAATGGTAATAATCATTTTATCTTACAATATATTAGGGATAAGTCAAGAATGTAGAGGAATATATAACGAACTATTTATTCGTACTGATGAACAAAAAGAAAAAAAGTAGAACTCACGCGAAAGGAACGTGCTTGTATCCGATCCCCTGAAACAAACATCTGTATCAGGGGGTCGGATACACGACAGTTGCGGAGTTAATACAGACAAAATACATGTTGATTGTAAGATAAAAGCTGTTCAGCTCTCACGTCATCAAATGTCATGGATTGGGAGGAGTTCTAGCACTGATTGACTTGACGCCATGTTAGGGGTGACAGTTTACTATGAAGACAGAATCGGTATTTTAGGATTCAATCCTGTCGAAAATGTCCCGACTGGAAAAATTACCCTCACGTCATCAAACGTCATGGAATGGGAGGAGTTTCAGCACTGATTGACTTGACGCCATGTTAGGGGTGACAGTTTACTTTGAAGACAGAATCAGTATTTTAGGATTCAATCCTGTCGAAAATGTCCCGACTGGAAAAATTACTCTCACGTCATCAAACGTCATGGAATGGGAGGAGTTTCAGCACTGATTGACTAGACGCCATGTTAGGGGTGACAGTTTACTTTGAAGACAGAATCGGTATTTTAGGATTCAATCCTGTCGAAAATGTCCCGACTGGAAAAATTACTCTCACGTCATCAAACGTAATGGAATGGGAGGAGTTTCAGCACTGATTGATTTGAACCATGTTAGGGGTGACAGTTTACTATGAAGACAGAATCGGTATTTTAGGATTCAATCCTGTCGAAAATGTCCCGACTGGAAAAATTATTGTGGGTGTCACACCCCTCCTAACCCTCCACGACTGCCCAGGTGCACTGCTCTAAAGCTACCAATCATGCACACACGCATGCACGCACAGCACGGCACGGTACGTGTTATTTAAGGAAGAAGTTGTGTCATAAGTACTAAATGTATATTTTATTTGTTTACTTATACATTTCTAAGAAGTCTTGAGGTTTTTTAACTATAATCTGGACTGACTGATATTCCAGCTACATGCCAAGGCATACCTTCGACGAAAGGCACGCCTTGATGATGTAGCTGGAATGTTAGTCAGTCGGGACGGGATTTTAGCAGTCACAGTCTGGAGGTTTACGACCCCAGCCGACCATCTTACCGACACTCATGTATGCAGTACAGCCACCGTGGACTGGCCGTAATCCACGCGTGGGAAGTGATGTTCACGCATGTGTTTATTGGCAAATAAAAACCATCATCAGCAAAAATTTGATTAACCCTTTACCCAACGCAGACGATATCAAAATTTATTTTTTTAAATAGCATTTTTTCAAATTTTTCAAAAACTTTCAACAAAACCATATCATGTGACCCCTCGTTGGAACGAGCTCGACGAGCTCGTTCCAACGAGGGGTTACATGATATGGTTTTGTTGAAATTGTTTGAAAAATAATATTTTTTCAAGTACTGAATTTGCATATTTCGCGGGCGGATGCGGCGATTCGTTGGGTAAAGGGTTAATGAAGCACCGAGTTGCACCCGGTGCATCATGAATTTAAATTTTTAATTTTTCCTATAATTAGTATTTGAAATATTTTATTGCGGCCGTGGAAATATTGCCCACCCGCGGAAAATAACCAGTCCACCGCGTCCGGACTCTACTACAAAAGAAACTGAACCAGCCGCACAATGTCCAGTGTTATTTCTCTATTTTAACTGTCCTGGGTTATTTCTCAATTTTAACTGTAACTCGCCTCTAGTGAAAATAAAATAAAATGGTTTTATCTCGTGGGAATATACAATTGTGAAAAGCGCAATTATTTACTGTCACAAACTTCATCCGACATGTAAATTAATAAATCTTCATTACAGACTTCTGTGACAAACTTGCATTAATATTTTTTTCTCTTTTTCGACGTCATCTTAATTATTATCCTCAGAGACAAGTGGAATGAAAAATTTATTGTCTGTTTATACAAGCACAAACTGAAAAGCGCATGATCTGACAGCAACGTTAAACTCTTCAAGTCTGAAGATAACTGCTTTCACTCGAGGCTTTGCGGGTGCATCGAAGAAACCAATTGGTGATGAGGATAGAATGGATTATGGAAGTGAAAAAGATAAACAAATCTCGACTCCGTTAAAATGTACCTTGTTGTGGGTATCACGGAACTAGATATTTTCCCATAGGCGACCATTATAACGTTCAGGCAAAAAGAAATATGATCGCATTACTTTAATTTTGGCATTCAAATATCTTTGTCAAGTATAGCCCTTCAAACAACTTTTATGGCCCCAAAACAGGGGATCATGCAACAAATAAGAGAGAACAATTGACAGCAATGGAAGTACCGGTCACGTGCACATATTTTTCAGGGAATTCCCAACAAAAACACACCAAATATAAATTGTATTTTTTAGGTCCAAAAGTAATGAAATCACCCTCTTTTTTATCTGGAATATTCATCAATAACGCAAGATGTCAAAAGAATGCTTCAAACGTTTATTGAAACAATTCATTTTCCCAAGGCTGTTTATTTTTTAGAGATTGCATTACTTCCGATGCAACCTTTCAAGGCGGGTAACTCTAATTCAAATATTTAGTTCCCTGATACCTATAGTTGTATAATATTAGACGCGTCGTCCTTACGAGACCAAAGTGTGGAGGTAAAGACCGAATCGCTGCAATCCAAAGTAGGTCAAGTTGTCAGATTCGGAGAAGGTGGTTTCTAATTCTTTTATTCGTTCTGGTCAGCAACGTTCTTATCTTAGTAAAACGTTGCCAAAGTAGATACCAGAAACTTTGTCATGAACGCATGCGTGTACCCCCACCCCCCCCGTCCCCCCCCCCCTCTCACACCCACACACACAGGCCTGGCATTTTTAAAAATACAGGAGGGCTAAAAATCGCTCCCCTTGCGTGGCCTTGGGTAGCGATTAGCTCTCCTTCAGCTTACAAAAGCTAAAATGAATTCTGCCTTGTGGGCTTTGTATATTTTATTTAGTGTTGCTAACAAGGTAATCTCTGTGAGCCGGCTACACTGCCCCTCCAACACCTCCGGACCTCGGTAAGGCCCGGAGGTGTGGGAGAGGCAGTGTGGCCGTCGTACAGAAAGCACTAACATAGCAGAGATCTGGAAAGATGTGGGTTATTATTTTCTAAGGCCAGGCGGGCAGTGTGGCCCTCCTTAATTTTTTTAATGCGAGCTATAGGCGAGCGAATAAATCGCTCTCCTGGAAATGCCAGGCCTGCACACACACAACACACTCACACACCCACAGTGTCGTTTCGTTGTATACTGGGTCTTACAAAGTTGGGAAGACAGACCGCCCTCACGCACACCCACTCCTATACACACACTCTCACTTACAAACATAAACACAATCGTGTTTAGCCGTCGCTGTGAGAGCTTGTTTTTTTTCTGTTATCAGTGACAAACAATGACAAACATGTCCCCCAAAAATCTGGAAGACACACCCTAACCCATTGTTGTCTTTGTGAGAACATGGGGAAAACAAGGGAAATCCTTGTGGGGACGCAAACACTACTATGTAGGTGCTCACAACATCGGGACGCCAGACCCACACACACAAACACATCATCGCTGATTATCGTCACGCTTTTCTGAGACAAATGTTTATATCTTTATTGACATAAATAAACTGAACACTGTTCCCAACTTCACAGTACTGACCACCTTTCACCGTTATTTACTGGAAATGTAGTGAGAACACAAATGTTTAGCCCAATATATTTCATAAAATAAAGACATTTTGGGTTGACATCTCTCAGTTGCTTGACAGTCTCCCAAGTCCACTGTATACCATGCATTATTAGAGTGTTCATCTTCATTTTCAGAATAGTTCCAAGAATATATGACTCTTTTTGCGACTTCTGACAACCCATCCTTCAACTCCAGCAGTAAACGCGAACGGACCCGCTGCAGACTGGCCATCTCCAACGAATCGCAGCGATAGTCGGCAACGAATCGCAGCGGTAGTCGGCAATAAATCCTTTGAGTGCAGATGGCACCCCGTTATACTCAAGGGACGATATAGTACCCCCACGACTGACTGGAAATAGTTTAATTTTTTTTATTGGAGTTCGAGCTCGTTCCAACGAGGGGTCATAACCTATGTTTTTCAGACAAAAAATGAAAAAAATTAGTTATTCAAGAATTTTTTATGCAAGTGTCGTCTGTTTTTCATGTTAGATGAAGGGTTAACGACACTTTCGATGGTCGGGATCACCTCGTGTAGGACAGTTTCGCGGATGGAGGAAGCCGGAGTCCCCTAGAGAACAACTGAGCCTCGGCGGGCAATTTTCATACTCCCCTACATACTAATTCCGCACAAGCAGAGGTACCATTGACTGGAGACAAATACACCTTCGACGTGCAGACTGCCTTAGTACGTATGCCTTGCCCAAGGACATAGCGTAGTTACCCCTGGTGGTTATCGAATCGTAAACCTTTCGTTTGAAGTCCAATGGGCTTATCCACAAACCCCCAATAGAGATCGCCCTGAGCCACCACGCTTGACTGGAAATAGTTGCAAGAATATAACCAAATAAGGTATATATACCTCAAGCACGGAACATCGTCATCTCAACAACTATCACATAGCAGTATATATAATGGGGATACGAGCACATATTCCTCTGGGGCCAGTGCCACCCGTTGTAGGCCACCAGCCCGTGTTTGGCTGCTGTCACCAGCACTCAAACCATATTGCCTCGGCGTGGATAAAAAGATATCGCTGCAGGTTGTGGTTGTGGTAGTGGAGCACATAGCGTTCATTGTTGGTTGTGGACCAGTTTTTCAGCCGCTGTTCCTGTCGAACGGGCTGGAGATACACCAACGCCTTGGTGTTTCGTCCCGACGACTGGTGCTGATACTCTTACATTCTCTCCTTCTGGACCACCATGCACAGATAGACATTGTTGTGCGCATCGTGAAGCCTCTCTGAATACTCCAGGTCCACCTCCAGGACGTTGACTTTTAGGTTGTTAGCTGGGTGGTCTGCCATGTTGTCTGCAAGCCACCTACAGTCGTCTACCCACAGGAAAGTGCCGGCTTACTCATTGCACATCTATACAGGTTGTTGGCGTCCAGGTAGAGGATGTGAGAGCTGGGCTTGGAAGGATCATAGCCGTCGACCTACGGTTTGTCAGCCTTGGCATATCGCATAAACACATGGAGATTTCTCCACGTAGCCCCTTCTCAATGAAGGAGTAGAGGGGACTGCAGATCTAGCTGCATCCCTGTTTTCTCGAGGAGCGGGTCTCCAATACATACCTGGACTGGTACAATGATGTGCCGAGTCAGCCTTGGCATATCGCTTAAACACATGGAGATTTCTCCACGTAGCCCGTTCTCAATGAAGGAGTAGAGGGGACTGCAGATCTAGCTCCATCCCTGTTTTCTCGAGGAGCGGGTCTCCAATACATACCTGGACTGGTACAATGATGTGCCGAGTCAAGGACATATTGCCGTAGACAGGTCTTCCGGGAGGTCTCGAAGACATCGACCAGCAAGACCACATCAGTGCGAAGGTACAGATCGTGATATGACGGCATCAGAAGCATGTCCAGACCTTTTGAGCGTGGCCGTAGTCTTCCTCTGAAATGTGCTCGTCGTTGAGCTTGCTGAGAAGACCACCCGCGGTGGGAGAGGTTCTGCAAAGTTCTTCCAGGTGCCCATGTGTATGTGTAGTGAACTTGCCAAACTTCTCTATCAACATCAGGCTAATCCGTGGGATGTTCTCTTGCAACTTTGATGCGAGCTTGCTGACTCGATGGACGATGACACCCTTGTCTCAACCGAAGAACTTCAAGGCAAAGCCTCTCAACCTTCTCGATCTGGGAGTTGGGTGTGGAACCTCCTCGATCCCTGTGAAGTCCAGACTATCATTTGTGGGATATTTTATTGGTCTTTGTGGGTTGTTAGCTGCTGGGAAAAAGGTAGGTCGAAGAGCCAACCTGAGACAGTGGCCCCATCCTTGTATTGCACATTTGATCACTGCCTGTTTATCTTTGAGGGCTGCTGGCTGATAGCGGGCCAAGTCTAGCCAAAGAGGTTTCACTCGGTCGACCATCCATCCAGAACATCTATATGTCCACTTATCGAGTGTCTCCTTATGTGAGGTAAGGTTTTATCTAGTTCCCCATCGATACCATGGGCTTGGAGTATTGCTTCTTGCTTGGCGAAGCAGGAGTGGGTGAACTCTTTACATCCATCAGGGTTGCTTTTCGAAGTTGGACCTTGAAAGCAAGCAGGAACTTCTCACCATTACAGTCTAGTATCTCTTCCGCGAGTTTCCGGTGTATCTGGGACCCATGCCTTCCAAGAAGGCATGTGGATTGGCGCCGAGTCTGTGACATAATAGAACATCCATCTGCCGCCTCCTAGGATAACTGTCAATGGCCCAAGGAATCCGCCTGAAGGTGAGGCGCTTTGAACAAGCTTAAGGAGCTCTAGTGGTCCTGGACTGCCCGCCGTTTCCGGCTCGTAGAGGGTAATGAGTCAAACGTCTGTAATATTGTCTTTTGCTTTCTCCACTTCCTCTTTCGATACGGAAGAGAAGATCGGTATTTCTCTGGAAGCAAGGGCGTAAGCAATAGCCTATTCACAGCTTCTGGAATGGGCTTATCCACAAACCCCCAATAGAGGTCGCCCTGTAAATAGGGGGCTTCAGATCAGTAAAAACTCTTCCATCGCCACCTTATAGGTCTGCCTTTGCCTTTATGGGGAGCTTTCACGTCGAGACCCAGCTCCAAGGTCCTTACAAACAGGAAGAGCACGCAGGATACTAGGATCCGACGAACGTACGAGATTCGATACTATTTCGAATCTTGTCATCGATTTGGAACCATATCGAAAAAGTCTAATCCTGGACTGATTTGTATCTCATACACAGAGGATATGGAATGAGTGTTTTTCTCATATAATATTTATGAAACGAGTCGAATTTTCCGTTTTGGCGAGCCTCTGGCGAGCCCAAACGGAAAATTCGGACGAGTTTCATAAAAATTATATGAGAAAAACACTCATTTCATATTCTATTTATCATACGACACACACACGCACAAATTAGCCACTTAGTATGACTTTTTAACCCTTCCCCTGACTTGAGTTTCAGACGGCACTTGGACAAAACATCCTCGTATAACTAAATATTTTCACTTTTTGCTTCCAAAACATAGGTTATGACCCCTCATTGGAACGAGCTCATCGAGCTCGTTCCAATGAGGGGTCATAACCTATGTTTTGGATGCAAAAAGTGAAAATATAAAAAAAATGAATGGCGTTTTTCTTGTAGGTAAAAGACTAATACAATGTAACCCACTCTAAATAGGACAGATAACATAAATCCTCCCTACTAAAAATATGCAAATGTCATCCAGTTGTATTTTGTTTAGCCAATCAAATTGTCCCGTTTTGAAATTGACCAATGAAAGCTCCCAACTCTAATTATGCAAATTATGAAAATGTGGCCCAGTTTTATTTTGTTCATCCAATCAAATTGTCTAGTTTTGAAATTGACCAATAAAATTGACGGAAGGCTTTATTTATCACTGATTAATATGAAAACAAAATATCAAATGTTTTAAAGTGAACAAACCAGACGAGTCATATGATAAAATTCTTTATTGTCGACTTTCTGAAGATAAAAACCCACTATCGCTTCAAATGTCATTTTTCAGAATTATCCGACAGAATTTGTGCTATCTAGTTAAGAAAACTACAGGGTTAGTTGTTATCTCCAGAAAGTCAATAAAGAATTGTATGAAATCCAAAGCTCTAACGGATTCGGTGTTTTCCAATAACCAAGATGGTTTCGAATCGAATAAATGGAAAAAGATTCGAAATCGAATCTCAAACGTTCGCCAGACCCTACCGGTACTTCACGACGTCTCTAAATAGAATTGAGAACGATGATAAATTTCAGTCAAGCTTGCCTTCGCGCTGCCGCTCTCGTGTCGGATGTGATGGAATATTTTGTCTGTGTGAAACACACTGACTAATGGTTTTGAATGGTTTCTTTTTATTTCTTTTTTTGTCTTTTTCCTTTTCTCCTGATTTCAGTCTTCTCTTCACTTCCTTGTCCGCTCGAAAACTCGAAAACGAATGCCCTCGTCCACCTATATTTGTTAGGTCGCCAAAGCCTTTGAATATGGCCCAGTCGGCCACGGGGTTTTCATAGCCTCTAATTCCTGTAACATTAAATTATCCTGAAGCAATAGGATGTTATATTTATTCACACCGTAGACAATGTAAACAATCAAAATTAAAGAAGTGGAGTTAGCTGTCAAACATTAAATGTTATCTGCCATTTTGATCAGGTGTCAGTTTCATCCTGAAATTCAAGTTGAGAGAAACCCTTTGCTTTACAAGGAAATGTATAAATTATTCAGTTCAACGCTTTTAACCCCCTCAAGACTTCAAGTGTGGGTTCCAAAGATTTTTTAATGCAATGTAAGAATAACGATAACCCGTTCCATAATCTCATTACTGCTCTAAACATCACTCAAATAAGTGGCAGAGCAAAAAGTGTCCATTTCTGTTTCCTTGATCGAACCCTATGAATGCTGGACATATATATGCTTTTTCTGGTTTCTTGGAAAAATTTATCCGATTCCTGTATGAATATCTTTGAATACTGTTAACGAAAACCTATTTCTGATTTCCAAAAAAATATTTCAACCCCCCCCCCCCCCCAAAAAAAAAAAAAAAAAAATAATCCTCCATAAATTCTCTTTCTATTTGGTTATTTTTGATGCTTTAACTCTTGTCACACAGACTTAAATTTACTGGATGCAGTAAATTCTGTTTCTCTAGTTCAGAGTAGAGTTTCATTCAGCATTAACCCTTTACCCAACGAATCGGCCGCATCCGCCCGCGTAATATGCAATTACAGTAGTTGAAAAAAAAAAATTTCAACAAAACCATATCATGTGACCCCTCGTTGGAACGAGCTCGACGAGCTCGTTCCAATGAGGGGTCACATGATATGGTTTTGTTGAAATTTTTTGAAAATTTTGAAAACATTATATTTAAAATAATAAATTTTGATATCGTCTGCGTTGGGTAAAGGGTTAACATTTCTGTAATTATGAATTTATTCTCCGCGTTTTTTTTTGTTTTTGTTTTTGTTTTTAAAGTGAATAGCTTTTTCTAAGGTCTGTCAGTTACATGGGGACTGACATTATTTTTCAAGTCTGTCTCAGGGGATTTGATAACAGAATGCTGTCCACATTTTTACGATTCTTTATATTGTAGTCCGACTGAAAATAAAATTACTGGAATTTATACCACGCCAGGCACTTTCTACTTCTGTCTGAATGACAAATGTTCACGAAGAAAATTTAAATGTTACACGCGCTGTAAAAAATGCCGTTAAAAATACGGTAAAATAGTGGCAATCCATTTGCCGGTACTTCTATCGTAGAACGCTAAGGTTAAAGGGAGATTGGTGGCTCAGTGGTTACAGCATTGACCTTCAAACCGAAAGGTCCACGGTTCGATCCCCGCCAAGGTAACTGCGTTGTGTCCTTTGGCGAGGCACTTAATCCCGATTGCCTACGTGGGGGCATGGTGGCGCTGTGTACTACACACTAAAAACTAAAGTGTTAAAACTGACATTTTCAAGGTGTTAAACCCATTCTAACTCTTAGGGTTTGATTTTAACACTCAAAGTGCAATGCTTTAAGCACTTAGACATTACAATCGTCAGACATCTGAAACTTGAATGGATGGCACTTCCCATGTGTCTAGCATTGGTGGTTCTTCCAGAATCGTCCATAATTTGATTTGCGCTTGGTGGGTACATAATTAAAAGGACACAACGCAGATGACGCGTCATCTGCGTTGTTTCCTTTTAAGTGTCGCGACATTACACTTGTCAAGTGGTATTATTGTAACACCTGTCAAGTTCTGGGATATCTACACTTGAACAAAGTGCTAGTTCAGCACATAGTAAGTGTTAAATACAGCACTCTAAGTGTAGTTTTTAACACTTTAGTTTTTAGCGTGTAAGGCGTATTGCACGTCGATGGTGCGCTTGTGTGGAGTTAGTATGTTGGAGAGCCTGACAGCTGCTCGCCATTGCTCGATGGTTCTCTTCGGGAATTTTCGGCTTTCTCCACCCGTAGAACTGTCCGACACGAGGTGACCCTGGCTGTCAAAAGTGTCGTTAAACCCCAATAAATAAATACGGTTCAAATATCGTATCAAATATCGTATCTGATTTCGTTGGCAATGCAGACCTTATTTTGTTCAATCTTGAGCAAAAACGGAGATACTGCTATTTTATTTGACTTTACTACACGAGAAAGCTGTTGGTTTTTCATACAGGGTGGACCAATTAATATATTTAACCTGCAGCCGGAGGGTTGCAGGTTGAAGATATTAATTAGTCAACCCTAAAAATCGAATCTTCCAAAACAAGGCACCTATCTCCATGGACGACGCCATTTTGCAAATATGGGAATAGTTGAAAGCGTTTGTTTGAAAAATACTGCTGCACTGCATATGAGCATTCCTCTGTTAGTTTATATATGATGAAATTTTATGCAGTAATAGTCTTTACCGTAAAATTTACGGTACAACTAGCGGCAATTAGTTGCCAGTACTTCTATCGTAATATAAACGGTAAATCTTTACAGTGAGCGTTATTAAAATGAGAGTCTAAGACAAAAAAGAACCCAATTTTCATTTCATTCGTTACATTTATTTATTTATCATTAATTTATTGATTTGCGTTTAAGGTCACATATTTCCAGGGCTGGGAGCAGTTAACGTTAACGTGTTAAATTTTAACAACGTTAAAAAAGTTTAACCAAGTTAATAACGTTTAACTTTGAAGATTATAATTAATATGTAGCATTGCATCGTTACCTTGTATTTACCCAAAAGCCGGATCGCGCGTGCCGATGACGTCGAATTTTGTGCCATTTGACGAAATTGAAGAACACGAATAGCCTAATTTAGATGTCTAGCCCTCCTACCAACGTTGGCGAAGTTGGCCAGCCGATCTTTGACGATACAGCAATATCCGCTTCATCCGAATGCCTATCTTCCATGTGAGGACTGGTATTCGTGCAACGGCGGATGTCTCTTTCTAAGGATACGGCCGCAGCGACTGTATTCTTAAATGAAAACATCGTTGAATGTTAGAATTTACGATAACCTGAGAGAACGATCTTAACTATACGCGTCCCCTGAGTTACAATGTGTTCTATGTGCCAGTAGGCACACAGAACACATTGGAATTGAAGGGACGAACTGTGCGTAAGTTCAATTATATTCAAATTCAAATCAATAAAGATGGCCGAAGTTATTAAAATTTTGTTCATTTTAACATTTAGCGTTATTTAACTCGTTAACGCAGAATTATACTCGCCCAAAAAAGAAAGTGTGCATTGCAGAGTTGATCAAACTCCAAAAAAATAATTTCGTAGGTGTAAGGAGTGTTAACCTGTTCATGAATAAGTTATATTGAACAGAAAAACAGCTTTCTCCGTTAAAATTGCATTAACGTTAAATGACGTGCTGCACGTTTGTGAAAAGGCATGTTTTGCACGTGGAGAGTCTGAAAATTCATGCAGCAGTGAGAATCCTTGGGTATTTAAACACTAAAGTAAGGCCTTCCTATCGTTCACATTCAAACTTTCGCTGCTGTTAAAACGACTCCACATTAGCATGCCAAGATTGACAATGAATCAACGTCTCCTTGCCCTGGGTATGATTAGATCTGGCAGAACACACAGAGAGGTTGCCCAGCATTTGAACTGCCACCGCAACACTGTAGACAGGCTAGTCCATCGACATGCACAACATGATGACGTTCGAGACCGACCCCGCTCCGGGAGATCCCGAGTTACCACCCCTGCACAAGATCGGTATATCCGTGTCGTCCATCTCCGGAACCGGCAACAAACGGCAACGACGATAGCCAGGAACATCCCTAACCTGAGACGGATACATCCCCAAACAGTAAGCAACCGGCTGAGAGAATACGGCTTACGTCCTCGAAGACCTGCAATTCGTCCGATTTTGACGTTATGTCATCGTCGTGCTAGACTGCAGTGGTGTAGAGTAGGGTTAGGGTTAGGGTTAGCCTAACCTAACCCTAACCGTACCCTAACCCTAAACTAACCCTAACCTAACCGAACCCTAACCTAACCCTACCTAACCTAACCCTAACCCTACCTAACCCTAACCTAACCCTACCCTAAGTCACGTCCATGCTAACTTGTTCGCTTCCATGAGGCTTAGATGCACAGCAGTAGTCGATGCAGACGGAGGTCATACCAGATATTGAGTGTGTGACTTTTGTGTTTGACCCTTAGTGTCCTTGACTCTCCATGGCACCAAGAGTATTCGTCGTAGCGTAATGAAATTTCTCGTGTTGATCACATACTGATTCATCTGTGATTGAATAAAAATTTCCATGAATGAAAATGATATATATCTTTTTTTAGTGTTATTTTTAGCATGCACACTTTCCTTTTTGGGAGAGTATATTTAACACGTTAACGTGTTATGGAAAATTTTTACTCCTCCCAGCCCTGCATATTTCAGAACAATGGCAAATCGCAACATGGAGATAAAGTCAAATTTAGTCAATCGTTTATACCCATGCATGTTGTCTATTTTAGAGGACGTTCACCCAAGGCAGTGGTGATCGGGTCCTATTTTATCAGTAAAACAGAGCTGGTTTATGCTCACGGGAATCATCTTTAAAGAATTGCCTCTAGCAATTTATAATTTCGCGAAGTAATACAGTCAATATTTTCTTGGCAAGCTTTTGGTGACTGGGTTCTATTTTACCAGTAAAACAGAGATTGTTTCCCACAATGAACAAGCACTGCGTCACTTTCCGGGGTGCCCACGGGGTTCATTCGTTATCCTTACCAGTTCTGAAATCTACCTATGGATATTTTCCTTTCATATACTCCTAACTTGGACGACTAATCGAAAACTGACTACTTCGACCAGTCGTTCTAAATTGTCAGTTTATAAAGACGGGGAAAACAAACTCTACCAGTCAAATGTTGTGAGAAATTCTACACTGTTATGGAACCAATCTAGCCCTTAAGGAGTCCATCGCCTATGTTTAGATTCACTCGCCTGGAATATTCACCGCTTTTCCGCAATATTCCATCCTTTTGAAGCTAAGAAAATACCCCAAATATTCATATTCCTTAAATCAACACAAGAAAGTCGAGTTTTGATTTAACCGAATCTTTTCCAACACTATTAAAAATGTTTGTTTTATAAATAATTATGAATGAAAACTCGCCGCCACTGTAGTTTTATGATTACGATACGTAGTTTCACTAAGTGCTTATATCTTGATTTTTTTCAAGGTGAAGTACCTACAACTGAAGCGCAAAAGAATATCTGTATAGATTAAGTTGTCTAGAATATTTCAGTTTGGTCGGAAAAGCGACCAAAGATTCGCTTTTCCGACCAACTGAAAAATGTCATCCAATTGCATCTAAAAGTACTATGACTGTAGCATTATATGGAAGCCCACAAATTCATAATTTACTTTCGATACAAAAAGACTAATTTACTGTTGTTATGTTGCATTGACAATCTACTATTCGCATTGTGTCCAGTTTATTTTCAATTGTTTCAAACTTGGCATATTTCTTCATTCGTCGTCTAAGAGCAGGCGTCTCTCACAGAAGTTGTTAACAAGTTGCCTCTATTCATTTTTTCCCTCCATTGTTTAAGCTTTATTCACTAAGTTAATAAGGCATCTCATTAAGACCCAGTGAAAGCTTACTTTAATCTTTATATCAAGAAACTACTTGTCATGATATGACGCATTTATTTTATTTTAGTGTATATATAGCCTTGATCACAAATAAGAATTCAGTCAGGTGCTAACAACTTGACAATGGAGCTCCCAATTGTAATCCAAGAAACACAATCAAATGCACGACATATTTGTGGGGGACGATGATTTAGGTAGCGACCACCTGTCTGTTCATGCTACATTGCACGGTTGCAGCGGACCCACAAGATATCCCACAATGAGTAGGAGGAATCTATCCAAAATTGACTGGGACCTCTTCAGAAAAATAATTCAGGTTAAAATAAACAAAAAACGACCCAATGAATACCTGCGAGTTCGGGCAAGCATGTACCAATCTCAGTGAAGTCATTAACAACACTCTTGATGAGATTTGTCCCAAACAGACGGTTAAACCGCGGGCCAACAGAATAACTGAAACCACACTCCAAATAATAAATCAAAAAAGAAAGGCCTTCCGTGCATACAAATCAGAAAAAACTTCCAACTAAAAGGTCGAACTTAAAGCCGTGTATAATCGCCTCCACGGCGAAGTTAAAAAAGCAATAGCAAACGACAATCGCGTGAGATGGGAAAAAACAACGGAAAATCTAAATGGACTCACGAAGCCTAAAGAGTTCTGGACTTTTAAAACCCTTACTGGACAAAAACATAAAGACGCCAACAGGAAGGCTCAAAAGATCAGCGATGGAACTATGGCCCTGGATGACAAGGCGAAGGCTGGCGCCTTCGCTAGCTCCTTAAGAAATACCATCGCCCACATGAGGGCGATAGGTTTGATGACGAGTTCAAAGAAAAAGTAAGCAAATTTGTTCAAGACAACAAGACAACGTTTAACGATGCCAACTTCAGCAAAACGCCCGAGGACGGAGATGACCATGAACTCACGGAACCAATAAGCCAAGAAGAAGTGGCTAACACAATTAAAAAATATAAGTCTTCTTCTTCCCCAGGAGGGGACGAGGTCTCATACAAAATCCTGAAACAATGTCCCAATACTTGTTTCGGTAGACTCACTAATCTCCTAAACTGCTGTCTCTCTAGTGGATACTTCCCAAAATGTTGGAAAGTAGCTACAGGGGTCATGATACCCAAACCCGACAAGGACTTGAGAAACCCAGCTAATTACCGCCCAATCAGCCTACTCAGCTGTATTGGAAAAAGTTTCGAACGGATTCTCACGACTAGACTCCGCAGCTATCTGGAATCAATCAGCTTTTTCAATAAGTGGCAAAGGGCCTACAGAAGCCAAAGAGAGGGAATCGAGCATGTTTGTAGACTAGTAGATTATATGAAAACGGCGTTCAGTCAAAATGAAATAGGAACCGCGCTCGACGTAGAAAAAGCATTTTGACTCTGTCTGGCACAATGGCATGAGATACAAACTAGCTAAAATGGGGCTACCTACCAAAATTCTAAGGATCATATCATCATTTTTATCTGATCAAAAAATCAAAGTGAGGATCAACCGCGAGGTGTCAGACGAGGTAAAACTCGAAGCGGGCATTCCACAGGGTTCGGTCCTCAGCCCGCTTCTATTTATAATATATGTAAATAACATTGGCAAAGTATGGAAGAACCATGTTGAACTATCTCAATTCTCAGACGACAAAGGAATGTGGACGGCCAGTAAGTCTCGAAACATAATACAAAACCGCCTGCAGGATACCATCGGCGACCTGCAAGACTGGTGCGCTCTGTGGCGCATCAAGGTAAATGCCGCGAAAACACAAAGAATCCCATTCTATAAAAAGCGAAGGAAAAAAGCTGTCCCTAATACTGAGCTTAAGCTTTACGACAACAAACTTGAACCTAGTAATGAGGCTAAGTTTCTGGGATTTACCCTGGATAGCAGTCTCAATCTAAACAATCACGTAAACTCAGTCACTGCCAAAGCCACTAAACGCATCCATTTCCTGAAAATGATTAGAGGTAAAAATTGGGGAACCAATAAAGAAGTTCTCTTCAAGCTTTACAAATCATATATACGCCCAGTACTCGAGTATGGGGCCATAATAACGAGTGACCTGAATAAAACCAACATTGGAAAACTACAACGGGTCCAAAATCATGCCTTGCGCGTGGCTCTGCGCAAGCCCACGTGGACATCGATAAAACTCCTTCACGAGATAGCAAAAATAGACACTATAGCAATGCGCTTAAAAGATCTTCAAAGCAAAACTCTAAATAGACTTCAAGACAGCGAATAATTGAACTCAATGTGCATCGCGTCCTCAATAGGAAAACTAAATAATTTGGGGCGTATCCATCGAAAGGGTTAAAGACTACATCATTGCGATGGGGTGAGGCAGGCACTCGGTGACAAAAATTCAGAACTGGCTGCGGGTGACACGGTACGCACGAAAGCTTGCCTCTGTTACCAGTGGGAGTTGCAAACAGCGAGGAAAATCTTCACCTGCTGCCGGGTCTCCCCTCCCCGAGATATAAATTTCGGGGGAAAAGTGCTGGCTTCCCCATCCACATGTCACTGGTCGTCACGGACGGAACAGTTGTAAATTAAAAACCGAATTGCTCTAATTTCCAGCTCTCCATCTTTTCTACCTCCTCTATCTCATCAGACACAAGACCAAAACTGAATGACAAACTATGAGGAATTGAAACAATCATCATGCAAAGATGTGCAGAAAACCTAAATAAGACCAAGGCAAGGATTGAAACAATCTTGCCAGCAAACAGCCCTTTTAAGGGCTTTTTGTTTTTTATTTAGGCTTTATTGGGGGGGGGGGGGGTGAGGGGATGGGGAGGTCATTTGGAATTCCCGAAGGATAACCAGATTCCTCATAATCACATACAGCATCCTATCTCCCAGAAGGCTTGATGGATGATTCCCGGTTTTTCAAAACTAAACTGTTGGAGCTTTCTCCACTCCTTTTTTGTAACCGCTATGGTCATATACCGGGGCCGCTACCAGACTGGCGTTGCTGTTTGGTTTTCTTCTCTCTTTTTCCCTTAAATTTGCCATCGCACAAAATTATATTCTGATTCGCCACCATGTTGGGAATCAAACCTCTTCCATCGCCAAGCTGGAACCGAATAATGCCCACTCTCTAATAGTCTTAATGGCGCTGAGAGATTGATTATTGACAATCTATCACTCCAATGTAATCTGCCGGAAATTCTAACCGCATGCATACCACCTCAGACCCCATTTGAGGCAATAGGAAGCTAGGCCTGTGTGATGCAAGTGAAATAAAATAAGGTAAACCGGGTCGCAAGGGATTGGTAAATCCCACGTCGTCCATGCGCGCCTTCGGCGCGCTAAACCCTTTCATTCATTAAGAATTTAGTCAGGTGCTAACAACTTGACAATGGAGCTCCCAATTGTAATCCAAGAAACACTGGCCAGGGTGAAGGCTACCTTTGCTATCACCTGGAGTATCCAGGTGCTCAAGGATAAAATTCACCTGACAGTGGATTTTGAGAAAGAAACCGAACGGACGTCCTTGGAGAGGTGTAGCACTATTCGTGAGGGGATTTTCCCTCGCACTGGTCACCCTCCAAATGACACGGACTTGCTGGATGATGCCAAAATGACAGAAACCGCCGAGATCGGGAAGAAAAGAAAGAGAAAGAAGGGACCTTCCGCCAGACGACGCGATGCCCGCCGACTGACGGAGTTCATGGAAAAGAAAGGGACGGAAAAGGAAGAGAGGGCGGCTAACCATGGCGTTGAAAGCTCAATGCCTGCTACCCCTGGCAGTTCGACATTCAGCTCGGTTCCTTCCACTTCGATGGAAGGTCCGGAGGACGCAGGTTTGCCAGGTAACAGTCCTATCTCCAGTCCATCACACTCTTCCTCGGAAGAGGAGATGGAGCAGGAAGGTCTGTTTGTGGAGCAGGAAGTTGAGCCGGACATCGCACATGTCACTAAACCCGCTCTTGCTCTTCCTGCCTTTTCCAACCGGGACACCATCCAGGAAGCAAACACCGCGGAGTCCGTGGAAAGCATCCTAGGAGAAAAGGTCAGTGATGACCATTACCGAACATTCCTACTAGCCACGATAAAAAACTTGGAAAACCGCGGGCTCAACGAAATGTCGTTCAGAGTAGGAATAGAGAGTGTTAGCAGCCACTACCTACGCATAACACCAAAGGGCTCTTCACCACCTGCAGCTGCGAGGGCTAGACCTTTCGAACCAAGTCAGCCCTCCCCCACTCCTCCTTCAACACCTCCAAAGGAGGTATCACCAACGCAGCCTCCTCCTCCTGAGAAAAACAGACGAAAACACAGACGCCGCTAAGTAACTTAACACTTTCCCCCTTTGCAACAGCCGGACAAAACCAAATCACATACAGTTAAAGAGGATCGAAAGGGGCTTACCCCCACGGCGCCCCTGCCCGCCTTCGGTGCGCAAAAACCATTTCATTTCAAAAATTCAGTTATAGTTTGGATTTTCAAACGTTACTCTGCTTCATTTTATTGTGAAATCCCACGAGCTATTACTGTAATATTGTTCGGATATCCAAGAAATCCAGTTGTTAAATGTTTATCGCTGTTAGACATTTGGAATACCAGATTCAATATTAAATTGTTATCATCTTTAGTTTGTCTCCGACTCATCAGTTGAACGCCAGAATTACACAGTTGATGTCGACGATTGGTCCCCCTCCCCCTTCCCGGTTACAGTACCATAAGCATTCATTTTATTTGACTCAACATAAAAAAATGTTTCTTAAAAAATGATTGGACGGCATTTTTAATGCCTCCACCAATACTATTTGACACATTTGTTTACTAAATAATTATAAAAGAAGACTCACCACAGCTGTAGTTTTATGATTACGCCACACAGTTTCACTAACTGTGTTAATATCCTGATGTTTTCAATGTGGATTGAATACTCATTGATTGGAATGTCTAATAGAGAAGCATGAAAGAATCTGTATATCAATATGAGTGAAGGGACATGACATTCAATCTAACAAACATCCCATAATAGCGCCGAATTTCACACATAATTTCACTGGTGGACTGAGAGCTTGACTAAGACCCTGTCAGCCAATTTCTTTTTGGACAGAGCCATTTATTTGGAATCGTCCATCGTTCATTTATGCTGCCGAGAAAAACGTATTCTGTTTCAAACAAAAAATCCGAAATAAATTCCTCTTTTTTAAATACAGCGAAATATATTTTCAAAAAATCGATATCAAATTCGGTGGTTATATAGAGGATATGGAATGAGTGTTTTTCTCATATAATATTTATGAAACGAGTCTAAGAATTTTCCGTTTTGGCGAGCCCAAACGGAAAATTCGGACGAGTTTCATAAATATTATATGAGAAAAACACTCATTTCATATTCTATTTATTATATGACACATACACGCACAAATTAGCCACTTAGTATGACTTTTTAACCCATCACCTAACTTGAGTTGCAGACGGCACTTGGAAAAAACATCCTCGTATAACTAAAAAAATTCATTTTTTGTATCCAAAACATGGGTTATGACCCTTCATTGGAACGAGCTCGTTGAGCTCATAACCTATGTTTTGGAAGCAAAAAGTTAAAATATAAAAAAGTGAATGGCGTTTTTCTTGCAGGTAAAAGATTAATACAATATAACCCACCCTAAATAGGACAGATAACGTAAATTCTCCCCACTGAAATTATGCAAATGTGACCTAGTTGAATTTTGTTTAGCCAATCAAATTGTCCAGTTTTGAAATTGACCAATGAAAGCTCCCAACTCTAGTTATGCAAATTATGAAAATGTGGCCCAGTTGTATTTTGTTCAGCCAATCAAATTGTCTAGTTTTGAAATTGACCAATGAAATTGACGGAAGGCTTTTTTTATCACTGATTAATATGAAAACAAAATATCAAATGTTTTAAAGTGAACAGAACGGACGAGTCATATGTTAAATCTGGATACTCAGGTTTACCGTTTTCTCCACCAGTAAATTGCCCGACACGATATGATCCTGGTTGTTCAAAGTAAACTCATTACATGCAGCTGGCAGATATTTCTGCTCAGGGCAGAATTTCCCTTGCCACTGAAATATACTACTCAAAGTTTGCTGAGCAGTAAATATTTGACACATCATTGTGAAATTTGCTTGTGACATATTTGCGATATTTTTGGTGGATATGATTGAGCAATGTATTGAGATGGTCTCCAGTGTTTACACAGGGATGTGGCGACAGGGGGGGGGGGGGGGGGGGGCGCCAGCTAGGAGTATTTTTTCAATAGTTGGAAATTCCGAGGTCAAAAATCAAATGGTTGGAAATTCAATAAATTAACACTGTTCATGAAAAATATTAAAATTCCAACTAATGATGAGAAATTTATTTCCAACTGGAAACTTGAGTTTCAAATTTCCTACTCTAAAATTGACATGGCCTCAAAATTTCGACTCTGACATCAGTCCGGTAAATTTTCTGACCCAGACACATTATAAATGATGCTTTTTCCGTTTCAGGACTAATGAAAATTTTCAGAAGGGTTCATAACCCTTTACCCAACGCAGACGATTTCAAAATTCGTTATTTTAAATATCATTGTTTAAATTTTTTTTTTAAAAATTTCAACAAAACCATATCATGTGACCCCTCTTTGGAACGAGCTCGACGAGCTCGTTCCAAAGAGGGGTCACATGATATGGTTTTGTTGAAATTTTTCGAAAAATAATATTTTTTCAGCAGCTGTATTTGCATATTACGCAGACAGATGCGGGCGATTCGTTGGGTAAAGGGTTAAAAGATATCACCCAGCGCTGCAGTGCAGCCACCTATCGAAACCACTCACAGTTGGAATTTACACCGGTGGCATCCCCCAGCTGAAACCCTCTAGCCACATCCCTGTGTTTACATCAGCTCTCTTGACAGGCAGACTTTTCGTGACAGTCATGGAAAGCATGTACCCCTTGATTTTCATGATGTTTTCGTGTACTGTCTACATGTACATGACATGTGTAGGGTATTCAATCTTCATTTCAACACAAACCCTTGTGATTTAATGACTGAATATGGCAAATGCAAATGTAAGAAGACATTTGTCGGAAGCAGAAATGTGGCGGGCTGTAGGGATGGTGGAGCAAGGGCTACCCATCGTCAGGTTGGTGAAGCCCTTGGTGTGCATCATGCGGTGATCACCAGAGCCTGGGCAAGATTTCAGCAGTATGACACACCAGTAAGACGACATGGTGGTGGAAGAGACATGGCAACATCTGCAGCTGAAGAC
Source organism: Pictodentalium vernedei (assembly GCA_031216915.1). Classification (NCBI taxonomy): domain Eukaryota; kingdom Metazoa; phylum Mollusca; class Scaphopoda; order Dentaliida; family Dentaliidae; genus Pictodentalium; species Pictodentalium vernedei. The sequence continues at coordinate 103,792,984 of CM062292.1, forward strand.
CGGTTTTTGATCATTCAGATCCCGTAGGAACCGCTTTGCCACAGCAACCCAGCTTCGCAGTGACCTTCGGAATGCATCCGGGGTAAATGTTTTGACGCAGACTATCCGGGCAAGGTTGCACGAAGGTGGTCTCCGATCGAGAAGACCATGTATTCGCATTCCGCTGTCCCAGAACCACCGCCAGGCACGATACAAATGGGCCATGGACCACGTTGGATGGACCAGAGAAGATTGGCGACCTGTCCTTTTTACTGATGAGTCAAGGTACTGCCTAGACCACACAGATAGGCATTCTAGGGTATGGAGAAGACCAGGAAAGCGATTCCATGCAGCCAACATTGCTGAGCGTGACCGCTATGGGGGAGGATCAATCACGGTCTGGGGCGGCATCAGCAGGGATGGACGTACGAAGCTCTGTGTCCTTGAACGTGGTACATTGACTACACAGCGGTATATTGATGAGATCCTGGATGTCCACGTTAGATTGTATGCAGGTGCAGCGTGTGATAGATTCATTCTGATGGACGATAATGTCAGTCCTCATGTTGCCCATGCTGTCGGGGAGTACCGACAGAGGGAGGACATTGAGCGTATGGACTGGCCAGCAAGATCCCCTGACCTCAATCAAATCGAACATGTCTGGAATGAGTTGCAGCTTGCAATTTCAGCTCGTCCAGTCCAGCCAAGAAGTGTCCAGAAGCTTGGTGCCATGCTGGTCCAAGAATGGAACAACATCCCACAAAGGACCACCAGGAACCTGTTTGGGAGCATGAGAAGGCGTTGTCAAGCTGTAATTAACAGTAATGGGTCTCATACTCGATATTGAACCCATACTAGTTCGCTCCGTCAAATTTTTGGCAAATTGATAAATTTTCTCTTTTACCAATAATATCCATTTTCCATGGTTATCGTATTCAAAAGCTAAAAAATAATGTCAAACACAAATAAAATCTTAATTTCTGTACTCGAGTCATTAAAGGTATAATTAAATAAAAAATATATGCACTTTTCATTACAATATTTCAACTAAAACGTAAAACAGGTAGTTGGATATATTTGGTGCTTTGCAAACTTTGAGTAGTATATTTAAATTGAATGGATTTTGTCCGACACAATATGAGCCTGTTATGGAAGTGGTGGTCGAGTGGAAAAGTGCGCTGGTCTCTCATGCCAGAGGTCCCGGGATCAATTCTTGATCGGGCAAAATTCTCGAGGAGTCCGAACACTCTCTGTCAGCATCAATTGTGGGGTTGATACTGTCACAGCGTATTCTCCTGTCAGATGAGGACGTAAAATGGCTGTCCTGTGTGCGGAGAGAGACACTCTCCGTGCAGGCCAAAGAACTCTGCTGGTACGTAGTATTCAAGAAGAGCGAGCCAATGAAGTTGCCGCTACGAAGGTCATCCCACGCACCTGCGCCATTGGGTCAAGGAGAGACTTTAATATAAGTTACATAACTTGTTCGCCAATCCTTGTAAAACAAATAAACTTGATCAAATCTTGTCATGGCTGTTTCGCAGAAATCATGATAAGATTTGATGAAACATATCTTGAAAATACTCAGTGGATTAAGAGTTAAACCTCAACAATCATGAAACTTTATATCGACATACGATTCGACACTCGATTTGATATCTTTTATTCGATTCAATTCGCGTTCGATTTATTAAGTGAAAAACTAAATCCCATATGGACCTAGTACAGACATACTGAGAAGGACTTTGTGGGATTGCCTGTTTACAAAACATGAAGACCCATTGTAGAAGGAAATGTACGCATTGCCCGATATCTTCCAAGTACGTCGTAAAAGCGTTGTACCTGAGGGTTTTGGTCATTAGTTACGATAAGATCTGTTGTATATGTTATGATGGGAATACTTTACATCACATCACATGCGCAATAAAGGATCCATGTTGCGGTCACCCGCTGTCGGCGCTGATAGCTCAAATACTTACCGCGATTCATATCGACTACAAATGTCATAACCAACCTACGTTCAATTTGGTTTGATGCGTCAGTTAGTGGTTCTTAATTGCAGAAGAATTCATGACAAAATGCTTCCAATTTTCGACCAAATTGGCATCAGGAAATCATATATTATCCTGATTCGTCTTAATGTGTGTAGATGGAGGAATTAACAGCAAACGCCGGAACAACTCAGTATCACGGAGACAAACAAATTCTGGTTCAGAATTGATTATTTGTTTGTAGATGGATTCAGTAAAGATTAAATCCTATTAAATTATTACTGATCCAAGGGACCGATTATTGTTCTGTAGCTGTCGAGGTATGAGAGCCATTTACCAACCACCCTAGTTGGTCCGGATCAGGCATGTCAACCGGTACCTCTGCCGGTACCGCCGGTTCCCTAATGCTTCAACCGGCACCGGTACTGAAGCTTTTGTGTCGCCACAACCGGGACAAAATTATTTTATGGGGAAATTCTTAACTGAACGAGCGTAAACGGGCTAATAATTCGTCCCAATGTGTTCTATGTGCCTTCTAGCACACAGAACACATTGGAACTCAGGAGACAAATTGTGTATTGTGTATGGCACACTTACACGACATACTTTCAGCTTATTTGTGAATGAACATATCAAAACACTCTAAAGGGGCATGTTCTGTCTGCACCACCATCTCGATAAGGCCGATCATTTTAACTTTCCAAACGTGGCATCAAAGACATTGAAAGCACCGTCATTGGCTACTTCAAAGAAATTATTCTGTGGCGACATCAAAGTAATCATTTTCGTGCTTTATGATTACTTTGATGTCGCCGTAGAATAATTGTACAATGCCATGTTTGTCTTTGCGATCTTGGGGACTGGATCGGTTTAAATGCGAATATTTCTCCCACCTAAATGTGATGTCACCTAATTGTTGACTTGTCCCGGTTCCGGTTTCGACGAGACAGGCTCTGTCCCGTCCCGGTAACGGTTGACATGCCTGGTCCGGATCTCTTGATCTAGTGGTAAATCGGTCGATTTGTGTGCTAGATGTCGACGGTTCGAGCCTCGGCTCCCACATTACTCTCTCGATCTGTTAAATTGGTAACGTGACTACTCATTGGCTGTTGGTGTCATTGTGAGTGCTGTGGTAAAACACTGAAAGATTCGACCGCTCTGAACCGGAATCTAGGATGAGAATTACCGAGGATAAAGCGCAAAAAGAACGGAAGCGTATAGAGGTCGAAGTAAAAGGGCCATTTACCCACATGCCTGCTTGGTCCGGATCATTTAGTCTCGTGGTAAACAGGCTACTTTGTGTGCAAGTGGTCGATGGTTTGAGCCTCAGATCCCGCACTTCTCTCTCGATCTATTACAGTACATTGTATTATCTATTATTAACTGGTAGAGTGTCGGAAGCCCATATATGGGCTTTGTTCTCAAGTGTTGGTACTCCAGCATAAAAGCTTCATATTCTGTAGATGTGTTTTGTTTTATCTTAGAAGTAAACTACTTGGCCTGTGTGGATTTGCCTTGTCACAATTTATGGGAGAGTGCCCAAAGGCGCTCTCCCATAAATTGTTAAAAGTCAAAGACACGTGAATAATTTAGCACTCCACCAGTTAAACAATATTTTATTTTCGAGAATACATTTCGCACATTACAAATTATTTCTACAATTTACACAGAAAAGGGGATTCAGAAGAAAGCCGTAGCTTGTGTGAGCTGTCTCCTTTGACATGCCGTTATGTACAAGAGTAAACAATGTGATACAATGGTATAATTATACAGTAACTAATGCAAATACAAGTGTTCATTTGATGTTTTTCGGAGAAAGGCCCAGAGAAGAGCGTGAGAAGAGAAGAAAGCATCAGTAGTGCCAATGTTAAATTTGTGAATGTAGGTATTCGTGAAAGAAAACGAAAAAGAATGAGAACAGAGGATAAAAGGAGTAGATGAAGAAATCCAGGCGTATAATCCGTACAAGCTATTTACGCAATTGGTTTTCCACTCGCCCACCCGTCCAAGTCGCAAGAACAGCCTCAGTACTTCCTTCCGATGAGATAATACTCTGGATAGGTTTGTGTGGGGTGACGCTGAACTGGATTGACCCTATGCAGTGGCGGCGCTACGGGGGGGGGGGCATATGGGGCATTTGCCCCCCCCCTCCAAACGAAGGCTTTGCCCCCCCCCCCCCCCCCAGTTGCCCCCCCCCCCCCCCAACCATCTCGCATGCATTTCCATCCATCCACCCTCACACACAAACACATTCAGTCACTCTCTCTCTCACACACACACACCCCTCTCTTTTTTTATCCCGAATGATTTCCCATACACACTTAGCCCAAAGCCTCAGGCTAGCTGATGAACACATCCAGGCAGTAGAGATGTAAAGACTCGGATGCAGATACTTATAAGTTATAATTAATTCATGGATTTCGCATTATCACAGGCGGGCATTATGAGTCTCTCTCTCTCTCTCTCTCTCTCTCTCTCTCTCTCTCTCTCTCTCTCTCTCTCTCTCTCTCTGCCCCCCCCCCCCCTAGTTGCCCCCCCACAAAAAAATTTCTGGCGCCGCCACTGACCCTATGTTAAAACCTACACGATGCTTCAATGTATGCTTAAATGTGTTTAAATATTGTTTCGTTTACTTCAGTATTATAGTGTATACTTCCATACGTATTATCAGCTTGCCCAATGATGATTTTGTTCTTCGTGCAAATATTCACACATTAAAAGGATATAACCATATTTGAAATAAAAGTTTTTTGTAAGGGTTATTATTTTCCAGCACAAACAAGGATCGCGGAACAATTTGGAAAGTCGAGGGGCTGAATCTATGGTACGAATTTTTGTCTGTGGGTGTGATGAGCGTGCGCTTGTCTCAGCGTGATGTTTACTTTAAAAATTGTTCACGTGCATTAACGTGTAAGTTAAATGTTTAAAATAACCGTGTACTACCGTTCGTCGCCTGAGTGCTAGAATGTTCTATGTCCCATAGGGGACATAGAACATTCTAACACTAAGGCGACGCGTTGCTATGTTAATAGCAACGGTAGTGCACATTTGTTTAAACCTTTTGCTGCCACGCCCACTTTCGCCATATATGGAGAACTTCTATGTACGCCTGTATCTGAGGTAGTTTAATAAAATGAATGAATGCATGACATACTTGAAACTCTACCATTTGATTAATTGTTGGAAAGGGCTGAGCCTTTCCAACAAGTAATCAGATGGTTGGTTTAATCTAGCATACCAGAACATACGGATAACTATCATGTGTAAGTATTAAATATTCTACTAACACGTTAAGGGATTGTCCAACAAAATTTTTGGAAGATTTCTGAAATTTTCACCAGTGCCCAAAATACTGATAAAAGAAGTAAATAAAGGCATATTGTATATGATGACTAGAGGACACGGAAATGGATTATATTCGCTTTTTGACAATTGTTTTTTTTTTAATTTTTTTAGGTGTTTGATGAGAGACAAGCTTCCAATGGCATAAGAGACGAATTGCAAGAATCGCGAATAGATGGGTAATTTCAATGGCGGGGAGTCAAATAGAAGACCTGGAACTCCGGACCAGGAGAAAACATATACTACCATTTCTTCCGTGATGCGTTACAAACGATCAAAATAAGATGTACCTTAAAGAAATAAGCTTCCATTTGAAAACACCATGATGGAAATAAGTCACATGACGGTGTGTAAATATATAAGGCAAATCCTGAATTTGGGCAATATATTGTTTTTAAAGATCAAAGAACTGCCGAAACGATCACGCTTTTCTCAATCTGATTGTAAATGAGAAAAAAACATTAGCCAGGTATCGCCCTTTGAGGACAACATGGAGTCATCTGTAATGCTAAGCATTGCAGGTGGTGCCATATTGCATTCAAAGTACGACATTTTAAGTTAGTATTAACTGGCTCTTTTAACCCTTTACCTAACATGAAAAACAGACGACACATGCAAACAAAATTCTTGAATAACTAATTTTTTTCATTTTTGTCTCTAAAACATGGGTTATGACCCCTCATTGGAACGAGCTCGACGAGCTCGTTCCAACGAGGGGTCATAACCTATGTTTTTGAGACAAAACATGAAAAATAGTGAAAATTAATTGGCGATTTTTGAGAATAGCGCTGGCCGATTTTCGTCATTACGTTGGGTAAAGGGTTAAGTATTTTAGCTGCCCAAAATATACAGAGGTCGGATAAAGATACACAAAACGACGTCATGAAAGTAACATCCTTGGTCAATTCCACGCGCGTTTGTTTTGGTTTGTAACTCACTCATGGCTCGCCAGAGCAGGGACGTGGCGACAAGGGGAGGAAGGTGTGACACCCCCCCCCCCCCCCGAATCCTGGCAAAACTTTCCTATAGTTGGAAATTTGAGGGCAAGTCATGAGTAGTTGGAAATTCCATCTATCTGGATTTTAGAGCTTCTTTGGTGATGCTGGTGTCTCTAACTCCGTTTCAAATCGGCAAAAATTCCAAGTGTTACAAGTTCAGTGTACGCAATATCGAGCTTCATAAGTATGCATGATGTCAATCGGTACCAGATTTCTATAGTATTTTTACTTATCGTAATAAAAAAAATACTAGAAATACACTTCAAGAAAATTACATCATGTAAAATCGTTATCCTGAGTTAATTACATCATTCACAGTTACAAAATGATGAAACATCGAAAATTGATCATTCCTGCATAAGATCTGATTCAATGTTAGGAGAGTGTGAATTGCTCAAAGTTCTCAGCTTGAGCATTTGTTTAGAACATATTCAAATTCCAGAATAATATCAAATAATTATTTATTTATTTATTGGTGTTCAAGGTCATATACTTATGCACAATGGCTAATCATGACCGTAACAGTTTTTTTCGTGTGGAGGAAGCCGGAGTACCCGGAGAGAACCACCGAGCAACGACGAGCAGCTACCAGCTCCCCAACATCGTAACTCCGCACTGCAGCACAGCACAAGCAGGGTTAGGTTGGTTGAAGACATGCGTACCATCGACGTGCACAACGCCTTTGTCCCCCTCACGGTCCCTCCCCATAGTTGGAAATTCACTACCCTACACCCCCAATCGGAAACCTCTAGCCACGACCCTGCGCCAGAGGGACATTTCAGTCGACGCTCTTCCCCTAAGACGGAGGGAAGGTGAATCGTCCAGTTTATCTGGATATCGGAGTATTGACATTCACTGCGAAAAATCATCAATGATTGCTGAAACGACGAGCCCTAGTTTTCTTCTTCGTAAATTTGGAAAGCATCACCAAGAAGGGTTATGAGTCATATTTGTGTGACTGCCCCATTTATTTATTTATTTATTTGTTTATTTATTGGTGTTTAAGGTCACATACTTATGTACAATGGCTAATCGTGACCACGACAGTTTTACGGGTGGAGGAAGCCGGAGTACCCGGAGAGAACCACCGAACATCGACGAGCAGTCAGCTCCTCAACATTCTAACTCTATTCAAGCTCCTCTCATGCAGGGTTACAGCGGTTGAAGACATGTGCACTATCGACGTGCAGTACGCCTTAGTACACGGCGTCAGCGTGCCCCCATGAACCTAAATGCAAATAGCTCCCTGAGCTCGTACTCGTTCAACCGGGATAAAGTGCCTTGCCCAAAGACATAACGCGGGTCGTTCCGGACGGGGTCCACACTAGCCCCAAAAGAGTTAAAACCAGACTACTGATTTCTACAAAGAGATGAAAAGTTATTTTCAGAACCTGTATTGAATTAGGATGAAGGTGAGCAAACTTTACTCTTTTCACAAGACATGAAGCGGAAACTCTAATTATATACAAACATTAACAGAGGTTGAATTTAATTCACAGAACTCGTGCCATGGTGGCTTTATTTATACATTCACACGAAAACTATTTCCAATAACAGTTTTATTGTTATCAATACACTCCAATGAGGACACTGCTCGGTGATAAATTTTCCGGAATGGCCCCAAAGTTCCTTTGATAAAACGCCTCGAACTGCTTAAACGGTCATAAGCACTTGCAAATTGTATTTTAAAAACCGGTATACTCTCAATAAATGTCAGTAAAATTTACTCAATCATCCTTTTCTAATAAATCTTGATATGTACACAAACTTATTGATGAATGTTGCGTTTGATGTTACAAGACTGTTCCGTTAACGGGTTCCGTTTCTTGGGAACGCAATAACAGGACAGAGGGATGGACTCTTTCAGAGTTTACTAATACTCAATCGGGTATGTTAATCAGTGACTTCTGTAAGCCAAAGTCAGTCAATTGAATTTTCTTTTTTATTGATTCGCTTTACTCTCACATGGCAGCAAAGTTATTTAATCAAAGCAAGATTAGTGTTTTCATTCATGACATGATCAGTGCTTATACCGTTGCTGCCCGATAGACCACCATTACTCATGTTGTCAGAATTTATTTATTTAATATATTTATTTATTTGTTGGGGTTTAACGACATTTTCAACAGCCGGGGTCACCTCATGTCGGACAGTCTTATGAGTGGAGGAAGTCGGAGGTACCTGGAGAGAACCACCGAGCAACGGCGAGCAATTGGCAGACTCCCCAACGTACTAACCCCTAACAAGCAGGGTTAGCATTGTTAGCATTGAAGACAAGTGCACCATCGACGTGTGGTACGGTTCAGTACACAGCGCCACCGTGCCCCACATGAGCGATCGGAATGAAGTGTTCAATGTAGTCCGTAACCACTTAGTCACATATATTGTCATAAAATGTTGTATCAAAGTCTGTCTGTTGTTTGTAAGACCATATCTCTACGAGTTGATATATAGCCTGGGAAACAAGAGCGATGTCAATGTGATAGCTTAAAGTTGCGATTTTTTGTTTAAAAGTGTATATATTTTCGATAATCTTTCTCAATGGGCTAAATACAAAACGAATAGATGGGTATCTGGCGAACCCCGAAAACCGATTTGAACCTCAAACAGACCAGCAATAATGCATGCGCTGCTAATTAAGCATGGAAATTTAATGGCCATAAATTGCGCATCTGTTGAACACTACATGATCTGTCCGATAACAGATTAAAGGAGTAACAGATAGTCGTCTCGTCCAGTCATTATACGTGTAATTATGTCCAGTTAATAGGCAACTATTGTAAAAACAGTACATCCCACAGATTCTGAACACACTCCCAATATCACGTGTCTATTCTGTCACCAATTGCCGGGGTATACCGGAATTGCGAGACTTTCAAAGGAACGTAAAAGCGAATATTACATTAAGATAGATCTAAGCGGCCAAGTTCAAGAGAAACAATTAAGATGAGAATTAAAGTTCTGGCTAACGAAATAAAAATCGGGGGATTTCTCGAAAAAATTATTCCAGTCTGAAGGCGTGTAAGACTGTGGGTCGTAGGCGAGAAGCAAGTGATGTCCCATGCTACAGGTTAGAGGAGGTGCCGCATCGGTGCGAAAGTAAAGGCACATTATAACGTAAGGAGGGCCACAGAGCTCATATTTAGAATAGGAACATTCGCGGGCCAAGGCGATGGCCATATACGAGCTTAGGATCAGAAATACGAAGAACGAGCTCAGGGAGCTAATAAGCTAGTGGCCGTGCGACGGCAGTAGCAGAGTGGCATTCCATAACTTGTTAGAGGGAAGGCGATATAGTAAACTGACAATACGTTAGTGTCCGTGCGACAGCAATGGTACAGTGACATTCCTCACATGTTAGAGCAAAGGCCTCCGGCAAAGTGACAATATGTAGTGACCAAGCGACGACAGTGAAAGAGTGAAGTGAAAAGGCGATCAAAGTCCAAACACCAGCGACAATGAAAGGAAACCAGCGAAAAACTGAGAATGCGGGCCAGCAAGTGACTCAAAAACTGTGTGGGTGGGGTGTGACTGACGTTTTGTTTTCCTGATTCATTGGATTTCATGTAAGTTTCAAATTACCATAATTATTTTTAAAAATATGAATTAAAATTGTTGTTGTCAGTGAACCCCTGTTGATTTATGCTTTTTAGGAAAAGTCATTGACTCCTTCAGGATAAGAACCACCACAATAAAAACGAGACGGGCGGGTTCGTCTCGGTGAGACATACGGCCACGCACGGATTCAGTCGACACTCCTAAGTTTTGGCTGAATACGCGGCGTGAATCTGTTTTCCCCCAGCAACGACAAAGCCCAGTTTCCGACAAGCGAGACTCTGATACAATATTTTGTACATAAACATAATGGTGATGATAGATTTATCTTACAGTTCTCAATTGTAATAACGTGATTAACACTTTACCCAACAGAATGGAAAAATCCGTCTATGTAATTTACAAATTGAGCAGTTGAAGCTATTGAAAAAAACATTATTGAAAAGAAAAAGTCAACAAAACCATATCATGTGACCCTTCATTGGAACGAGCTCGACGAGCTCGTTCCAATGAGGAGACATATGATATGGTTTTGTTCAAATTTTTGGAAAATATTTTTCCCCCAAAATAATTAGAATACAAAATGTTGATATCGTGTGCGTTGTGTAAGGGTTTAACTGGCAATTTAATATCAGATTTCATTTTCAGACTCATAAAAATGCTTGTCGATTCGATTGAAACTGTGCGGCTGCCTTGATCTTTTTCGATCCTCGAATTAACTTATTGAGCGCGTACATGTTTTAACATTCCGAAAAGACTGTGTGTACTTTAATGCGTCCAATGATTCACTTACAAAAGCATAAAAGCAATGTGGTTCAATAATTTAATAAATATACTTTTGAGAAGTGCTCTCTCTCTCTCTCTCTCTCTCTCTCTCTCTCTCTCTCTCTCTCTCTCTCTCTCCGTATATAGAACAATGCAACGTCCCCGCAAACTTGTTTTGATTGAAAGCTCGTAATGTTCTGCAAATAGTAACGTAAACAAATCGTAACCAAACACGCAGTTGTATTATGCAGTTGCAAGATGCAGATTTTCTATCAGGAACACCGATAAATGCTGTATTCGGGTACTTACGGATACAATACATACTTAATGTAAGATAAATGTATGTTATATGTAATGACAGTTCATTTATACTGTCAGTCTAAAGGAGATGTGGAATTGCAAAAACGTTTTTTTTTTCTCCGTGGTGGAACCAAGATCTGACGTGAAACTTTTACCCAACACGACCACGAGCTGGCTCTTGAAAACAGTTGCTTGAATAACTGACAGTTTTATTTTTCTCTGTCTTTAAAACCCAGCTTATGCTCTTCATTGGAACGATCCGGACGAGCTCCTTCCATTCCAACGAGGGGTGAGGGTTTTGTTAAGTGGTACTTATCGAACATCCCAGTGTAGGGGCGGGCTGAAATGACGCTGTGCGCCTCTGTGTGGGGAGCATTGTTTCATACTCTGATTTTATCCAAAGTATCATATTTATTAAATTTCATAGAAAAATTACACAATGATTATGCGACTGTCTGCATGAATTGCAACAGAAAAGATTTTGAGATTTTTTTTTTCTTATTACATATCCATTAAACTTTAATCCCTTGTATTTCATGGAATCGCCGTTATGACATAAATGTTTCTGTATTTAACTTGTGATGTACACGCCGGAACACCCCCTACCCCGCACCGTTTAGACCAGTTTCTTTCCCGTCGAGTCATTAGTTACGCTTCAAAAGGTTTCCAAATTCCGTTATACAATTATCGTTCGTCCGTCGCGTACTGTGACAATGAAAACATTCAAAGCAAAACAAAGTGCTGTTTCGCAAATCTGCCCAAATTTGTACTTATATTTTTACTATCAGTAACAGCCACCAAAAGGTTAGGTATGGATTGAGAGAAACAGCGATACGAATGTCAACAAACACACCAAATAGAAAAGATAATGAATGTAATTTAGTTTGGTTCCTTGAAGGTTGTTTTGATTTTTTATCGATCCATTTGATCAGCACCGCTTCAAACAAAAATAACCCACCCTTCACCTTTGGGTTTAAACATCGAAATAAAAATTTGTTTATTAAATGAATTTTAATGCATGAGGATGTGTAATAAACTGAGAACGCCTACGGCTCTCGCGAAATATGACAATCCAACTCGTTATGTAAAATACCCACCGATTGAAACACACATCGCGTTCTGTCAATTTATTGACTGCTGTGTGTTTTAAACGTGTCCACCATACAATGCAGACATTGGGAACTGTTCTACGTATACCACGTGTGGAATTCTGGGTAACGCGTAAGAACCTCGTCAGAAAACGCATCTGACTGGAAGATACGTGTCTGTGCAACTTTATGACGTGAATGAAATACTACGTCAAAAAACAGCGTCAAATAAGTAAGTTAACAGACATCGAAGACGATGTTTTTCTTCAAAAATATCAACTTCATTCACTTAGTTGGAGTTTAATCATGGTATATACAGATTATCACCACAGTGTGTGTCTCCGGGAATTCAGATCAAGTCGAGTTGTAGGAACAGAACAGTATTTCGACGAGCCCGTTAGGGCGAGTCGAAATGCGATTATGTGCCTACAACGAGACTTGATCAGAATTTCCGGAGACACACTGTGGTGATGATAAATTTATCTCACAATATTGACCACAAAATGTGTTATACAACTATTTTAAGAGGAACTTTTTCATTTGCCTTATCGATGGAAAGACGCAAATTGAAAAATAGAACAGCGTTCATTGATCTCCATATTGAGGTCAGTGATAACGTTACACCTCAGAGAAATTTCGTCACTGGGATTCACTTTACTGAATGCTGTCTTGCGAAGTGGAGCGACTGTGTTTCGTCAACGTGAATTTGGTTGTTATTTTTGCAATAATTACTGGTGAATTAAATATCCCTCTTGGTGTAAAGGTTTATTATATTTTAAAATATGCCGTTCATCGTTAATTGTGGTGGAGTTTTCCACATTTCATAGCGAAAGCTAATCCTTTAACTTCAAGAGAGAAGCCTCGACTCGAGCGTTCAGGAAAATCCCAATAATAGGCTACAAACCAGCCCAAGATACCATAAAGTGCGCATAATTTATTATTCGTTAACTTCCCCGGGAGCGCGGTGGCTCAGTAGGTAGAGGTGCAGGCTGCAAGCCGAGAGGTCCTCGGTTCGAATCCCACCTGCGGCAACCGCGTTGTGTCCTTGGGCAAGACACTTCATCTCCATTTCCCGCGTGGGGGCACGATGACGCCGTGTACTAAGGCGTACTGCACGTCGATGGTACACATGTCTTCAACCAATCTAACCCTGTCTGTGCTGCAGTGCGGGGTTACGATGTTGGGGAGCTGGCAGCTGCTCGTCGTTGCTCGGTGGTTCTCTCCGGGTACTCCGGCTTCCTCCACCCGTAAAACTGTCACGGTCATGATTCGCCATTGTGCATAAATATGTGACCTTAAACATCAATAAATAAATAAATAGTTAACTTCCCCAGTGACATATTAGTGACATTTTAGCATGCCGTGCATAATAAATACGTTACAGGGCGTTTAGTTGGCAGATACAGTGCCATATACGGCTCACAGAGAACAATATTAGGTTCGGCTTCGCCTCACCTAATATTGTTTTCTCTGAAGGGAAAAACGTGAAGCGATCGAAAAATGGTATTAATGCCGTTGTTTTGGCAACAGCAGAATCACGCGATTGTATCAGTGGCCCTTGATACGGATTCGGAACAAGGGCCCACATACATTAAACTTTAGTTGCGTAACAGTGCAAAAACGCCCCGATTGTGAGATAAAAAGACAGAACACAACTCAGGTAGAGTACGAGGGACAGGAATCAACGACCAATGGTGTAGCTATATTCATGGGCGCGCGTGAAATACAAGAAAAGGCTCATCTCGGGTTGCTGATTCCTTTTCTTCGTACTCCACCATCGTTATTGTCTTGATAAGTAACTTAACGACAAATTGAATTACTAGGGAAATCCAAAGTGTGGAATTCGATACAACATTCAAATAAATATACAAAAATTATACACTAATGTAACGGATTTGGTAACAGCAGTTGAAATATAATATACAATAGTAGTTCTAAATTACTCAGTTATAATTCGTTTGCTCATAACAGAGGTTAATTCTATTTTTGTTGGCTTCAAGTCATTTCCATGTTCAAAATGAATCAATGTAATTTATTGGTTCACGTCGTAGTGCATTTTGCTGCTGTTTCATTTGTCGAGGTTAAAACGAGGGATCAATTAGATTCCAGTATTCGAAATCTTTCCCCGCGAAATTATCATATATAAGAGCAGTCTCGCTCATAATTCGCCGCCCACTTCTTGGCATTAAAGCTATAATTCAGCTGCGCCAGTACAACTGTACAGTACAAGGATGTTTACTAAAATGTAAAAACTTTTCTTGAATGTTAGTGTAAAATAGTTGGTTGTTGGGAATTGTGTTCTCCGTGGATAGCCCAAAATATAATTTCCAAATTGACCATTAAATTTAAAATGGGGCACAATTGTGAGCAGTCTATATATATCAAAAGGCTGAATAAAGCTGCTTATTCTGCTCGAATACTGATATGTCCCATTGATAGTAATATATGGTTGATAGTGGAAGAGCCGGCGAGCTATCACATGTGTTAGATTAGTGGAATCCACGTTGCCTTGTTGACCTTTAGAACGCTACAAATAAATTTTGAATAGTTTTCGAATTATTGGCGGAATTGTAAAATCCAGAGAAATAATTTTATCCAGAATTTTATCTACATTAATTGTATTCTGGATATTTCAATCTTCTTTGGAAAATTAACCAGTATATCCAGTGTTTCGCATTTTGGAATTTCTGTAAAACTATGAAGCAGAGGAAGCAATTAGAATTGCTGGTATTGTTGTACATTTAATTTGTTTGCTCCTCCCTGTAGAAAATGATTGTCGGTTTCACATTAATGGAATGTACACAATCACAAGAAGCTGGCAACGGAGAGAGGCGATGTAGCATGCAGTGAGTCAGAAAAGAATTCGTGATTCTGCTGACACAGTTTTGCCATGCCTTTAGGTGCTAGCGGAGAGAGCAGAATCTGATGAACGTATTGCAGCGGTTCCGATATGAGTGGTGGTAATGGAAGAGAACTTCACTTCTCCAGAACAGAACGGCGTGTGGTTTAGCGTGTGTGAAGAACAAGAGAATTATCTTGTTGTGGAGTAGTGAAAAGAAATTGGGAACATTCCAGCAGTGAACACTAGAGGACTACTTCAGAAGAAGCAGAGAGACAAGATCAAGACTTTACAGAATTTCTAAAAAGAGACAATAACTTAAACTATATAATAGTCGGTAGAGGAATCGTGTGTAATTTTGTAACACCTTGTTCATCTCCTTCATATCATCAATTTAAATTTTGTATATAACGTTTTCAGGGGAATTGGCATGGTGAGCCGGGTTCCGTGATTATGGAGGAATGTTTTATGTGGAACGCCACATTTTAAATGAAAATTATAAAATATTAAAGATTTATTGGAAATCTATTTAACAACTGCTGTATGGTTCCAAAAAATGTTACACATTTTCTTTTTAAGGAGGGGGAAGTGTAACGGATTTGGTAACAGCAGTTGAAATATAATATACAATAGCAGTTCTAAATCACACTGTTATAATTCGTTTGCTCATAACAGAGGTGTAATTCTATTTTTGTTGGCTTCAAGTCATTTCCATGTTCAAAATGAATCAATGTAATTTACTGGTTCACGCCGTAGTGCATTTTGCTGCTGTTTCATTTGTCGAGGTTAAAACGAGGGATCAATTAGATTCCAGTATTCGAAATCTTTCCCCGCGAAATTATCATATATAAGAGCAGTCTCACTCATAAGTCGCCGCCCACTTCTTGGCATTAAAGCTATAATTCAGCTACGCCAGTACAAGTGCCTGTTGAGCCTCAGTTGAGGTTAGTTATGGGGGACACTTTGTAACCAGTAAAAAGGTTAACCGTAATGGGTACCGTCATTTTCGGACCCATTCAAATCGGCCCTGGTGAGAATCAACGTTTCTGACACTGATTCTCTCCAGGTCCGAGTTCTGTGGGAACCATCCACATTTACTGAACATATGTTGGGTGGAATTTAAACCTCTTTTTGTTGAAAGTGTAGTGAGCCCGTGGTTTTTGATCCGTCATTCATATTCATGTCCATTTCATATCATACTATTTTTGGCTTTTTAATAAACCACGTATAAACTGTTTTTCTATTTTATTGTGTGTTCATCCAGACCACAACACATCACTTAATGATTATCCCACCTCTAGAGTTGAGTTATATTTTATCCATGGTTTGCTAGTTGACCCAGATCCCCACGAATCTGAAGAACAACAGGGAGATTTCGGCCAGGGTTATAGCCCCTGGGGAGTCGTCCACCCCACCCCTGTTACACTAATTTTAAGGCTGTGGAAAAGAAAACACGAAAGAATGCTTACTTTTAACTCGCATATATAATTTATGGCAGGCATGGATGGTTCCTGAAAGTCTGCTCCTGCATTCGTATCAAATCCATTGTCATATTATTCATACGGCTAACTAGGCTGTAGCCTAGGGGACTGCAGGGACAGGGGGACGCCAATTGTTTTTTGCTGAGGCACTGTTACCAGCGCCTTAGGGCTCCAATGGTTAAAGGCACTTTGCACTCTGCGCCGTAGCGATACATGTACATATTATATATTTATCCATATTTTTTCTCTCATAAGTATACTATATATAGATGTATATACAGTACATTATTTTAATGCTTTTTTTAAATAATATGTAAAGTTGTGAGTAGAATTCTTCAGGAGACCCGCAAAATAGATATGGGGCTATGTACTGTGGCATAGTGCCTACCGTACCAGCTAGGGTCAGGCTGTCAGCGGTAGTGGGGTGAAAGAGTGAAGTGCTGGAGGGTGGCTCGTCCCGAAGTATCTAAACGCCTAGGGGCCCGGCCATAGGTTAATGTGGCACTGATCAAAACTGATAATAAAATAATATTTTATGAGAACAACTCATGGCCAAATTTACTTCAGATATCCAAGAATCAAGCCAGGAGTGGCCCAATTTATTTATTTATTTATTGGTGTTTAAGGTCACATACTTATGCACAATGGCTAATCGTGACCGTGACAGTTTTACGGGTGGAGGAAGCCGGAGTACCCGGAGAGAACCACCGAGCAACGACGAGCAGCTGTCAGTTCCCTAACATCGTAACTCTGAACTCTGCACCGCAGCACAGGCAGGGTTAGATTGGTTGAAGACATGCGCACCATCGACGTGCAGTACGCCTCAGTACACAGCATCATCGTGCCCCCATGTAGGCAATCGGGGTGAAGTGTCTTGCCCAAGGACACAACGCGGTTCCCGCAGGTGGGATTCGAACCGAGGACCTCTCGGCTTGCAGCCTGCAACACTACCAACTGAGCCACCGCGCCCCCGGGAGTGGCTCAAAACTTCAGAACACTAGCAGGTTCTGCGATAGGGGCGCGTGGAGGAGAATGGCAACACTGACTGCTTTTCTTCTTAAAGAAAGATGCGATGTCGTATAATTTTCTTTTGCCACGTGATACCCCTAAACTTGATCGGAAAACGATTTTGGAATTTTAGGAAACCAAAACAAGTATCACGATAGCTTGCAAGTAATATGCCAACTGCGCAGTTTTCTGGTGGTGTCAGTCTATACTGTAGAGGCGATCAATCTCGTAATGCTATTTTAGAAAGCATTGCATATCGGTGCTTTTCAGAATTTTCTGACCTTGACCTAAACATAAACACCAAGAAGGTCGTTCTCATCAAATGTTAGCCGACAATGTTGGCATTTTACTCAACACAGTACTGTTACTGCATCTTAAAGTGTTTTGAATTCCCGAGTCCAGTACTATAAAACGTTTACAATTATGTTTTCTAGAATTGTATTTTCTAGTTACTACTTTTAATGGGTTGAAATGAACCATTAGCATTTTCAAAGATGTGGCAATTGCTGGAATATGCATAAGTGAAACCGAAAAAATATTTGTGTATCGTTGTGAGTAAAGATACGCCGCATTAAATCAACGAACAGTGGGTAAACAAACAGTTCAGAACATCAAACAAACAAAAAAGAAAAAGAATTTGAGCGGTGCCCTGTTGGGTTGCGTACGATGGCCTTGGTGGAAGAACAAGTTCAAGTGGTATTTATCATAAAATAGTTCGTGGAATCCATTTCTAGCATGTGTACTAGCACACAGACACATTCCCCCAACTTCCCTTGCCCCACGTTCCGTGGAATCCCTTTTGTAGTATCCGACTATACCTTCTACACTTCTAGATCCCGTTTTCGTTGTATGTGCCCATGTGCTGCATGTGCATTGACGCACAGGCACATATTGGCACATTCATCATGTGCCCGTGTGCTGCGTGCGTTGTGCGCACATTGTGCATTAGCACACAAGCACATGTCGGCACATCCTGCATGTGCCTATGTGATTTATTTATTTATTTATTTATTTATTTATTTATTTACTTATTTACTTATTTATTTATTTATTTCTTTAATGGTGTTTAAGGTCGCATATTTTTGCACAATGGCTAATAATGACCACAACATGAGTATCAACTCAAGACCAGAGGTGTGCATTAATAAGCCATGTTGCCCATTTTTAGAGAGGGTTTGCACCTCCCAAGCACTGGTGACTTGGTCCTATTTTACCAGTAAAACAGAGCCTGTTTACCACAGTGAACAGACACTGCTTCACTTCACGGGGGTTCCCGCGGGGAAGATGCATTGGATGTGTACACATTGTGACACATTGTGTATTAGAACAGACACATTCCACTAACTTCTTTTACCCCACCTCACGAGGAATCTAATTCTAGTATCCAGTTATACATCAAGAAGCCCCTTTTCGTCGAATGTGCCCATGTGTTGTATGTGGGAGCGCGTCGACAAGTGGTTAAGGCATTGAACTTTAAACCGAAAGGTTCATGTTCGATCCCCGCCAGAGGTAACTGCGCTGTGTCCTTGGACAATGCATTTCATCCCGATGGCGCTGTGTACTAAGGCGTACTCAACGTCGATGGTGCACTTCTCTTCAACCAATGCGAAACCTGCTTGCGCGGAATTAGTATGTTGGGGAGCCAAGAACCACAATGTAACCCAAAGCATGCTCCGAAACAAAGCATTCCGCATACCAAACGGAAGTAATTTATATTAATCTCCACGGCGCAGAAGAGTTCGGGGAATCATGGTGAGATAACCTATTTATCGATAAAGCCTCCATAGGAATCTCGTTTCGTAGAAAGTGTAATATGGGATGAGAATTTGGTATTGTTAGTTTAATCGCATCGCCCGTGTCGCATTTATCGTGTAAATGCCTTTACGCGTTGTTAGTATCGCATTGCTTACTTAACCCCTTGAACTCTAAAGGCCGGTTTCCGGCCAGTGAACATTATAAGTCATACTAACACCAAGCAGGATGGCTACTAAGTTAAAGTGTTGGGTAGACCAATCAATATTTTCAACGTGCAGCCCCGAGGCTGCACGTTGAAAATATTAATTGCTCTACCCCCAAATAATGAATATGGACTCTTCCAATTGCTAACATTGAACTGACATGGAAGATACCACCAGTGTTCAAAGGGTTAATAATAAAACATTTGTTCACTTGTGGCGCGGTGGCGTCGCGGTACCCGGTTCTCGTCAGATCACCGAAGATAAGCAACGACGAGCGCGGTTAGTAGTTGGATGGGTGACAATTTCAGTGACTGATTCGCGCTCCCGCGTTGTGTCCTTGGGCAAGGCACTTAACCCCGATTGTCCACATGGGGGCACGATGACGCCGTGTACTAAGGCGTACTGCACGTCGATGGTGCATATGTCTTCAACCAGTCTAACCCTGCCTGTGCTGCAGTGCGGAGTTACGATGTTGGGGAGCTAGCAGCTGCTCGTCGTTGCTCGGTGGTTCTCTCCAGCTTCCTCCATCCGTAAAACTGTCACTGTCATGATTTGCCATTGTGCATAAGTATGTGACCTTAAACACCAATAAATAAATAAATAATTCGTTCACTTCTCATTACAAAACTATTTGTTTATTTCATCAGGATGGTCACATTTGAGAATGCGCACGGAGAAGATAGCATAAGTTTAGAATAGCCGACACAGAAAGGAAATGGGTGAAAAAAACGAGCAAGAGGCTTTTAATTTTATTACCGAGCCAAAATGTGACGATTATAGTAGACAAGCAGTCATTTTAGAACGCACCACGGAGTGCTCGTCTAATCAAGGACTGACTGTATTTGAAAGGAAAAACACCAGAATGACGTATAACGCCATCAGATTTAGCACCATTGTTTATTTGAGCTGCAAATTGGTTTCATATTCGGCGTGTTAAAAATAAATTCTGTTGATTAAGAGACTTACTTGAGGTTTGATGAGTCTTTTGTGGATAATCTCGACAAGTGTCTGCATTCTCTACTGTCTATCACAATAAACATGAAGAGTGCATGTTGGGGAAGTTTGTTCTGAATATTTTTAACACACCAATTACACGAATTCTTCGTGCTCAGTGTGATTGCAGACATTGTTCACAAATACCGTCGACTATCCTTTTGTCATCAGAACCAATTTATAAAGAAGAAAAAGGTGGCATCTTGTTGTCATCGGCCAAGGATGGATCCAGAAGTTGTGCAGCGGTGGCATGAAGT
This sequence comes from Pictodentalium vernedei, assembly GCA_031216915.1. Classification (NCBI taxonomy): domain Eukaryota; kingdom Metazoa; phylum Mollusca; class Scaphopoda; order Dentaliida; family Dentaliidae; genus Pictodentalium; species Pictodentalium vernedei. Next base: position 103,813,535 of record CM062292.1, read on the forward strand.
TGATCGATTGGGTGAGGGTATAAATCAGATTGTGATGGCTTACGTCCCAACTGATAAAATATTCCAGTTGCATCTTCCAGGCATGCCTTCATCGAAGGCATGCCTGGATGATGCATTTGGAATATTTGTCAGTCTGGATTATAGTTGAAAAAAACTCGAGACATCTGCAACCGTCGACCTCTAGCACACAAGGCGACCGATTTATACCGAGACTGTGAGATCTGGACCAACCAGGCTGGTTGGTAAATGGCCCTTATACCGCGACCGCTACATTACTCTTACGTTCTTTGAGCACCCACGGTGAAGCTCACCCCAGATTCCACCTCAGAGGGGTAGAAATATCCACCATGGTTCACTACAGCGTCCACAATGCCACCAACTGCTGAGGGTTGGTCACGGCACCAACAGTTTGAGAGAGAAGTGCGAGAGCCGACGCTCGAACCGTCGACCTCTAGCACACAAAGCGACCGATTTACCACAAGACTAAGCGATCTGGACCAACCAGGCTGGTTGGTAAATTGCCCTTATATCCCACCGCTACACATCATTGAAATGTATTTGTGGATAAATGCATGTTGTAGGCGTGACCAAATTAGTCATGGCTGACCCCTAACAGCCCAAATCGGGTACAAGAGGCTTCGGTTTGTACGACCGACCTATGTATGTGACAAGTCTAAAAGGCGAAAATCAAGTCTCGCGAGAATGTACATGATAACCAGCAAGAGCAATTCGATATCTGAAACTCCTGAACCAGAAGAAACTGTCCTGACTAAAAAATTAGCGGGGGTGGGGTGGGGCCTACTCCCCCTCCTTTAACTACGCCCCTGGAGTTGTGATTGAACAGCGTGGGAGTTCAACCCCAAATGTCGCAAATGTCTCCCCACAGTGGGAAAGTTCGGTGTGTCCATTATAGAAAAGTAGAGCAGGGCTTAAAATTCACGCGCGAATCAGAATCGATTCTAGAAAATGATTCTCGCATAGAAAACAACGAGAATTAACTTTGATTCTTGCCAAATGTTCATTTGATTCTCGTTATAGATTCTAAAATTGTCCATAAAAAGCTGAAGGGCTTAATTTTTCCTCCCTCATAGTAAGATAACTCTGTGCCTTAGCAGTGGTTTCCAGTGGCGTCTTGGCTGCCTAACAGACAGCCAAGACTTCACTAGAAGCCACTGCTAAGGTTCTGTAACTACCAACTGTAAGACCACCCATCTCCTGTATGTGGGAACCGTGTCCTACATGGACTTAAGAAACTCACCAAAAGTGGGTATATGCCCTTGAAGTTTTAAACTGTAGCAAATATATAAATGTGACGTATGATTTCAACTAAGTGGAACGCGCTGGTTAAACTCACAAGGGTATAAGTATATTCTCATATTCTCAATTATTTAAAAACAGAAAATTTATTCTCGCGGTAGGAGTTCAGGAGAATCTGAACCGATTTTTGTGAAACAGGATAGATTTTAAGTCCTGGTAGCGTGATACTCCATTATATTGTCCCGCAATACACTCGTATACCAGGATCTTTTAGGACAATATGTTGCCTACCCTGGTAATCTGTCACTGGAGCTTTTTTGCATTCATTGGACGTGAAGTTACTACTATTGCGAGGCGTGAGGACTACAAATTTGTTTGTGAAAATAAATCGACCCTTGAGTGCATCTGTATCTTTGTGTACTCAAGTGACGAAATGTCAAAACTATATGGGATTACACAATTCATTGAAGAACATAAACGGAAAGTACTTGGTTATGGCTATGTATACACTTAGAAGATTAGGAAATTTTTTAGTGGGGGGGGGGGGGGGGGGGGAGGGGGTGGAATTGGTACGCTCCGTCACTAACAGGGGTGGCTTGGGAATTTTAACCTTTACCCAACACACGATATCAAAATATATTATTTTAAATATCATTTTAATGTTTTTTTCAAAACATTTCAACAAAACCACATCACGTGGCCCCTCATTGGAACGAGCTGGACGAGCCGGTTCCAAAGAGGGGTTGTAACAACCAGTAGTGTAATAAAAATTAACCAGTAGTGTAATAATCAACCAGTAGTGTAATACAAATCAACCAGTAGTGTAATGACCAGTAGTGTAATAAACTTAACCAGTTGTGTAATAAACATCCATGAAAACCAACAATTTTTCAACAAAATTTGAAAAAAATTTTGGATGGCTCAAATCATAGTTTGGGTACATCTTATCGATTTTTAATCATTTTATCGTACACTTAAAGTCGTTTTGCAGGTCAAGCATCATTTCTTGGGTTCAATACGATGAGGAAAGGTACTTTTATGTGATGCGCGTATTTTATGGTGTTTAATGTCACTTTCTGCATTTGTGGCTTTATGTAAATTCAAAGTTGGCCAATTATTTATAGTAATGCTGTGCTTTTGAGAGACTGCTTACCCCAGGCATAAGTTGTCAGGTTCTATCATAACAGAAAACTTATGGTTGATAAAGTGAGGTATTCAAGGGCTAGAATTGTGTGGTCTCCTGCGTTGCTTCAATTATAATATTTAATACGGCCCCGGCGAATCTCTGAAGGTCTCTCTCACATCCACCCATTTCAGTCGCTGTTTCATTATGCGTGGCTTTTTCAGTCAAGTTGACCGTTTTGAATTCTAATTTTTTTCTTCTGGGAGTGACGCTCATCATATTCCTTGAGCATAGACACTCTACCATATTTTACAGAGGTGCGTTGGGTGGGGGGGGGGGGGGGGGGGGTTTACCTAAAATCTGCCGTCAGTTATTTTTTCCATCTTGAAGGAGTAGGTCGATAAGAGAGTAAAGGGTATCTCAGGCGAGGTCACTAGGGTGGGTGCTTTGGAGGTCCACTGCCATTTCCGTCTGCCATGTCAAGTGATTGTTCTCGATTACCGCTGGTAGACAGCAAGTTAGATCCTGTGATGATTTACATTTAATGTAAAAATCTTGAACTCATTCACCATGTAGAAAATATTGTTTCAGCAGAATTCCTTGATGGGTTAACACATTCTTTACTACAGTAGAAGTGTGTCGTGGATAAATGACCCTCATTTGTGGAGATAATGGGGGAGGCGCAAGGGGCGTCATAGTCACGGGACCCAGGGACGCCATGCTGTGTTGTTATGGCAGCCCGCGTGAGCGGCCATGTTGTGACGTCATTCCCATAAGGATATGTGGTGAAAGTACGCGTGTGCAGCGCGTGTAATTAGGTGACACATGTTTCTGCGGTCTATTCTGTATACTGGAGACCGCCATCTTGGTTTTGATGGTAGCACGTGGTTGCTATATGGACCCACTGGCCTCTAATAGAACGAGTATATCTTTTGAGGGTAAGTTCCATTGAATACCTAAATGAATAATAATGAATACCCAAATGAGACCGACAACTATTTATCTGGCTCGGATTCGCGAAGAAAGCTTGTTTACTGTGTTCTTGGCCTTTCCCTGGCCCGGGTTCTCCCAGAATCCTCGTTTCTAACGGACACGGACCTGCCCAGAGTACCACATAGTGCTATGTGACCTTTAAAATGCAGTGTTCGATTGTACTAGAGTATTTTTACCAAGAGTGGCCTTGCAGGCAAATCCTCGTTTCCACTCTGTACAGAGTCTTCCAGAATCCTCGTCTTTATGTGGCTTGAATTCTGTATAGAAACCTCCTTTTTGACTGCTTAGACCATCTACTGCCCATTCTTAATCTATTTAGGTACCTGGATATGGCCTTATCATTAGCTCTAGTCCTAGCTAGGCATGGCACCCTCCCGAATGACATTTGGCACCCCTTTTTCATCGTCCGAGGCATGAGAACTATACGGAAATTCCTTATTAAGGCACAATCTGCCATTCATCATAACCTCATCTAGGTTTTGGGGATCACCAGAGCCAGTCTATGGGGATTCGTAAGGACCACTGGATACAAGTCTTTGGGAACTAGTGGATACCAGTCTTCGGGGACCACTACCTGCTACTAATATGTACTACTAACTACTAACTACTACCGTATAGTATAGGTGTTATATGCACCTGGTGATTTAGTGGTGACCGTTAATACTATTAATCCACTTTCTACTTTATATTATTCTATAACTGGTATAAGTAGTACATAATGCTCGGCCAAGTGGTATTGTGGAATGGGGTAATGCCTAGAATTCCTAACGGGATAGTACAAACAACTGGGTGGTTTTGTAGTACTAAGTGGTAACAGTATACCTATGGAATACAGACCATACATCCCGTACTACTATTCTAAACTTACCTCGTAATACCGCATATCCTAGCACTACGCACAATCTCTTCCAACCCCTGGTGATAAAATACATCCAGTGGGTCAGTAGTACCAAATACTAACAGTAGACCAACTGGGAATACAGACCTTATACCACCGCACTATACAACCAGGCATTACCCACACCCCAACCCCCACAAGAACGCTTGGCCTAGCTACGTTCTACCTATACCAGTCATGGAAAATATGAAGCATTAGGTCGATTAGTAGTACCAAGGGCCAATAGGGAGGAGTACATAACGTCCATCATATACTGCCGAACTAGATGACCATGGATTACCCCACCCCACAATACCGCTTGACCTAGAATAACGTACTCCATATACCAACCCCCGATGGTAAAAAAATATTCAGTGGGTTAATACGACAAGGGTTAAGATAGGACCTACAGCTGCAAATACCGTACACCCTATACTACCGCACAAGACAACCATACATTAACCCCACCTCGCAATACCACTTGGACCAGTATTATGTACTAACTATACCAGTTATAGAATAATATAAAGTAAAATGTGGATTAATAGTACCAACGGCCAACACTAGACCATCAGGAGTCAGGGGTATATAACACCTTTACTATACTTCTAAACAACCAAGAACTTCCTCGCAATACCGCACTAGACAATAATGCATTACCCCACCCACCCCACAATACCGCCTGGCCTAGCATTACGTTCTACCTATACCAGTCATGGGATAATATGAAGGTCGATTAGTAGTATCAAAGACTAATAGTATACCTACAGGGGGTATAAACACCTATACTACACCTATACTATACTATACTGGACCTCTCGTACCAGACGCCCGACACCCCCTGATCCAAACAACATTATGTCAGACTGTACAGTGGACAACAACAGCGGTCAACGTTTCTATGTCGTCATGTGCGCATCATGACGTCACGACGTCAATAGCAACGTCAAACGTTTCGAGGGGAAAACTTTCAATCAATATTCCATCACATACCCATACTATATACCCAGAGCCCCATGTGTACATGTTTTACTATACATACCATAGCATACTATATATTGAGTACGTACACCACTTGCAGTCGGAATGGTGCCGATGTTTTGTAAAGGAAAAATTTACTCCAGCGAAAGGCCGGTTCCTATGGGAATTTAACACTAACTGCTCCGGCAAAAGTACGGGTAATAAGACACGATTCATACGTACTATACTACTGGAATAGATCCAGTTATCACCAGGAAACCATAATCTTGGACATTCCAAGACAGTAAAGGGCAATAACTCGTTCATGATATGTCGGACAAATGTCAGAATCGAACGAAATAAACGCATCATTGTATCACTTGGTCTAAAATGAAACTGATAATTCAAGTAGAAATAACACGTAACCTTCATAACACGTCAGCTCAATTCACAAACATAGTCATTCAGCATTCAGATGTCATTAAGTTCCAATTGTTGCCCTCCAAACAGCTTATGGTCCCTTATTGGAACGAGCTCTCGGAGCTCGTTCCATTGGTGGGTTTTAAGACTTGTTTTTAGTAGAAAAATGAAACATTTTAGTAATTTTAATATTAGTACCATACACTATTCGTGCTGGGGGAGAGGGCTAAGCTTATCAATTGTCTTTGTTTGAGCGCAAAAATATCCAGGTCGGCTGAAAATGCGGCACAAAACACTTTCTGGCCAGAGTGGACACTGAACCCCAAGTTCTACAAGTTGAAATTTATGCTTCTTAAATATTTCACATTATTTGAGATTTATTCTCAGACTGGCAAACCACGCTTCACGTACTGCACGCCATGTATACTCTGAATGCGCTGTACATAAATTCCGTTATTTAAATTCTTCTGGATATTTGTGAATATCTGCAGGCTATATTCACCTTAAGTCATGACAGGTGTACGCTACTACTTTTGACCTATTCAGCTGGGGCGCGGTGGTTCATTCGTTACAGAATTGGACTTTACATTGAAAGGTTCGGACCAGGTCAGCGCCATTTGCGTTGTGTTCTTGGGCAAGGCATTTCATTCCGATTGCCTTTGTGGAAGCACGTTGGCGTTGTGTACAAATGTCACGGCAATGATACACCTGCTTTTAACCTGCTCGTGCGTAAGTATCGTTGCACTAGCTCCTGCCAATGGGTGCCGATTACCTCATCTCCTACTACTTCTGGATTACGCGTAAAATGTCATGTAAAAACGCACCTCATTGAACGTGACGCGTCTGAGTGAAGTTATGACGTGAAAGAAATGCCTCGACACAAAACAGTGTCAAGCAAGAAAGTTTTCAAACTGCCGAAGTTGATATTAAAATAACAGCTTCGTTCACTTGATGAAAGCTTTAACAACTCGGGTATTTTTTTTTTGTTTTTTTTTGTTTTTTGGTGTATTGGTTTACTAAACGGTATACATAATACATAAAAAAAATTTCATTAAACACATTTAAAATAGTGAAAAAAGTAACAATTGCGTTTGTATAGAAATACAAAAATAGTGTATACTGTAGGGAGATGGCATAGCCAGATTGGCTGTCTACCTGTCATCTCCCTGTTAGCTATAGAGTATCAGCTTGTGTCACACCAACAATAAGAAATATAAACTAACTGATAGTTATTTGCATTCACTATGTATACAAAAATATAAAAAGTAGAGCACGGGGGACAGGAATCAACGACTTCGGCGTGCGTTAAATACAGGAAAAGTCCCGCCTCTGATCACTGATTCCGGCCCCTGGTCCTCCACCCTCCCTCGTTGTTTTCTGCCCTTTAATTTACCATTATTGTACTCACGCTCTATGTACGCGTTGTATACAATCATTGTATACATTTTATAATTCACATTATAATTCATATTGTATGTTATTTGTGCTATCTGCCTCACTGTAGGTGTAATATTGCTTCAATAAACTATCTATCTACGATCTATCTATCTACGATCTATGATTGAAAAAAAAACAAGGAAATTAACTTTGAATTGAAACTCAATCATGATGGCCTCGAATTATGCGTTGATGTATGTAGCGAAATGGGAGAGTCCCTCTTGTAGATGTAAGGAGATTCAGTAACAATTTAATCCTTAAATTGTTCCTGAATCCCCTTTTTCTGTTACGTGTTGATATGTTCACGGGCCAACTTTTGCATTTTGCAAACACTGCATTTCAGATCGAAAGAGCCAAACAGAAACACACCAGATGGTTTTAGCGTATCAATGGAATCCGATCATCCAATGTGCTTTAAACAAAGAAAATAGTATGATACTTAAAGAACTGTTTACAGACTAGACAACAATAACACCCGACGATACATGTCTGACCGAACTGACCAATCATCAGCGCTGGGTACTTCTTCTTGAAACATTGAACGCTGACTGCAAAAAAACAAAAACTGATGTTGATGTCTGAAAAGGAAAACCTTTTTTCTATGTATAGAATTATCATACACAGTATACAGGAAGTATAAGAATTTCTTCTGATCATGTCACCTAAGAGTGATGACGCTTTCTAAATCCGACAATGTTGTGTACCTGTCATGTGTTGATGTCACCAAGAGAAAGAATAAGAGAATCCGATGGCAATTTTCACTCTGACAGAAGTGTGTTATCATGAAATCCTAAGACTATTAGTTAGTTATCCCATGTCTGTTCACGTGATACGGTATTTCACCTACCCGAAGCCAGTCGTATCCCAAGAGGCCGAGAGGCCTCTTGGGATACGACGGACTGGGGGTAGATAAAAACCTGTACTATGTGAATAGATACGGGGTGGCGATTTTATCTATTGACATCTCTTTTTCACCGCAGCTCAAATCTCATTGCAATCGTTGTTGTCGAAGACATTTTGTCGTCTGCGCACCACTTCCGCATTCAGAGTGAGGCGATAACCAAGAAATTAATTTTCGGGAACGGAAAATAGATCAGTATCACATGGGCGGGTCTTTCCTGAACAACCACGCCTTCGTGATGTGGGAAATTTCTCAGTGGTTTGGTGGAAATATCGTGAGACGACTCCTTATCGCGTAGCTGTCGACGAATCAAATTTAAGAATGCGCGCTGGACATTAGATAATGTCTCTAATGCACTATTTTACAGCAAGCGTATCGTTTTAGAGGGCAATATGGGCGTTATACGCGTCATACAAACCACCGGGAGAACACGGACCATGCGACACTCATTTTCCTATACAAAGAAGTCTTATCATTCGTGCGTACTCGTAATAGTTCCAGACACAGGGTCTCGTGCGTGGCGCAAGTTACACCAACATTCTCAGCAGGGTTTCATTAGAGATCATTATATTTAAATTGTTACCCACCAATAAACTACAAATATTTTTATAACAATGTGTTTCGTTTATCTCACGATATTCCAATTGCCCTCGTTACTCTGAAGTTTACATTTCGCTATAAATCTCGAATTAATAAAAACCAGCGAAAACATTGGGAAGGTACACTGCAAAAAAAATTTCTAATACGAAGAATATGTTAATTAAGCGCGAACTCGTGTGGAATTCCTTATTTTTTTGTAAGAATAATGATTTGAATTACATGAAAAGTCGTGCACTCAACACTGAAGTTCAACTTAACGATGTCTTCGTAGGAAACTATAGTGACTGTACCTCTTAGAGGATCTTTTAAGCTGAAACTTCGCTCTGCTCTTTTTCGTATCACAACTTCATGGATATGCATTTTGCAGGCCTATCTTTTTTAAACTGTTAAACGCTTCAAACGTCGTCTTTGAGCACACTTTTATCTCACTTCGCAGTGTTTTATGTGCGCTTCCAAACTCGCGTGCCTTTTTGACGTGCCTCATTCAACGGCGTAGCCATGGGACATGGGTTTGCATCCCCCCTACCAAAAACAAAATCATCAGGTGCGTAACATCTCCGATCATGGGTCTCGTCAGGCGGAGGTTGGGCAAGAAATTATGAAACACCAATTTGGGCATACGTCATTATTTGCTTGACGAAAATATACACACGCTTTGGCCTATTGAGTCGGGCAAAATCTCTTGCTTACCCGACAAAAATATACACTCACTCTAAAATCAGTTGTCTGGGTTCATACTCACTCAACCCATTGATTTGGGTTGATTTTTAACCCAACTGATTTTAGCGTACAGGTTAGAAAGTGCGATAAATGCCCGACTCAGTATATCGGTAGAATTCCACAGGCAGGGGGAGAGTAAGCAAATGATTTTTATGACCATGACCTGCTGAAAGTATCCATATGGTTGGGCACCTTTGCCTAGCTGGAGTGTAATTGGCAGCACTGTCATAAAACTCTAATAAATTCCCTGTCGCGTAAGTATTTTACCAATGGAAATTATATTTGTAGCCTATGTCTTTGACAAAAGCAATTAATTATGTTCCAAATAGTTAGGCCACATGTCAGAGCCGTCGGGCACCGACATCCTACACACACACGCCACACCCCCCCCCCCCCTCCCCCTACCAAAAACAAAATCATCAGGAGCGTAACATCTCCGATCATGGGTTTCGCCAGGTGGAGGTTGGGCAAGAAATTATGAAACACATATTTGGGCATACGTCCTTGCTTGCCTGACGAAAGTATACACACGCTTTGGCCTATTGAGTCGGGCAAAATCTCTTGCTTACCCGACAAAAATATACACACACTCTAAAATCAGTTGTCTGGGTTCATACTCACTCAACCCCTTGATTTGGGTTGATTTTTAACCCAACTGATTTTAGCGAACAGGTTAGAAAGTGCGATAAGTGCCCGAGTCAGTGTATCGGTAGAATTCCACAGGCAGGGAGAGAGTAAACAAATGAATTTTATGACCATGACCTGCTGAAAGTATCCATATGGTTGGGCACCTTTACCAAGCTGGAGTGTAATTGGCAGCACTGTCATAAAGCTCTAATAAATTCCCTGTCGTGTAAGTATTTTACCAATGTAAATTATATTTGTAGCCTATGTCTTTGACAAAAGCAATTAGTTATGTTCCAAATAGTTAGGCCATATGTCAGAGCCGTCGGGCACCGACATCCTACACACACACCCCACACACCCACCCACACGCCACGCCAGGTTACGGTCCTGAAAATCATCATCTCACCCCCGCCCCTAATCCACAATCTACCATCTGCATGGGGTGTTAACTAATGAAATTACAGATGACATACCACTTTTGATGAACATTAGTAGGTATATGAGGCGGATTCTAGGCCATTTTGTACATGTACCGTACACGTACACGATTGCGTTTACCAACGTGGGATTCAGTGTTAAATCGCACGCTTGTTCATAAAAATGTCGGATGGTCTAGAATCCGCTGGGGGTTTTTTTGTGACTCCTAGATCGCACTTTTAACGTTCAAATACCCGTGGTGAACGTTGAATGTTACACGTTTTTTAAAAAAAGTGAAATTGTACATTTTCACTTTTTTTTTTACTTTAAAAATTTTTGTCAACGTTCCCATCGCGGATCAGACCATCGATCTATCGTTGGTGAACGCGAGCAAAAATTCTGGGCTAGCATCAATAAAACGGTTTGCGGATTCTAGGCCAGTGGCCTAGAATCCGCTATTGTTTTTGAGGCGGTGGGTTTTTCCCAAAACAAACTTAACAGACTACTATTGGACGCTTCCCTTTCTGACGTAAGTTGGGGGGAATACCCGGATTTTTTCCAAAAAACTTAACAGACTACTATTGAACGCTTCCATTTCTGACGTCAGTGGGGGGAATACCCGAGGAAATAAAAAAAAAAGTGATTGATATATATAGGAGAGAAAAAAAAACATAAACATAAAAATAATTATACATTTAATTTTGAAAATAATAAAATAACTCGCATTCGCATACTTAAAGGAACATTAACAATTAAAAACGAAAAATGTTTTTACAGATGGATTCTAGGCGCCGAGATCAAATTTTAGGCGAGTATGAACGTGCTAAGAAGGGCATTCAGTCGGCTGACAGAAGCAGACGTCTTGGTGAGATGGAACTCAAACGCGAAGCCACAAAAATATTTAAACCCGTGACGGAGAGTCAAGAGCGAAGCAGGAAGGAGATAGTCGAATAATTGAGACCCATAAAAGAGAGTTTTTTGAGAATGGGTTCGTTGCCCGGTAGTTTTGGAAATCGGCATTCCGTTCAATCTACACCGGATTACGTTCCCACAGGAATTCAAACAGATTTGAGCGAGACCGACGATACAGCTTCGACTATCACCACTGATAGCGTCGCATCGTCCGAGGATGGCGGTAAGAGAGATCTGTTGTATGGATTTTATAAGGATTCAGACAATAATACTTTTATTGGAGACACAGAGGTAGAAATAGGCGATGATGAATTGATCGTGGGTTCGAACAGATACGAATTGACTGATGGACTGCGCAGATTGCTCCTTTACGACAAGCCTAGTGATTACACGGAACAGGATTTCGACAATTACGGCGACATTCTGGTTCAGACCCACGCTATGAAGAGAAATAACGATGCCAGAGAGACGAGACCCAAAGCCAACAGAGGTTACAAGTGGACGAAAGTGGTGAAACCCATATGGGATATGAATAAGAAGTTCGTCGAATCGGTGACTGGCAAAGGGGTGAAAACCACTTTTCTTCCGAGCGGTTCTGACGCTCTGTCTCAGAGATTGAGTTTGTTGATGGCGAGCAGACGGACTGGTAACACAGGATTAGATAATCAGATAGTTACTATATCTGACGAATTGTTAAGACAGAAGGTTTTGAATAAAAACCATTATAAAAGGCTGATGAACGAATTGAAGGATTGATGTATATATAATAAGTAGAGAGAAACAAACAAACAAAAATAAAACAGTAAATTTTTACACTAGAATAATAAAAGTATTTAAACAACAAAACGATTTATCAGTGAAAAAACAAAATGTATTATAAAAATAAAATATGTTGGTGATAAAGAACAGGGGATACGTCAGACTTACATTCAAGGCGGTTCTGGCATCGTCGATTCTATAATGCGAGCGTTCACGAGCGATGCGGGTAGAAAACTCCCATCGACCGCGTTTGAGGTCGGTAAGAAGACGGCTTTGGATGCTGGTAAGAAAGCCGCTTCCGAAGCCAGTGGTAGGATAGCTTCTGTGGCTGGCAAGACGGCAGCAGACGCATTGATCGACAAGTTGATCAGTCCGCTGGGGAAGCGAGCTGCGTTAGAGCGAACGCCGAAATGTTGGAAAGATTTTAAGGATGCTGTGGTACCCATACAAGATTTAGCCAAAATGACGAGCGGATCCGGATTGAAGAGAACTCGCGATGGTGTGATATAAATAAATAATAATATTAAAAACTGAGTTTGAAAAACATAAAAAATTTGTGTTTGAAAGAATCTAAAATAACAAACAAACAAAAAATGAAACAAAGATGAACATTAAAGATATGTCTTGGAACGACGCCGCGACCAAGAGGTCGAATAACAAGTTCTTTCCCAAAAGCATAAGAGGCTTGATAGTGGGAAAATCGAATTGTGGAAAGACCAATCTGTTGATGAATCTTTTGTCCCGACCCGACTGGTTGGATTACGACAGATTGTTCGTGTTTGGCAAGAGCTTGTTTCAACCCGAATACAGATTGCTTCAAGAGTGCATGGATCGTAGATTGCCCAAGGACGTCATAGCCAGAATCTTTGACAGTAGGGAGGAATTCGACAAGAGTGAAGCTCCACTTTCAACCATTTTGGACGGTGCGACGATGGAACTGATGAAGAGAAATGCATCTTCGAACGTCGAGCGTCGATTTTATGAGAATGCTAGCGACGTTCCGGATCCTAGAGAATTGAAATCGGAAGATAAGAATCTCATGATTTTCGACGATCTGCTTTTGGAGAGACAGAACCAATGCGAATCGTATTACGTTAGAGGTCGACACAGCAACGTGGACTGTTTCTACCTGTCACAGAATTATTTTCGATTGCCCAGACAGATGATAAGGGAGAATGCTAATTTTCTATGTCCCTTTCTCCAAGATCTCAAGAATCTCAATCACATCTACGGCGATCACGTCGCAAACGACATGAGCGTGGCGGAATTCAGGAGATTCTGCAAGAGGGTTTGGGATGGACTTTACAATTTCGTCGTGATCGATTTGACAAGCGAATTTAATCGCGGAAAATATCGGTGCGGATTCGACAAGTTTTATGTTTCTGATGATAATAAGATAGAGCGTGAAAATAAAAAATATTTAGAAAATAATAAATCTTCAAATAATTAGTTTTTGAAAAAAAATTAAAAAAAATAAAATTAAATATAATGTTCGAACATGGAGAAATGTTAGAATGGTTGTTGTCCTCATGATCGATTATTTGGGTTTTTTTTGTTTTATGAATTCTTGCAAATAATGTATATTTTAAATTTTGTATTTAAATAATAATTTGTTAAAAAAGTTTGTTTATTTTTTTTTTGCTCTTTATATATATATATAAAAAAAGTTGTTTTTTTAATTTTTAATTTCTTTAATGTAAATTTTTTAGTAAAAGTTTTTTTTCTCTTTATATATATAAATAAAAGTTAAATTTTAACATTTCAATCTCTCTATTGTTTATATTTCCAAGTCTGTTATTTGTATGTTAACACTCGTGTTTTCTCCTTTTTCGAAAATGTGTTGAATGTTTATCTTTACTCTTTTAAGTTTTTTTTTACATCGGTGAACGCGCTCTCACCACTCGATTTGTCCACAAGTTCGCGTGAGATTTTTGGATATATGTAACTTCCATAGAACAACGTCAAATCGTCCTTGTCGAATTCTTTATCTTTAGCGATGACGATTTTCTGCAGATAGCTTTGGTACTCGTAAAACAAATCGAGCATGGCTTCATCCAATTTCAAAGTCATCTTATATCTGTTGTATTGATGCTCTAAGTCCTTCATCTCGACCTCGTTCAATTCGATGGGATCGTGTTGTTGTAATCTATAGATTTTATGACCGAATTTTTTATATGTTTCGACTCATTTCAATTTCAATTCGCATTTTTTAGGTGTTGCTGTCATGATCGATTATTTGGGGTTTTTTTTGTTTTATGAATTCTTGCAATAATGTATATTTTAAATTTTGTATTTTAATAATTTGTTTAAAAAAGTTTTTTTTTTTTTTTTTACTCTTTATATATATATATATATATATAAAAAGTTTTTAATTTTAATTTCTTTAATGTGAAAATTTTTTTGTAAAAAGTAATGAGATCATCTTTAGATCTCATTACTTTTTTCCTTCTTCTTCGCTAAAAATCAATCTCTCTATTGTTTATATTTCCAAGTCCGTTATTAGCATGTTGACATTCGTCATTTTTCCCCTTACGAAAATGTTTTGAATGTTTATCTTTACTCTTTTGAGTTTTTTTACATCGGTGAATGCGCTCTCACCACCCGATTTGTCCACGAGTTCGAGTGAGATTATTGGATATATGTAACTTCCATAGAACAACAACAAATCATCCTTGTCGAACTCTCTGTCTTCGGCGATGATGATATTATTCAGCAGATCACTTTGGTACTCGTAAAACAAATCGAGCATGGCTTCATCCATTTTCAAACACATCTGATATTTGTTGTAGTAGTGCTCTAAGCCCTCCATCTCAACCTCGTTCAATTCGATGGGATCGTGTTGTTGTAATGTATAGATATTAAAACCGAATTTCTTATATGCTTCGTCTTGTTTCAATTTCAATTCGCATCTTTTAGGTGTTGTTGTCATGATCAATTATTTGGGTTTTTTTTGTTTTACAAATTCTTACAAATAATGTATATTTTAAATTTTGCATTTAAATAATTTGTTAAAAATTTTTGCTTTTTTTTACTCTTTTTATATATGTATAAAAAGAGTAAGAAAAGCAAAACTTTTTAACAAATTATTTAATACAAAATTGGAAAAAAAATATTCTTACAAATGAAGCAAACAGATAAAACAATGGAAAATTTAAATGAGAAAACCATACCTCAGTTAAACAAGATTTGTAAACTATTAAAAATTTCACATTTCAGAAATCATAGAACTAAATCAAAAAAAATTGAAGTCATACAAGAATATTTGCGAAACACTAGAAAGGTAAATGAAATGTCAATAGCAACAACGTCAAAAATGCATCGGTTGTGAAAAATGAGAAGAAGAAGAAAAAGATAGTAAAAGGAATCGAAATGCCGACATCGAAAAAACACAAAAACGTTTCGATTGTGAAAAATAAGAAGATGACTAAACGAAAAGCCATTGAAGAACATCAAGTTTCAAAAGAAAAGAAAAGAAAAACTAAAACGAAAACGAGTGATGCACTTCAGATTCTAGACAAACGAGATATATCGAGCGAAATTCAACGAGCAATCGATGAAGGGAAAGGAGAAGAATAGAAGCCCTAGAACGGGAGAGTGCGATCAAAGGCATTTTTAAAACTTTTGATGTGGTTCCCTCGTTCAACAAAATCGATCCGAAATTGTTCATGGAACGGGTGAAGAAAAAAGTATTGGATTTGTTTCGCAAATACATGAACGTGGGACTAAAAATTAAGATGATACTCCATTGCGTGATGAATAAAATCGACGTGAAGTCCGGCGAGAGCATCGTGAAAAATGCATATTTCAGATCTAACATCGAACCTGTATTTCGAGGTTCAGATTTATCGGATATTTTCGAAAAGATGAAAGACAAGATGTTGACGTCTCTCGCAAATTATCAACATGAAGGTAGTAATTGGACGTTTGATGAGGTGTTGAAACTCGAAATTCATATAACTAAAAACGATTCATTGAAAGGATCTTCCTACTTGGAATTACCATATTTCTTGACTAAAAAAAAACCTGTGATGAATGTGAGAAATAAAGATGATCAGTGTTTTAAATGGGCAGTCACCTCCGCTTTCTACCCTGTCAAAATGCACTCCTATAGAGTTTCTTGTTACGAGGAGACTTCTAAAAATCTTGATTGGACTGGAGTGACTTTTCCAACAGAGTTAAAACACATCGAACGTTTTGAGGTTCCAAATTCCCACCGTAGCGGTGAACGTCTTAGGATACGACGATGAAAAACGAATGATCTATCCTCTCAGACAGACTTCGTATCTCGAAAGAGAAAAGACAATTATTTTATTATTGATTTCGAATGGTGACAATCGTCATTATTGTTGGGTTAAACATCTGAGCTGATTACTGTTGAGACAAAATAATAAACATAAAGGAAAGATATGTTTATGTTGCAACTGCATGAACATGTTTCAGAGCGAAAAATCTTTAGCGAAACATCAGGAATATTACAACAAAAATCAAGGTGTCGCCGTCGAAATGCCCACACCCAACACCATCATGAAGTTTGAAAATCACAATAGAAGGTTAAAAGTACCATTCATCGTGTACGCCGATTTCAAATGCTTCACCGCGAAAATGAGTTCCTGTCAACCCAACGCTCTTCAAAGTTATGTCAAAAGATATCAAAAACGCATGCCTTCAGGCTACTGCATTTACATGAAATGCGCTTTCGACTCGCAACACGACATGGGTCCCTTCACCTACACGAAACAGTGCGAAGATGACGACGTGGCTCAAAGGTTCGTGGAAGAGTTAGAATCGAAAATTCAAATGTTATACGACAAATTCAAAACTCCGGCGAAAATGCGAGAGCAGCAGGATGAAAATAACAGAGCCATCGAATGTCACATATGCAGAC
Source organism: Pictodentalium vernedei (assembly GCA_031216915.1). Taxonomy (NCBI): domain Eukaryota; kingdom Metazoa; phylum Mollusca; class Scaphopoda; order Dentaliida; family Dentaliidae; genus Pictodentalium; species Pictodentalium vernedei. The sequence continues at coordinate 103,830,423 of CM062292.1, forward strand.
AATCGTTCGATGAGAATTCGAAGGAAAATAAGAAGGTCAGAGACCACGATCATTACACGGGTCTGTATCGCGGTCCGGCTCACAGCAAGTGTAATTTAAAATATCGAGACGCCATTTTCTATCTGGTGATATTTCACAATCTCTCGGGTTATGACAGTCATCTGTTCATGAAAAATCTCGGCACCTCCCACGAAGAATTACATTGCATCGCGAACAGCGAAGAAAGATACATTTCATTCATGAAATGGAAGGTCATGGAGAAGAAAACAGTAATCGACAGAGAGACGTTGGAACAAAAAATGAAATCCATTCGTAGAGCCATACATTTCATCGACAATTTTAAATTCATGTCGACCGCTCTGGAAAAATTAGTCGATAACATGAGCAAGGATAAATTTAAAATCACGAGCGAACATTTCGGAGAATGAGTAGATGTCATGTTGAGGAAGGGAGTCTATCCTTACGATTACATGAACGATCTAAAGAGATTCGAAGACACTGCACTACCTTCAAAAGAAGATTTTTATTCGAAATTATACGAATCCGACATTTCCGACGAGAATTACGAACACGCCAAAAACGTGTGGAGATCATTCAATATGAAAACCATGAGAGATTATCACGATCTCTATCTGAAGACCGACGTTCTGCCAGACGTGTTCGAAAATTTTCGAGACGTCTGTCGTCGAAATTACGATCCGGATCCCGCTTGGTATTTCACCGAACCCGGTCTGGCATGGGACGCTCTGTTGAAGACCACCGAAGTCCAATTGGAATTATTATCCGACGTGAACATGTTGCTCATGTTCGAAAGGGCTGCGAGAGGTGGCGTCTCGATGATCTCTCACAGATATTCTGAAGCTAACAATCCCTACATGAAAGACGGTTTCGATTCGAAACGGTCGATTAAATACATACAGTATTGGGACACTAATAATCTGTACGGTTGGGCTATGAGTCATCCTTTACCGATTGGAAATTTCGAATGGGTGACGGAACCAGAAGAGATGCAAAAATAGAGAGACCATCCTTGCATTTTAGAAGTCGATTTGAACTATCCGGAAGAATTACACGATCCACACAACGATTATCCGCTGGCTCACGAACGAATGGAACCAAATGAAGGAGACAAAGAAAAACTCATTCCCAATTTATTTAACAAACATAACTACGTCATCTACAGCGAGAATTTGAAACAGTACGTTGATTACAGGATGAAATTAGTCGACATACATCGCATCATTTGATTCAACGAAGAGCCTTGGATGAAAAAATACATCGATCTCAACACGAATCTCAGAATTCGAGCCGAGAACGATTTCGAAAAAGATTTCTTCAAACTCATGAACAACTGCGTGTACGGTAAATCGATGGAAAACATCAGGAAGAGAACCGACGTTCGACTCGTCAGATAAAAAATTAGTGGCGAAACCCAATTACAACCACCGAATCATATTCGATGAAAATCTAGTGGCCGTTCACATGCAAAAGATGCACCTGAAGTTCGACAAACCGTATTATCTCGGACCGATCATCTTAGATATCAGCAAGCAATTGATGTATGAGTTTCCCTACGATTATGTCAAATGAAAATTTGATGATAAAGCCAAACTACTATTCACCGACACGGACAGTTTAGTTTACGAGATAGAGATGAAAGACGTCTACCGAGATATATCTCCGGATGTGACTGCATGGTTCAACACGTGCAATTATCCTGTCGATCACCCGTCCAACATTCAGTCGAACGACAACAAGAAGGTGTTGGGTAAATTTAAGGATGAGAGTGGCGGTAAACAAATCGTCGAATTTGTGGGCTTGAGACCCAAACTGTATGCTTATCGTCTAGAAGATGAAGAGATCAAGAATTGTAAAGGGGTTAAAGCGTGTGTGGTGAAGAAAAACATCTCTTTCCAAGGGTATAAAAATTGTCTGTTAGGAAGTGGTCTGGTGTATAAGACTATGAAATCGATTCGAAGCGAAAATCACGACTTGTATACCGAAATAGTCAACAAGATTTCGCTGACGGCCGACGACGATAAGAGATTCATATTAGATGATAAAATAAACACTTTGGCACTCGGACATTGGACTTTGGATCTAATTTTAGATGATATGATTGTGGATGATTGGATTCTAGATATGAGTAAGGATGATAGGATTCCAGAAAATCAAGAGGAATTAGACGGATTCAAGATTATGGAAATCGATAGAGACATCGAGAGTGTTAGTTTAAAAAGAAAAAGAAAAAAAAAAAAAAAAAATAACGTCATTTTAGTCAATTATAATAAAATAAATAAATAAAAAAAAAATATATACGCATTTATGAATAAAAAATAGAGATATCCATAGAAGGTGTCGTCTTACCTAACGAACCCCTATCCAACATCGATCCGTCAAATGCGGCGAAGGATTTGAAAATCAAAGATTTTCTAGGCGTGTTTTCCAGAGATGCCTTGCCGAAGAGAAGACCTCGACAATCGGAATGCAGAATTTCAAATCTAGACGATTCATTGGGTGAAGGCACTCACTGGGTGGCGTGGTTCAAGAACGGGAAGAAGAAAAATTATTATTTAGACAGCTACGGAATCTCACCACCAAAAGAAATAAAGAACTATTTCAACAAATCGATGGTTCGTTACAACATGGAACAAGTGCAATCACCAGATCAAGTGTTTTGCAGTCACCTATGTCTCTACGTTCTCAAGAGATAGTCTGAAGGAGATCGGTTTCAAGACATTCTCAATGATTTACATTAGAGAGAGATTTTTTTATAGTATATATAAAGATAATAGATTAATTTAAAAAATTTTAATCGAATAAAAACGAAAAATAAAATAGTTCATTTTTAATAAACTGCGTTTTGAATATATTTTTCTAAAAAACAAAAAATCTCACAACAACATGCCAGTCGATAAATTTGGTAGAAGTGACAACGAAAAAGTCAACCTAAGAAAGAAGAGGAAGACGTTCAAAGTCGACGATGGTTACGACGTTGCTAACTTGGACGAACGTTACATTCGGAGATACGAACCTCGAGAAGAACCTTTGAACATGAATGATAAGAAGCTCTACAATCTTCCCGAGCCGATAGATCTCACAGATGCTGTGACTAAAAAATACGTCGACAGGGGGAACACCGATTTCGAACGAATCCTGCTAGATAATTACATGGATAAAACCATGACCGATGATCTCGATCTGAAATCCAAACATTTGGTGAACGTCGTGAATCCTGATGAAGCGACCAAGAAATATGCAGACGACTCTCATGCGAGATTCAGCGAACACCTGAGAAATAGATACATTCAGAAAACGATGCACTAGGAATTGAATGCCAATTCTAACAAGATAACGAACGTGGCCACTCCCACGAATCCCAAGGACGTGGCGACCAAACACTACGTAGATCTGGAACAGAGAAAGTCTGACAGACGAGAAATGAAATCGGATCTGAATGCGGGATTCAACAAGATATTGAATCTGTCGAAGATCGACGACACGGATGCGGACTCAACTGCGGTCAACAAGGGCTATGTAGATTCTGCCGTGATACGATCACAAGAATATCTAGAATCGCAAGTGGACGATCTCTACCTGAACAAACAATCTGACGGAACCATGGAGGGTGGTATCGACATGAATGGTAAGAATTTATTCGGACTCAGTCACTATCCCAAATTCGATTCCAGTGTGGTCAACAGAAAGTACGTGGATGACAACTCGGTCTGGAGAAAGGGTGACATCATGGAAGGTAAACTAGACATGGGTGGACACGAGCTCACGAATCTACCGGATCCCGTGAACATGACGGATGCCTGCACCCTGATTTCGGTGGTGGAGAAAGTCAAATATGCTAGACAATTGATCACCGTGTGGGTCGAGGAGGCCGGCACCTTAGATGAAGGAAAAGCTGAGTGGTCTTTCAGAAATGGAGGTAGCGGATCGAAACATGGTCAGGTGGGATATCCCATGCCGCTGGGAGGTGAAATCCTTCAAATGAGTCTGGCTTCCTCGGATTTGAATAACAGAGTGGTCGTCAATCTCATGGTGAATGGTGTGGAGAGCGATAAGAGATACAGCATCGAAAAGAGTGAGAATCAACACGCGAATGTTAGCACGTTCGGCACGCCTCTCAAAGTGAACGCCGGAGACAGGATTAATTTCGTTACAAAAACCAATAATCCCAAAGTCGCCACTTCCGTGGTGAGTCTACTGATCGAATTAGTTCCTTTGAACAAACAGTGAACGCGTGGAAAATAATGAATTAAAAAAGAAAATAATGTGTGATTTATTAAAAACAAAAAAAAAAGTAATGAGATTTAGAAAGATGTTCAATCTCTCTAAATCTCATTTATTTTTTTTTTTGTTTTTTTTTGTTTTTTTTTTGTTTTTAATAATTACTCATTACTTTTTTTTTATTTTTGTTTTATTTTTTTTTTCACACACGTCTCTCATCAAATGATCGGCATCTTATTTCCATCCGATTCGAATTGTAATTCTCTATCTGACAGGACCAGGGTGAAGGCTTCGGTTTTTCTCGGCACGTTCCTATCGAATTGCATCTTGATCTGAATATCTAAGATGCTACTCTTGAGTCGTTCGCTCTGTTTACTGATGTCGAACACGAACGTGGGATACATCGACTTGTATTCACCGGGAGATATATTAGGGTTGCTCATCAATTCGTCTAGACCGTGATACTTCTTTCTAAAATCAGCGGCATCACCGTACAGTCTGCAGAAATCGTTCTTGTCAAACGACGCGTTGTAATTGCTGGATATCTCGTGGCGTTCAGAAACACTTGCATGTTTCTCAAACTGCAGTAATCGAACAGCGACGCATTCTTTTCCTGAGACCCGTCCCTATTGGTCTGAAATGCAACCACAATGAAACGCGGTCTCTAGGAAGCGGATTTCACCATCAATCTCCAATCGAAGTGATTCGTGGAGGGTGGAATGCTAGCCATGTCGCACTGTCTCATTCTAAATCCCACAGGTAATTTACTCTTGGATTCTATGATCTTGTAGAGACGCGCTTTTTCCATGATCGAAGGCTCCACGTGCGGAACGAACCACGATATCTTGTGTAGAGTTATCTTACCCACATTGGTCGCAGTGAGTCTCACTATTGCGTCGTCTCCTTTTCGAATCAACGTCAGATTGTGTTTGAATCCATACATGATCTTGTTGTAATCGTCTGCAAATCCGAAGATGTGTTTCAAAGGTATCCTGAATGAAAACGTTCCTTTAGGTCTGGATGTCTTGATGACGTAGTCGAATATCAAGGCGGCGCCGGCGCTAGCAGGGCCGACGGTGTCTTTCACCCACAACTGATTAAGTCCTCTGGATTTCGAAAAATCATCAGGATACATCAAGAGTCTGAACATCGTGGTGGCCTGACCGGGATGAAGCACAGATTCTATCTCTTGTCCGGATAGCATGTATTTTATATTACTGAATTGATGCATGATGCCATTATTGGCTAGAGTAACCGTGTCGTCGTCGGCGTAGTCGCTCCCATCTTCCTTGGTGAGACGTCCCTGCACCACTATGTAACTCTCGCTAGGATGTATGAATAGATCTTGAGTTTCAACGTTGATTCTTATCTCTACCGCATTGTTCAAACTCGTTCCGGTTACCGGTTCGTATTCATGAACCTCATATTCTTGAACACTTTCATCTTTCACTATGCTTTGTGCTATATCTAGTATATTTGTCATTTTAAAGGATTTTTAGTTGTTTTTTTTTTTGTTTATTAATTAACTTGCTTTCTTTATCTAAAAAGTAGTTTTTAATTATTTTTTATTATTATTTTCTCTCTTATATATATATGTGTAAACAAGAAAATATTAAAGAAAGTAAATAAAAGAAATTTGTTTTCTTTATCAAAACTTTGTCTTCTGTAATTGTTGTTCGTAAAACTTTCCGATGATCTCTTCTCCATCCAAAGCTTCCATTTCGTAAGTCACCGGATCGGCGTGAAATATTTTGATTATCACGAAGATTTCCGAGGTCCATCAAGGAGTATAACCCTTTTCGAAGTGCTTCTTATAAGCGTAGATTCTCACTCGATCACCAACCGTAAATTTCGGCGTTCTAGACTTCTTCCTGATCTTAGATCTTTCAGGATATAGATTCGCGTAGACCCGTTTTTCATTTCGAGGATCGCTAGCTTCCATGGGAGTCATCTTGATCGATCTGTGTCACGTGTTGTTGTAATCTTTGACCAGACCGTTCAGAGCGTATATGTATTTCTTGGTCGAATTCGCCGTGAAGTATCTGTGCATCTTTTCCTTCATCGTTCAATTCCAACGTTCACCATGCTGGCTTTCTCTTCATTTTCGATCGAGTAGAGGTCGACCAATCGATGAACGTGCTTGTTGTAGAATTCCTTTCCCTTATCCACCCACAATTTACTCGGTTTTCGAGAAGACGAGTCGAACACGCTCTTCAGAGCCTCGGCGACGCAAGGTCCCAATTTATTCTTCAAAGCTCTGATCCAACCGTATTTGGAAAACACGTCAATAACCGTCAATAGATATTTGACACCCTCGTTCCACCTCGAAAATGATCTCATGTCGACCAAGTCGGCAGACCAAATATCATCCAAACCCTTCACGAACACCCTTCTCTTTCGAAATTTACGCATGATGGGTTTGTGTAACTCCTCGGCCAATTCGCTCGTCAATAATCGTTTCTTCTTCTTCTTTTCAGACGCACATTTTTTTTTTGAACGCCCCATCCAAATTGACGTTTTGCACCGATCAGATTGACGACCAGCGAACGTTCTATCTTCTCTCTCCTGGTCGGATTTGATATGCCTCTCAATTTCCCCAACATGTTTTTATCGCAGACGTTGTTGCGAGTCTTGGTGTCGGGATGTCCGGCGTAGCACAGATCATGATCATACGTAGCCGTGTCCACCCTATTCACAGGTTTGCTCCAAGATTTGGGAGTCAGATCGGCGTTGAGTCTCTTGTTCAATTTCGTTCCAGGTCCCGTGAAACTGTGACCAGGCAGATGCATTTCGAAAGGTAGATTATTGATCATTTTATTCACGATGCCTTTACCTTTGCTCGCGTTTTTTTTTTTTTGACGAATCGAGTCTTGATAGAACCACACACGTCGCAAATTCCGCGAAGCATCTGTCTGTCGTTTTTAGTTCGTACTTCTCGAGAATTACTCATCTCGGTAACTCTCTTACACCTTACGCAATACATTTTTAAGAGTTATTTAAATTAATTTCGTTTTTCTTTCATTTTATATATAAATTTAATAATTAATTAATTCTGTTCTTATTATATAGATATTCTACCATCTTACTGAATTCCTCCCTGGCCTCTTTCCTCCCCTTTTTCACGAGAGAATCCTTCATCTCTTCCTTGATGATCTGACGAGTCTTGATTCTCACGGCTTCTTTCATGGCATCGTATTTCGTTTTCTCACTCAATATCGTGAAGTATTCTCCGTCTGATATCCTACCGTCTTTCAATGTCATAGAGATCATTTCGGATATCGTGTCGATCTTGGAGTCGGTCAAGACGCGAATCTTGTTGTGTTTCCTCGCCTTCAGATATAATTTCCTACTCAAAAAGTTTCCGAGCATGCTAAACAATCTGGCGGCGTGAGCCACTCCTTCTACGGTCAACACGATCGGAATGCCGACCGTGGTCAACAACAATCTGATGCCCGCCGCGTGTAAACCCATGGAAATCATGATGAGCGTCATGTCGATCACGTTGACGAATTTCACGAAACATGAATACTTCTTCTTCAGAGAATGACGAGAATCTCTCTCTCGAGTTAGATACTCTTGGATTCTACTGATTTGATCGATGCGATACCTGTCTCCTCTTTCTTTTTCTTCTAGCGATGGTGCCGTCGACAAAATGCTGATCAGCTTCTCATCCTCGTCGTCTACTAACGTCGGATACAATTTATTTCTGGTTCTCATTTTTGTATTTTTTTTTTCTTTCTAATATTAGATAAAAAATTTATGTGTGTATTTATTTTTATTTTCTATTCTCCCTTATTTTATATCAACGAGAAAACTTAGACGTATGCTTCATTGAACAATAATTTCATGATGCATTCACCCCTTGTCTTCTAAAGTCAGACTTCTACGCGCCAATTTCAGTTCTTCTGAAACTGTAGGCTTGTCTTGATTCTTACAGAAGACTAATCTCTTCCAAATCGTGATCACATCGTCGAATCTAACGCGTTCGAACGCCGGTTCGAAATACTTGACGACCATATCTTCCCTTTCCATCGTCAGACACGAATGATTCTCGTGATCGAAGTCTAGATGATCCCAACATCCGACGCATCGTTCTAACAAGATGGGACGTAGTTCTTCGTTCATGCAGATTGCATATGCTCTCATCAGCATGTTTAAAAGAAACCTTGCTCTAATAGTCTGGGAAGCGCACATGATTTACGTATTTTTTTTATTATCTATTCGATTTGATATATTTATTTTTTAAATAACTATTATTTATATATTTTTTTCTCTCCTATATATATCAATCACTTTTTTTTTTCATTTCCTCGGGTATTCCCCCCACTCAGGTCAGAAATGGAAGCGTTCAATAGTAGTCTGTTAAGTTTTTTGGAAAAAATCCGGGTATTCCCCCCACTTACGTCAGAAAGGGAAGCGTCCAATAGTAGTCTGTTAAGTTTTTTTGTGGAAAAACCCACCGCCTCAAAAACAATAGCGGATTCTAGGCCACTGGCCTAGAATCTGCAAACCGTTTTTTTTATGCTAGCCCAGAATTTTTGCTCGCGTTCACCAACGATAGATCAATGGTCTGATCCGCGATGGGAATGTTGACAAAAATTTTTAAAGTAAAAAAAAAAGTGAAAATGTACAATTTCACTTTTTTTAAAAAACGTGTAACATTCAACGTTCACCACGGGTATTTGAACGTTAAAAGTGCGATCTAGGAGTCACAAAAAAAACAGCGGATTCTAGACCATCCAACATTTTTATGAACAAGCGTGCGATTTAACACTGAATCCCACGTTGATAAACGCAATCGTGTACGTGTACGTGTATGGTACATGTACAAAACGGCCTAGAATCCGCCTCATATACCTACTAACATTGACATACTTTTGGGCCTAAAAATGTCTGCAAATAGTGAATTTGGGGTATATTTTTTAAAAAAGCTTTTGAAAAATATACTCCCTAGCCGCAACAACATGAGAAGAACACCGCTTCCATACCTTTCGCAAATCAAAAGCTCCCAGTGTCCTTCGCCTGCCCCCAATATAGATACCTGGCTACATAGCTGACCTCATTTCTAACTGAGGTACATCTTTTATAGCGCTCCTAAAATATCCGCGCTTGGATAAATCTAATAATTTATACACCACCCCCGGCCGACCCGGGCTTAGTGTTACACACAGCACTCTCAAGCAGGAAATTTCACTCATAATATAACAAGAAATTTACCCAAATCAAGGTTTCAGGGGGGAAACTTGCTGCTTGAAATTCATCAGATTAATGTTTCGATAATAACTACTACCGTAAGTTGTAGATGCGAAGATCGGGCCCGGTTTGGGGAGGAAATATGGAGGCGGAAGTCGAAGTGACGCCATTGTCATGTGACCCAGCTACGTCATGTTTTGTTGACATGGTAGCCAGCGTGAGCGGCCATCTTGTGACGTCATCTCCATAGTGATAGTGGTCTTAGTGCGCATGCGCAGCGCGTGTTGTTAGGATGGCATGTATTTCTATGGTAGCACGTGGTTCCAATAGGACGGAGGTGTGTTCTGAGGGTGCCTTCAATTGATTAGGAGTCAATCTAATTTCCCAAAGAGACCGACAATCCCTCGCCAAAGACCACCCCGAATCACCACAACGACTTGACGAAGCCACCATAGGGTACAATAGTAGTACGTTATGTTATAAGGCGCATTCCTTTATACAAAAGTCAATCTAATTACCCAGAATCCTCATTTACATCGTAGAATTACCCAAATCAACCGGACAATAGTGGTTTACAACAGTCTTTGCACATGTAGAAATGATTACATGGTCGCAGAGGGAAGAAATTGTATATTGATCGTACCGAGGTGCACTTATGTGTTAGTACTCATGGTGTCACAATAGGTACACATTGCATGCAGCACATTGGCACATGCTGGATATGCCGATATGTGCTTGTGTGCTTCAGCACAATGTGCCCACAACATATGTAGCACATAGGCACATTCGGATAAATCTAATAATTTATACACCACCCCCGGCCTACCCGGGCTTAGTGTTACACACTGCACACTCTCTCTCAAGCAGGAAATTTCACTCATAATACAACAAGAAATTTACCCAAATCAAGGTTTCAGGGGGGAAACTTGCTGCTTGAAATTCATCAGATTAATGTTTCGATAATAACTACTACCGTGAGTTGTAGATGTGAAGATCGGGCCCGGTTTGGGGAGGAAATATGGAGGCGGAAGTCGAAGTGACGCCATTGTCATGTGACCCAGCTACGTCATGTTTGGTTGACATGGTAGCCAGCGTGAGCGGCCATCTTGTGACGTCATCTCCATAGTGATAGTGGTCTTAGTGCGCATGCGCAGCGCGTGTTGTTAGGATGACATGTATTTCTATGGTAGCACGTGGTTCCAATAGGACGGAGGTGTGTTCTGAGGGTGCCTTCAATTGATTAGGAGTCAATCTAATTTCCCCAAAAGACCGACAATCCCTCGCCAAAGACCACCCCGAATCACCACAACGACTTGACGAAGCCACCATAGGGTACAATAGTAGTACGTTATGTTATAAGGCGCATTCCTTTATATAGAAGTCAATCTAATTACCCAGAATCCTCATTTACATCGTAGAATTATCCAAATCAACTCGACAATAGTGGTTTACAACAGTCTTTGCACATGTAGAAATGATTACATGGTCGCAGAGCGAAGAAATTGTATATTGATCGTACCGAGGTGCGCTTATGTGTTAGTACTCATGGTGTCACAATAGGTACACATTGCATGCAGCACATTGGCACATGCTGGATGTGCCTATATGTGCTTGTGTGCTTCAGCACAATGTGCCCACAACATATGTAGCACATAGGCACATTCGATGATAAAGGGATTCTAGAAGAATAGTCGGATACTAGAAAGGGATTCCACGGAACGTGGGGCAGGTAGTAGATGGAACAATGACTGAACAACACAGTTCATCTTCTATCTGCCCACGTTCGGTGGAATCCCTTTCTTGTGTCCGACTATACTTCTAGAATCCCCTTTTTCGTCTTATGTACTACATGTGTTGACGACCACGCTTGGTTTCTCCCTCAGAATCGTAGATTACAAGCACTTGTTACAGGTCTTCACCGTTATTATTGGTTCCCAACCCCTTTAGGTAAACTCTACTCGAAAATTTCTTAGTTTCGCGGTGTCAAGCCAAAATCCTATTTAATCTAAATTATGCATGGCGATTAACCCTTTACCTAACATGAAAAGCAGACGACACTTCCAAACAAAATTCTTGAATAACTAATTCCAAAGAGGGGTCATAACCTATGTTTTTGAGACAAAATATGAAAAATAATGAAAATTAATTTGCGATTTTTATGAATAGCGCTGGACGATTTTTCCCGTTACGTTGGGTAAAGGGTTAAAAGGAAGCTCCATAAATATGAATATATTAGATCTCAAGCTATAAGTACATGTTCATCCAGAGTTCTCCAGTCAAAAGCAATCTCGTCGAAAACGACCCCCCCCCCCCTCCCCCGCCGTGTACGACTCCCCTACCCCCTCCCCCATCGTATGTGACTCTGTCGATAGAGATTACATTTCACTAGCGTACTCTGTGCTTTTTTAACCCTTTACCCAACGTAACAAACAAAACCGGCCAAAGCTATCTCAAAAATCGCCAATTAATTTTTATTATATTTTCACTTTTTGTCTCAAAAACATAGATCGTCGAGCTCGTTCCAACGAGGGGTCATAAACTATGTTTTTGAAATAAAAAATGCAAAAAATTAGTTATTAAAGAATTTTTTTGCAAGTGTCGTCTGCTTTTAATGTTAGATAAAGGGTCAAACTTGTTTATCTGTGATACTGTTAGAATCCTTAGGTAGGCTCCAATCTACAGTACGTGCACCGCGGAAACTTTCCAAAAAGTTTTTACGCACCGCATAATTTGGACACAATCATATTATTTGGGAGCAGTGTTTACTGTTGTTGTTTTTTTGTTTTTTTTTTTTTGGGGGGGGGGGGGGGGGGATTTAAAGGCCCGACACAGACGCCGCACTGAAGTGTACTGAAAGGTGCAGCCTGTTTCTTTTACAGCATTGAGAACTACACCCTGTAGCTTTTGATCGATCAATGTTAACTACTTGTGCACATGTTGAACAAGCGAATATGTGAAGTATTTATTTATTTACTTATTATATTTGATTATTTAATTATTTATTTATTTATTTATTTAGTTAGTTATGTATTTATTTGTTCGTTTGTTCGTTTTTTAGATCACAAATTTAGGTACAGAGGCTAATCGTGAGCGCAACATGGATATAAAATCAAGTCCAGCCAATCGTTTATGCCCATGTTGCCTATTTTAGAAGACATCCACCCCAGACATTGGTTAGAAACATTTATCAGTAAAACAGAGCTTGTTCACTACAGTAAACAAGCACTGCTTCTCTTCCGGGGTTACCACGGGGGATGATGTGAAATATATCTTTATTGTCTGTTTTTAGAAGTATGAAACCAAGTAATATCTTAGATTTGGTATGGTCGAGTATTTAAGTGAGTTTTTTTCAGTTTGAACGAGTTCTTTTTATCACACATTCGGGGGCATGGTCAGCTTTCGGATTTGGCGAAAGGGCCTCGAGTGGTGGAGATGGCCGATTAGGGTTGATTTCCATCTTGGGATGGGTTACGAAGCAGGATATAAAACAGGGCCGGGTTGGGTCAAAAAGGTTACTGGGAAATTCGATGAAAGAGGCCCCAAATTTATTACCATCGGAGGCACGGGACCGCCCATGGTTCGCCCCCAGTGTGTGAACATTTTAATTTTCAGGACCTAAAAGATGCTCAATCCTTGTATCTGAGACATTTATCAATGCCCCAAGTTACAGTTGAAACCAGAATCCTGTCAGAATTGGCGCAAAAAAAATGCTGCATAGTTAATGCGTTCTTTACTGCAGAAGAATGCAGAGATCTGAAATACATAAGAGCGTCTGTGCTGTACAATGCAAAATGAAATGCGCTATTGGCGAGGTCGGTATTTAAAACACGAACTGAAACGATCAGTCAGAAAGAAAATATTGAGACTGCAGTATGTCGAGGGTGGATTACTACTAAATCGTTGTGGGATAGATTTTCCCTTGGTGATTATATATATTACAATTTCTGAAGACAAAACACAAGAAGCACTTGAAAACTTCCATCGCATGGACCACCGGGTTGCACCCGGTGGTCCATGTGATGAAAGTTTGCAAGTGTTTCTCGTCTCTGTTATGGACAATTATAAATAATTTTCGGGTGGAGAATATATGGCGCTGCAATTAGGTAGTAATCAACTCTCTTCATTTTGTATTCGGTGTCCATTTACGTTATCACATTTCTATGTATTCCAGTAGAGGTCAGGAAGGATATTAATGATATCTATTTTCTGGTATAGAATTGTACAGAGTTGGGCACGCTATTTTTCTACAGGACTCGAGTTACGCTGATGGTGCAGTTTGACGGGGACAAAAGTGCACTTACTCAGCGCGCTATTATTTCAAAATAGACGCACAGTCCACGTATCTGAGGTAGTTGTGTTGGGGAATTTGTCGAAATAGGCACCAAAACTGCATATTTCAGTGCACATTAGCTTCACCGTTGGATGAAGTTATGTATGATATGACTAGACACAAGGTCCAAATTTTCCACACCAGAAGTCCGATTCATCCAATGTTCATATTTTCTTATGAAAAGGGGAGTAAGAAATATAGGACGAATCGGACCGTAGATGACTCCGACGGTCTGACACCCCCAAACCAAGCCTTAATAGTTATCACAATTACAGTAAAGACGAGCATAAATATTTTTTTTAACCTTTGGGATATAGTTTAACTTTGTTTTAGTAGAATTGCGTATCGGCACAAAAGCATGAGCACGATTACTGCACATATTGGGAACATTTATTTTATACCCTGTTTCAGAGTGTGCCCCCACACCCCCGCAATTGTTTCCGGTTGGTAACGGTTCTTAGGGTTATCTCCCTTGCTTACCGGCTTTTCATGACGAATAACCAGTGGGGGGCCTTTGCTTTAGTATAAGATATATTTAAGCAAGGACTCCACTTCAGTTTTAACTGGTTATTAGTCAGATAAAAACAATTGATTAAAAGTCGTGAATCAATTGGAAAATTTCGACAGAATTCAACGAGTCAGCTATAAAAGCGAACAAATTCCCTTAATATACCTTCGGTGAAGCGAAGCAAAAATGAGGGGGGGGGGGCGTATCTACGCCCCCAAAATCTCGGGTAGACACGGACGGCGAGGTGCCCGGGCTAGTGGGGGCTCCAGCCCCTCACAATTTTTGCTAACAATGCTCAAAATATTTGAACATTGTCAACAAAATGAGCTTAGTATTATTAATTTATTGGGGTTTAAGGTCATATGCACAATGGCTAAAATGAGCTTAACCCTTTACTTAACATGAAAAGCAGACGACACTTGCAAACAAAAGTATTGAATAACTAATTTATTAATTTTTTTGCGTCAAAACATACCGTATATCATCTCATTAGAACGAGCTCAGCGAGCTCGTTCCAATGAGGGGTCATAAGCTATGTTTTTGAGGCAAAAATAAAAAAAATAATAAAAATTAAATGGTGAATTTTGTGAATAGCGCTGGTGGATTTGAGCCGTTAAGTTGGGTAAAAGGTTAATTGCTTGTTATTCTACTTGACATCCTCAATACCAAAGATCTTACTTTTGAGTCTGCGATTATCTGAGTCAGAGTCGGCAGTGGACGAATGACTACCCCAACAACGTGTCAGAATACACAATGTAGGCGTATTGTGCGAGCTGAGTGAGTTTAAGGATTTAGCGGACTACTGGCACCGGATCGGTACAGTCAGTCCACAACCCCCCTCCCCCCCCAACCCTCCACCCCAATATCACCAAGAGAGCCACTTAGGTCACATTTCTCCAATAAAAACGTACATGATTTTGTAGGAGAGGGTCACGGAACGCCCGCTTACCCTACATCCACCCCCCCCCCCCCCCCCCCCATACCCACGCGAACGTTTTCAAAGTCGCTAAAATGCCTACATGTTTGTCGTTATCATTCACTCCATGTTCCTTTGCCCGTATTTACGTTTCATGTAGAGAGCGAGTTAACGTGAATTAACTGGTAGAGTGCTGGAAGCCCATATTTGGGCTTTATTCGGAAGTACAAGTACCACTGCCTGAAGGCTCATGTTCAGTGCATTTGCTTTGTATTATCTTTGAAGTGATATCATCTAGCCTGCAAGGGTTTGCCGTATTACAATTTATGGGAGAGTGTCCATACTCTCCCATAAATTATAACAAGGCAAGACATGTGTACAAGATTTGATGGCCAAAAATAATTTAGCACTCTACCAGTTAACATTTATAAGTTTCTGCCATGTAATCAGGGGTTAATGGGCAATGAATATTGTCAAAAGTGCAATTATAATTCGTTCAAACCTAGTCCCACTCCATACAAGAGACGGATTACATAACGTAAATTTATTGAATTGGCTGTTCTTCTTGTACAATAATTGAATGAAAATGCTCCGATATTGATAAATTCAACGACATCATTATATAAGAAAACTAAATTGTTTTCCCAGGTGACAGAATTCTTTACTCTCTATTAGATTATCAACGACTGGTAACATTGAGGCTGAAGTATGACTGGAAAATTCAAGAGACACCCGGGGCAGTGAACTGTGTTGAATTTTGTAACGTATTTATTCTATTGTAAACACTGTCGCTTTCGATACACCACGGACATTCAATAGTGAACTATCTGTGGATATACTGAATAAGTAAAAATGTCAAGTTGCCATTCACGACCCTTCCATTCCCATTCATTGGATTCACAAAACCTTACAAAATGTGTTAAGGCGAGAATGCTTACGGACATACTAACTCCTTACAATTCACCTGTGCGTCCTGTTTAACTGGTAGAGTGCTGGAAGCCCATATTTGGGCTTTACTCCAGAGTGTAGGTACTGCAACTCAAAGGCTTCAAATTAATTGAATGCCCTTCATATTATCTTTGAATCTAAATTATTTAGTCCATATGGATTTTCCTTGTTACAATTTATGGGAGAGTGCCAATAGGCACTCTCCCATAAATTGTAACATGGCAAAGACTTGTGAACAAATTTCGATGACTAAAAATAATTCAGCCCTCTACCAGTTAATGAAATTAAGACGTATCGTGTTCCAGGGACGGAAAAGTTGCCTGTCGGGTTCAAAGGATTAAAAAAATTGAATTGTGCAGTGCCATCACGACTTAGCTTCAAAGCAGCCATACATAGTGTTTCTCATTTTTCATTTCTTTTGGGCATCTATATTTGTATTAATGTGAGTTTCTTGTCTGTTAGTTATTTCGGATTCCTATAGGACATCTGTTGATGTGGGGATCGTGTCATTTAGATGAGTATAACAACCCTCTCCCTCCTCGTGAGGTCTTTTGTGTCACATACGATCGCATGTTGCAGGAACTGCTGTTTAGGGATGCGGCTTTGC
Organism: Pictodentalium vernedei; assembly: GCA_031216915.1. NCBI lineage: Eukaryota > Metazoa > Mollusca > Scaphopoda > Dentaliida > Dentaliidae > Pictodentalium > Pictodentalium vernedei. Next base: position 103,847,164 of record CM062292.1, read on the forward strand.
TTGAAGATCTTCCTCACTGAGAGTATTCTTAAGATATTTCCAGAAAAGGCTCTAATCTGTCTAAAATTCAAAAGAATAGCTTCCGTAAACTATAATACTGACATTGAAACCGAGACCGCTGTGAATTAATATCTTTCGGACGTTCTCATTTAACGTCGTTCAAACTGGAATCGACTCTGGGAGACTGTGCATTTGATGTTTATAAGTGAATTACTACAAAGGAAAAGGTGCACGGGGCCGATAAGATACATTATAACGTATTTACACATCGATAAACCCCTCCCTTTATCGTGTATTTTCAATTTAACGGGCGGTGTGAAGCAATTACCGATAAAAGACGACATTACGAGTTTGTTTGGACTCCAAGGGAGATGACTTTGTAGATTCCACAATTAACAGTTTGAGACGGAGTCACCACAACTGTGTCAAATAATACCATCCCTGTGGGTGTGTACTTAAGTAGTAAGCCCAACCAATCAAATTTATCATAGGTGAATAGGTGAAATGAATGAGAATTATTATACCTTAATTCACAAATTAAGATTGAAAACTTCTATCACTCTCTCCACTGTTATCACACACACTTGACGTCAAACGTATTTTCATCGGTATCACTGCACGCTAAAAACTAAAGTGTTAAAAACTACACTTGAAGTGCTGTATTTAACACTTACTAAGTGCTGAACTAGCACTTTGTTCAAGTGTAGACATCACAGAAATTGACAGGTGTTACAATAATACCACTTGACAAGTGTAATGTCGCGACACTTAAAAGAAAACGCAGATGACGCGGATAAGACTCGAACTCTCGAGCCTGATCCGCGTCGGCTGCGTTGTGTCCCTTTTAATTATGTGCCCACCAAGCGCAAATCAAATTGTGGACGATTCTGGAAGAACCACCAATGCTAGACACATGGGAAGTGCCATCCATTCAAGTTTCAGATGTCTGACGATTGTAATGTCTATGTGCTTAAAGCATTGCACTTTGAGTGTTAAAATCAAACCCTAAGAGTTAGAATGGGTTTAACATCTTGAAAGTGTCAGTTTTAACACTTTAGTTTTTAGTGTGTAAATGGCCAAGACTTGAGCATTTGGTTTAAAATCCTATGTTTGACACTTGTTGGCTCAGATATATATATAATTTAGAACCCACATGGGGTAAATGGGGTATGTCATGTCCAAGAGATGTATCACGCGGGAGAGGTTTCTGAATTTTACGTGAAAGAATGGATTTGCATTATCTTTACCGATATAATTTTACACCATTACAGAATCAGGATTGGGTGTGGGGGTGGGGGGGGGGGGGGGGTCGGGGTCCTCGCGACTCAAACGTAGTCACATGAAACTTATATTGATCTATTTGTTGGGTTCCCGTCGTTGCAAGCGTATTGGAAATTAGAAGGACAGGAGCAGGGACGTGGCTAGAGGTTTCCGATTGGGGGGGGGGAGGAGTGTAGGGTAGTGAATTTCCAACTAGGGGTTCCCCCTCCCGGTCCCTCTCCCTAGTTGGAAATTCGCTACCGAGAAAAATTTTGAAAATGAAGCTATGAAAGGGCAAATAAAATTGCTTCTAGTAACTGAAATGCCAACACATTTATGATAGAATTATCAGGTTATTATTATTTGGTATTATTCTGGGAATTGAATATGTGCTAAAAAAATGATCAAGCTGAGAACTGTGAACATTTCACACTGTCCTAACATTAAATCAGATCTTATGCAGGAATGATCCATTTTTGATGTTTCATCATTTTGTAACTGTGAATGATGGAATTAACTCAGGATAACGATTTTACATGATGTGATTTTCTTGAAGTGCATTTCGAGGATTTTTTATTACAATAAGTAAAACGAACTGACTGACATCATGCATACTAATGAAGCTCGATATTGCGTACAATGTAGTTGTAAATAGTAACAGTTGGAAGTTCTGTCGATTTGAAACCGAGTTGGAATTTTGGAAGTAAAGGAGGCATCAGCATCACCAAAGAAGCTCTAAAATCCAGATAGATGGAATTTCCAACTACTCATGATCTTCGTGCCCCCCCCCCCCCCCCCCCCCCACCCCTCGTCCCTGGACGGGAGTGTTGTAACTCTTTACTCTTAAGGTGTGTCCAAAGATTATCTCGTATGATTAGTTTCTTTTATAGCCTTTAACCCTTTACCCAACGCAGACGATATCAAAATTTATCATTTTAAATTTTTTTTTTTTTTTTAATTTTTTGAAAAATTCAACAAAACCAGATCATGTGACCCCTCGTTGGAACGAGCTCGACGAGCTCGTTCCAACGAGGGGTCACATGGTATGGTTTTGTTGAAATCTTTTGAAAAATAATATTTTTTCAACTGCTGAATTGGCATATTACGAGGGCGGATGTGGGCGATTCGTTGGATAAAGGGTTAAATTCGCAACAAATTACATATTTGGCGCCTCATTCAACAAATGTCCGCACGAGGTAAGGTGTTATAAATGGAGCTAAAAATGTGCATTTCCCTCAAAGAAGATCGACGTTAGTCTCAAACATTGATTTTTGTATTGCCTTGCTAATATGCCACTGAAGCACATGGGCACGAGGCCATCACTGGTCTATAATATGTGTAGATGCGTCACCCTATCGGTTCAAATGCTTCATGAGCCCATGCCAACAGTGCCACCAAAGAATATTTTGAAGTTTGCGTCGTTTTGTGAAGAAGACCATATGACATCAGACAAAACTACTGTTATAAAAACGTTGAAGGCAAGGTGATTGGAGTAACACACTAAATGTCGGACACAATATTACACATGAATATGAAACTGAATGTACACTGTACCACTCAAATGTTAGTGTTTGGTCACATATGTTGTGGGGTTCACATGGCTTATATACAGTACACATACATTGATTTTGTCCAGTGGTGAGTATCCATTCATACTTTTTGCTGAGGACTCAAAAAGCAAATTTGTCGTTTACAGACTGCCGGGCACTATTCCGGGTGGTCGATGAACAGACATTTTGCCTCTTGGGGTCATTTAGCAGGATTGAATATACGCCTGTATCTCTCCTACCCAGTCGTTTAACACTTTACCCAACGTAACGGCCAAAACCGGCCAGCGCTATTCTCAAAAATCGCCAATTAATTTTCATTATTTTTTTCATTTTTTTGTCTCAAAAACATAGGTTATGACCCCTCGTTAAATTATTTTTAAACATTTTTGGGTCATAATGTTCGGTCGATCACTGAAACGCACATAGAATGTATCCATGCGCCTGTTATGATAGCCAGTAGCGCTACCGGAAACGAGTCGTTTGTATGATACGGAATCGGAATGGGTCGTCTATATGATGCGGAATCGGAACACATTATGTGATACGTACCGTTTCTCGTGGTTTTCAGGCCAAAATCTATATGATTGTTAGATACATTTGAGGGGCGAACTCTGCAAGAAAGCCCGATTGTTTGGCGAATGTTATAAGGTTTCATCTAACGTACCTGTAAAGTTTGCCCCTCTCCGACCCCTTCTCCCCCTCCCGCGGGTGAACTCAGCATCGAAGCAAATATGCCGGGTATACGTTATAAATCCGTGTACCATTCTCCAGGCGTACTTGGCCAAATTACATCGCACTTGAAGTCAAACGTGTACGGTATCACTAAAGGGCACGATGTCCTTTATTCTAACTTATTAGAAGAAATGAACGGATCCTTGTTTTTAAGTTTAAAAAGTCCGGCATGGGATGGGAGCGGTTACATCCCCTCTTCGTCATATTCACTCTAAAATCAGTTGGGTTAAATATCAACCCAAAATCAACTGCGTTGAGTGAATATGAACCCAATTGGGCTAATTTTTAACCCAACTGATTTTAGAGTGTACTAAAAGGTTACTGTCATGTAACAACCACGAGGTGCAGGCGGTGTGGTCAGGCGCCATGTGTAAATGCGACGTGCACAGAACTCTTTTGGAAATATAGTAGGCCTCAAAAAGGGGGCGTCTGGAGAAGGTTCAGCTCGTTATCCAATACCCCTCCTCAAAATCCACCACAAGACATATCCGTTTCTTGATGTCACTTGGAACACATTTATAATCATGTCAATTGTAACAAACAGATGTTGTTAATGGAGCGAACGTAATATTTTTTAAATGATGGGATATTAGGTATTTGTTGTAACTTTTCTACATGAGTCAACAATGAGTAGTTCCCGCTGGGTGATATTTAAATAATAATTCTACTCCGTCGGTAGTCACACATTAAGCAAGGAATAATGATCACATTAGTTATGCAGCAACTGAACTTGTCGTTAAAACCTGAATATTTATGCATCCGATAATTCAGAAACTGGCATTTTAAAATTTGTGTCTACAGTAACATTTGTCGGCCTTTCATTTCGATATTTTTATGCATTTGATGAATTATTTATACTATTTATGCATTCATTTATTTATTGGGGTTTAACGACACTTTCGACAGCCAGGATCATCTCTTGTCGGACACTGTTACGGGCGGTGAAAGCCAGAGTACCCGGAGATAATCACCGACCAACGGCGTGCAACGGGGAGCAACTGTCAGATTCCCCGACGTGCTACCTCCACACAAGCAGGGTAAGCATTGGTTGAAGACAAGTGCATCATCGACGTGCAGTACGCCTTAGTACACAGCGCCAAAGTGTTCCCACGTGGGCAGTCGGGATTAAGTGCATTGCCCAAGAAAACAACGTAGTTAACCCTGGCAGGATTCAAAAAGTGAACATTTCGGTTTGACGTCCAATGCCGTAACCACTAAGCCACCACGCCCCTCACCCCGCATTTATGACCTACATGTACGCTGCAACTCGCAGTCCTTGGTAACGTTGGTTTTCGGGTTTTGTACAAACAAAACAGAAGACGCAAAGATAATGAAGCATTTATCCACTTCTCGGGGTTCCACTGGGACGCTCTGTTGCGCTGTTCGACACAGGGACACGCTTAGGGTGGGGGTGGAAGAGGGGTGTAACACCCCAATAATATTTCAAGTCGAGGCATTTTCGTCCAGAATGGAGTCTAAGATATCGATTTTCTCTTGCTAGTAATCATGTACTGTCTTAACCCTTTACCTAACACGAAAAGCAGACGACACTCACAAATAAAATACTTGAATAACTAACATTTTTCATTTTTTTATCACAAAAACATAGGTTATGACCCCCTCATTGGAACGAGCTCAACGAGCTCGTTCCAATGAGGGGTCAGAAGCTATGTTTTTGTGTCAAAAAAAAAAATCCTCGCGGGAACCCCCGGGAAGTGAAGCAGTGTCTGTTCACTGCTGTAAACAGGCTCTGTTTTACTGGTAAAATAGGACCCTGTCACAAATGCTTGGGAGGTGCAAACCATCCCTAAAATGGGAAACATGGCTTATTAACGCCCATCCCTGGTTTTGAGTTGATACTCATGTTGTGGTCTTGATTAGCCATTGTGCAAAAATATGTGACCTTAAACACCAATAAATGTGATAAAAAATAATGAAATTTGGATAGTATTTTTTGTGAATAGCGCTGGCCGGTTTTTGGCTGTTACGTTAAGTAAAGGGTTAAAAGACTATAGCTTTGATACTAGACTTGTGTCACACACACAGTCAGCCATACAAATGTAGGTTTGTAGTACCCGTTTCGGGCTGATGGGGGCTCAGCACGGGCAATTTGGAGTACTGGCACGGTACGTGTAAATTAAATAAGAAGTTGCGCCACGACTACATGTATATTTTTTTCAATTGATCGGTTTATTGATTATTTATTTAGCAGTATGTACGTTTTACATAGAGAGAGATACCAACATGTAGGACACAAAGACATACAAAAAAAATACTGCTGGGAGAGGACAAAGCCAGATTGGCTGTCTACCTGTCGTCTCCCAATGAAGATACATAATAATAATACGCCCGCACTTCCAGAAATTATAAAACATTATTCATGTTCCAATTGAACTTTATTGTCAGTTTCTCCATTTTAGTTAATTATACTTATTCAAAAAGTCCGGAAAATGAGAAATATCCGGAAAAATTCTAAGTTCAACAGGGGGGGGGGGGGGGGGGGGGGGGGGGGGGGGGGTCTGCAGAAAAATTCCAAACACTAGGCCGGGGTGGGTGGGTACCCCGAGGCTGGAAAAACACGTAAAGTAGACAATTTGCAAATTTTTTCCTCCAGCCAAAAAAACACATTTTTGCAATAGATTGAGCTTACAAAACCATTTTAGCATGTATCTGGATGCATTCTAGCCCATTTAGAATGATAAATTTGGTTTTTGGGGGGTTGAGATCTTGAATAATCAAAATTTATTTTGGATACAACCTGACCGGCATCTTGCGGATGATGATTGATTACCAATTTTGCTGCGGGTCCCTCTCTTTGTTTATGAATGATCATTCCATTTGGCTCAGTTGATATGTACTGACTGCACATGCTTTACAGGATGTATGGCCCACAAAGCTCAAAATCAATGTTTGCCTGTCTGGTAACCTAAGGCAACCAATAAACCCAATATTAGGTCAATCAAGGCACAAATAAGCTTCATGAATCAAACAAAGTCTTCTTGGACTGAATCAACAAACAAAAATATGTAATGAAATGATTGAGAAAAATGACAAAATATTAGAAAATGATAAAAATAAAAACTCAAGGCAGTATAACTAGAGTATGCCACCATGGGTGGATTTAGATGGGGGCGCACCCGGCGCGCTCCCCCTCTATTGCCCAAACCAAAATCCGTTCAAACGAAGATCATTGATATGTGAAATACCAGTTTCAATCTTTTTGAAATTCATACTAGGCAAACAAGCGGTGCCCCTTCTTAGCTAAATTCTGAGTCCACCATTGGTAGTTGATGTCACAGTCTCCAGAAGTGCTGAAGTGAATATATAAATACCCCAAACAACCCAACCCCCCGCAATTCGAATGATCGCCATGTACCGTCGAATAGCCACGGAAAGTGTGAAGTTGATTTATCATTTTCCAATTTTTTCTCCCTCCTTTTCGCAGATGAGTTAGTGCCCCCCTCTCCCCCAGAACTTGCAACTGAGTGTCAAACTGTCATTGGATGGCGCCCCCTCTATTTCAAAATCCTGGATCTGCCCCTGTTCAGTTCATATTAGTACCAGTGTTCACACTGTGGTTTGATCATTCAACTTGCTTGATTCAACTTGGTTCATTTCAACATGAGTGCATGTCACTTCACTCACTTGTATGTTCTCATAAAGCTGAGGAGCATCATCATGGGGGCCTAGCAGTAGCACGAATTTAGGGATGCCCACTTCCTACCAAAAAAAACATAACAAACTTTTCATTAAAAGACATCTGTTCTTAATGTGGAACACTATTTTGATACCTTTTTTGAGGACAAGTTACATATAATGTGTTTGTTGTTTTCTCATCACTGGAGACAAAATTGTGACTCTAAACATAACTCTGAAACTTCCAATTTTGTTCTAATGGAGTTAATTCCCTTGAATAAGACTTAAAAAATGTGGAAGCAAGTTGAAAGTATGAAATGGAACAAATATGACTGAAATCCTGACTATCCATAACAGTTTTTGTGGAATTGGGGGTGGGTCCCTGAACTGTCGGTGGAAAAAATATGCAGAGGGGGGGGGGGGGGGGGGGTCCCTTGGGGGTGGAAAAATTTTTTTCGGGCCTAGTGTCTGCAAATTTTTTCCTGACCCCCCCCCCCCCCCCCTGAGTTCAAGGGCAGTAACTCCATCAAAAATCAACCGAGTGGAACGAAATTCGAACTTGATCTGTAAGTATCTATAACAAAGCTATATATAAAAACTTTTCTCAACATGTCAATCCATAACGAAAAAAAAAACCTCCGGGAAACGGTAACTTAAGTTCAAGGGCAGTAACTCCATCAAAAATCAACTGAGCGGAAGGAAATTCGAACTTGATCTGAAAGTATCCAAAAAAAAGCTGTATTCCAAAAATTTTCTCAATATGTCCATCCATAACGAAAAAAAGTCCGGAAAACAATTCCGGACAGACGGACGCTCCAACATTTCGGGTTTATGGGCTACCAAAAAAACATTTTGTAAGTCCAAAACCTTATTTTACCCAGAACCCCACCCCTCCACTCTAGAACTTATATTTAACCCTAACCCCGCCTCTCCACCCCAAAACCACACCCTAACCCTACCCCACCCTGACCCCAAACCCTAAAAGCCCACCCCTGACCCTAACCCCCACCCACCCTGGGACCTACCCCCACCCAAACCTTAAGCCCTACTCTGGGGCTACCCCTAACCCTAACCCCACCCCACCCCTGACCCAACCCCACCCTAGCCAAACCAATAGAATTAGGAGCTATTTTTCGGTTTAGGGCTACTAAAACTAAAACCCCACCCCTGACCCCAACCCTACCCCCCCCCGGGACCTAACCCTCCCCCAACCTTAAGCCCTACTCTGGGGCTACCCCTAACCCTAACCCCACCACACTCCTAACCCTAACACTACCTTAATTTGGAGGTAGCCCCTAATAATAATATTCCCTAAACCCCCAATGCTGGTCCGGACAGACGGACAGACGGACGGACGCCAATGCCATAACATAATACGACCGTTTTTTTTTATAAAACGGGTGTATAAAAACAATAAAAAAAAACAAAAAAAAAACAACAAACAGACAAAAATAAATTTCGAAGAAGTCTTGCGTTTCTTAACGTTTGTCTCAACTGACTAATAATCCAACTACATCATCAAGGCATGCCTTCGTCGAAGGCATGCCTTGATGATGTAGCTGGAATATTTGTCAGTCGTGACCTCATTCATCACAGTCGGGACAAATCAGGTTTACACCTTTCCCCTCCCCTCCCTAACCAATTCGTTATCTTCGCGACCCTCTTTGTTCGACCTGATACGCCTCGTGCATTTTCAAACCTGAATGAATCCCAGTGTACTTTTAAAAGGGTTGGCACCCGATCTCCAGGGATATATGATGCAATTGAAGCAGATGCATCCTCTAGGATCTGCTTTCATAATGAGAATGTAGTATTCGCTAGAAATAGATGTTGCTTTTGACACTGCACAGTTACATAATGTTACGAATTTGGATGGGTCCACACAACGTTAGTGCCACAAAAGCATATCGCATTCACAACAATTCTATGCTCAAGAGACAAATATTTTCCCACTGAAGCTGCATTATTCGATGTTTTTTAGATCAGGCGAATGTTTGCTATTAAAATCTTTTCAATTATAAATATCAATTAAATCGAATTTAAATGAAATACCAAAGCTATGGCATCCAATTACTGATTCCCTTGAGACCAATATTATCGAAAGTGTGTCTTCGCACAAAATGGATGGATTTAACCCCTTTACCAAAGAAAATTGCAGTAGTTTTCCGAATAAAAATAAAATTCGACCTTTTCTTCAGGGCTATCGTCTATAGTTCTTTTTTATAACGTTCTTGTGCACACCGTTATTGGGCTCTGTGAATCTTCGAAATTCGATTCGATTAGATTCGAAATGGTCCCGATGATTCGCTTCGAGTCGTGCTAATTCGGAAATTTTCCAACCGCTGAGATGTTCTCATAATCCTACCAAATGTATCCTCTTAAACTTTACTTCTATCATCAGGTCCCCTTGCACAGGAGGCCTGGCGATAGAAGAAGAGATCAAGAAAGTTCCGCTTCCTAAACTACTTTGAATCCGTGTTGGAATATTCCGCTTCTTAATGATTTGCCGATAAAGATTCGTTTGCCAAAGTAGTAGTCCTCAAGGAAGAATAGTCCACGCGCCGGAGGCGGGTGGACTATTCTTCTTCGAGGACCACCGTTTTGGCGTAGTCAACTCCAAGCCCTGTAATAATATTACGCCGTATCGAACAAACCATGGAATAATTTTCCAACCCATCAGAATTTCAGTGCTACGTACCCTGAATATTGTCAAGGGCCTTTCCCATCATTTTACTGCTAATGTTTGAAAGTGTGTAGCGCTGGGGGAATAGCGCAGAGTTATCTTTAGAACGGTCGATGCATAAAAGTAGCAGAAATAGCAAAGATCCAATCAGCCAATCAGAAGAAGGTAACGTCAAGGGATATATAATATTCTAGTTTTTATAATGCTGGTATATTGAATGTCACCGAGATGGACTTGCACACTGCACAATTCATACATGGCTATGAGATCAGGAATCCCAGTACCAGCGTTCGTGAAGTATTAGGGACTCCAAGGCAGTCTGTACCGGAACAGGTGCGTTGCGAAGATCACGGATTGGGTGTTTTACCGGAATCCTGATTTGTCAATGATGGTTAAATCCCGACTGGTGAAATATTCCTCTTCGCGTCGAAGCCATGCCTTGATGATGTGGTTAGAATATTATTTATCCCATAAATGGAAGTTTATTCTAACAATAAAAGTCTTGGATAAATTTTTGCTTTATTCACCTAGTAGCAGCTCCTAGTAGGGTGATAAATTTTCCCGTAGGTTTAACACTGAAAGATTTTTTTTCCTGCAGTAGAGAAGGATTAGTTGACTTCTGACCTCTACCGCATTCGTGTTGTAATGGCCTGTTTTACGTTTGCGGGAGACAAAATGAACAGACGTTAATTAAACGTTGACTGTCGCTAAAATGTTTAGTTTTAGAATATATGCTCTGTCTAACAATAAAATGAAAAACAATTAACAAAGAAAACAGTAAAGTAAAAGTAAATCAATCGAAATCCAACCTTGAAAAGCATACAAGTTCGATTCTGAAAAGCAGGGACATGATGAGTGATATTTCATTTTCCAAATTAGGAAAATGTAAATAAACAAAGAAGCGTGTCGTCTGCTTTGTTTATAAAACTCAAGTTGAATCGACGACGAAAAAAACAAACAAATAATAAACAACGAAATTATGAAAGATAAACATTGTTCATTTAATAAAAGTATTTTTGCAACTTTAGCTCAAGTTTGTAGTGGAATTATTTTTAAACAGAAATGTATCACTGCGCCTTGTTTATTTTTGGTAGTTTTGCTTGTCGATCGAATTGGGCCAATTTGCTCCTCACTTCTCGCAGTGTTTTGCTGCGAGTAACAGGACGATTTCGCCGCGACTGCCGTGTAAATTATTTATGGGATAAACAAAATAAACGTATAGTCTTTTGAAGTAAAAAAAATATTCTACTCGTAGGATTAAGAATGAAATCGACTCGCCAGAGGCTCGTCGGTTTCGTTCTTAATCCTACTCGTAGAATAAATGTTTTACTTGAAAACACTATACGTTTATTCTATATTTATCAGGCGAGATTATAACGAAATGGTTCTTGGAAATTGATTCTCGGATAAATAAATCATGTAGTAGTTGTGACCAGATTGGCCACGCATGACCCCCCAATAGTTTGAGTAGGATACCACAGGCCTCCAATTGTTAACCGGTCTGTGTGTATGACAGAATTCCAAGTATTAAATCTAGTTTCGAAAGAAAGTACATGGTTACCAGAAAGGGCGAATCGATATATCTATGACACGAAATCAACATATTGGGGAGTGCCCTCCTTGACCACTGCCTATCCCCGCTCACCCTTTTAGTAGTGTTCGGTCCGAATATTCGAATATTCGAATATTCTTTCACGAATAATTATATTCGAATATTCGAATAATCAATCCACTATTCGAATATTCGATGATACTACTCAGGCATGTGTTCTGGATAACGACGTCAGGAAATAAACTATCAAAAGTGTCCGTTTCCCAATCCGCGTATTGAACAGCTACAACCGGATGTTGTTTTAAAAATGCCGCGTGCATAACTTTCCATAATTCGACCCAGTGATCGAACTGTGTGTTATTCTAGAATGGCTTCAAGGGCTAAAAAATCGGATATCTGGTCTCACTTCACGCTTGATGAGAAGAAGAAAAAGCTACATGTAATGTTAACCACGAACATGTACTGACGTATTGCGGCACCACAACGAATCTGTGGAACCATCTAAAAACTAAACATGGCATCGAACAGAAGAGTAAAACTGAGGCTTCTTCGACCAAAATAACTGGCTTCTTTCCGGCTGAAGTTGTCCGGACAGGGGCGACAAAGTACGACCACGATTCTGATAAGCAAAAACAAGTAACATTACGTATGCAGAAGTTCCTGGTGAAGAACTATGAACCCTTCAGCCTGGTCGAGGATGTACATTTTAGGGAACTTGTTTCAACCTTGAACCCCTCATACAACATTCCATCTTCGAAAACCATTAAAGGAATCATGAGTAAAACCTATAATGATAAATGTTCAGAGATACGCGACATGCTCCGTCTGCCGGGTTCGAGTATGCGGGGTAACCTCGGGTATTTGGACATCAGATGCAAATGATTCCTACATCAGTCTGACTGCATCGGTTATTGATGAGAAATGGAAGTTGACATCGATATGTTTGGAAGTGAGGTCGTGTCCTGGATCCCATACCGCCGAGAACCTCAAGACATACCTTCGCGAGCTTGAGAAGGACTGGGGACTAATAGAGTCAGATATCGCAATTGTACGCGACAGCGGAGCTAACATTAAAAAAGCCACAACAGAGATGAGTTTCCGTTTGAATCTAAGCTGCTTTGACCATATATTACAGTGTGCAATTCTGAAAGCCCTTGCACAGGATACTGCTGTCGGAATACTGAAAACGGCGAAGAAAATAGGTGCACACTTTCACCATTCGCCATTAGAAACGGAGAAGTTGAAGGTTGAAGTGGAGAAGCATAGTGGTGACAACTTATCCTATCGTAAATTGAAACAAGAATGTCCAACTAGGTGGGGAAGCACTTACGATATGCTCGAGCGGCTCATAGCAATGAAGAAACCGGTAACCAACGTGCTTATGGACCACAAGAAGACTGAAATACGAGATCTTATACCGTTGCCGAGTTTTTGGGTCGAAGCTACTGCTCTCCTCGAAATGTTGGAAACATTGAAAGTTATATCAAGTGAGATGGGCGCGGAGAAATCGTGTACAGTATCATCTGTTTATGCGGTAGTAATGAACTTATTGACTTACGTTATGAAGCCGAAAAAGGACGACCTGCATTTTATACAGAGTGCTAAAATAGCTTTCTCGGCTTACATGGAAGAACGACTGGGAGACGACGACATTCGTGTCACAATACAGGCAGCAGCCGTTCTCGACCCAAGGATGAAAATACTGCCATTCGTCACTGATGACTTCAAAAAAGAAGCATATAGGATTGTGCGCAACGAAATCGAAAAAGTAATTGCAAGCGATAAGCCTAGTTCGTCCGAAACAACCTCCCACGAAGAAGAATGTGTCGTTTTGGAGTCAGCGAATGACCCGAATCTCACGAAAGAGATGAAAATACGCGCAATGAAAGAAAAACGCCTTACTGCGCTATATGGTTCCACTTCCGTCGAGTGCTATGGGCCATCGAAACCAAAGAGAAAGGCAACTACTCCTGAAGTCAGTGGTAAGCGTGCACTCGATGCATACTTGGCGGCAGAATCCATCGGTCTCGATGAAGATCCCTTGGAATGGTGGAGAGTTAACGAGGCAAAGCATCCCGAAGTTGCCGGACTGGCGAAGTTCTACCTTGGGATCCCGGCCACCAGTGTATCGTCGGAACGCGCATTCTCCACTGCTGGTCTTCTGGTTACTGAGAAACGGAATCGCTTGAAGCCAGAAACAGTTAGGATGCTCCACTTCCTGAATAAAAACATCTAACTCACTGATATAACAAGTTCCATGGATTTTTGTCATTTGAATGAGTTAATAAATGCTTATTCTTGAAATAGTTCTTCCAATTAGTACCTTAAAGGCGGGGCAGTAACGATGAAACGGGTTTATTTCGAAGAATTTCGTTTTAAAACCCGACTTTATACTCTTAAGTTTCGCCCAGATATTCGAATATTATTCGAATATTCGTTCGTTGAGACCGGCGAATATTCGAATATCAAAATTCGACGAATACCGAACACTACCTTTTAGTTAGACCTGTACCGGAAATGTACTAGAGACAGTGCCTCGGTCTGGCAGATGATGTAGGTGCCGGACCAATATTCGTTACATGAGTATTTTGTTGTTGGCATTTACTGGCAATTCTTGGTCGGTTGCTGAGTGAACACAGAGTTTTTTGTTTTTGTTTTTTTATTAAGGGTTAAACGACACGTTAACAGCCAGGGTCATATCATGTCGGTGACAGTTTTACGGGTGGAGGAAGCCGGAGTACCCGGACAGAACCACCGAGCAACGACGAGCAGCAGCTGTCAGCTCTCCAACATCGTAACTCTGAACTCTGCACCGCGGCACAGGCAGGGTTAGATTGGTTGAAGACATGCGCATCATCGACGTGCAGTACGCCTTAGTACACAGCGTCATCGTGCCCCCATGTAGGCAATCGGTGTGAAGTGCCTTGCTCAAGGACATAAGGCTGGAGCGCGAATCAGTCGCTGAAATGGTCACCCATCCAACTACTTACCGCGCTCGACGTTGCTTAACTTCGGTGATCTGACGAGAACCGGTTACCGCGACGTCACCACGCCCCCGAACACAGAGTTAAAAATAGGAAAAGTTGAACATACCATGGTAATTTGATAAACAAGTCAACCACTTTGTTGAGATGGAGTTTCATCAAGATAAATCGAAGTCTAAGAAAAATACATAAAGAATCGCAAGGACATTTTCATCGCATGGATTACACAATGATCCATCCGCCAAAATTTTGCTCGTTCATTCGTGGGGGGGGGGGGGGGGGGGGGGGGGTCAGGAAAAAATTTTCGGACACTAGGCGCAAACAGTTTTTTTCCGACTCTTGGGCACCCACCCACCTCTTTCTTGAACGAAAAAACTTTTTTTCCATTTTGAAATTTGGTACCCACCACCAAAAATTAGTGGAAATCGCACATAGACTGCTTTGATTGGCAATTGCCACAGGTATTTTTGCTGGAACATGGTTTGTATTGTTCCATTAACCATTCCCAACATTTAATCTATCCACAACCAGCTTATGAAGATTGGTCGGAATTTGGTCCAATTTCTTGGCAAGTTTTTGAATTATTCAAACTTTCTCACCGACACTGACAGTCAGTGTATACAAGGGTAATCAGGAGAGTATATAGAATATACTGGCATTCTACCTGAACAGTATTAAGATGGGTTGTAGCAGGAACAGGTGTGAAATATGTTGAACATTTTGATGTTTTACCTGGTTTCACCACTGTATTTGCTGCTGTTTCTACTATTTCTTTCTGTTTCTACCCATTTCTACACTCAATTTTAGTTTCATCAGTCTAATATGAATTTATTAAGCATTATCAAGTGCACAATTCGTAGAGAAAGTTATCTCAATGTTGTATTGAACCTGTCAATATGATGAGGGGTGATTCTTTGGTATCGGAAATCCACTCCTCATAAACTGCACTGTTGCACCTTGGACGAATTGAGTAGTGCATCATTTGATGGAGCGGTTAGTAAGCTTTGGTTGATTCGTCTTAGCAAGTCAGATGAGAAAGTGTGAAAGAAATGGTGACCATGTTGAGTTGAAAAGGTCTACCATATCTTTCCAAGTTTGATCAGGATGCATTGTGGAAATTTGGGGGCTATGATGTGTCGAGTGACACCCCTGTGATTTATATATTACCTTTTACGCAATGAATGTCAGTGTTATCCTACAATATATTGGAGGCTGTTCATTCAGCTCAGAGGCTTGAAACCTATTTGCTCAAAATATGGTACAGGACCAGTGACAGGGCAGTAACTTTACAAGTGGTTGTTACAATATTCAGCTTGATCTCACTGTAAACATAATACACATGCGTATCCTTTCTGACTTAGATGATCCCAACACACTTTATTCTATGATTTAATTTTATTCTTTGTTACAGCAGATGCTATAGTTTATTTTAAAAGAAGTTAATTTTATTTCTATTACAAGGTAACCCAACCAGGTGTCTTATATGTGTTTGCAAACTTTTCAGATTTCATTCGCCAGGTTTCTCTCCAGACATCCAGTATCATCCTCAACATGGGCTAACACTATGGTGCAAGGGTAAATAACTGAAATTCATATTAACTCAACTGATTCCCTATTGACAAAGTGTTTACACCATTGTATATAGTTTGTTAACAGGGAATCAGTTCACATTTATGTTAGATTACATAAATGATAATTCGTTTAAATTGCTTTTTTCAAAATCATGAACCACTGATGGTGTGATGGGGAACGGTGAACGTATGTCCACATTCCCATGCTCCTAGCCTCTATCCTGTACTGCTAATCATCCCCCAGCTAACCCTGAGGATACAGAGTGGTGGCAAAAAGCCTACAAAAGCTTCCCTAATCAACATGTATCACTTATTTGAAAGATAAGAGCTGATAGGAAAAATAAATTCAAGGCATGGAAGAAACGTGTTTTCAGAGCCGCTGATCTACCCACCCACCCCCGCCTTGTGTCCGGAAAAAAATTGACGACCCCCCCCCCCCCCCCCTTTAGTGTTTGTTGTTTTGTGACAAAATTATTATGCTAGGTGGTCCTGTGATATATTACAGAAATCAGGTTGTGACAACCTCCCCCTACTTTTTCCCATTCAGACATTTTCGTCAGAATTGAACTCTAAAGATATGGATTCTCTCTTGATAGTAATCACTTTCTTTCTTAACCCTTTGACTCTGATGGCATATTCCAGTCAGTTGCGAGGCATAATCTGGTAGAGTCTATATTCGTACTTGGGGAAAGACCAATCAAAATTTTCAACGTGCTGCTGTCAAGCATTTGTATTAGTTGTTGAACTTTTTAAGCTGGGGGTTAACTAACTTGTCGTGAGAGCGGGTGCGAGGAGCATAATAGCGAAGTATCGTGGTGTGAATGCCTCCACTATAATTGCAATTAAATGCTTTTCACATAATTTCTTTTTCTTCTAGAAACTTGGTATGTAAAGAGATTAGATTAGAGCCACACACCCTGGGAAACTGCGACGAAACAACACAAAAAAGCGATTAAGTAGTTCATATAATAAATTAACACGTTATAAAAGAAGGGAAGGCCAGTCTGTACGTTTCACTCGAGGAGTTGGGCTGCGTTTGCAGCTAGGTTACGGTTGTTTACCACACTATTGGGTAGTGGTGCAGAATGGTCCATATCAATTGGTATGGAACACACAGGTCCATCCAGTTTAATGTGTAGAATCAGTAACATGAGATGTTGCCAAGTCTACGTGCGTAAATGGGCATCAATCATTATTGTGTAGTTAGGTGGACGACGTGCACCACGCGAGTTGTTTGAGAGTCTACCGTTAAACGTTAAAGTTGCTGTTATGGAAGAAGTATTTAGCTATAGCATGAGTAGACGGTAGGTGGCTCTATATTTTGAAAATCAGAGAGGACACTGTGTGTGGCTTTTACACTTCAAAGTTAAAGGACAGTGATACGTCATTAAATTGTTATTACGAAGAGACAGACAGTGATTCTAACCATTTAACCCTAGAGATGAAATAACTCCTTAGAAAGGAGCCAGTGATTACAACAATTAGCCTCCGAGGCGGGAAAACATTTTATTACACGCCTGTTCTCTGATATCACCATCTACAGCAACACTAAACCATGCGGAAAAAGAAAATCTGTTCCGCACATATGTGCGGAATGGAAATAGTTGACGGACTGTTTTTAAATAGAAGCGAAATTTCACTGGAATTTTCTACAAATCGTGGAACGCAATAACAATTTGAATCGCTAGCGATAGCTGAAAATCGTCCCTTGAGTTCCAATGTGTTCTATGTGCCAGTAGGCTGCCAGTAGGCACATAGAACACATTGGAACGCAGGGGACGAAAGAGTAACACGGGTCTCCCTCGCAAATTTGGTTGGAGATAAAATGTGTCCTTTTTGTTGATACTTGTCAAATGAATTGCTGAGTGTCCTTCTAATATTTTTTTTATAGACGTGAAGGTGTAAATAAATGTAATAAATGTAATAAACACAGAACGACACGCGTGTGTGAATGGGTTAATCGATATGGCACTTGTGCCATCGCAGAAGGATACAACTCGAGGCCTGTGGCCTCTCGTTCTATCCTTCCGCGCTGGCACTCGTGCCATATCGATTAACCCATTCACACACGAGTGTCGTTCTGTGTATAGCTAAGTTTGTTTACGGGTCGAAGCGGACTCGAATGGCAAAATATTGTTTGCATTGTAGTTCAACCTACGAAATACTATTCAAATCCAGCGAGTCAAGTAGGAACTGATAGTGATTACGGTAAAATGTTCAAAGGACTATGTAATGTAATATCCTAAACAGATTCGCACTTGGAAATTTGTGATGGATACCCAGGCCTGCCATTTTCAGGAGAACGATTCATTCGCTCGCCTCTGCTCGCCTTAAAAAATTGAGGAGGGCGAAAAATAGCCCTCCTAGCCTTAGAAAATAATGATTACCACAACAGCCTTTTCCTAAAACCCACAGGTTTTCAGATCTCTTCTATGTTAGTGGTATTTGCAATGTAGCCACATTGTTTCTCCCACACCTCCGGGCCTTACTAAGGCCCAGAGGTGTGGGAGGGGCAGTGTAGCTGTCTCACAGAGACTACCTGGTTAGCAGCACCAAATAAAATGTAGAAAGCCCCCTAGATAAAGTTCATTAATAATACAACTTCATTTTGCCACTTTCAGCTTTTGTAAACTTGAGGGGAGCTAATCTCTCCCCTAGGCCATGTGAGGAGAGCGATTTTTAGCCCTCCTGCACTTTTTAAGAATGCCAGGCCTGGCTACCTAGCTGAAAGGAGCAGCGGAACAACAGTCAGCATAGACAGTGGCATTGAGGCTAAAACGCCAGATATATTCATGAACACGCAGTATATTCTTTTATTTGTTGTACGGGGTTACATATGTAATTATAAAAAGTCACATAATGCATAAAGTAGATATATTATCCAAATTGTTATCTCTCCAATTCGGACACATTAAAATCAAGTATACCTTGGAGCACCGACCCGTTATTAAAACAAAACTTGTCTTTTGATTATTAGTTACCGAGTCGAAAGTTGACTTGGAGCAGGGCAGGAGTATGTCACAGTGCAATACAGGCTCCTTCACCCCGTTCCAATTTAACCTAGACGGTTAACTCGCAATACCAACCACCATCATCTTGAAAGCAGCCCTGGGGCTGCACGTTGAAAATCTTGATTAGCCTACCACACAATCCACTGAGAAAGTACCAACTTTATGAATTCAGATCGTATCACGATCCTGGATCGGGTTCAAGGACTAGATTTGATACTGACCACACTCAGAGTCGGTCATATAAATGGAGAAACGTAGTTCCAATTCGGCCATCTGTTGCACCAATTCGGACTATCTGTTGTACCAATTCTGACTATCTGTAGTATCAATTCGGACTATCTGTAGTATAAATTCGGGTTATCTGTAGTAGCAATTCGGGTTATCAGTAGGAACATTTCTGGTTATCTGTAGTACCAATTCGGGTTATCTGTAGAACCAATTCGGACTATCTGTAGTGTTAATTCAGGTTATCTGTAGTATCAATTCGGGTTATCTGTAGTATAAATTCGGGTTATCTGTAGTGCCAATTCGGACTATCTGTAGTATCAATTCGGGTTAACTGTAGTACCAATTCGGACTATCTGTAATATCAATTCGGGTTATCTGTAGTACCAATTCGGACTATCTGTAGTATCAATTCGGGTTATCTGTAGTATCAATTCGTACTATCTGTAGTATCAATTCGGGTTATCTGTAGTACCAATTCGGACTATCTGTAGTATCAATTCGGGTTATCTGTAGTACCAATTCGGACTATCTGTAGTTTCAATTCGGGTTATCTGTAGTACCAATTGGAACTATCTGTAGTATCAATTCGGGTTATCTGTAGTATCAATTCGGACTATCTGTAGTATCAATTCGGGTTATCTGAAGTATCAATTCGGACTATCTGTAGTACCGATTCGGGCTGTTAGGGCCTCAGCGTCAGTGGTGTAGCCAGCCCAAAGCAAGTGTGTGTGTGGGGGGGGGGGGGGATAAACTCGCAGAGACTGGCTTAGCTCTATTTTAATAGGGGGGGGGGAGGGGGTACGGGAAAAGCTTTCCAAGCCGCCTTCACATCTCTGAATTTTGCGTCCGTAAAGTTTGAGCTTGATAACCAAGGTAACAATAGTCAGGGTTTCCACTAGAGGGAAATGAATGTGTCCGATATGAGACGGCCAAGGTTAGTCGATGGGGGTCTTTGAACCCTGGAATTCAAAATTTTTCTACCACGGGCCGACCATGGAATTGAATTCCAGAGTTCAAAACTGCCCATCTCCTTGCATCTGAGGGGATATTTTGAGGTTTTTCATGTATTGACGACTGTCTACCTTTTTACCGACACAGATATTAGGACAATCAATCTACAAATCTACAGCCTAACCCCCATGGACCTTATCCCCTACGATTTTTAAGCCATTTTGGACATATTTCGAGGACCAACTTTGATCGGGGGTGGGGCGCGTCCCCCAATCCTCCCCGTGCCAAGCCACTGCTCAGCGTGACCAGTTTGGAGTGTCGCTACGGTGCATGTCAATTAAATAACAAGTTGCTTCATGACTGCTACATGTATTGTTTATTTATTCACTAATCAATTTCAAAGAAGTGTTGAGTTTTTAACTAAAATCCTGTATGATTGATATTTCAATACAGTACAGCCGCCGTGGACTGGTCATTTTCCACGGGTGGGAAATATTTCTACGGACACAATATTAGGTTCCAAACACCAATTACAGGAATAATCATCAAAACAACAACCCGGTGCTTCATTAATTAAAATTTTGCTGGTGATAATTCTTATTACCTGGTCAACGCATGCTTGAACATCACTGCCCACGCGTAGATTACAACCAATCCACGCCGACTGTACTGTACATCATCGAGACATTCCTTCGTCGTCCTTGGGCCATAATGGGCGGGATAATGTATAGTTATCCTTGTGTTTTCCAGGGTGTATGGGAATTTACACCGGTTTGGGAACTCGTACACCCTGAGGCGAAGCCGAAGGGTGTAGGAATTCCCAAACCGGTGTCAATTCCCATACACCCTGGAAAACACAAGGATAACGGATTTATTTCCAAGAATGTTGCTGTCTTTAACACTTTAACATACATTGTGGGCAAAAAACTGACAGAAAATTTGTACTTTGCAAGTTTCTTAAATAAAACCAGACAAATATGGATGTCATTGGAACTGGCTCAATGAGCCAGTTCCAATGACATCCATATCTGTAATATTTTAATGTACATAAATATTAAATTTCCTGTATTTTTATTTTTGTTCTAACATAGCCGAGCAGAAGGTATGAATTAATAATTAAAAATGGATACTTTTTTAGCCATATAGCTTGCTCTTGTATATTCTTGTTTTTACACAGTGGTTAAACACGGTGTAAAAAAAGCCACTGTGGATTGCAAGTTACACCGTACCTCTCAGCCAATCAAAATGCAGTATTTTGTATCATTTGGAAATAAATCAGGTTTACCCCCCCCCCCCCCCCCCCCCCCCCCACCCCATCGGTCATCTTCGTCTCTAGGGACATAATTTCCTATTGTAAATTATACAAGAATCGCCGGTCTTTGTTCATATGTTTGAATTTTGGAAAGCGGTACTCAAACGAAGAGAAATGCGCTAATTGTTGTGTTTTTTTTTTACGTAATAGGTTTACTGGCAACTGTCTTTTATCTTCAATTACTTCTATTTCACATTACAGACATAAACGTTGCTCGAGTAGTTTGGACGGAAGTGTGTGTCTCCCTATTTTGTATTTCTAAGGAGTGGTTACTTTAGTGAAATTCTGTGAAGAGATGTCTCACTTTATCAGATCTCGAATATAATAGGCATGGCTCCAAACTAATCGGTTTTGAATAGTCGGAAAGTTCGTAATTAGTTACGTTCTTTGTCTCCCTCATGTTGTTATTGATGTCTTCGTTGAATCTCTTTCGCGGTAGGCTTTGAATTTCGATATTATCCCTGTCTGGGACGTGGCTAGAAGGTATTGGCTCAGGAAGTCCGCCCTCCTCCTATTCCAAACGGTACCCCACGGTTACCCTCTGGCTGCCGATCATCGTACTTTTGAGCAACCATTTTCACTCCAGTAGTATGTCAGTAGCCAACATGGCCTCATTTGCAGGAACCCGCAGGAGACCCCGAATGTGACGTCATATTCACGTGACCGAGTTACGTCATGTTCGGTTATCGTTGTAGGCCGCGTTGGCCATGTTTTTACGTTATCCCTATAGTGATAGGTGGTCTTAGTGCGCATGCGCAGCGCGTGCTATTGGGATTATACGTTTTCCGTGGTTCATTTTGTACACTGGAGGCCGCCATCTTGGTTTCTATGGTAGCACGTAGTTGCTATCGACCTATTAGGCTCTTCTACTCCACTGGAGCATACTTCAAAACAACTGAATAGGGTTGGTTAGACAGAAAAGCATGGAAACATATACAGAAGCAGAGTAGATGATTCTGAAAGAATCAGAACCAGTAAACCTTGTTGGGTCTTTTGAGGTAATTCTATGAAGTAATCGAAGATTTGGAGACAATATGAACCAGAAAACTACTCCCATTGAATCGAAAACCTCCTTCGAATATACCCCGGTCCTATTAGAGGATTGTGGGTTACATAGCAACCACGTACCACAATAGAAACTGAGATGGCGACATCCATTAT
The DNA here is from genome assembly GCA_031216915.1 of Pictodentalium vernedei. NCBI lineage: Eukaryota > Metazoa > Mollusca > Scaphopoda > Dentaliida > Dentaliidae > Pictodentalium > Pictodentalium vernedei. Next base: position 103,869,795 of record CM062292.1, read on the forward strand.
ACAAAATGGACGACGGAAACACGTATTACCTTAACACGCGCTGCGCACGCCCCCCCCCCCCCCCCCCCCCCACTGTCATCACGTATTACTAAGGTAATGTCGTCACAACATGGCCGATCACGCGGGATATCATATCAACCAACATGACGTAACGTGCGCCTCGTGACCATGACGTCACAAGATCAGTTATAAGATCATCCAAATGTGGCATTATTATTTGTTGGCGTTTATGGTCACACACTTATGCACAATGTCTAATCGTGACCGTGACAGTTTTACGGGTCGAGTAAGTCGGAGTACCCGGAGAGAACCACCTAGCACAGACGAGCAACTGTCAGCTCCTCAACATTCTAACTCTGTTCAAGCTTCACTCGAGCAGACGTGCAGTACGCCTTAGTACACGGCGTCATCGTGCCCCCGTGTTTGCAACCTGGATACAGTGCCTTGCCCAAGGACACAACGCGGGTCGTCCCGGACGGGGATCGAACTCGGTACCTCTATTATAGAAGTCCAACAGTCTAGCACTGGGCCACCGCGCTCCCTCCGAATGTGGCATTAAAACCACATTACATACTACTAACTCTACAAATACCAGATGGTTTTGAAATCGCGAAGCGAATTTCCGGAAGTTACCCAACGAAACACGGCCAACGTCAAACATTCCAATAAGTTGGAGAAGGTATCTGTCGCCTTTTAACGTACTAAGTCGTTCAAAAAAGCAAACCCTGTCGCTCGTTTTTAATGAAATAGTCAAAAATAGGCTAAACTTTTGTTTGAAGTAACGTAAAAACGTCAAAATAACACTAAATATCGATATTCAAAACTGAATACCGGTATCGGTATTCAAAACAACACCGCGGTATACCGGTATATCGAAAACTGTTCAGATATATGAACACAAGTACCACAATCGAGACTCGAGGCATCACATTCGGAACGAATCAGCATGCCTTGATGATGCAGTTCAAAACAACTTTACCAAACGCAGACGATATCAAAATTTCTTATTTTAAATAATAGTTTATCAGATTTTTCCAAAAATTTCTACAAAACAATATCATGTGACCCATCATTGGAACGAGCTCAGCGAGCTCGTCCCAATGAGGGGTCACATGATATAGTTTTGTTGAAAATATTTTTTCCACTGCTGAATTTGTATATTACGCGGGCACATGCGGACGATTCCTTGGATAAAAAGGATAATATTATTCATTCAAGGCTTAAGATTAAAGACAGCTTGAAAATGAAATTGTGGGTAAATAATGACGATAAACCGATATTTTTGTAATTACCGGTATTCAATCGATATTGGTTTGAATGCCGGTATATATCGGTTTATCGATATACCGTGCAGCCCTAGCACCAAATCGAAAAACAAAAAAAAAAAAACCCCAGCTATCTCGTATTTTAATTTTTGAACCTATGACCCTCTATGACGTCACCCCAGCGTTCGGGCACAACGGTTGAGAATTTCCTGGGACGACAGTACATTTTTAGATATAGTTTTTCACAGAGTTTAAAGTCTCGATATTTCGAAAGGCTAGGGCGGAAAATGAGGTTCAAACTAAAAGATAAAGAAAAGAACATAAAAATGGTATCGCTGGCATCGAGTCTTAGTTTGGAATGAAAAAATTTTGCACATCTAATGCTAAGAAATATTTGTGGGAAGTTTGAATACTGTATCTTTCAGAACTATGGGGCTATGCGTTACACAAAATCGGCGGTTTGGATAAGAAAATGCTAAAATTTGAAATGACATAAAAACGTTAAAAATGGCGGAATTTCAAAAAGAAAAAAACACATGTCTCATATTTTTCTGACCTCTATAACATTCCAAAATTTCATAACAATCGGGAAACATTTAATTGACTTATGACCCTTGTGACATCAGGTAAGAATTTAAGAAGTGGAGATATGCAAAGTTGGAAAGTGGGTGCGATACAGGCGTTAATATATACATATTATCTCTACAGTGAAGTGATGAAGTGATCTGGGTCATAGTATCACGTCTCGTTGAGGAGGCGAGATCGTCGGATCAAACGAGCTGCCGAGCTGTAGCGATGAAGGATTTATTATCCGACTTACAATTCACATTCCAACGCTAGCATTAACAATTCCCCAACCCTTTTTTGGTAAATTTGATTGAAGTAAAAAAGAACTATTTTTGTTTACACTTATTTTTGTAACAGGTGCTCACATCCGGGAAATCCCCTGATGCGCATGAATACGATAAAAAAATTATCATTAATACGATAAAAAAAAACGGACCGCTGTTCGAGAGCACCCATTCCAGCTCGGAGTGAAGTACTCTCTGCGAACGGAACAGCTAATTATGCGAATTCGAACGCACCAGTAAGTAGTTCGTCATACTATAGTGATACGGAATCTGATTCGACATGTGGATTTTCCGGGGACCAGGAAAAGATCAAATAGTAGGGATATTTAGCGGTTAAATAACATAGTCATAGAACAAAAAAAATATCCTAAATATTTATAACCCGTATCAATCGCATAGCGGGTGGAATTTGTGGAAACACATCTTCCAGGCGAGATATTGCGATTTCTGACCAGTCTGCAAAAATGTCGTGAGTGTGGGTTGAGGGGAAGTAGCCGAAATTTTGGTCTGACGAAAAAGAGAAAGAAAGAGAAAAAAGGCTAACGATCGCAGTGAGTCAATCCAACTTTGTTAGATGGCTTAATTTGGTAGGGTTGTTTACAAAATAATTGTGAACGACGAATACAGGTACAGTTTTAAGATTACGCCTCGTAGTTCCACAAAATGTGTTAATATCGTTATGCCTTCAAGGTGAAATACTTTTTGATTGGAATATCTTTAAGTGAAGCACGGGAGACTATCTTTACATCTTTGTTTGTAATGCTACCCTCCGATTAAATCAATAGCAGTTTGCGCGCAAACTTCATGAAAAACAAACAACCCATAACACCATCGGATTTCTTCAGAACTTGATTGATGGTATTGACTTCAGTTATTTCGGGTCAACATCAATGATCAGCTCTCCTGCAGTAATATTCGGCCCAAGTTTCTGACGAGGGCCGCTAATGGCTCTTTGGTGGCTAATCCCTATACAATGAAGTGCCACGCCCGAGAAAATCGTGCTCTTGCAATTTTAATTATTTACTTATTATTTATATTTATTGGTGTTTAAGGTCACATATTTCTACACAATGGCTAATCATGACCACGGCAGTTTTAAGGGTGGAGGAAGCCGGAGTACCCGGATAGAGACCACCGAGCAAGGCCAGCAACTGTTAGCTCACCAACATACTAACTCCACACAAGCAGGGTTAGCATTGGTTGAAGACAGGTGCACCTTCGACGTACAGTACGCCTTAGTACACAACGCCACCGTGCTCCTACGTGGACAATGGGGATGACGTGTCTTGCTCAAGGACGCGGGCTGGATTCGAACAGATAACCTCTCGGCTTGCAGCCTGCACCTCTACCTACAGAGCCACCCCCCCCCCCCCCACCACCACCTGCAATTTTAATTAAACCAAGATAATGGGCCGATCGAATCGTTTTGTGAGGTATGTGTCATCCTTATGTGCAAGGAGAAAAATAGTCTTCGAACATAGTTTTAGTGAACTGCACTCCATTTATTTCGGAGGAACGCCAGAAGCATCAGAGGGCAAGGGGGCAGGTGTATCAAAAAGAGCACATGACTCCGGGTATGGATTAATACAAGTAGTTTACAACGTATCATAAATTGCAACGTGACAATTAATAGAATTGACATTAAACACACTCTAAAATCAGTTTCTAAAATCAGTTGGGTTAAAATCAATCCAAGCCAACTGGATGGAGTGAATATGAACCCAAGTGGGTTCATATTCACTCAACCCAGCTGATTTGGGTTAATTTTAACCCAACTGATTTTAGAGTGTATATGTTATATATATATATATAATGTCCCTGTCAAAGTGATAGCCAAACGTTGCGATTTTGTTGTATAAAAGTGTAAATATTTTCGATAATATTTCTGCCTGGGTTAAATGTAAAGCAAGATAGATATGTGACGGACCCCGAAAACAGGTTTGTCAAACTGACGTTAATTCAAGAGATTCTAAATGAAGTATGAAATTTAATGTCCATTATGGCGCACGTGTTCAACGCCATATGGACTTCTGATAACAGATCAATAGTGAAAGAGACAACGTTCTCTTCTGTAATAATTGTCTGGGTAATAAAGACCAGTTAAATTGTAATCGTTGGAAACCAGTGCATCACATATGTTCTGGACACACCCATATTACGCATCTATCCTGTCTCCGAAATGTCAAAAGATACCAAAATGCGAGTCTTTCAAAGGAACTTTAAGGCGAGTGTTAAATTAAGATAGATCTAAGTGGCCTAGTTCAAGAGAAGCGATTAGCCGAGAATAAATGTCCTGGCTATCTAAATAAAAATCGAGGGATTTCTCGAAATATTCATCACAGCCAATTCCAGTCGGAAGGTGTGTAAGGCTGTGGGTTGTTGACAGGCAGTTGGCCTGAGGGCACTCAGAGAAGGTCCGAGTTTAGCCTTGACCGTCGAGGGTCATAGGCACCGAGATTGAAAGTCCGCGTATTGGAGTAACCATGTGAGGGTTGAAAGGAACCGATAGAAGTTTGTTAACGGTTGCGAACAGTAATAGCACAGCAGCCAAAGAAGTAAAAGCTGTAACGTTGAGGTCTAGATACCGTATTAACCCTTTACCCAACGTAACGGCCAAAACCGGCCAGCGCTATTCTCAAAAATCGCCAATTAATTTTCAAAATATTTTCATTTTTTGTCTCAAAAACATAGGTTATGACCCCTCGTTGGAACGAGCTCGTCGAGCTCGTTCCAACGAGGGGTCATAACCTATGTTTTTGAGACAAAAAATGAAAAAATTTAGTTATTCAAGAATTTTTTTTGCAAGTGTCGTCTGCTTTTCATGTTAGGTAAAGGGTTAAGAGCTTGAATAAGCGTTTGAATAGCTCGCGAGATAAGATAGTTTTAGGCGGTGCGAGAATTGGTGATGCTTAGAACACTTTGCAGAATATTATTATGTAAGCTTTGTTGAGTATATATCTGAAGGCGAAGAATAACTTAACCCCATGAGAGCCAGGCAAGGCGAAAGGTGATCGTGAACTGTGGTAGACGTCGATTGAATTGTGATTGAACTGTGAGAACGCTGGTAGAGTCATACAAGCAGAACATTATATGTGTTAAGCCCGACTGACGGTGAAGTTAACCCTGCGAAGAGGAAGCAACGAGAAGTAAATAGACACTTTGTATTTGTTACAAACCGTGAGAGGGTGAAGATGATGTGAGGTTGATCCAGCGGACACAGCTGGATGTGGGAGACGTCGAGGGCCCTAAAGAATAAACTTTTATTCGCGTAATTAGTGTATTCTTATGAATAATTCTGTGAGTAATTTGTTTTATATTATATTTCTTCGTACGTGTAAATAAATAATCTTTCAGTGAATTATCGTTGATCACTCTTTGGCGTTGTAAGCCGCAGGCACCTTCAGGAATCCTAAGAGTCCCAAGCGGATAGGGCATTGATAAGGTGGCAAGGTTTACGTTCGAACTGGGGTTCAGACGACAGTCACTGGCTGTCGGCTGAGCACTGATAAGAACATAAAGTTTCCTCCATCACTTAACCCCGGTAATCCTGCGACAGTCCCTTGAGAGGAACAAAGGGCATCCGCAATGCTATAGCATTGAAGGTGGCATCTTGTCCTACCCAAGTGACAATATAAAGCTTTACAAATCACCCCACGCATTATATAGCCTTTTTGTTTGGTGATTATCGACTGGCCTGCGTCATTATACCTGCTACACCCCCTCACCACCCCCATTGACATTGGCACGCATAAAATACGTTAAAAACGAATGCTCTAGAGTTTTACAGTCCTCGGAAAGTAAAGTGTTTTTCACTAGTGCACTTCAGTCGGAAAATGATACTCGCTTGCTTCCTTGCCTCACACCCGTCCCCGCATCGGGGAAAGGGGTATCTTCCCCAACCCCGGCGCCCGCTCTCGGTTCTCTTTATCAGTCCTGTGACATTTTAAAATTAGAATTGTTCAATTCTTATTTCCTTTTTTTATATTGCAGAATATATATAAGAAAGTTTACGTATCACATAACACATCGAATGCGCGTGCATGGTGTAACTTAGAGGTTCCATGCAGGACGTGCATATTTAGATTGTGTTTTTGGAAACTGTTAATCCTCAACATGTTGAAGGTCGTTGTGTTCCTGACAGTAATGACAATTGGGTTGTATCCACTGGTGAATCATATCTAAGTATCGGTTTTAGCCAATCAGCGAGAAGAAGGCCTATAGTCACACTTGATCACCCAGAGGTTCCCAATTTCTAGACTGTTGTTATAGTATACAAAGCCAGGAGTATAAACGAAACAGAGTTCAAAGAATTAGGTCTGGTCGGAGACAAGGTTGAGGTCTTGGATAAATTTACTGGGCGATTTTCGTTAAATGACACTATAAATTGGGGATGGGACGAGTTGAAGGTTCTGTTTATTACTTGATCCAAAACCTGGAAAGAGATGCGGAAACGGATCACGTAACAAGCAGGGCTTCCGAAAAAGACTTTGAAGTACGTTGCTGTGAGCATTGTATTGTTTAGCGGAGCGTCATCCCAAAACGTCGTACCCCCAATCGCGTACGGTGCAGTCGCCGTGGACTCGTCGTAATCCACGCATCGGCAGTGATGTCCACACAAAATCAGCAGCAAAGTTTTAATTAATGAAGACGGTGCATCATTAGTTAAATTTAAATATTTTTGATGATTATTCCTATAATTAGTGATTGGAATCTAATATTATTGTGTTCGTGGAAATATTGCCCAATCGTGGAAAGTGACCTGTCCACGACGGCTGTCCTGTAGATACTTTTAACCCTTTACCTAACGTGAAAAGCAGACGACACTTGACAAAAAAATTCTTGAATAACTAATTTTTTCATTTATTGTCTCAAAAACATAGGTTATGACCCCTCATTAGAATGAGCTCGACGAGCCGTTCCAATGAGGGGTCATAACCTATGTTTTTGAGACAAAAAATGAAAAAAATAATGAAAATTAATTGGCGATTTTTTAGAATAGCTCTGGCCGGTTTTGGCCGTTACGTTGGGTAAAGGGATAAGGCATCAGTTTGTTTGTTTTGGTTTGTTGGGGTTCAATGATACTTTGAACAGCCAGGATCACATCGTGTCGGACAGTATTACGCAGGCCTTTAGATTACCCCAAATTCACACCGTATCCCGGTGTGCCCAAATTAAAGAGGTGTGAAGATATCAAAAAAGATATATAAATTCTCTGTGCCTCTTCTGCATTTGAGAATAACTTCCATCATAATATGACCATAAAAAACAAAGAAAAGCATAGTAATAAAACCTAACAGAATAAGGCTGTTATTTCTGGTTTTAATGTGCCCAGATTAGAGCAAAAGGGTGTGCCCAAAATAAATGAATTTAAAGGTCAGATTACGGGCAGTGAATGGGGAGAACCACCGAGCAGCGGCAAGCAACAACTGTCAGACTCCCCAACGTACCAACTCTGCAGAAGCATGGTTAGCACCACTTGACTGAAATGGCTCCATCGTCATGCAGGGCACCTTAGTACACAGCGCCCGTGGACAATTTGCAATAAGCGACTTGCACACGGACACAATGTATTTATAATGGTCAGGATCGAACCATCGACCATTCGGTTTGAAGTTCAACGCTGTAAACACTGATCCACCGCGCACACTAATAATTCAGTAATATAATTTTATTGAAATAACGATTAACCCTTTACCTAACGAATTAACCGCATCTGGCTTCGAAATGTACAAATCTATCAGCTTAAAAAAAAAATCAAAAAATTTCACAATGAACCCTAATGTGGTGTTGGAATGTTTTGATTTTCTTAAATAATTAAGCCCTTGAACCGTGCTGGTATGTTCCATGTAGAGTCCAAATTCATTAGCTGGGGTTAGACCAATTAATATATTCAACGTGCAGAGCAATGGCTGCACGTTGACATTATTGATTGGTCTACCCTACACATCCACTTAGCAGCCATCTTGCTTAATGAAATTGTGACGTATTATGTTCCTGAGCCGGAAAAGCGGCCCTCGGGTTTAAAGGGTTAAAGCCAGAAATTCTGATATCGTGCAAAGGGTTAAAGACTCAAAAACCGTACTTTTTTCGATACGTTCCGTAATTAGACGACCAGAGATCGGGTTTCAATTTCGCGTAAGTATCGTGTAAGAATACAATTGCTAACACCAGGGGCAACTTCCGGAATGTTACCGACTGATCGTGAATTTAAAATTACGAGCTTAATGGTCTGAAAATGGTGAGATTATGTGATATATATTTATTTATTGGTGTGCAACGGCGAGCAACTGTCAGCTCCCCAACATTCTAACTCCACACAAGCAGGGTTAGCATTGGTTGAAGACAAGTGCATCATCGATGTGCAGTACGCCTTAGTACACAGCGTCACCATGCCCCCACGTGGGGGTAAAGTGTCTTGCCCAAGGACACAGCGCGGTTGCTGGAGGTGGGATTCAAACAGAGGACCTCTCGGCTTGCAGTCTGCACCTCTCTCTACTTAGCCACCTCACCCCGAGATCACGTGATAAATGTATGTTATCACCACCTGTATTGATCGAGATGGTGTTAACCCTTTGAACTCAAGAGGCCGTTTTTCCGACTCAGAAACATGATACGGAATAATTTCATTAAGGATGATGGCTGCTTAGTGAAAAGGTTGGGAAGATCGATCAATATTTTCAACGTGAGACCTTTGGGCTGAACGCGTTGAAAATATTGATTGATCTACCCCAAAATAATGCATATAGACTCTTCCAATTGCTGCCACTGAACTGACATGTCAGATATCACCAGGGTTCAAAGGGTTAATATTAGGTGTCGCGATGGGCCCTTATGGGCGAGTCGCGATACGTAACAGGAATACCATAGAGGCCTGATACAAGTTTCTCAACCAATACATAGTGGTGATGACAAATTTATCTTACCATCTCGGAAACCCAATTTGTGGTAATAACTAATTTATCTTCCAATATTCCTCCCTTTCTTGACTTGTTCGCATGTATTTTGACAACCATTCAGCGTCAACGAATTGATTTTTTATAAATGGAGATCATGATGGCATCAAGGAATTAAGTCCTTTAGCTGTGCATGACGTATTCCCTATTCATTGGTCCACTTGTACTCGAACCGCCGAAGTTTATAGTTGTGTTTCTGCTGTGTGTTTCTTTGTTTTATTTTTCAGCTTTAACGCATGGTACGCCTGTATAAAAATATCATCATGGCAAAAATTTATCTCGTCTAATTTGTTGGTGATTTATTTGTCATGTAATTACTGTTATCAAAACTGACCTAGACATGTGTAATCAGTTTTCGATGAGTGCAGGTAAAAACGTTCGCTTTCTGAATCAAACGATCACACATGCTCACAGAAGTTACTGTAAGTTCCGCTCCACAGTTTTCCAGGCATTTCCAAATATGACATGCCATACACTCTCTTCAAATGCAAATATTCTGTAGCTTAGTTATTTAACTCATAACATGTATTACATTTCCCAAATCCACAAAAAACATATAACACTATCTGACTAAGTAGAAATAAACAATCTGAATGTGGGTGGAATAATTTATTGTCAAAGGCAAGACTTCAACCTGAAAAATTGCATGAAAAAATGCCGAAACCAGTCATTTTCAGCCACCAAGCAGCCTCAAAAGCAGAATTTTCCCACCAACCCCACCTACCCACCGCGGTAACAGAGCATCCTCTGTTTCCAAAATGCAAAACAATTATATGTTTCCGTCTCATTTTTAGTTACCTGTCTGGTAACAAACTCGTGTAAAAATTACATTTTAAAAAATAGTCAATTTTTCGAAGCCACTGTTTCCCATAATTCATCTGGTAATTTACCCCTATGTATCAGAATCCAACTTTGGGACCAAAACTTCAAATTCTCTTGTCCAACAAAAAGCCTAATGTAATCATATATCGGATACTAAAAATATATCTCAATTTTACATGGCCTTAGTTTCAACATATGCCCTATGTTTAGAATTTCACTGTGCAATAGTGCGAAACTGTGGAGCGGAGCCGTAGCTGATACATACATATTATCGCTACAGTGAAGTGATCTGGGTCGACCCAGATCACTTCACTGCAGCGATAAAAGGTGTATTATATGACTCATAGTTCAACATCGCATACCAACGCTAGAATTAACAATTCCCCCAACATTTTGGGGGGTAAATTGGATTGAAGTAAAAAAGAACTATTTTTGTTTACACTTACTTTTGTAACAGGTGCACACTTCCGAGGAATCCCCCCGAACGCATGAATACTTAACAAAGTGAACAGTCAACTTTCAGTCAACCCGGGCCGCCAATCGAGCGCGCCCATTCCAGCTCGGAGTAAAGAACTCTCTGTGACCGGGACAGCTAATTATGCGAATTCTAGCGCACCCGTAAATAGTCCGTCATACTGTAGTGATACGGAATCGGATTCCACATTGTGGATTTTGCGGGGACCAGGAAAAGATCATCAAACAGTAGTGATATTTAGCGGTTAAATTACATATTCATACAATAAAAAATTGTATCAGTCTGGACGTTTTAGCTTGTGTCGAGGGAAAACCGATTGATTGTGAGATAAAAGATAATAATGGACGTTGATTAAGTTTAAGTAAGTGTGGGTAGTTTTTGATGAATTATTGTCATCTGACTACTATATTGAAAAATAAATAAAACAAGGTTATTATGCTCATCGGTTTTTTTCACTCTGATAATGTTGAATAAAACTCGGAAAAATAATACATTACTGCTAAAGGTATTTCCTCTTCAACAGAACGTTTTCCTACATGGTCACTGTAAGAAAAATAAATAACTTTTATGTTTGTAAAATTTATTAATTGTGATTGTGGGTCATTTCTAAATTTAGAAAAAACTCATTTTTTCAAGATTAATTGGGTTTTAATTTTTCAGTCACTTATTTGGCACCACAATGGAGCTCGAGAGGAGACATAGTCAATTTTTTTGTAATCCGCGCGCCTCTCGGGCTCCGTACACCACCATTAAGGAATAGTAAAATTGCTTGCTCTTATGTATTAGATATGATTTTATTTCCTAGAATTGCCAATTATCAAACACGTCTGATATGAGGTCAAACTCGTCTCATATTACACCGATCTCGGCCTATGTAAACCAAGCTAGATTTGTTCCCCTTGTTGCATAACTGGGCGCTGCGATTTTGTTTTTTGCGAAATTCTTCACCTTTACTCGTTGAAAGCCCTCACTGAGTAAAACTGGAGCTACCAGACAAAAGGCAGGGCTTATATTTTGTCTAAATTTGTGAGAATCCATTTGGATTCTCCTGAAAATGGTTCTGAGAATCCATACCTACTATGAGTGTCCCAGGATCCCATGACGCCACTATGTTTGAACCACAGTTGTATACTGATAACACATGTTAACATTTTACCCTACACACCTTTTTAATTTTTAAAACTAAATTTGATAATTTTTAAACAATAAATAATAAATAGATGATAAAATAATTTATCTACTTTATACGTAAAAACAGTAACGTTTTATCTTTTATCGTTATCGAAAACTCGCCGTCAATAAAAAATCTTTTATCGTTACTGCAGTAAGAATAAAAGTCACGTGATATCGCAAGAATACAACGTTCACGCCCATCTCATTTGCATGACGTACTATTTCATTCAACACTTTGAATAACTAATTATCGCTGCCGCGGATCGAAACTAATAAAACGGGGCGTATTTATCGAAATGTATTGAATAAAAAAGAAGGCCATTAATTAAACTTACTGAATTGTAAAAATAAAATTTGACGGAAAAGAGTAAAAATTAGTAACTTACACTTTTTCAAATGAGATTATTTCACCCTTCGAGACTTTAATTATCCTGACGTTCAAACGTCACTGGGAATTCAGTTTCTTCAACATTTTTCAAAATGTGACGTCAAACGTCGGAAAGTACAAATAACCAGATATTTTTCACATTAGTGATTATCTGGTTGAAGGCTAGATTATTTTTAGTGGTCTGCATTTGTTAATCAAAACTTGTTTTTTTACGGGAGTGGGGGAGGTGGGGTGTAGATAAAAGGGTTATATACACATGGTGTTTGTAAAAAATCTTTTATCGCGACTCGAGCGTTTTCGGGGGCTACATAGCTACTCGTCGCTGCGCGACTCGTAGCTATATATGCCCCCGAAAACGCTCTCGTCGCGATAAAAGATTTTTTACAAACACCATGTGTATATAACCCATATTAAATGAACAATATTTACCAATAAAATCTTACAAATATGGCTGTTCAATGAGCCGGTTCCAATGACAGTCATATTTGTAAGATTTTATTGACATAGTGTCAGGATATTTCAGGTCCTGTTAGCCTTCTGCTGGTTAATTTATTTCCGCTGTGTTAGTTAAAGGGTTAAATTGACTCAATTCTTTTCACGCGAATCCTAGCAGAGGTGCAGCGAGAATCTACATGGATTCTCGCCGGTTTTATTGCGCGAATCTTTGTGCGAATCGATTCTCGGATTCTCGTCGAAATTTTAGCCCTGAAAGGGATTTGTTTTTGTATGGTGAGGAATTAATGATGGCAATAAGTAAGGATTAGGAGAATAAAGAAAAGAAGAGAGAGAGATGTACAGAAAATTCTAAACTAAAATTCAGTGTCTTAAGCGGAGATTCGTCGAAGTGGATTAAGGCGCAATATAAGAAAGAGAAATTTGTTTACTTAAAAATTCCCAACTCTAAGAGTCCATAAATTCAAATTTAATATACAGAAATTATACATCAAAATGAAGGTTGTGGTGTAATAGAACCGAAAAATATATGCAATCAACTCACAGAGTTGACAGCAGGCACCAAAGGTTCCTGGCAGTCTGCTACCGTTTTCGTACTAGAACTGTTAATAAAATATTTCCGGAAAACAACTCGTGGCCAAAATTAATGTGCTTCAGATATCCGAGAACAAAGCTAGGCACTCAAAACACTTTACAACACAGCGACAGGACTGCATTTGGGGAAAGGACAATACTGTTCTGAGTAGTATGTCTCGCACGTTTGAGGGAACATTTGGGAGATCTCATCGGGGGGTCTCATGTGACGTCATAGTCACGTGACGTAGTGGCGCCATGTTGTGTTGTCATGGTAACCCGCGTGAGCGGCCATGTTGTGACAAGTACAATTTTTACGGACTCGGCCACTTACGGAATGCCTTATATGTATACAGGGGAAATCTGATTCAACCTTAATCAATGTCATAGTCGAGGCTGAGATAGGTATAGCTAGGAAGTAGTGATACAAGTCAATATTAATGGACGGTAGTTTAGTCAATAGTACTGGTACAAGGCCGCAATGGAACAAGACTGTTGTAGAAGCTAATGATAGGGCAGATAGACCATAGACCAGTAGTGGCCCTGGAGCTTTGGCGACAAGATGGAAGAGGTTGGTAAGACTACATTAGACCTCATTGAGGGATTACTCAAGGTCTTCATGACCTCATACGACAAAAAAGGGGTGCCGAAGGCCATGTTTTCCAAAAAGGTGTGCCGAAATTGGGATGCCTGGGGATATGGCTGTTAAATATTGAAATGAGGCTAAGAGTCGTAGTAGCCGAAGGCCATGTTTTCCAAAAAGGGGTGCCGAAATTGGGGTGCCTGGGGATATGGCTGTTAAATATTGAAATGGGGCTAAGAGTCGTAGTAAATTATGCCTCATTGAGGGATTTTTAATGGTCCTCATAACCTCAAAATTCAATGAGGCTATGAGGGATAATAAATGAGGACTCATTGAGGGCTTTTACATAGCCCTCATGGCCTCATACGACAAAAAGGGATTCTCCAAAAGGTATCCTCGATGGGTATCCTCGATAGGTATCCTCGAATAATACAAAACCAGGCCATAGGTCTCCTCAAATACTGAAATGAGGCTAAGAGTCGTAGTAAATTATACCTCATTGGGGGATTTTAATGGTCCTCATAACCTCAAAATTCAATGAGGGTATGAGGGATAATAAATGAGGACTCATTGAGGGCTTTTACAAAGCCCTCATGGCCTCATACGACAAAAAAAGGATTCCACAGTCACAGGCGTTTTCCAAAATGGGATTCCATAGGATATATCTGTTAAATACTGAAATGAGGCTTAGAGTCGTAGTAAATTATACCTCATTGAGGGATTTTTAAAGGTCCTCATAACCTCAAAATTCAATGAGGGTATGGGGGATAATAAATGAGCCCTCATGGCCTCATACGACAAAAAAGGGATTCCACAGTCACAAAAATGAGATTCCATGGGATATGGCCATTGGTTATAGGCTTTTATTATACACAGGGGAGATAATTCTGCATAGAGATTACGGGGGATGAAGCAATCTGATTGGTTAGTTATATAAATGAAACAACAAGAGTACTTGGAATAGGGTCAGAAGTTACAAGAATAGACCAAAATAGCTAATTATAGTAATAATAAGTAAAGCTGTCCCAACTAATAGATTCTTCTACGCTACTGGAGTATACTCCAGAACAAAGGAACATGGCTAGATAGACAGAAACTATTACATATATAGATAGAAGCAGAGAATTCTGTAAGAATTCGAAATAGTAAAAGTTGGGATAGATTTTGGTGATTTGGAAGGATTGTTGGGTTGTTTGTGGTAATTAGATTTACTCTTCTACAATCGAACATACCCTCCGAAAATACTCCGTCTTATTGCAGAAAAATTGGGTAACATTACAATCGCGTGCTACCATAGAAACCAAGATGGCGGCCTCCAGTATACAAAATGGACGACGGAAACACGTATCACCCTAACAACACGCGCTGCGCATGCGCACTCACACCACGTATCACTATGGGGATGACGTCACAACATGGCCGCTCACGCGGGTTACCATGACAACACAACATGGCGCCACTACGTCACGTGACTATGACGTCACATGAGATCCCCCGATTAGATCCCCCAAATGTTCCCTCAAACGTGCGAGACATAATACTGGTCTGTATTTTTTATTGAAGATGAATTCTATGATCGACGGACATGCGCATATTACACGATACCACGAATTTTTATTGAAAAACAATCATGTAATTCTAAGAAATTCAAACAGGTGACATGATACCTTGCAAGTAATATGGCAACTATGCAGTCTCCATGTAATAATAGTGTGTAGTATGAAGGCGGTCTTTCTCGTTATTTGATTTTAGACATCATTGTATATCGATGCTTTTTCGGCTCGATGACCTTGATCGAAAATATAAACAGACGATCATTGTAAACAAAGTCGAGAGCTTCGGAATTTATCCCCACGCAGCTCTGTCTCTGCGTTTTGAAGGCTTTTGATGCCCTTGCCTTGTTCTTGATACTTGAAGCACATTTGGCCACGAGTTGGATTACTGAGTTCCAATGTGTTCTATGTGCCTACTGGCACAAAGAACACATTGTAACTCAGGGGACGAGTTCTCCGAAAATATTATTTTATTATCAGTTCTGGTACGAATACGGTAGCAGACTTCCAGGAACCATTGGTGCCTGCTGTCAAGTCTGTGAGTTGATTGCATATATTTGCTGTGTTCTATACGTCACAACCTTCATTTTGGTGTGTAATTTGTGCATATTTAATTTGAATTTATGGAATATCAGAGGTGGGAATTTCCAAGTAACCAAATTCCCCTTACTTATACAGCACCTTAAAAGGTAGTGTAGCTATCCGAACGTCAAGGAATATTCCCAGTGGGGAGCCGAGCAGGAGAAGCGGAAACGTTGGACTTTGTGAAAAGAATGCTAAACAATAACACAGTCACAAAACTGTAACAGATCTGAGAATTTTTGCAAATATTTATTTTGGTTTGATAAATAGATTATTACTTGGTTGGCTTCATATCGCCCGAAATATCAGCCCTCGGTTATTGACATCAGCCTTCGACCTTCATAATAGCCTCCAAGTTCAATGAAATGTCTCGGTTCTAATCAGTTTATACTGGACCATTCCTCCAACTTCTATGTAATTAGATAATTTTAAAATTATGTAAACCGTTATACGCTGATGTTTGATAATGTCACACACTTCATTAAAATAGATTGAAATCAGCCTCGATTTGGAAAAAAAATGACAACATTTTCCAGCAGATGTCATGTTTCTGCCAGATGACGGACTTAACCCTCTCATCAATGTGTTCAGAATCGTGTCGTCCTATCCAATACTAACTAGAGTAATATAGACAAATCTATTTTGAATGTGTAGGAAGGTTCAGTAACAATCTAATCCCACAGCCCAAAAGGACTGTACAGTTAATTTGCTGCACAGTTTAGTTAAATTTATTTATTTATTGGTGTTTAAGGTCACATTTTTACACAATGGCTAATTATGACCACAACATGAGTATCAACTCAAGACCAGGGGTGAGCGTAAATAAGTCATGCTGCCCATTTTAGAGAGGGTTTGCACCTCCCAAGCATTGGTGACTGGGTCCCATTTTACCAGTAAAAGAGAGCCTGTTTACCACAGTGAACAGGCACTGCTTCACTTCCCGGGGTTCCCGCGGGGAGTTTAGTTAAATAATTTGGTGTTTATTGTTTCGTTTCCTGAAGTTCCCTTTTAACCCTTTACCTAACATGAAAAGCAGACGACACTTGCAAAAAAAAAATAAAATCTTGATTAACTAATATTTTTCATTTTTGTCTCAAAAACATAGGTTATGACCACTCGTTGGAACGAGCTCGACGAGCTCGTTCCAACGAGGGGTCATAACCTATGTTTTTGAGACAAAATTGAAAAAATACTGAAAATTAATTGGCGATTTTTGTGAATAACTCTGACCGGTTTTGGCCGTTACTTTGGGTAAATGGTTAAGCAAAAAAGTATGCATACAGGTTTTAAAGAGTCAGTTGTGAACAACGAGGGTCGACTTAGTGTTAACTCTTTCCACCCCTACGCTATTAAATAGCGCCGACCTTTGCACTTTTGTACGCGGCGAAATGGATGAGTCTATGTTGAATTTGTTGAGATGTTCAGTTATAATTTAATCATACAGCCCTTAAACAAGATTGCCGAAGATGACGTTTTACCCTAACGATACGTGCTGCGTAGGCTTAATGACACCACATACCACAATACCAATATAGTCACAACATCAACACTCGTGAAGTAAGGCAAATCACACGACCCCATCATCCAACGCGACTATGACATCACATCATAACCGAACAGGTTGGCCGTCGTAATGCCCAAAATCAAATACAAAATGATGAGCCGTCACTTGAAATGCTTGGATAAGGTCGGTAAAAGTAATGTGTTCCGATACTAAAAGAGAAAGTCACAACAAGGTACTGCTTGTACGAGATCTGGTTCTAGTCCGGCAGCCAGAGAGGGGGGGGGGGGGGGGGGTAACCTTGCAATGTCGGGGAGTAAAGAGTTTTCTGGTCGTTTCGATGGTAACTTTTTGCGACTATCGATACTCTATGAAGGATGACCAAGCCTGAATACAAGCAACCTGTCATTTGCAAAATGGGCTCCCCAGAGGGTGAATTTGATGCTGTCCCATACAGTGGACCAATTTATCATCTAGGTACATCTTACCGTTTTGGCTTGAGACCTTGATTCAGATTAAGGTTCACAGAGGGTAAATTTTGTGATGCTACCCTGCTATGCGGGGTAGCATCACCAAATTCACCCTCAGTGGACCTCATTTTGCAGATGACAGTCTGCTTATTTTTAGGCCTGTGGATGACGTGCATAAAATACCACGTGGACAAATCCACAAATACAGTACGACCGCCGTGAATGGTTACTTTCCACGGGCGGGCAATATTTCCACGGGCGCAATAATATTAGATTCCAAACATGAATTACAGAAATAAATTTCTAAAAAAAATTCCTTATTGAAGCATAGGGTATAACCTGGTTCATCACTAATAAAAAAAAATGCTGATGATTGTTATTACCTGGTAAAAGCATGCGAGGACATCATTGCCCACGCGTGGATTATAACCAGTCCACGGCGACTTTTCTGTACCATTCCATAAACAACGGCTCGGGACTAGAGTTTAATATATTCCCCGGTTTTCTGGGAACGGGAATGAAATTACTCTCAAATACGGGAATCGAGAAATTTCCCGAGTGATATCAAGCAAATTTACGAGGGTAACATGGCGCATTTATTTTAATGACAATGAGCGTATTTCATTAGCAATCCCCCATCTCCAAACGGAAAAGTTATTTTTCCTAAGATAAGTATGAAAACCCAAACCCGCTTCAATCTCGTCTTCTCCAATATCAACACCCTCCTCTTCACGGCCGTCACCAGTCTCCTCTGCTGAACTGGTGACGGCAGTGGAGAGGTTGTTGATGTTGGAGGAGGTAGGGAACAGTGATACTTCTGTATTCTGAAAATAAGACGAGTTTGAACTTTGAAGCGGGCGAAGAAGATCTTGCTGTCGAAAGGGGGTGGGTGGGGGTAGGGGTGGGGGGGGGGGGTCCTCCAGAACTGGTTTAGAGCTACAGTGATTTGTTGAAAATGATTCGTCATGAATCAGGACAGTAAAACTTTCAGGCGTGGAAGGGCTGACGAGATCCTACAAATTTCAATTCAGAAAACATCAGTTCAATACACAAACAGTTCCACGCTTCATTCCCGGTTCCGTTCTGTAGATTTCCCGGGTATTGGGGCCAGCTTTCGGAACTGGGAACCCGAGAATTCCCGTTCCCAGGATTAAACCCTTTTCGGCACTTCAAACTGACAGAGAGCGAAAAGTTCTGCCAAAACAAGATGCAACAGGCTGAGTTTCTTTTTGACTGGGTTTCCAATTTATTCGTTCCGCGTGATTGGCGTGTTTGTTTTGGACGAACGGAGTGTTGCCAAAGCAGGAATTGTTGTCTAAATGGTTCCTTCGGTCTCAGGCTTATATGAAATTACCTCGGTCTGATATCTCGATAATAGCCAGCCATGTAATAACTTCTGAATATAATGAACAAAATATAGTTAAGGAGAATCGTTAACAATTAAACCCGTCGGGGCGCGGTGGCGTCGCGGTAACATCATCTCGTCAGATCACCAAAGTTGAGCAACGTCGAGCGCGGTTAGTAGTTGGATGGGTGACCATTTCAGCGACTGATTCGTGCTCCCGCGTTGTGTCCTTGGGCAAGGCACTTAACCCCGATTGCGTATATGGTGCGCATGTCTTCAACCAATCTAACCCTGCCTGTGCCGCGGTGCAGAGTTCAGAGTTCCTATGTTGGAGAGCTGGCAGCTACTCGTCGTTGCTCGGTGGTTCTTTCCGGGTACTCCGGCTTCCTCCACCCGTAAAACTGTCACCGACATGATATGACCCTGGCTGTTAATGTGTCGTTAAACCCTAATAAAAAAAAAATCCAACTCGTCAGCTCAATTGAGTTGTTGAATTACATTATTCATTAGTCTCCAGTGCTGATCTATGATTCTGGGTTTTCGAAGGGGCCACAGTTCAATCGTGGACCATGATGCGAGTTGGGGACGACACGGAGATAGGATGTTCCACTCTCGGAGGCAAACTGGAAGGTCAATGTGGCCCTCCAGTGGCTTCTTTGCACATGTTCACAATGTTTTCCAGCTGAAATTACAATTTGATCAGACTAATTCAAATTTAAGAAAAGGGAAGCCAATTTACAAGCATGTGGCGACAGAGGGGTGTGGCGGCTGTCTCTCCCCTCTCTTCCAAAAAAATAACTATCATAATTTTCAATAGTTGAAATTCGAAGTTAAAAAATTCCTGTAGTTGGAAATTCAAAGAAATCAATTTCCTTCTTGTTTTTAACTTTTCAGACCAGTCGATTTTAATTTTTAATTCGTGATCACAGTTTTCGATCAAATTCTCTTATTTGTTTATTTATTTATTTATTTATTTATTGGTGTCACATATTTCTGCACAATGGCTAACCATGACCGTGACAGTTTTACGGGTTAAGGAAGCCGGAGTACCCGGAGAGAACTACCGAGCAACAGCGAGCAACGGCGAGCAACTGTCGGCTCACCAACATACCAACTCCACACAAGCAGGGTTAGCATTGGTTGAAGACAGGTGCACCATCGACGTGCAGTACGCCTTAGTACACAACGTCACCGTTCCCCCACGTTGGCAATGGGGGTGAAGTGTCTTGCCCAAGGACACAACGAGGTTGCCGCAGGTGGGATTCGAACTGATGACCTCTCGGTTTGCAGCCTGCACCTCTACCAACTGAGCCACCGCGCCCCCTCAAATTCTCTTACATTTCCAATCGTATGACAAAATTTTCTGAAATTCTGATTTGAATCTGCGATTTTTTATCGTTCCGTTTCCCTTACAAAGACAACTTAACACAGGCACTGAAGAATACAGCTATTCAGCCAATACCTTCTCATTCAAACTGACTGGCAGTCTTTGCGTAGCCTGGTTAATATTATTGAAAACTCGTGGATTT
Source organism: Pictodentalium vernedei (assembly GCA_031216915.1). Taxonomy (NCBI): domain Eukaryota; kingdom Metazoa; phylum Mollusca; class Scaphopoda; order Dentaliida; family Dentaliidae; genus Pictodentalium; species Pictodentalium vernedei. The sequence goes on from CM062292.1 coordinate 103,890,311, forward strand.
ACCAGAATTTACCTGGGAAAATGAATTTTTCTTGTGGATGGTACTCCGGCTTCCTCCATCCGTAAAACTGTCACCGACATGATATGACCCTGGCTGTTAATGTGTCGTTAAACCCTAATAAAAAAAAAATCCAACTCGTCAGCTCAATTGAGTTGTTGAATTACATTATTCATTAGTCTCCAGTGCTGATCTATGATTCTGGGTTTTCGAAGGGGCCACAGTTCAATCGTGGACCATGATGCGAGTTGGGGACGACACGGAGATAGGATGTTCCACTCTCGGAGGCAAACTGGAAGGTCAATGTGGCCCTCCAGTGGCTTCTTTGCACATGTTCACAATGTTTTCCAGCTGAAATTACAATTTGATCAGACTAATTCAAATTTAAGAAAAGGGAAGCCAATTTACAAGCATGTGGCGACAGAGGGGTGTGGCGGCTGTCTCTCCCCTCTCCTCCAAAAAAATAACTATCATAATTTTCAATAGTTGAAATTCGAAGTTAAAAAATTCCTGTAGTTGGAAATTCAAAGAAATCAATTTCCTTCTTGTTTTTAACTTTTCAGACCAGTCGATTTTAATTTTTAATTCGTGATCACAGTTTTCGATCAAATTCTCTTATTTGTTTATTTATTTATTGGTGTCACATATTTCTGCACAGTGGCTAACCATGACCGTGACAGTTTTACGGGTTAAGGAAGCCGGAGTACCCGGAGAGAACTACCGAGCAACAGCGAGCAACGGCGAGCAACTGTCGGCTCACCAACATACCAACTCCACACAAGCAGGGTTAGCATTGGTTGAAGACAGGTGCACCATCGACGTGCAGTACGCCTTAGTACACAACGTCACCGTTCCCCCACGTTGGCAATGGGGGTGAAGTGTCTTGCCCAAGGACACAACGAGGTTGCCGCAGGTGGGATTCGAACCGATGACCTCTCGGTTTGCAGCCTGCACCTCTACCAACTGAGCCACCGCGCCCCCTCAAATTCTCTTACATTTCCAATCGTATGACAAAATTTTCTGAAATTCTGATTTGAATCTGCGATTTTTTATCGTTCCGTTTCCCTTACAAAGACAACTTAACACAGGCACTGAAGAATACAGCTATTCAGCCAATACCTTCTCATTCAAACTGACTGGCAGTCTTTGCGTAGCCTGGTTAATATTATTGAAAACTCGTGGATTTACCAGAATTTACCTGGGAAAATGAATTTTTCTTGTGGATAAAATGACTATATTTAAACGTAGGGAGGGCTCAGAATCCATCTAAAAAATTACCCCCCCCCCCCTCCCAATCACTGACCCTCACCATAGGGAGGGTGATACTCTTCCCCAACACAGACCCGCGCCCCTCGGAGCATGCCTATGGCATGTTGTGCTGGGACCCCAACCCCAGTTAGAAATCTAACTGATCACCCACCCGCACCCCCATTGAAGACCCTCCAGCCACGTCCCTGCCAATTTATAACCACTCACGGGAGACCCACGCAGGAGTGAAAGTTGTTTGAATTATGATACGGTATTTAGGTGACAACACATGGGCATACACTGCCTCGAGTAGTGTTTAGGGTAACACATACATTTCTCACTGAAACGTTTTTATTTTATACCTCTTATATGCCGCCGAAGTATTGTTTGTTTAAAACAATATATATACAGTACAGTCGCCGTGGACTGGTCGTAATCCACACGTGTGCAGTGACGTCCACGCATGCGTTTATCGGGTAATAGAAATCATCACCAGCAAAATTTTTATCCAACGTAACGGCCCAAACCGGCCAACGCTATTATCAAAAATTGTCAATTAAAATTTCATTATATTTTCATTTTTTGTCCCAAAAACATAGGTTATTACCCCTCTTTGGAACGAGCTCGTCGAGCTAGTTCCAATGAGGGGTCATAACCTAGGTTTTTTGAGACAAAAAAATGAAAAAAAAATAGTTATTCAAGAATTTTGTTTGCAAGTGTCGTCTGCTTTTCATGTTAGGTAAAGGGTTAATGAAGCACCGGGTTACCAGGTGCTTCTTTATTTAAATGTTTGATGATTATTCCTATAATTAGTGTTTGGAACCGAATATTATTGAAATATTACCCGCCCGTGGAAAGTGACCAGCCCACGGCCCCCGTGCTGTATTGAGCCATACTGTGTTTCAAGCGTGACCAAAAAGTACACAAATCTGACTAAAGCTTAGCTTGGGGAATTGATGCTATTTATTGATGAGCCCCAGTTTAGTCTTCACAATGATGTTCCGCAAGCTTTTGTTTTTCCTCTTAGCGATGACAAGTCGAACATCTAAGGTTCTTTTAATTTGGGGGGTTGGTTAAATTCATTTTTTACTATTTTTTTTTTGTTGCCACATTCATTCTGTTGTGTGTTATAGTGAATGGAATGGCCCACTTTTCGCACGGTATTATCCGCGATAACCCATACATACACACACAGGAAGTAGTGGGTTATCACGGATAACCTCCTGCTCCCAGGTCTGGTTGCTTGTGAAAATAAACTGAGTTACACATAAAAGGAGGGGTGGTCGCCGGATTCGCCCCCACTCCCTCTCCGATCCGTCCATGGCCTCTGTACAAAAATAAAGTGCAGGCAACTCACCCAATGCTGTAGTCAGTATTCTAGCCGACGATCTCGCTCAGGAAATCAAGATTGAAAGAATAAATCCACGGTTAATAGGCCTCTGTGCTCATCTGCGGAGTATCGTTATCTCAGAGGGGTTACTCTCTGCCCCTGCTCACGCTCGTCGACCGGAAGCAGGAGCGGCAATGCCCAACTTGGCGAAAAAGTCCCTACGTTTCTTTGTTGATTGAGGTTTAACGACACTTTCAACAGCGAGATTCAAATCGTGTCGGACAATTTTACAAGTGGAGGAAGCTGGAGTATAATCGGAGAGAACCGTCAAGCGGCGGCGAGCAAATGCCAGACTCTTCAACTTTCGTACTCTGCACAAGCAGAGTTACCAGCGGTTGAAAGCAAGTGCATCATCGACGTGCGGAATGCCTTAGCATAGAGTAACACCTTATCTCCACGTGGGCAAACGGGATTAAGTGCCTTGTCCAAGAACACAGTGCAGTTGTCGCTGATCAGGACTGAGGATCGAATAGGGTTCCCGTGTTCATGCCCAAGCTATGCATGCTCTCGAGTGCCTAATAACAGCACAGGGCGAAATAACAGTACAGGGTGGAAAATTTCTGAAAATTAATAATAGTATAGGGGGAAAATTCCAAGATGTGAGCCAGCCGCTATGCTCAGAGCCGTTTTTATAATACAGACGTCTGATGCTCTTGAAGTAGTGAAGGACTAAATTACTTTCGGTTATAATAAATTTCACATGGATTTGACTTGTTGCAATTTATGGGAGAGTGCCAACATGCACTCTCCCATAAATTGCACCGAGACAAAAACCTTTTTGACTACTTAATTCTGTTTCAGCGATGGTATGAAGCACAACCACTGAGTACTAGGTCTTAAAGTTATGGTAACAGTACTTCAGAATAAAGCCCAGTAATATGCTTCCATCTCTCTATTTGTTTTGGTGAACTTCTTGAGATAAGCAGCCGCTCTGCACATTCGATTGCTGAAAATTAATAATCATACAGGGCCAAATAAGGATCATACAGGCAGGAAGTTTGTTCGAAAGAGAATAATCATACATGTATGATTATTAGGTACTCAAGAGTACGTACTCTTCACAAGCAGAGTTACCAGCGGTTGAAAGCAAGGGCACCATCGACGTGCAGAACGCCTAAGTATAGAGTGACACCTTACTCCCACGTCGGCAAACGGAATTAAGTGCCTTGTCCAAGAACACAACACAGTTGTCGCTGGTCAGAATCGAACAGGGCCCCCGTTGTCATGCCCAAGCTATGCATACTGTACCCTGGTGGTATTTCCCGTGTTAGTTCAACGATAGCAATTGGAAGAGTCAACATTCATTATTTGAGAGACCAATTAATATTTTAAACGAGCAGCCATCCTACTGAATAGAATTCTGATGTACCATGTTCCTGGGCAGGTAATATTTATTTATTTATTTATTCATTGGTGTTTGAGGTCACATACTTATGCACAATGGCTAATCGCGACCATGACAGTTTTACGATTGGAGGAAGCCGGAGTACCCAGAGAGAACCACCGAGCATCGATAAGCAACTGTCAGCTCCTCAACATTCTAACTCGGTTCAAGCTTCGCTCAAGCAGGGTTACAGCAGTTGAAGACATGTGCACCATCGACGTGCAGTACGCTTTTGTACACGGCGTCATCGTGCCCCCATGTAGGCAACCGGGATAAAGTGCCTTGCCCAAGGACACAACGCGGGTCGTCCCGGGCGAGGATCGAACTCGGGACCTCTAGCATAGAAGTCCAACAGTCTACCACTGAGCCACCGCGCTCCCGCACCCTGGAGAAATCCAGGTGTTAGTTCAACTATAGCAATTGGAAGAGCCCATATTCATTATTTGGGGGTAGACCAATTAATATTTTAAACGTGCAGCCTTAGTGCTGCACGTTGAAAATATTGATTGCTCTACCCCATATATTCAATTAGCAGCCATCTTATTTATTTATTTATTTATTTATTTATTTATTTATTTATTTATTTATTTGTGTTTAGGGTCACACATTTCTGCACAATGGCTAATCATGACCGTGACAGTTTTACGGGTGGAGGAAGCCGGAGTACCCGGGGAGAACCACCGAGCAACGGCGAGCAACTGTCAGCTCCCCAACATACTGACTCCACACAAGCAGGGTTAGCATTGGTTGAAGGCAAGTGCACCATCGACGTGCAATACGCCTTAGTATACAACGCCACCGTGCCCCCACGTGGGCAATGGGGGTGAAGTGTCTTCCCCAAGGACACAACGCGGTTGCCGCAGGTGGAATTCGAACCGGGGACCTCTACCTACTGAGCCACCACGCCCCCAGCCATCTTACTAAATAGAAGTCTGATGTATCATGTTCTTGGGCCGATAAAGTGGTTTACCTGTTCCAAAGGGTTAAAGGATAAAAGCGTGTTTCACTTTTTTTTTAAATCCGACTGTCAGCATTACTCAAATGCATGACAGAACAATATATTCTGTTTTAAAAAACATGGAAATGATGAATTTCATTATGTGGTGTCGTTGTTTGCATTGTAATTGTAAAAATCGCGGAAATGAGGAGGAGGGCTTGATTTGTCGATATTTGATAATGTCACCACGTTTGTAAAGTGATGATAATCAACTTGTCTTTCTCATGCTGGCCTCATTAATGCAGTTGAAGGGGTTATCTGGATTACAACGAGTATAATAGAATTACCATTAATATTAAAAATAATCGGCAATTATTATAATAGAGTGTAAGAGAGGCATCAAATCTTCGGGCTAACACCGTCTCATGGGTGATGATTGCATATATCGGTGTCGCTCTCATGACTTCTTGCGTGCACTGTCTGTCTAGGTACAATGATTTCAGTGGGCCTGCACGGTGGTTCAAATGCATTTAACGCGGGCTCTTTCCTTATAGAATTAACACCGTCATCCTCCCCGTTTATCCCACATTAACCCTTTACTCAGCGTAACGGACAAAAACCGGCCAGCGCTATTCTCAAAAATCGCAAATTAATTTTCATTATTTTTTTCATTTTTTGTCTCAAAACATAGGTTATGACCTCTCATTGGAACGAGCTCGTCGAGCTCGTTCCAATGAGGGGTCATAACCTATGTTTTTGAGACCAAAAAAATGAAAAAAATAGCTATTCAAGAATTTCTGTTGAAAGTGTCGTCTGCTTTTCATGTTAGGTAAAGGGTTTGAGGCTCAGCTTAACTCATCACTGATGTGAAATTCACTGCGATAACTCTTCTTCTACCTCAAGTTATCCCACCCCATCACCAACAAGCCAATTTTCTTTGCACCCCCCCCCCCCCCCCAGAGGATTCTACCAGCTCTCGAAAGTTTAAAGTAGCTCTTTCCTACCCATTGCAGCTACCAATTAAAACAGTCTGTGATGACTTCGGTAACCATTACTGTACCCTGTACTACTATGTTGGAACCTACACAGTTTTTCTACTTCTGCAGTTTGACTTCCAGAGAACAGATGTCGATTGGGAAAATACATTTCCAGTTCCCACAAATCTTTATTTCTGCAATTTCTGAGTAGGGTAGATACCCCTGCACCAATGTTTTACACTTCGTGATATGCCAGCCGCCCGCCATTTTAGTGCCCTTATTGGAAATATTTTACATGCACGTTCCCTCGTTCCGGCGAAAGGCGTTAATCCATGGCATCAACGTTAAGATCGTAAATAACTAATGTTTTTAAGTAACAACCACCCATGTTTGTTCAACTCCCCACACATGGCTTTTGTCCTCGTAAGACTCCGTTGAATAATATTCCGTTAATTTGTTCAAATTGACTGTTTCCTTCCGATAATTCCAAATTAAATCATGTAACAAGAGAGGCCAGAACGACCGTAACTCATGTCATTCAATCAGATTCTGTTTGACAAGTTGTTTATATGAAACAAAATATTTATAGATTCTTGTATAAATGATAGTTTAATTGTAGACGATTCAACAAAAAAACAGATAATGCAAAATGTCGATTTAGTGTTTTTAACCCCTTTCCTAACGAATCGGGCGTATCCGACAAGAAATTCAGCAGAAGTAAAAAAATATATTTTCAAATATTTTTCGGCAAAACCATATCAAGTGATCTCTGATTGGAACGAGCTCGTTTCAATGAGAGGCCACATATGGTTTTGTTGAAAGTTTTTGAAACATTTGAAAAATATCATTTAATATCATAAATTCTGATACCACGTGCGTTGGGGAAAGGGATACACCTCCCCGCCCCCGGCCCGTAAAAAGGTTTAAACCCTCAGCGTTGTTTATAAGAGAGACTGAGTTCAAATCAAAATTCCATACTGCAATCTGACAAACTTTCAATTTCGTCTGGATAATTCTAAAAAAGTGAAAGTATGCAGCCGACTGTTCCAGTCAGGGATACATCCAGATAAAGAAATAGAAACTCATCCTTCAAGTTGAATGATATTCAAAAACGGACAAAAAGACTCTGGATATTATGGACGTGGCAGCCGTTATTTATTCCCGGTCAGACGCGATGGAAGCTCCAAAAAAGTGTGTGTGTGTTTGGGGCGGGGGGGGGGGGGGGGGGGGGGTGCACACCAAAAATTGGGAGATCACAATTTCTGGGTACCGCTAGGGTGTAGGATGGAAAATAATTTTTCTCCGGGGGGAGGGGGTGGGTGCAATGCTGGTGGAGCGGTTTATTCAAGCAAAAGGGTCACACCTTTCTGGGTACCGCTAGGGTGTAGGATGGAAAATATTTTTTCTTCAAAGGACAGGGGATGGCGGCAATGGTGGAAATTGACCGGTCAATATTGAATCGTGTGGCATCAGCTGCCTTCGTATGGCATCGGCTGTCTTCGGGTGTTACCACAGATTAGGGTAATGGTTGTGGATTTATTTTTATCGTTTTTGATTAAGAGTAGCATTCGTCTTTATATATCTCAACTTTTGGTAACCCCACAACCTATAATTGCATACTTTGGATTGAATTGAATTGAGCTAGTTCTTTGACTTTGAATACAAATTTATATTTTGCAAAATCACAGGGTAAAAGTGAATGAGAAATACGGTACATTTGAATCGAATGAGAATTGGTGAGAAAGAAATGTGTAGTGGCCACAGGGGTTGTACGTTATGTCGGAAAATGATGTTCGGGTACCTATAATTGATGAAAAAAAGTGATGGCATGTGCCCCCCCCCCCCCCCCCGCAGCCCATGTTCCCAGTTCCTTATTCGATATTCGTTACCAACCGATTTTATCGGTTGATCACGAATGATTAAAAAGGAACTGGCAATACGTAACGGTTGTCAGGTCCCCATTTATTGAACTTTATAGACTATTGTGATACAGGTCCAATGAACATGCGCTGCTGGCCAAAATTAATTTCCATTAACATTTTTGTAACTTTTACGAATTCAGCCTCAGGAAAACATTATAAGTAATCTTCGCCAGCATGTATGGTACATGGAGATTTAATACCTGGATGTCGGTTTTTAAACACCGAGCCACAGGCGTGGTGTTTAAATGAGACATCCAGGTATTAAAACGCCATATACCATATATGTTGGCGGAGATAACGTTTTTGTCCCGTTTGAAACACAATAGAAACAAAGTGGAAATATAAATTTGTGGACGCCTTTCTCAGCTCCACAATCACTTGGACCAAATTCGTGATAACTATTTTGTTTTTATAATCGCAGAAGATAACAAACCGAGTTACATCCCTTGGGTCGTTAAGGAAACGAGTAAACAGTATTTTTGTTGGCATATCGTCCCCTGAGTTCCAATGTGTCCTATGTGCCTACCTGCACATAGAACACATTGGTACTCAGAGAACGAATTATTTGCTCTTATTTTATTTTTTATGATGATTGTATAGTCGGAAATCTGATGATATTTCTGACTATTTTCAGGTTTTTTGGTTCGATTTTTATTTCGAGGCGAGAAAAAGCATGCATGTTTCTATTTTCTTTTCCCCTGCTCTCGAATGCAACAATCTGTCGATCGAGACACGACAGTAGTATGTCATGTACCCGGACACCCCCATTCGGCAGGACCTCGGTGCAGGACTCGGATTACCATGACAACACCATGACAACACATCATGGCGCCACTAGGTCACGTGACATGACGTCACTTCCGAGGTCCTGCACCGAGGTCCTGCCGAATGGGGGTGTCCGGGTACATGACATACTACTCACGACAATAACAACTGTTACTTACGGAGTACATCCAAACGACTACATAAAAAAACAACAACAAAAACATTTTGCTTCTATATAAAGAAAGCGGATGACGTGAATTACTATTAAAAGTAGTCCGGTAGACTCGGCAAGCTTTTAATATTTAGATGAAGTCAAATAACAACACTAGGATGACGCAATAAAACCTATGACGAGAGCAGCATTACTATCATCTTAATTTAACGTTTGTGGCGTCAAAGACGTTAGCCGTTTCCTTGAGTTTTGTGCACTAATTCATAAAAGAATACTTTTTTAGGTTATGTTAGCACAAGAAATCAAAAGCGTGTCCCACAAGACGCTGCAAGATTGTTCATGAAGGATCCGATGAGCGGGACCACAGGTCCAATGGATAGTGAACGTCGATGGACGATGGATAGGTAAAGGGGTAGTGAAATCAAGGATTCGTTGGGAATTCGAACCAAGAAAAAAAAATCGGCAATAAATATACCTTGGTCCCACAGAACACAACGTTCCACTTATCGGGTGGTGACGTAAAATGGGTGTGCTTTGTGCGCAGAAAAGACATACACAGCGCATGCGAAAGATCCCATCGCAGTAGGCTATTCAAGAAGATCGAGGCCACGAAGTTGCCGCAACGATGATCATCCAGCGAACACCGACATTGCAAAGTTAGATACCCAGCTTTATCCAGTAAAATCCTTCACTAGCCTCTTTTACGGATGCTGCTATTGATCGTTTCTCTACTATTGACTATCAGTAATGTGGTCTCCTCTCATCACTAGCGGGGGAGATACTACAACTGCTGCCGGCTTATAATGTACGCACAAATGTTCGCCACACCATTACAGTTTATACTACTAGCTCCTACAAAAGTACGGCCGCTGTGTACTGGTCACTTTCCACGGGTGGACAATATTTTCACGGACGCAATATATTCCAGACACTAATTACAGTAATAATCATCAAATATTTTAATTAATGAAGGGCCGGGTACAACACGGTGCTTCATTAATTAAAATTTTGCTGATGATTATTATTACCTGGTAAACGCATGCGTGGACATCACTGCCCATGCGTGTATCACGACCAGTCCACGGCGACTGTATTGTACGTGTCTTGCCATCCCCAGTCAAAAAGTAAAATATCAGAATGCGTTCTGTTGTTGGCTTCCCCTAAATCTTAAAAATCGGGAAGAGCTAAGACTAGAGTCAATCCACAGTCGTATGACTCTCCGTCTTATCTCCTTATATAAGAATACTGTGTCATGATGGTGGACATGTATTGTAGGATATGTTCCTATGTTTTGTCGTCTGAGGGCATGGGAGCAATGAGGAAAGCCATCAATGAGGGCGGATCTAACATTACTCATACTCTCACCTGGGTATATAGGGGTACCGGTATTTATTTATTTATTTATTGGTGTTTAAGGTCACATACTTATGCACAATGGCTAATCGTGACCGTGATAGTTTTACGGGTGGAGGAAGCCGGGGAACCCGCAGAGAATCACCGAGCATCGTCAATCAACTGTCAGCTCCTCAACATTCTAACTCTGTTCAAACTCCGCTCAAGCAGGGTTACAGCGGTTGAAGACATGTGCACTATCGACGTGCAGTACGCTTTAGTACACGGTATCATCGTAACCCCATGTAGGGAACGGGATAAAGTGCCTTGCCCAAGGACACAACGAGGGTCGTTCTGGACCTGGACGGCGATCGAACTCGGGACCTCTAGCATAAAAGTCCAACAGTCTACCACTAAGCCACCGGGCTCCCTTTATTGGGGTAGGTAAGATACGGTAATGTTCAATCTAAGGATAGTTAGCTGGCATAATTAGCTGACATCGTTACCTGAGGATACAAGGTGGCGCGAGTGTTCAGAATATTCCCCTTCCCAAATAAAAACAACGTTTGTAACATAAATATTTATTGAGTTAGTGTTCTCTGAACAAAATTGACTAAAGTAATGATGTATTAAAATTCAAACATTTGTTCAAAACTCGCCCTCTTTAACCCTTTTCTCAACGTAACGGACAAAACCGGCCAGCGCTATTCTCAAAAATCGCCAACTAGTATCCATTATTTTTTAATTTCTTGTCTCAAAAACATAGGTTGTGACCCATCGTTGGGACGAGCTCGTCGAGCTCGTTCCAATGAGGGGTCATAACCTATGTTTTTGAGACAAAAAATGAAAAAAAAATTAGTTATTCAAGAATTATTTTTGCAAGTGTCGTCTACTTTTCATGTTAGGTAAAGGGTTAATATTTTTCTTTTTATTCGCTGCGATCTTCTTCTGTTCAGTCCATTTCGAACTTCGTTCTCTTTAAATTACGTTTTGTTCAGTTCACTTCGGTCTCCGTTCTCTTCGCCCTTCATCGGTTCAGTTATCTTCAATTATTATTGATTGTGAAGGTTTGTTCTACAATTCTCTCTATCATTGTAAGATCTGTATTGACGTATCATTTCGTCCACGGTTCGGGAGTCTATGATCTATTGCATATGTCATTTCATAAGTCTGTCCAGGTCCATCACCGCCTGTTCGTTTTAGATGTCTACTTAATGTAGGTTCTTGTAAACTTTCAAGCTGTTTGGGTTTGACCAAAGCATATTCCCATCCGACGACTCTCTCGTCTTTGTACTATTCTGGTAAGAGGGTCGATTGTTATCCCCAGACAAATATGCTCAGATTAGTATATTTCGAAAAAGACCCTTCATTAGTATATGTGATAAGTCCCAGGCCTGGCATTCTTTAGGAGTGCAGGAGTGCTGCACGCCTACTGTACGCCTAGAAAAAATTGAGGAGGGCAATTTTTTGCACCCCTTATTTTCTGGAATGCTAGACCTGTTTGGGACTGCCTTTAAAATCTGTTATCATTTCGTCCCCTGAGTTCCAATGTGTTCTCTGTGCCCGTAGAGAACACATTGGAACTCAGGGGACGAAGGCACAGAGAACACATTGAAACTCAGGGGACGATTTGTCAATGTTGCATTGATTCGCAACAATTCATGACCCATTCTGTGTCGCATTTCGATACATTTTGAGTGTGGAAGACAGTCACATAAGAATTGAATGCAACATTGTGAATAATGAGAAGATGAGTGTGCCAATTTTTCCACTATGTAACTGAATGTAGTAGAATTTTTCAGTCACAATATTAATACCTTGAAGTGAATATAACCAAAATAGCTTACATGTTTTTGCATTGAAAATTCCAGGTGCAATTGCACTCCCAAGAAATCTGAGGAGGGCAATTGTTTTGCATTCCTTGATTTTCTAGATTGCCTGGCCTGAAGTCCTCAAGTACCGAGATGATCCGAAGAGCCGTGTGAGGAACAACGCTTTCAAGCAATTGCATTTGTTGCACTTCTGCTCATATGATTACGATAACCACCACTACTCTTTCAGATATTAGTTGAAGAGTCGAACGAGAATTTACTCCCACACCCCAAAATCTGTGGGGTTAAACATTAGCCCAAATCAACTGGGTTGAGTGAATATGAACCCAATTTGGATGTTCAGTTCTATCCAGTTGCCAGCAACAGTGATAACCAATCACAAAGTTCATACTGCTTGCAGGGTTTGTGATTTTTTAATTTTTTTTTTATTTAAATCAGCTTTTTGTTTTATTTATTACAATAAATTATTCACCAGAAGATATTTTTTTCACATGCTTCCTTTTAGTTAAGCGAAACAGAGTGTATTGGCAGCAGTTTGTATCAAAGGCTCCCCCCAAAAATGGACACAAATTTATTTCTTTATTTATTGGTGCTTAAGGCCACATACCTATGCACAATGGCTAATCATGACCGTGGCAGTTTTACGGGTGGAGGAAGCCGGTGTACCCGGAGAGAACCACCGAGCAACGACGAGCAGCTGCCAGCTCCCCAACATCGTAACTCCGCATTGCAGCACAGGCAGGGTTAGATTGGTTGAAGACATGCGCTCCATCGACGTGCAGTGCGCCTTAGTACACGGCGTCATTGTGCCCCCATGTGGACAATCGGGGTTAAGTGCCTTGCCCAATGACACAACGCGGGAGTCCGAATCGATATCTCAGACGGTCACCCATCCGAGGATTAACCGGGCTCGACGTTGCATAACTTCGGTGATCTGACGAGAACCGGTTACCGCAATGCCACCATGCCCCCCCTGGACACAAATAACGGACACTAAAACATTTATCTGTGTTAACCATTTCTGTCTTTGAGGTGGTGTGAGGGAAGGGAAGAATTCTAGAATACATTTTGCATAGCACAGACATTTGGCATAGATGGAAACAGAGAGGAATCATTGAAACTTGTGTTTTCTCATTGTTACAGCATTGCTGGAAGGAAGGTGACTTCTTGAAAATCATTTTTGATACTTTTGATAATTAAATCACTGATCGTTGTTCTCAGAGTTGATTTAGTATTTTTGATGGGTTCATTAAAAGATTATCATATATATGGCTTAAAATCTATGTTCACATTAATATAATTTTATTCATATTAGCTGAGCATTATATAAACTTATTCAGAAACATTTTACTTACCTACAGCATGTTCCAGCAGTCAAGACACAAAGGGGTGTATATTCCCACTCCATAAATTAGTTCTAACTGTAATAAACAAGGGATAATTACTGTATTTCAACAGTTAACCCTTTACCCAACGCTGACGATATCAAAATTTATTATTTTAAATATCATTTTTTCAAATTTTTCAAAAAATTTCAACAAAACCATATCATGTGACCCCTCGTTGGAACGAGCTCGTTCCAACGAGGGATCACATGATATGGTTTTGTTGAAATTTTTTGAAAAATAATATTTTTTCAACTGCTGAATTTGCATATTAGGCGGGCGGATGCGGGCGATTCGTTAGGTAAAGGATTAATATGCATTCCATCTTGTTTCAGCTCATTTTCAAGTTGTTTTGAAAATATTTCTGAATATTTGTAAATTTTTGATTTAACAATAATTTTTTTTTTAATCAATTGATTTAAATCAGCCAACTCTGCTGCTATTGTCATTCTGGATAAAAGAGAGCAAGATGTTGTGGTAGCAAATAGTTGTACAATGACAGGAGACACTAGTACTGGAGGCCAACGATACAAATGGAAGGGATAGTGCTGTAATAGCATAGTAGTAACCAGGAGTAGTGGCAGGAAATTGAAATACTAGACACACAGAGGCACAGTGGATGCTTCGATAGGGCAGAAAGTTCTAGCTGAGGTACATGCCTGTAATACTATTGGTAGTAGTGATGGACCTATCTCACAATAATGGTATGTTCCAACAACAGTCTAGTAGCAGAAGACTATGGTACTGGGTGAAGAGAGGAAGCTGATCAAAGGACAGCTGGTGGTGATCAGTAGAAGACTATGGTACTGGGTGAAGAGAGGAAGCTGATCATAGGACAGCTGGTGGTGATCATGAACAAGTCAGTAACAAAGTTCATACTTCTAGTGTCATTGTAGACAAAGGAGAGCACGATTTTGTGATAGCAAATAGTTGTACAATGACAGGAGACAGTAGTGCTGGAAGCCAAGGATAAACACAGAACGACACACGCGTGTGAATGGGTTAATCGATATGGCACGAGTGCAAGCGCGGAAGGACAGAACGAGTGGCCGTAGGCCTCTATTAACCCATTCACACACGCGTGTCGTTCTGTGTTTATTACACGCATTCACGTCTATAAAAAACATTATTAGAAGGACACTCAGCAATTCCTTTGACAACTATCAACAAAAAGAACACATTTTATCGCCAACCAAATTTGCGAGGGGAACCGTTGTTACTCTTTCGTCCCCTGGGTTCCAATGTGTTCTATGTGCCTACTGGCACATAGAACACATTGGAACTCAGTGGACGATTTTAGCTATCGCTTGCGATTCGATGGATTGATTGATCGATGTTTTAAGGTCACATATTTATGCACAATGGCTTAGCATGACCGTGACAGTTTTACGGGTGGAGGAAGCCGGAGTACCCGGAAAGAACCACCGAGCAACGACGAGCAGCTGCCAGCTCCCCAACATCGTAACTCCGCACTGCAGCACAGGCAGGGTTAGATTGGTTGAAGACATGCGTACCATCGACGTGCAGTACGCCTTAGTACACTGCGTCATCGTGCCCCCACGCGGGCAATGGGGATGAAGTGTCTTGCCCAAGGACACAACGCGGTTGCCGCAGGTGTGATTCGAACCGAGGACCTCTCGGCTTGCAGCCTGCAAATTCGCTTGCGATTCAAATTGTAATTGCGGTGCACGATTTGTAGAAAAGACCAATGAAATTTTGCATCTTTATAAAAATAGTCCGCCAACGATTTCCGTTCCGCCCATGTCGCCCATGTGTGCGGAACGGATTTTCATTTCCGCGTGGTTTATGTTGATGTAGATGGGGATATCATTGAGCAGACGTGTAATAAAAGAATAGCATACTAGTAACCAGGAGCAGTGGCAGCAAATTGAAATTCTAGACAAACAGAGGCACAGTGGATGCTTCCATAGGACAGAAAGTTCTAGCTGAGGTACAAGCCTGTAGTACTATTGGTAGTAGTGATGGTCCAAACTCACAATAATGGTATGTTCCAACAACAGTATAGTACGGTGGAACCCTGTTAATTGAACAGTCATTTTGCCAATGAAAATTATTCAATTAAAAGGAGTATTCAATTGGCAGGGATTGTCACTTTCCTGTATTCTAGAGATAAACTAAGCATTTATTCTATTGTATCTTGTTTGACAGAGCTCCATGAAATTCTTGAATTAGAAATTTTCCAAGTGAAATGTTCTTCCACTCAACCGCGATATTCCAGAATCATGAAGCAAAAGTAAAACCATGTCCAGGACTTGTCAGAACAGTCAAATGGGTCAAAAATAATAAAAAGAAACGATTCTACTCCAAGTTTGGAGATCTTCTGTGCAATGGGAAAACTAATATAACTTGGATCAATCGAACACATTTTGTTCTCCAATCGGGTCATTTTGGGTAGTTTTCAGGACGTTTCCTCTGATTCAACTAACATCACATATCACCATGGTAATGGCATCATAATATGGCGGCTCAAGCAGGCTGCAATGATCACAACATTACAGCAAACGTCACTGTGAAGATCCCTCATGAGTTTCCCCTAAAAGGGCATCACATTACCACTTTACCCAACGTAACGGCTAAAACCGGCCAGCGCTATTCACAAAAATCGCCAATTATTTTTCATTATTTTTTTTCATTTTTTGTCTCAAAAACATAGGTTATGAAACCCCTCATTGG
Source organism: Pictodentalium vernedei (assembly GCA_031216915.1). Classification (NCBI taxonomy): domain Eukaryota; kingdom Metazoa; phylum Mollusca; class Scaphopoda; order Dentaliida; family Dentaliidae; genus Pictodentalium; species Pictodentalium vernedei. The sequence continues at coordinate 103,906,346 of CM062292.1, forward strand.
AACGAGCTCTACGAGCTCGTTCCAAAGAGGGGTCATAACCTATGTTTTTGAGACAAAAAATGAAAAAAAAATAGTTATCCAAGAATTTTGTTTGCAACTGTCGTCTGCTTTTCATGTTTGGTAAAGGATTAAATACTACTATCCTCTTTATCCATTTTTCTTCGGATACAACAAAAATCGAAACAAGAAACTGCAGTACAACATTGAAAGAACCATTTACAAAATATGATCGTGAAAAGAATTGGTTTCCACAACTCTGTTTCATATCAAATGGTAGAAAATCATTAGGTCCGGTAAAGTGTCCCATGTGATAACTTCCAAGCCTGGTATAACATTGTGGAAAGCTCTTGTGTACAGTTTCCAGAGAAATGATATCAGGGCTTGACATTATCAATAAAGAAAGAAAGAAATGTGTGGCAGACATTTTCTTAGAGTTACCCATCAACGCATTTCAGCTGGTACATAGTTGGATGGAAAGAAATAATTCAAAAGTGGATCGCAAACTTAGGAGAAATAGGTGCCTAGACAGTTCAACACATCACTAATTATGCCCGATTTTTGCAAAATTTCCCGGGTGGAGAAGCAGAGATCCCCACCGGTCGACGACAGACTCTCCCCCAAACCAACATTTCGCACATTGTGGTATGCATTCGGTATGCCATGGTAGCATTCCAGTCAGTAAATATCATCTCCATGCTCCCTAATGTCGGACGCTCATGTTTCGATCCTGGCTAAAGCAAATGTGTGTATCATCGCACATATCATTTACGTCATAAAATATCCCTAAATGAACCAAAGGGTGTATGTGATTAGTGTTATCAGTGACATGAGAAATGCGCTAAACATAACGCTGGCGACATCTAGCGAGTCTCCAGTCTATCGTCTTTTCGGATTTGGTTTTTCAGATAGAAATGTCGGGGGTTTCATACCAACCTGAGACTACACCTTACAGACTTAAGTAATTGCATTTTTGACATCCGAGTCTTCAAATCTGATCTTTCGAATGTAGAGTTCCAATGTATCAAAACCAGTAATTTAGTTTCCAGAACGTCACAAACTGGAATTGAAAGGTGTTTTTTTCATTGATTCTGACAATGCTTTCGATTCGGTTTCTTGATCAAACTCTTAACATGAATCAATACTGACAGAAGACATTTGCAGTGAGTCGTTATCTGGCTTGAAGTCATATATTGCGAGCATTTTGGATTTAGTATTCAAACAAGGGAATTCTGTAATGAATTAGAAGGATAAACATCGTTGTCGTTATATCGACTTGATTCCGAGGTATTTTTACCACTATAAAACCTCTACCAAATCAGGGGTGTCGGGAAAATGACAGCTTGAGGAGGGGCGGGGAGGGGGGGGGGGGGGTAAACCTATTTGTCCCGATTATGAAAAAAGACTGATAAAATATTTCAACTACATTATCAAGGCATTCCTTGATGATGTAGTTGGAATATTTATTTTATGTATTTTATTAAGGTTTAATGACACTTTAACAGCCAAGGTCATATCGTGTCGGTGGCAGTTTCACGGGTGGAGGAAGCCGGAGTACCCGGAGAGAACCACCTATCAACGACGAGTAGCTGCCAGCGGGATATCAAACATTTGTGTGTCTCAATATACCCTTAAAGTTTCAGTACTGGTTCATATTATGTGCTTTAAGGGGGGGGGGGGGGGGGTGGCTCATTGGTTAGAGCAGTGGACTTTAAATCGAAAGGTCGACGGTTCAATCCTCACCTGCGTTATCTGTGCTGTGTCCTTGGACAAGACAATTCATCGTTCTAGTACTTCTAAGTGTAAAAGATTATAATTTTCATGTTTATCTGAATACACCACGGGTGAGCGGTGGTGTTGCGGTAACCGGTTCTCAGCAGATCACCGAAGTTAAGCAATGTCGAGCCCGGTTAGTCCTTGGAGGGTTGACCGTCTGAGCGATCGATTAGGACTCCCGCGTTGTGTCCTTAGGCAAGACACTTCACCCCGATTGTCTACATGGGGGCACGATGATGCCGTGTACAAATGCGTATATACTGCACGTCGATGGTGCGCATGTCTTCAACCAATCTAACCCTGCCAGAGCGGAGTAACGATGTTGGGGAGCTGGCAGCTGCTCGTCGTTGCTCAGTGGTTCTCTCCGGGTACTCCGGCTTCCTCTACCCATACAACTGTCACCGACACGATATGACCTTGGCTGTTAATGTGTCGTTAAACCCTAATAAATAAATAAATAAATAAATAAATAAATAAATAAATAAATAAAAATAAATTTGTTTTCGTGACACGCGCTAATTTATCGCCATACACAAACCCCATTTTCAGCCAATATTTATCATCACTTGACCATCATCTGGAACATCTACGCAAAACATTTAGAGACAGATTTGAATATCAACTGAGTATTCAAACGTTACTGAACTTATTCCATGGCTTATGCCCACTCCCACCACCACACGCGCACACAGTCACACACTCTCACTGCAACAAGTTCACACCAGTCAGTGTTGTCTTAAGCTGTCGTTTAGAACGTTTAGAAGAAAACAATCTTGAAACTTTAACAAAATTTGGAGTAATAGACGACTTGTATGTCTATTCGGCAGGAGCGGCGGAAGCTCGATAAACCTTGGAGGGTGCACAAATTTACAATGCTACCATGGTTCGACCCAGTGTGAGAAAGGTTACAATCGTACATCGATAAAAGTACCTTGACTCGCTGTAGTCTCTCGTTTAGATGAATATGCCGCTGTGAGGTCACTGTCTTGTCTGTTTATTCTGCTTCAACCATCTTCCAACCCGAATGCCAGCCTTCGGGTTGGAAGATAGTTGAAGTAGAAGATACGGACCGAAGCGACCGAAACTGGGATCCTTTAGCTTAATATTGTTTGGATTTGCAAATAATGTTACAGGAATGCCTGTATATTGACACGTTTGCACACGCCCATTTTAACTCATTGTGTAACTGCAAAACATATCTGTGAAAAAGTGGAGGGGCACGTGCCCCATGTGCCCCCCCCCCCCTCCCCCCGGCTCCCCCGCCTCTGCTTTTCGGCCAATCAGATAAGTGAGATGGTTGCACCGTTGCGGGCAATCTGAATGCGGATGGGATGAATTAGATGTCTTGTAACATTGTTACAATATGTCATTGGGACTCTAACACCTTCGGTAAATACTCAAGTGTGTCACGACATACCATTGCTAACATTCAATTATAAGTGATTTTCTGTAACTAAACTCGGGGTCAGTTTTGACATGCCAAGCATTAAGTCGCAATATGCACGCGCACGCCCACAATGTCGGTACTTCACATGCAGCACACACCCCAGGTGATTCAAACTCGCGACAAATGAATAATATCATTTTACACAGGATATGGAGATTAACACATTCATTTCTACATTCCGCCCTTCTGTTTGAGTTCCCTAACCAAGAACATTGCATTTAGAAGAAACTGCACCAAAAAGACATAATATTGAACTGTTTCCATCATCCTCAAGCAATTTACATAAAAGTAGTTTTGAATTGCAATGAAATGAAGAATTGACTTATATATGGGGTGTAAAGTTAGGATGGGATATCACAGTGGCGTAGAAATCGGGAGGGTAAGGGAGTATTTACCACCCCCACCCCCGACCCCAAAACAGAAAAAATTGCACAAGATAGGGTTAATTTTTCATCTGATTAATTTTACGTAAACAACTACCGCATACAGCTGCAGATGACTTATTTATTTATTGGTGTTTAAGATCACATACTTATGCACAATGGCTAATCGTGACCGTGACAGTTTTACGGGTGGAGGAAGCCGGAGTACCCGGAGAGACTCACCGAGCATCGACGAGCAACTGTCAGCTCCTCAACATTCTTACTCTGTTCAAGCTTCGCTCAAGCAGGGTTAGAGCGGTTGAAGACATGTGCACTATTGACGTGAAGTACGCCTTAGATAAAGTACCTTGCCCAAGGACACAACGTGGGTCGTCCCGGACGGGGATCAAACTCGGGACCTCTAGCATAGAAGTCCAACAGTCTATCACTGAGCCACCGCGCTCTGCAGATGACTTAACAATGTTTCTACATTATTGTTGGCGGCCTTTACGGGCCGCCAACAGTGATGTAAAACCAGTGTCGTGATAAGTGCATCCTAACAGTGGAGCTCTCAAGGAAAATATACTTGGGAAACTTTTTTCAGAGCAATATAAAATGATCTGTTGTGGTTGTTTGAGAACTTAATGGGTAAGTTTCTTTGACGAATATATCACTACAAAACCGACCCTATTAATATGTATTATCGTTTCGCCACAACGTTTACGTGATATTATTTAACAACGGGGGTAGGGGTGTAGAGAAATCGTGTTTGAAACTACCGGGAAAGCACCCAGACTCCCCATCTCGAGCTCTGCCCCGAGCGATGCTACAGACATCCTGGTTCGTCCACTAGAAAGTCCTACCCCCTCTCCCCCCCCCCATATTATTTCCTCAACACACCCCACAGGTACTCAGCACATGCTGTGAAATCGAAAGAAAAATATCTGACAGCATTTTTGAATCGATGCTGACGTGCCCGCATAAGGATATATAAATATTAACAAGATACACAACTGCTTTTCGAAAACGATAGCTCTCATCTTCATTATATCCCCCCTCAAATTGCTTCATCCAGCGTATCCAGCAGCACCCGGTGTCAGTAGAAAGGGGAATGAATAAGGTTTACAGTTGTGCATTACACGACCGTTGGGTGTTCTTGGGTTGTTCAAAGTAACTGGGAGGAGTCACAGAAAAGGCCGAAAAGCATTTAGTCGGACAAGATGCTGTTTAGTGGAAAGTGGGTTACGAGCGACGATTCTCCTATTTATTATAAAAATTCGAGGACCCATTGTCTTTGGGGGGCAGATTCAAATATTAACCGTGTTCCTTTATCAATTTCTAATCTTGGATCCATATTTATTCATTTCTGGTGTTCACATATATCTTTTATACATTTTTTACCCTTATTTTGAAACCTCATCAAGCTGTCGGAATCCATGGAAGCGAAGATGCTCACTATTTATGCCGAGAAAACCATACATGAAAATAAGCCAATGGGAGAATGGGGAAGTTTATGTGCGAATCTCGCCATATTTATGGATGCCGACAACTTGATGAGTTTTCAAGTGACGGCTAAAAAGTGTATAAACGGTAAATGTGAACTCCAGAAATGAATAAATGTCAACCCAATATTGTAAATTGATAAAGGTATACGGTTAATATTGGAATCTGCCATCCATAGACAATGGGACCTCGAATTTTCATAATAACTCGGAGAATCGTCGCTCGTAACCCACTTTCCACTGAACAGCATCGTGTCCGACTAAATGTTTTTCGGCCTTTTCTGTGACTCCTCCCAGTTATTATGAACAACCCAAGAACACCCAACGGTCGTGCAATATACATCTGTAAAGCTCATTCATTCCCCTTTCCACTGACACCTGGTACTGCTGGATACGCTGGATGGATCAAACTGGGGGGGATATAATGAAGATGAGTGCTATCGTTTTCGAAAAGCGATTTGGGTACCTTGTTGATATTTATATTCTATTATGGGGGCATGTCAGCATCGATTCAAATCGATTCAAAAATTCTATCAGATATCATTTTCCTTTCGATTTCGCAGCTTGCCCAGTACCTGCAATGCACCCCTGGGATATCACAACCCCCGAGAAAATTTTTCCGACCGATGTGCATCAATCGGGATACAGTGGATAACTTACACATTCTAGTTGGAAACTGATCTGGAGGTTCACATAAAGTAACGCTGGGCGAAACTTCTTGATTATGAAATTCGACTAATTTCCGAAGAACACAGACAAATTATACATCAAAATGAAGGTTATGTCGAGTACTGATAGCGGGGGATTATGGGTGACCGTCTGAGCGATCAATTCGGACTCCCGCGTTGTATCCCTGGGCAAGGCACTTAACCCCGATTGTCCACATGGGAGCACCATGACGCCGTGTTCTAATGCGTACTGCACGTCGATGGTGCGCATGTCTTCAGCCGATCTAAACCTGCCTGTGCTGCAGTGCGGAGGTACGATGTTTGGGGAGTTGGCAGCTGCTCGTCGTTGCTCGGTGGTTCTCTCCGGGTACTCCAGCTTCCTCCACCCGTAAAACTTCCACGGTCATGATTAGCCATTGTGCACAAATATGTGACCTTAAACACCAATAAATAAATAAATAATAGCGGGGGGTTGAGTACTGATATAAACGGGTGGAAGTGATTCCTGAAATTCTGCTACCGATTTTGATGATAACGGCAGACGGCAAATTATATAAAAGCTATCAATGGTTAAAGTTACGTCAGAGATCCAGGAACAAGACTTGAACATCAGACAAGTCGAGTGGCATAAGCTGTCACGTTTGAACAAAATATTCAAATTGTTCTCGTTTTGTTCAAGGGAAATGCTGTTGCATTTTGTTGTCATATTTTGAGGTCACACGTGACACCGTTTTTACACAATCGACAGGTCTGAACGTGGCCAGACATTCTCATTCCAAAATCGAAACCTGAAATCACTGAAGGAATCAGCAAGGAAAATGTTAACTCCTGTCACACAAAATGCGAAGAAAATGTTTTCCAATTTAAATACCCGTTTTTACGTGACATTTTGAGAGAATTCCATGGTTAACCCTTTACCCAACGTAACGGCCAAAACCGGCCAGCGCTATTCTCAAAAATCGCCAATTAATTTTCATTATTTTTTTCATTTTTTGTCTCAAAAACATAGGTTATGACCCCTCGTTGGAACGAGCTCGTCGAGCTCGTTCCAACAAGGGGTCATAACCTATGTTTTTGAGACAAAAAATTAAAAACATTAGTTATTCAAGAATTTTTTTTGCAAGTGTCGTCTGCTTTTCATGTTAGGTAAAGGGTTATGAAATATGTCAACAAAGGATTTCAAAACATTTCCGTATGTAATCATCATATGATGTGTGTTTGACATGGGTAATTCATGTTTTGAAGATGTCGTATTGCAGCTAAGTACAAAGCGCAAAGATGACAGTGATGCCGCTGGTATCAGGGGCGTTATTGCGTCATCCTAGTGTCGTTATGCTGATTATTCGACACCGGAGAGACATAAATCATTTGACATCATCGTAAATATGAAAAGTTGCCAAGTCTACCAAACTACTTTTAAGGTGCCATATAAGTAAAATAATTTTGTTTATTTTGAATTCCCACCTCTGATATTCCTTAAATTCAAATTAAACATCTACAAATTATACATCAAAACGAAGGTTGAGATGTATAGAACACGAAACACAAATGTAATCAACACAGAAAGCTGACAGCAGGCACCACTGGTTCCTGGAAGTCTGCTATCGTATTCGTATCAGAACTGATAACATAATATTTCGCGAGAGCAACTCGTGGCCAAATGTGCTTCAGATATTCAAGAACAAAGCTAGGCATTCAAAACACTTTCGAATGCAGCGATAGGACTGCATTTTGGAAAAAAGACAAACACTGTCAGCATTTTTATTGACGAGTGTTTCCATGTTCAAGGGATATGCGCAAATCACTCGATACCACGAATTTCCATCGAAAAACAAAATCCTAATTCTAAGAAATTTCAACAGATATCATGATATCTTGCACTGAAAATGGCAACTGTGCAATCTCTATATAATAATAGTGTGCTGTATTAAGGCGATCTTTCTCATTATTTGATTTTAGACGGCGTTGCATATCGATGCTTTTTCCGTCCGATGACGTTGACGGAAATCAAAAGTAAATTTAATGTAAACAAAAGCGAAGGTTTTGGAATTTACCCCATGCAGCTCTGTTGCTATGTTTTGACGAATTTTGATACCCTAGCTTTGTTCTTGGATACGTAAAGCACATTTGACCACAAGTTGTTCTCGTGAAATATTCTTAAATTATCAGTTCTGGTACGAATGCGGTAGCAGACTTCCAGGAACCAGTGGTGCCTACGGTCGACTCTATGAGTTGATTACACATGTGTTTCGTGTTCTATACATCTCAACCTTCATTTTGATGTATAATTTGTGTACATTTAATTTGCAATTAAGGAATATCATAGGTGAGAATTTCAAAATAAACAAAATTCCATTACTAAAAGGGCACATTAATAGTAATTCACGTGAGCCGTTTCCTTTTTAGTACCAATTTTTTGCGTTTTTTTTAAAACACATATTACATACTCGTAAATAAAATAACTTTGGGACTCACCATGCAAACTTCTAAAAGAAGGCTCAGCAGCTTCTTCAGTCCTGGGGACGTCTGTACACAAAGCCAGTCGAACTGTGAGTGCAAACTCAGAGCGGAGCTCAGCACGGACCGTTCATTCTCTCTGGTCCTGTATCATTCAACAGGAGTACGTCATGGCAACAGTCACAACATCCCTAGACAACATGGTCCTGATTCTCCACACCTCCCCGTTCCATTTGGATGGCAAAATTACCTGTTGAAGGTTACGCATGAGTGGGTGCAAAACCACCACCAATAACTGTCTCCAATAAATACAGTTACGTCACATAACTAATACTGGTTAGCACAACTGAGCTGTCTACAAGACGAATGGTTAACAATGATCAAAAGTAAGCACGATCAGGGAAGGAGGTAAATTAATTTAGCAAATTTATCATGTAGTTATGTGATGACGTAACTGCAAAGTACTGATAGATACTTTATACAAACAGTACCCTGGATGTTAAAGCTCATACATGTAATTTGTGGACTTGTGCTATTCCCCAATTCATGTCGTCTATTCCAGGAGGTACCAGGGGGACGAAAGTTTGCACTTTTGGTCACCTGATATAATTGAAGTAAATGCAATGCTCTCTTATACAACTTTACATCTTTACATATATATATATATCGCCTATGTCAAGCAGGAATTCCACCAGGCATCTTCCAAACACTGCGCCACTGGATTGAAAACTGTGAAGTTTTTTGGATGGTGGCCTCGACGGGAGTCGATCCCGGGACTACGACACCCAATCGCCTGGCCATAAATGCTCTGCAAACATACCAACTCATGAACTGAGTCAACGACAACTGGGGTTGTCGTTGGCTCAGCTGGTATAGTGGCAGAACATTTATGGGGTTGTCGTTGGCTGGCCATAAATGCTCTGCCACCATACCAACTGAGCCAACGACAACCGGTGTTGTCGTTGGCTCAGTTTGTATGGTAGCAGAGCATTTATGGGATTGTCGTTGGCTCAGTTGGTATGGCGGCAGAGCATTTGTGGCCAGGCAATTGGGTGTCGTAGACCCCGGGTCGACTCCCGTCGAGGCCACCTTCCAAAAAACTTTGCAGTTTTCAATCCAGTGGCGCGGTGTTAGGGCTTTCTCGTGGGTCACTTTAAACAATTGTTCACAAATATTTACACACGTCCAAGCTTTGTGCACACTGGGTCCCAAAAATGCTGGCACACGGGGATACATCAACAGACGTGACAACGGTTATTTATTCCCAGTTCCTGTTTAGACATTCGTTATCAACAGATTTTATCGGTTGATAACGAATGTCGAATAAATAAATGGGAATAAGTGACGGGCGTCAGGTCCCCGTTACACCAGTGGTGTTCTTCTCGTGAGGTTTTACGTGAACTTGAAAGATTTTCATTTTCGATTTTTGACATGGGATGGGACTTGGATCTCCCACTTGGATCACGGGTGCAAACAAGTCAATGTAGTGGAATTACTTCAAGGGTTCAACGGCCACCACGAAAGTAAAGGTCACTATATTTTGTGATAACGAAAGAATGATCCATATTGGTTAACTGCCTAACGGTGCAACGATAACAGGGTGTACTGAGCAAAACTGGTGGAGAACGTTCGGCAATTCGTTCAGGAGAGGCGGCGTGGCAAACGCCCGTGTTGTGTTCTCCGACCTCAGGACAATGCACCATTTCATACCAACAAACTTGCTGTGGATGCGATGTAAGAATGTGGATATGAACTTCTACCTCACCCACCTAATGCAACCGACATTGCACCGAATGACGACCATGCACCTGTTTTCAAATCTGAAGAATTATTTGCATGGTAGGAGATTTGATGACGAAATCGGGAGAGGGTTGGATAAGGGAAGCTGATTCAACTTTCTTGTAAATTAGGGCCCTGCGAACGACATATTTTCGACTAGAATTGAATCTCGAATCAAATTGAGTCTATCATTCGAAATCGAATCGAACCTCGAGTCGATACAAGCGTCCTGAAGTCCCGACTGATAAAATATTCCAAGTACATCATCAAGGCATGCCTTCGTCGAAGGCATGCCTTGATGATGTAGTTGGAACATTAACCAGTGAGGATTTTCGTTCGATAAAACAGAAACGGGTACGAGAATTTTGTACTGGGCACAGCACGGGGCTAGTAGTTAGCAACCGTGAGCTCGTCGTCGATATTGCTTGGGAACTTTAAATTTGCTTTCAGAAGTGGTAGTGACCAGTGAAACTTTAATTAGCATGGATGGTTGCATGGATACAGATGTTTTTCATGTTAATATAGCGGAAATTACATTCAGTCTTTATTTTCAACATTATTTATGTACAGTTTCTATATCAGCTATACGTTTTGTGAGACGACTAAGATGACTGACCCCAAGCGAAATTCCAGTGAAAAGCTTCGATGGAAAGTGAATCGGACAGCCGATTTCGAATCGAACCGAATACCAACTTTAAATTCGAAATCGAATCGAATCTCGAAGCTTCGTGGCGCCCTATTGTAAATCATGGGTAGATGACTTGAAGAGACCTGGCGCAAATGTATTGACTAAGAAGAGGACTTTGTTGAGAAATAATAAAAGTATATACCCATTGCTCACCTTCCCCTGAACCGCCAGCATTTCTGACTAACTGAAGTATTCCGTCTCATTGAATTTACCAATACTATAACTATTCATTTTCTTTGAATCAACGCAAGAAATTTATCTCAATCGAGACTCGATTTGATCGAATTTTTGATGACTTTACCATTACTATTAGACATGCTTCTTTCCTGAATATTATGCATGAAGAGTCATCTCGATTGTATTTTTATGATTATGCAGCGTACGTCTTCTAATAATGTTAATATAATGTATTTCATATTTCAGTAATTGTCAATTCTCGTTTGTAGGTCTCGGCGTGGGTTGTAAATGTGAACTAGCATACCCTCTGAGTTAACTGCAACCCTTTGTGTGTGGGGGGGGGGGGGGGGGTTAGATCAATTGGTATGGTGGCAGAGCATTTATGGCTAGGCGATTGGGTGTCGAAGACATGGGATCGACTCCCGCCAGGGCTACCTTATGAAAAGGTTTACAGTTTTCAGGCCAGTAACTCGGTCCCAGGACTATGCCGGGTGGAATTCCTGCTTGTCAAATGCGATATAAAATTAAATTCAAGCAGCTGCATCTTCACAGATCTTCAATTAATTGCGATTCCCGTGTTTAATAACTGGGACATAGACCTAAGTAGAGTGTAATTGTGAAATGGAGCCCAACAAAGAACGAAGACTCGAAGTAATAGCGCAGTGACGTCGCCGTGTATTGATCGTAATCCACACGTGGACAATGATATCCACACACGCGTTTATCAGATAATAAATATCATCATCAGCAAAATTTTAATTAATGAAGCACCGGGTTATACCCGGTGCTTCATTAATTAAATTTTTGATGATTATTCCTATAATTAGCGTTTGGAATCTAATATTATTGCGTCCATGGAATATTGCCAGCCCGTGGAAAGTGACAAGTCCATGACTGTTGTACTGTAGTTTTATGATTACGCCACGTAGTTCCACGAATTGCGTCAATATATTGATGTTTTCAGTGTGTATTAAATACTTATTGGTTGGAATATTTATAGCTGGAGCACAAATAAGTATATATATACCTTTGTGAGTACAGGTACATTACGCATTATATCAACGGTAGTTTGGGTAAACACACAACGCATAGCAACGTCGAATTCCTTAGAGAACTTGACTGATGGTCTGAGAGCTTACACTGCATTGCGCACAGAAATATCTGATGGGTATGCAAATGCGACCAGGGTTTAATCCCAGGAAAGGGAATTTTCTGGTTCTCGTTTTTGAAAGTCAGTCACGATACCGGGAATTTTCCCGGTTGTAATTTCTGAATATCAATCCCGATACCCAGGACATTCATAGGAGAGAACCGGGAATCAAAGGTTGCGTTCCGCAACCTTTGATTCCCGATTCTAGTCTATGGATTCCCCGGGCATTAGCACTCATTTTCAGAACCGGTAATCCGGCAATTCCATTAAACCATAGCCCCACGGCGATACTGGTCTCGGAAGAAACTGATATTCAGGGAAGTCTCCTAAACTATAATAAGCAATCATTGATTCCATGGTCTATGGATTTCCTGGGTATCGTGATTGGCTTTCAGAACATGGAGCCGCAGAGCTGTAAAATTCCCGCTCCCGGTATGTTCCCGGTATTAACCTTAGAAGTGACCTGTTCATAACACACTACATTTCAACATTCGTTTTGGTTTGGGAAAATTAGTAAATGGTAGAGCCATTTACCGCGAAATATTAACGCTCTCAGGCCACCAGTCTAATTCTGTTAGGAATTCGATGCTTTATGAGCTATTGGTTTACCAGCTTTTCATGGAGTTTACGCCCAGGCTACCGTTGATTTAATGTGACGTTCTTTACTCACGAAGAAATACAGATATTCGTCTGTGTAATTATTATAGATATTCCAATCAAAAGGTACTTAATTTTCCTTGATTACATCAAGACATTAACACAACTGGTGGAACTACGCAGTGTAATCGGAACACTACAGCTGTCGTGAATCTTCATTCACTATTATTTCGCAAACAAACATGTCTCATCGTATTGGTAAAGTCATTAAAGATTTGATGAAATCAAGTCTCGACAGTGAAACATTTCCTGCGTTGGTTCAAAGAAAATAACTGTTTATAGTAATTTTAGATTCAATTATCTAGAATATTTCAGTTGGTCGGAAATAATTCAGACGATGCAATTTCAACGTAGCTGATGGACTTTTTAAGGGATACACTGGTTCAAGCCCATAACAGCGTTGAATTAACTGAAGAAATTGACTGGTGGCATTAGACTTTGGGACACATTCAACCAATAAATATGATAAAAGATTTTCAGCTATTTTAGAAAATCATGTAGAAATTCAGGCTTGTAGATACATGAGGTGGGGTGAGCAAGGACGGCTCTCCGCAAAAACTTCTCGTTCTGCTGGATTTATTTCCCTAAAATATTAATCGATTCTCGTTTTGAACAACAGAAAAATTATTTCCGAGAGTCAGACTCATATAAATTATTCTTTTAAACACCTCATTTGGAAAAAGTTCTCAAACATTAGGGTGGGGTGTTATCTCGTCTTATAATACCTTCCTTCATTTTGTATTGTTACTTTTTGTCGGAAATGCATCCCTGACTTATCTTGTCGTTAAAATCGACTTTCGATGAAGTTATCTTCCCTGAAATTATTAGATGGAAAGTCCAATTAAGAAGCATTTAATGGTTGAGAAAACTCCTATGATATCAGTAGAAAGTAAAGCCAAGTTTCCCTTTGTTACTTTTAATAAACGAAAGCAACAGACAGCTCTCCGAGCTGTCTGTTGTTTTCGTTTATAAAAACTCACAAAGGCGAACTTGGCTTTTATGGCAAGCTAAGTAGCAGCAACTAAGTCACCGTCCACTTTGGTTCTCTGTTTAGCGAATGTATTTTTATTTGCAAGTATTTAGGCTAAAAAAAGTGTTCTGATTCTCAGGCAATCCCTCGTTGAATTTGTTCCCCCTCATTGGAAATTTTATTGCCTTTCAGTGTCTTCCAATATTGGTACAAACTCAGGGAGAACCGAAACTTTGTACATTTTCTGACTGATGTATATTTATTTACTTGCGTCTCCAACATGTTTGCATTATTACAATTGATAGGAGAATGCCTATAGACACTCTCCCATAAATTATAACAAGGCCAATCCCCAAAGATTAAATACTTTTACTTCAAAGGTAATATGAAGAGTATCGAGAGAATATGAAGCCTTTGAATTGCAGTACCTACAATTTGTTTTTAAAGGAATGTTTTATTTTTTAAACTAAAAATGAATTTATTTGTATAAATATGCACTTTCTATATTTCTAGGCGTAAAAAGACAGCCGAAATCCTCTCCATGTTTGCTCACTGTTTGCAAAAGAAAACTAAAAACTAAAACTAAAACCCTCCCTCCCTCCCTCCCTCCCTCCCTCCCTCCCTCCCTCCCTCTCTCACTGATTTGAAAAACAAAATTGCTTGAGAATCAATTAATTTATTTTGTGTGGCCTTATTCTTCTCGGGAAAAAAATAGCAAATATTTCCTCCTAGACTATATTATATTAATTGTTTTTTAAGGAGTGTTTTATTTTTTAAATTAAAAAATGAATTTATTTGTATAAATATACTTTCTATATTTCTGTGTGTAAAAATAGACTATATTATATTATTGGAAAGGATGGTATCAGTATTATATGTCACGATGCGCACACTATTGATATAATGAACAGAAAAAAAGTTACAGAACACCAACAGATGGTGAAAGCGCCCTTTTCATTTTTAAATGTGTTTAAACAGAGAATAGTTGTCAAACGTTCAAACTGATTGGGAAAAAATTGTAAAAAAGCCAGGTTCTGTTTTTTTATACCACCCTACAATAAAATGTATTAAGTTTGTGAAATGATGCGCCAATCGATGATACAACTTCACTAATATTTTCGAAATTTTAACCCTTTACCCAACGCAGACGATTTCAAAATTTATTATTTTAAATAACATTTTTAAACTTTTTTCAAAAAATTTCAACAAAAGCATATCATGTGACCCCTCTTTGGAACGAGCTCGACGAGCTCGTTCCAAAGAGGGGACACGTGATATTGTTTTGTTGAAGGTGTACTACGATATCTCTCCCCCCCCCCCCGCTGTACAACTCCCCCCCCCGGGGAAGATAAACTAGTTTATCTTCCCCGGGGGGGGGGGATAAACTAGTTTATCTTCCCTCCTCCATCTGGTTTATCTCCCCCCCCCCCACCTGAATTTTTTTACCATTCAGATTTTTACCAGATCTTTTTTTTAGGATTTGCTTGTACACTTGTGTGTAATATTAAAAAAGCATCAAGTGAGCATTGAAAAACTCATTGGTCAGTATGCGAGAGAGCTAGATGCCTAAAAGAAACATCTCGAAGATAAGCAAGAAGGGTGGGCAGATATATTGGATGGCATTTTGTTTGCATACAGATCTTCAGTACACGCTTCAACTGGTGAGTTACTTCTCTATCAAGTTATACCAGAGGCAGCTGCCAAGGGTGGTTAATCCCCCCAAAATAATGCCTTGATACTGTAATGCCTGGATACTGTAACATACATTATTATGTTTGAGTGAATCAGTGAGTCATGATTTGAGTTGAAACAATTGTCTAAATTGGACTTTACAACAATTAGCCATACCTGCAAAAAGTGACCAAACCACCAAAAAAGAAATAAATAGTAATAAATTTTATCTTGTATATGGCTGCCACTGAAAATAGTTGAATGGGCAGAGCTATCTAAGCTGAGAGATCTCTCGTACATTATTAGGATGGTCTGATGAAGGAGGGAGGATCACACTGACGTGCAATGTTCAGGTTTATAAAACGTAACCAAAAAACAGCTACAAAGAGCTTGATGAAAAATATCGTTTCCATATTTTTAACAACTGTGTGTAATCGCTAATGCTCTGGACATCCTCTTTGATTTTTATATGCCCGTTTATAAAAACAGGACGCATTACGTAATCAGTCTGTCTGTCCGTCTGTCTGTCCGTCTGTCTGTCCGTAAACAATTTGGTTTCCGTTCATTCAAAGTCGAATGCCTTGACAGATCGACATCAAACTTTCAGAAGTTGTTTTTAGCAATAAAATACAGGTCTTGTTCTCACCCCATCCTTACCCCAATCCTTCAAAAATACAAAACGGGCGTATAGTGTCCCGCTAGGCGGTGCTCTTGTTACTGAATTATCTAGAAGCTCCCAAATGGGATATCAAGTTGTTTGATTAGATTTGTACAGGCCAATATCTTTTGGAGATATGCATGAAAATAAAAAAAAACTGTTATTATTATTACCGGTTATTCACCATTCTACCTCCTGTATGGGAGACATCCTCGACTCCCAGTGGAGATAACTGGTAATGACTCCAATGACCCACAGCCACCATTTTTGTCAGATGTTGATGAAATTATTAAAAAAATGGGATCGCTTCGTGAGACAGCAACTGGTCATGCAATGCAGAATATAAAAAAGGCACAGACAAGGCAGAAGAAGGCATATGATCGAAGAAATAACAATAAAAAAAACATTCAGCATAGGACAAACAGTTCTGATGAAACATATGGCAAACTCAAACCGAGCTGGTGGGAAACTTGATAGCCGACGGAAAGGGTCTTATACCATCAATGAGATTGTAAGGGACAACGTTTATAGATTAAAGAATCACCAAGGTGTAGACCTGAAAACAGCTATCAATATATCAAGACTGAAGTTGTATGTGGTGGTTAATGACTCCAATGATGATGAATCCCCCAATAGTGAGGAAAGTGTTCCTTCTGAGCCAACCAATGATGATTGTGTTATAGTAGACGGAAGTGATGGTCAGGGATCATTCGAGATTTCTCCTTGTCATCAGGTAAAAAAAAAGTATTCTGAGTGGTGAATGGTTGAATGACAATCATATAAACTATGGACAACTCTTGCTGAAAAGCAAGTTCCCTAGTGTTTCTGGCCTTCAAAATTGTTGTGTTTTTGAATCTAAATCCTTTGACATTCCCAGAGAGGAATTTGTGCAAATAGTGAACACTGAAGGCAACCACCGGGTTGCACTTTCCACAGTTGGCTGTTCGGAAGGAACAATTGAAGTTTTTGAAAGTTTATGTCGTCATATCAGCAAAGATTTTCAAGTACTCCTGAAGGACATTATAACTGGCTTTCCATCACTCAAGGTTGTATACCCAGAGACTGCAAGACAGAACAATACAAATGACTGTGGGGTTTATGTCATTGCTAACTGTCTGCATGTGTTAAGTGGTAATGCTGGTCCTTTTCGGTTTGAACCCAAGCAAGTGAGGAAACATCATTCCAGTTGTTTTCAAAAGGGTTACCTCACACCCTTCCCACTAGGTGACCATAACTCTATCTTACCAGAAACACATTTCTATATGTGACTTACTCATTGGAACTATAAATGTTAGTTATCAATTCCTGTTTCCAAAACAAATTGTTTAGGTCAAACCACCATTTTGTAGAGAATTTCATCCTCTATTAATATTCCTTATTCCCACTTGTAAATTTCTGTTCCAATTTCTAGTGTCAAGTGGGAGGTAAGATAAACTGGTCACAATATATTTTTCTCTTTTAACCACTTAAACATATGAGTATGACGATTTGTATGTCTAAGTTGTTGAAAAAGAAAAACATTCAGGTTATTGTTTTCTGATTCATATGTCTTGAGTTGGAAGAGAAAAAAATTCAGGCTGTTGTGAGTGAGGGGGGGGGGGGGGGAGATGTCGTGACCAGTTTATCTTACCCCCACCTGACACTTGAAATTGACAAATGTCTTTTTTTTAGGGCAAACCACCATTTTGTAGAGAATTTAATCTTATATTAAGATTCATATTTCCCACTTGTTAGTTTGTGTTTCAGTTTCCAGTGTCATGTGGGAGGTAACATACACTGGTCACAGTATCGTCTACCCTAGTCAAAATTTTTTCTATTGTAACGACTTAAAATGTGAGTATAACGATTCCTATGTCTAAGTTGTTGAAAAAGAAAAACATTCGGGTTATTGTTTTCGATTCATATGTCTTAAGTTGGAAGAGAAAAAAATTCAGGTTGTTGTGAGTGTGTGTGTGTGTGGGGGGGGGGGGGAGTTGTCGTGACCAGTTTATCTTATACCCCCCCCCCCCCCCCCCCCCCCCCCCCCACCTGACACTTGAAATTGACAAATGTCTTTTTTTAGGGCAAACCACCATTTTGTAGAGAATTTAATCTTATATTAAGATTCATAGTTTCCACTTGTAAGTTTGTTTTACTGCTCATATCATCATTTTGAAGAGAAATTCATTGAGGGCTTTGTTGACTCCATCAAGTGCTAGATATTTTGTTTGAATTTGATGCTGTAGTTTACATAGTTTTTTATTGTTAGGATAATAAAAGTTCTCAACCGAAAGATGTTTTTTCTTTATTTACTCAGAAATTATCTTATCCACTCCACACCTGAGTCACAAAACGTTGGTTTTCTTCTGATTTTTTGCTATATTTTCCATTCTCAAGATTCCTGTGCTTAATTTGTAAAAAGTGACAAATATTCTGATGGGGTGAGGAGGGGGGGGGCATGGTTAGGTTATGACTCCCCCTTCCCCCCTACTGACATTCAAAGTTTTTAAATTATTTTTTTGGCTCATACAAGGATACTGATGAGAATTGTATTCATATTTTAAAATAAAAAAACACTTCAAAATATAGGGTTTGATGCCGCGCTCTCAAGGCCAGACTAACAAGTTTTCAAATTGCTCCTCATGCTTTTTAATATAACAGAGGGGTACCAAAGCAAATTCTTTAAAAGGTTCTGTGATTAAATTGAAAGATAAAAAAATTCAGGGGGGTGGGGGGAGATAAACCAGTGGGGGGAGATAAACTAGTTTATCTCCCTCTCCCGGGGGGAGATATACAGGGGGTGGGGAGATAAACTGTTACAGAAATTTTACGAAAAATTGTATTTTGTCAGCTGCTGGATTTGCGTATTACGCGGGCGGATG
Source organism: Pictodentalium vernedei (assembly GCA_031216915.1). Taxonomy (NCBI): domain Eukaryota; kingdom Metazoa; phylum Mollusca; class Scaphopoda; order Dentaliida; family Dentaliidae; genus Pictodentalium; species Pictodentalium vernedei. The sequence continues at coordinate 103,925,166 of CM062292.1, forward strand.
CGGACGATTCGTTGGGTAAAGGGTTAAGGGGGGCGAACTTTCCTGTAAATCTCTTCCTGTAACGAAAATTGTCAAATTGTCAGTAATGGTATAGTCTTGCCGCACAATCGGAAAAATGTACACTCTAAAATCAGTTGGGTTAAAAATCAACCCAAATCGACTGGGTTGAGTGAATATGAACCCAATTGGGTTCATATTCACTCAACCCAGTCGATTTGGGTTGATTTTTAACCCAACTAATTTTAGAGTGTATCCACGTCACTGTATGTTATTATCCGGAGAATTTATTCAGTTTGTGATTCGTTTTGTAGCTAACAGTTTGAAATCGAGGCAAACGGTGCATATTCAAGTCATTGTTGTTGGGAGAGACGTTTTCAAGTCGCAGTTCAAGTGGATGTTAGATTTACATTGGGTAATTTATTCAAGACGGTATGAGCAGCATAACTTTGCATCAAAGAATAAAGAAATCGTTGATTACAAATACTCCAGGGTGGTAAGATTTTTATAGACTCGTTCGAAATAAACACGAGGAGGCGCGATTTACTCTAGAGGGTATTAATTGGAAGAATTTTGTGTTGTGCTCGCATTAAAATCTTCATCATTCGACAGGTGCAAGTAGAAAGATTTACTTTTCAAAAGGTCACCGACTGAACTAGACTGTCGATTCGGCTATAAAATAATAAAGAAAAAGACAAGTGTTACATAAAAATGGTTCTCAGATTATGAGTACAGGTATATTCAGAAATAACAGGTATTCTTAAAAGAGTTAGGGCATCAGGATTATTTCACAAAAAAAACCTTTACGAATCATTTAGATTGAAAATGGTGCGTGTCGCGAATCGCTTTAGCGATACATCAAACGGATTGTAAAAACCTAAGGACAACAGAAGCCGATTTTCTGTTCTTGAACCACCGGGTAGAAGACTTTAAACAAGCCTATCACTGATTTTAAAATTCCTTTCAGTGATTTTAAACTAGGGCTGCGCGATATTCAAAACTGAATAACGGTATCGGTATTCAAAACAATACCGTTGTATACCGGTATATCGAAAACTGTCCAGATATCTGAACATATAAGTTCCACATCGAAACTTGAGGCATCACAGTCGGAAAGAATCAGCATGCCTTGATGATGCGGTTCGAAACACCTTTACCCAACGCAGACAATATCAAAATTTCTTATTTTAAATAATAGTTTATCAGATTTTTCTAAAAATTTCTACAAAACAATATCATGTGACCCCTCATTGGAACGAGCTCAGCGAGCTCGTTCCAATGAGGGGGTCACATGATATAGTTTTGTTGAACATTATTTTTTCCACTGCTGAATTTGTATATTATGCGGGCGCATGCGGACGATTCCTTGGATAAAAGGATAATATTAATCATTCGTGGCTAGAGTTAAGATTAAAGACATCTTGAAAATGAAATTGTGGGTAAATAATGACGATAAACCGATATTTTTGTAATTGCATCGGTATTCAATCGATATTGGTTTGAATACCGGAATATCTCGGTTTATCGATATACCGTGCAGCCCTATTTTAAACCACATATCATGAGTATACCACATCTGTGTGTCAGACTGGGGTCGCGGTTGCTCAGTAGATACGGCATTCGACTCCAAACCGAAAGGTCCACGGCAGGGACGTAGGAAGCTTATAATTTTTTTTTTTTTTTCTTTGGGGGGGGGGGGGGTGGGTATTGTTGTAAACGGGAGCTTTTGGGGGACAGCATGGTCGCCTTTGGCGGCCCGCTCTGCGTAGCCAAATCCGGGGGAGTGCGGGAGGGGGATACCACGAAAATTTGTGAAATATGAACTACTGAGAGCTCATTTTCTAGCTTCTCAAGTGAAAAAAATCAAGGTATCGTTGCTGTTATTTTTTGGTGTTTATCCCTTTACCTAACATGAAAAGCAGACGACACTTGCAAAAAAAAATCATAGGTTATGACCCCTCATTGGAACGAGCTCGTTCCAATGAGGGGTCATAACCTATGTTTTGGAGACAAAAAATAAAAAAATCATCAAAATTTAATTGGCGATTTTTGAGAATAGCGCTGGCCGGTTTTGGCCGTTACGTTTGGTAAAGGGTTAAAGGAGGATGTATGTCAGAGAGGAAGATGTTAAGGTTCCGCTCCACAGTTTTCCAGGCATTTCCAAATGTGACATGCCATACACTCTCTTCAAATGCAAATATCCTGTAACTTAGTTATCTAACCCATTACATGTATTACATTTCCCAAATCCACAAAAAACATATAACACTATCTGACTAAGTAGAAATAAACAATCTGAATGTGGGTGGAATTATTTATTGCCAAAGGCAAGACTTCAACCTGAAAAATTGCCCGAAAAAATACCGAAACCAGTCATTTTCAGCCACCTAGCAGCCTCAAAAGCAGAATTTTCCCACCAACCCCACCTACCCACCCCTGGAGCAGAGCATCAGTTGTTTCTAAAATACAAAAAAAAAATTATATGTTTCCGTCTCATTTTTTAGTTACCTGTCTGGTAACAAACCCGTGTAAAAATTACATTTAAAAAAATAGCCAATTTTTCGAAGCCACTGTTTCCCATAATTCATCTGGTAATTTACCCCTATGTATCAGACTCCAACTTTGGGACCAAAACTTCAAATTCTCTTTCCAACAAAAACCCTAATGTAATCATATATCTGATACTAAAAATATATCTCTATTTTACATGGCCTTAGTTTCAACATACGCCCTTTGTTTAGAATTTCACCCCTGTGCAATAGTGCGAAACTGTGGAGCGGAACCTTAAAGAGAAAACAAGAGTGATCTCCCCCTGGATTTCACTCAGGCAAAATAATCTGGAGTCTATCCTGAGTTGAATGAACAAAAACCACAAGTCTCTATTTTCAACCAGTAAAAAGATACAGCATGGCCTTTCTGATTGTCGCATAGCTTTTTCAGCCATTTTACCCGATTTTCACAACCACACCACACCACCTCAACACCCCTCACCCCCTCCCCATTTCTCTGAGCCACTTCAGAAAGTATTTTTGTTATTACCACCAGCCACATTGACTACCCATGTCCTGCCAATAGCACTGTTAAATACAATCAAAATGTAAAACAATAAGCAGTAATAACCATAGCTTTGGGGGGGGGGGGGGGGTGTTGCTTTCTAGATATGAAAGCGTGAACAGCTTGACGGACGGATGACACACAGACATGACACCAATGACCAAAATGAAAAAGTAGACACCATAACTGCAAATCTCTGGTCAACAGTAACAACCAGGCTGTCCATAACTGCACAAATTTGTCATAAATACAAGGCTCGGTGTTTAGGAAAGGCAGTGCTCTACCTTAATGTTTTTGAAATCTTGACGAAAATTCAAAACAAGTGCGAAATTAGGCTACATCAATAAATTTCTCAAAATTTCCACTTATTTCCTTCCAGTTGTGCTGAGATATCTCTTGATGAATGTTAACTACTACTAACAATAGCACACAAACCAGAAATAATGAAATGTTTTTTGAAAAATGGTGTATTTATAACTCAAACACAAATAAGGAACTTCCTGGTTCAAGAATTGACACCGTCGGCAGAATGCTCTTTAAGGTTCCGCTCCACAGTTTTCCAGGCATTTCCAAATGTGACATGCCATACACTCTCTTCAAATGCAAATATCCTGTAACTTAGTTATCTAACCCATTACATGTATTACATTTCCCAAATCCACAAAAAACATATAACACTATCTGACTAAGTAGAAATAAACAATCTGAATGTGGGTGGAATTATTTATTGTCAAAGGCAAGACTTCAACCTGAAAAATTGCCCGAAAAAATACCGAAACCAGTCATTTTCAGCCACCTAGCAGCCTCAAAAGCAGAATTTTCCCACCAACCCCACCTACCCACCCCTGGAGCAGAGCATCAGTTGTTTCTAAAATACAAAAAAAAAATTATATGTTTCCGTCTCATTTTTTAGTTACCTGTCTGGTAACAAACCCGTGTAAAAATTACATTTAAAAAAATAGCCAATTTTTCGAAGCCACTGTTTCCCATAATTCATCTGGTAATTTACCACTATGTATCAGACTCCAACTTTGGGACCAAAACTTCAAATTCTCTTTCCAACAAAAACCCTAATGTAATCATATATCTGATACTAAAAATATATCTCTATTTTACATGGCCTTAGTTTCAACATACGCCCTTTGTTTAGAATTTCACCCCTGTGCAATAGTGCGAAACTGTGGAGCGGAACCTTAAAGAGAAAACAAGAGTGATCTCCTCTGGATTTCACTCAGGCAAAATAATCTGGAGTCTATCCTGAGTTGAATGAACAAAAACCACAAGTCTCTATTTTCAACCAGTAAAAAGATACAGCATGGCCTTTCTGATTGTCGCATAGCTTTTTCAGCCATTTTACCCGATTTTCACAACCACACCACACCACCTCAACACCCCTCACCCCCTCCCCATTTCTCTGAGCCACTTCAGAAAGTATTTTTGTTATTACCACCAGCCACATTGACTACCCATGTCCTGCCAATAGCACTGTTAAATACAATCAAAATGTAAAACAATAAGCAGTAATAACCATAGCTTTGGGGGGGGGGGGGGGGGTGTTGCTTTCTAGATATGAAAGCGTGAACAGCTTGACGGACGGATGACACACAGACATGACACCAATGACCAAAATGAAAAAGTAGACACCATAACTGCAAATCTCTGGTCAACAGTAACAACCAGGCTGTCCATAACTGCACAAATTTGTCATAAATACAAGGCTCGGTGTTTAGGAAAGGCAGTGCTCTACCTTAATGTTTTTGAAATCTTGACGAAAATTCAAAACAAGTGCGAAATTAGGCTACATCAATAAATTTCTCAAAATTTCCACTTATTTCCTTCCAGTTGTGCTGAGATATCACTTGATGAATGTTAACTACTACTAACAATAGCACACAAACCAGAAATAATGAAATGTTTTTTGAAAAATGGTGTATTTATAACTCAAACACAAATAAGGAACTTCCTGGTTCAAGAATTGACACCGTCGGCAGAATGCTCTTTAAAGAGAAAACAAGAGTGATCTCCCCTGGATTTCACTCAGGCAAAATAATCTGGAGTCTATCCTGAGTTGAATGAACAAAAACCACAAGTCTCTATTTTCAACCAGTAAAAAGATACAGCATGGCCTTTCTGATTGTCGCATAGCTTTTTCAGCCATTTTACCCGATTTTCACAACCACACCACACCACCTCAACACCCCTCACCCCCTCCCCATTTCTCTGAGCCACTTCAGAAAGTATTTTTGTTATTACCACCAGCCACATTGACTACCCATGTCCTGCCAATAGCACTGTTAAATACAATCAAAATGTAAAACAATAAGCAGTAATAACCATAGCTTTGGGGGGGGGGGGGGGTGTTGCTTTCTAGATATGAAAGCGTGAACAGCTTGACGGACGGATGACACACAGACATGACACCAATGACCAAAATGAAAAAGTAGACACCATAACTGCAAATCTCTGGTCAACAGTAACAACCAGGCTGTCCATAACTGCACAAATTTGTCATAAATACAAGGCTCGGTGTTTAGGAAAGGCAGTGCTCTACCTTAATGTTTTTGAAATCTTGACGAAAATTCAAAACAAGTGCGAAATTAGGCTACATCAATAAATTTCTCAAAATTTCCACTTATTTCCTTCCAGTTGTGCTGAGATATCACTTGATGAATGTTAACTACTACTAACAATAGCACACAAACCAGAAATAATGAAATGTTTTTTGAAAAATGGTGTATTTATAACTCAAACACAAATAAGGAACTTCCTGGTTCAAGAATTGACACCGTCGGCAGAATGCTCTTTAAGGTTCCGCTCCACACATTTTCCAGGCATTTCCAAATGTGACATGCCATACACTCTCTTCAAATGCAAATATCCTGTAACTTAGTTATCTAACCCATTACATGTATTACATTTCCCAAATCCACAAAAAACATATAACATTATCTGACTAAGTAGAAATAAACAATCTGAATGTGGGTGGAATTATTTATTGTCAAAGGCAAGACTTCAACCTGAAAAATTGCCCGAAAAAATACCGAAACCAGTCATTTTCAGCCACCTAGCAGCCTCAAAAGCAGAATTTTCCCACCAACCCCACCTACCCACCCCTGGAGCAGAGCATCAGTTGTTTCTAAAATACAAAAAAAAAATTATATGTTTCCGTCTCATTTTTTAGTTACCTGTCTGGTAACAAACCCGTGTAAAAATTACATTTAAAAAAATAGCCAATTTTTCGAAGCCACTGTTTCCCATAATTCATCTGGTAATTTACCCCTATGTATCAGACTCCAACTTTGGGACCAAAACTTCAAATTCTCTTTCCAACAAAAACCCTAATGTAATCATATATCTGATACTAAAAATATATCTCTATTTTACATGGCCTTAGTTTCAACATACGCCCTTTGTTTAGAATTTCACCCCTGTGCAATAGTGCGAAACTGTGGAGCGGCACCTAACCTGTTGAACGTCAAATCAGTCAGTGACATCGGCTACCAACTTTCTATGCACTGCAAATGGTGTAGATCATACAGTTATTATGTGCGCCTGTATGATAAAGAATCCGCAGATGTATGTGGTTATTTTCGTGTAGATACAAGATTATGATTTACAAAGTTTTGGAAATTTTTTTTTTGGGGGGGGGGGGGGAAGGGGTAAATACCCCAAATTACTTCCGGCTTCCTCCATCCATAGACTGCCCGACACGAGGTGGTCCTGTCTCTCGAAAAATCGTTAAACCGTGATAAATAAATAAATAAATAAATAAATAAATAAATAAATAAATAAATAAATAAATAAATAAATAAATAAATACTGTGTGACAATGGGATGGGGCAACAAATAACAAGCTCCATAGTTTCCGACCTTATATCAGTGATGATAATTACTCGTCTAGTAACGTTTGCAAAAAAGACTCGATTTCATATTGGTTATACGAGATTCACGCATTCCTTTTTGTTAGAGAGTAATGTGCGACCGGAATGTGTTCCTTGCCAACAAGTGTTTACGATCGAGCACATCCTTTTACACTACACATATTTTAATCCTGGCAGACGGCAACACTTCACTGCAGTGTCTCTTAGAGATGTGATTTACAACACAAACTCTCATAAAATTCTTCATTTCTCAAGAAAATCAATCAATGAATATTAAATTGTTAAATATTAATATCTATTCAACAGGTTAATTTACAAAGTATTATTTAAACATTCGGTCTCATTTTCCTTATTATTGTTTTCACAACTCATTTTTAGTCCTCAAAACTCTTTCCAGATTTCATCGACCCGTTTTTTATTTCATTAAAAATTACGAAGTCTTTTATAATTCATATTTTTCATCGCCGCGTTAAGCACAAATAAATAAATAAATAAATAAATAAATAAATATTATTAATATTATAAATGACACAAGTTTATAATTGAAGTTATTTATAACACAAATGGTCAAGCGCTTAATATACCAATATCGATTTAGTTAACGTTGAATCGAGTTCACGTCAGTCAATTGTTTGTTTGTTTGTTTGTTGGTGGTTAACGTCACATATTTATGCACCATGGCTAATCGTGACACAACATGGAGATGAAGTCAAGTTTAGTCAATCGTTGATCAACATGTTGCCCATTTTAGAGGACTTTCACCCCAAGCATTGGTGACTGGGTCCTATTTTACTAGTAAAGCGGAACTGGTTTACCACAGTAAACAAGTGCTGCTTACTTCCCGGGGTTCCCACGGGGATCACGTCAGTCAATATCTGACAAGATGAGTGCATTGTTAATGTTCAACGTGTGATTTGGTTTGTAAATAAATGGCACATGAGGGGTGTCGATATACGTCATTAACATGGAGGATTCTGGTCTCTATTTCAAACTGCTGTTTTGTCTGTCATCAAAAGATGTGCTTGATTTAAACAATATTTATTGAAAAATGTTTGGTTGTTACATGGAACAAATGTAATTTATAAAATATGCATGAACAATAGAAGGTATTCAACATTTATATAGTTAACTGTAATAACAGGATTCGACATCAAGTCTAAGACTTATGTAAGCCGTGGCGGCGCCAGAGTTACAGAAGTGAGGGGATACAGTTGGGTATTGTCTGCCGCGCGTAAGTTTTAAAAATTTTCTCAACTTCGGGAGGGGACACCCCTCCCGAAGTTGAGAAAAAAATTTAAAACTTACGTTGTAAATGGTGTTCTCTGGAGCATTCTAAGACAATTAAATTAAAACAGTTTTATCCTTTTGAAACTTACTGGTTAAGTCTTTCAGTTATAGAATACGTCGTACATGGTGACATTTTAACGGAAGAACGCTGTTGTAAAGTGCGAGCAAAAAGCACCAAACGACACTCAGATCGAAAATGAAAGTAGGCTGCATTCCAAACGGATGCGTTGCTCGCTCTTGATTATAGCATTCCTCGAATACTCTTAAACGGTATGTTTCAGACCGTTTGAACTTGGGACCTCGACTCTTGTTTGTTGTTTGCAGCTAACGTGTGTGTGTGGGGGGAGGTGTGTGTGTGGGGGGGGGGGGGGGGGGGCACACACAAACATAATTTAAAAACTTCTCTGACTTAGTGCACTTGGGAATATGGAATTAAGCATACCCACCATTACACCGCAACGTCCAATACAAAAATTAAAATGATAGTATTTTTTTTACTACGCTTGGCGAAAAAAGGTGAGGGGTAAGTACCCCCCCCCCCCCCCTCCATGGCGTCGCCACTGTATGAAAGTCGTCTCCTAAAAGTGTAAAGTTACAACAGAATAATTTATGGTTTAGAGTGATACAATAGATGTACATGCATTTTCAAACTGGTAAGAGAGATGGAGAAAAAAGATTGAGAGTGAAGTAAAGGAGGAACGTGGGGTCAGTTTGTCAATGTCATGATTCCAATGATCTGGCAGGTTGAGACTCGATCGACAGGGCGGTCACTATGACTTCACATCGCGATTAGTCGGGAAGATCAGTCATTTCTTGGCGGTTAATTCCCTGAGAAGGTTACCCTGCTTATCTACTGCATAACATAGTTCAAGATATGCTTCACAAAGTTACTAAAATTCAGGATATCCTTTGGCAGCACGATTAGCTAGCGCATAGCAGAACTGCATCTTTTTGAAACAATATTCTCGTTTTTTTATACTACAACTCCTTTAAAAGTAGCTTACTTAGCACCACCGCAGTCACTAATCTCCCGCAGACTGATGTCGAAATACTGAAATTCCAAGTACTATTATTTTTCTCAAATTACAACTAGGAAGTAAGCTAATTTAATATAGTCTGACAAAACTCTTCAAGTTTACATTCAGTTAGGAGGAAAATTTCAGTTGGTCGGAAAAGCGAACCGATGGTTCGCTTTTCCGACCAGCTGAAATATTTCATCCGATTGTGTCTAAAAACATCCATAAATATTTATTTTCTTTGAATCAACGCAAGAAATGTTTCTCAGTCGAGACTCAATTTAACCGAATCTTTACCAATACTATTAGGCATGTCTGTTTTCTAAATAATTATGAATTTTATTGCATTGAGTAATTCCACCAGTTGTGCTAATATCTTCATGTTTTCAATGCGAGTTACATTCTTGGTTATAAAAAAATATATAACTTTAGCACGAAAGAATATTTGAATGTCTTTGTGAGTCAAAGGACGTCACATTAAATTGACGACACTCTGTGCGCAAACTCCACGAAACGTGGGTAAACAAACGACCCATAACAGCGTTGGATTTCTCACAGAATTTGACTGGTGGCCTGAGAGTTTGGCTTCATGTGACAAAATGTCTGATGGTTGTCAGCCGTGATCTTTTTCGTGCTTCAATAATTAAAATTTTGCCAATGATGAGTTTTATTACCCGTTAAACGCGTAGATATCATTGCCCATGCGTGGATTATGACCAGTCCACGGCGACTGCACTTCACATCGTCATCAAAATCAACTCTCGATAATGTTATCGCCCTTGAAATTATTAGATGAGCGAGGAGGGTCCAATTTTGAAGCAAGTATTATGTTGAGGAAACACCTTCGACACCAGTAGAAAATAAAGGCAAGTTTCCATTTATCACTAATAATGAACGAAACCAAAGGACTGTGTCGCCCTATCTCCCATGCATCATCACTAACCACGCGTGGATTATGGCTTGTCCATGGCGGCAGTACTGCGAAGAACACGACACAAACAGTGTTGGGGGCTAAAATCTTCCAGTTGCTGAATAGAACTTCTCGTTGGCATTTAGTTTGTTAAAGACAAGATTAACCAGTGTAACTATTAAGTGAAATAGAGAATTTCAATTAAGTGTGAAGATCATGAAATTCATCCAGTATCTTTGTTTTGAACCTCACTAAAGGCTTCGTTCAAAGAAAATCTACTAAACCCTTTACGTAATTTCCGCCACTCCATGAGAATTACTCGTAGGTTATATCTGTCAAATAGAACTGTAATCCGTGTTCCATACTGTCCATGAGGTATTGGGACGAAAACAACCATCAACTGCTTGTGAACGATGATGCCTTGTATTGTGGTCTTTAACCCTTTGATCCCTCGTTTCCTGAAATGGTATCGCCTTTGTGTACACTTACAGTGAGATGGGTCAGTTCAATATCAAAAAACAGGGAGGATAAAATAATACCTGCAGTGTGCAGCCGTCTGGCTGCAGACTGCTGTTATTATTTTATCATCAATGCCCCCGTGTATAGATCTCTTATAATAAGACGAAAATGGGACGAAATTGTATCTTGGACCGAAAAATCTGTCTTACGAGTTCTAAGAGTTAAATAATGGTTGTCAAGCGATGGTTATCAAAAGATGGAATGACAATATTTTCAAAAATATCCCTCTGGTACTGTGTTGCACTGGGATGGATTGTCAGGTGTAGTGATGAGGTTCGGACTGTAGTCGTGGGGCACACATTTGTCACGTTATGATGAAAACTCTGTAACCAGAAGATTTTAATACATGAAGTGACATTTCACTTTTGGCGCGTGTAACACCACGCCAAGCACTCAACTATAGCGTCAAGGAGAGGTGACGTCCACGACAATCACGTAAGAGTCCAGCAAGGTGGGGTGCTGCCTCAATGAGAGCTGTAAGACGCACGCCTATTTGGAACAATGGGGTATTGAAGACAGAATGGTGATCAGGTACAGTCATATCAACCAGAACTGAAAGCAGACGCTTGGCAACAAAAAGTTACCCTTCCAGACGACCATCCAAGCCTCCAGTGCTCATCCCATATAGAAAGCCAAGCTGACTGTTTGACATCGGTATCATACTATCACAACTCATGGTGCGTTTTTACTTGCTATTGACTGCATCTACCCGCGGTATTGATGTATTTTGTTACAGGCGGGTGCTTCGCGAACATAACCGATTGATGTTGGAGTGTAAACCCAATTTGTTCCGACTGTCAGGACTCAGGTCCCGACTGATGAAATATTCCAACTGCATCATCAAGGCATGCCTTCTTCGAAGGCATGCCTTGATGATGCAGCTGGAATATTTGTCAGTAGTAAGGGAAGGCACTTGGGCGTAAAAGTTTAACACTGAAATCTCCATAGACATTAGTTCGCCAGAGACAATTTTCGTCTAGAAGGAAACGGGCGAGAAAATTTAACACTGAAAATTCCCATAGACATTTCTTTCGACAGAGTGCCATCGGCCGCTGGTACACTGGCGCAAAAATGTCTATTCGAATTTTCAGTGTTAAATTTGTACGCTCAATTCCTTTTACGCCAATTTTTATGCCAAATTCAAAACCTTGTGGGAATTTTCAGTGTTAAATTTTTACACCCGTTTCCTTCTAGACGAAAATTGTCTCTGGCGAACAAATGTCTATGGAGATTTCAGTGTTAAATTTTTACTCTTAAGTGCCTTCCCTTACTACTTTTGTCAATGTAGGTTATAGTTTAAAAAAACACCTGTTAATAAATATGTGTAGTAGACGTGATGGTACCGGACTCAGAAGTAAAGTAATCATGCTTGGACCCCCAACATCCACAAACAGCAACAGACCTACATTTACATGGGGCTGACTACGTTAGTGACATAACGTCCCCGAGTTCCAATGTGTTCTATGTGCCTGTAGGCACATAGAACACATTGGAACTCAGGGGACGATAAGTCTAAGAAGAAAATCTTCTCCTGTAAAAAAGAACACGATTATCAGGAAGAGCGAGTCGATATCTAAGGCTCCAAACCACATTAAAATGTCACGAATCAAAAGTTATTGGGGTGTGGCACAACCCCCGACACCACCACACCACCCCATCTCATAGTTCCTTATAGGACCGATATATGCCTGTGTATTTAAAAAACCCTGTTTGACAATTCATTTTTGTTTCTTCACAAACGCACATATATTACCAATTTCAAAGGAAAGTGTCCATGACACTGCAGCTCAACCTGACCAAGAAGGTACTGAATTGAATAGCAAGTTCCAGTAATGCCAAGTCATTCACTCAAGTTTCTACAGAAAAGACATCACACCAAAACTACATATGAAGTTTGAAAACGATCGGGTGAGAGGTGCGGTCTGTAGTGCTAATTGAATTGTTGATAATTAGATGCCAAATCCGAGATGGCCACTCCAGGCCATATTTTTCAACGAAATTTAGAAAAAAAACATGCAGAAGCTCCCATATAGACATCACACAAAAGCTACATATGACATCTGAAAAAGATTGGATGAGAGAGGCGGCTTGTAGGGTGTGCTAATAGAATTGTTGACAATTCATATGCCAAGTTGGCGTTCTGGTGGTCATGTTTTTCAACGAAATTCAGAAAACTTCGACAGCTCCCATCTTCATATCACACCAAAGTGACATACGAAATTTGAAAGAGATCGGATGAGAGATGCAAACTGCAGGACGTGCCAATAGAATTGAAATTTTGTATGTCAAATCTAGGATGGCCGCTGGCGGCCATGTTTTTCAACAAAATTCGGAAAAGTTCGGTAGCCGCCATTTCGACATTGCCCCAAATCCACGTGTGAAATTTGAGACTGATAGGTTAATAACTGCGGCCTGTTGGGTGTGTTAAAGGAATTGTGGACGGACAGAGGAACGTATGGACGGGACGGACAGACGACGGACGGCAAGACGGACGGACGTGTTTACATTTGCGAACGGATGGACGGACGACGGATCGTAACCCATCCCAATAGCTCATTCTTGACGTTGTCAAGTTGAACTAAAACTAACTCGTACTCCCAGAACACACTAATCACGTGACAATGTGATGTCAGTAGTTTCTTGTGAATTCATGGAAATGAAGTCTGAAACTATTCTTTACTTTAAGATTTAATTGATTCGTTTTTGCTACTATGTTTTGGACCATAAATAATTCTTTCAAAACCTAAAATGCCCCCTTGAGTATCTTGTTCCATGCACGCTAAAACCTAAAGTGTTAAAAAGTACACTTGAAGTGCTGTATTTAACACTTACTAAGTGCTGAACTAGCACTTTGTTCAAGTGTACAGAACTTGACAGGTGTTACAATAATACCACTTGACAAGTGTAATGTCGCGACACTTAAACGGAAACAACGCAGATGACGCGGATCAGTCTCGAACTTTCGAGCCTGATCCGCTTCATCTGCGTTGTGTCCTTTTAATTATGTACCCACCAAGCGCAAATCAAATTATGGACGAACCACCAATGCTAGACACATGGGGAGTGCTATCCATTCAAGTTTTAGATGCCTGACGGTTGTAATGTCTGAGTGCTTAAAGCATTGCACTTTGAGTGTTAAAAATCAAACCTTAAGAGTTAGAATGGGTTTAACACCTTGAAAGTGTCAGTTTTAACACTTTAGTTTTTAGTGTGTATAGAAAATGCTGCTGAAATACACATTAATGAGGGGATACAGTGAGTGGGTTCCGTACACACACTACTGCAATTGAATAAAAGGCGATATTTTTTTTGGGGGGTGGGGGGTGGGGGGGGTGGAGGTGATAGGAATAACCGGCAACTTACCTCGACTGCTGCTTTCTTCCATTTGTTTTCAGCTCATTATAGAATCACCAGAAGTATCTAACAATATGTCAATAATTTTTCATCGTTTTTTGATATTATTTTCTCACGCCATTGTTTATGACACCTTATTAAAACAAATTTGTCAAACTCTTTTAGTGAGTCATTCAGGACAAAATAAAGTATTCGCTTAATGGAAATGGAAATGCACTTTGTGATATCACAGGATTCTGAACGGGGCAATCAAGTTCACCCCGCAAATTATCTTTCGCTTTCTCAGTTAACGTGGTAAAGTGAATAACAAAAATGTAGCAAAATCCTGGCAACCAGCTGTCAATACCTTGCCGTGAATTGTACGGTAACGATGGTTGCTGCTCAGAGTGTAATCGTACGAGTTCCCAATATATAATTTAAACATATTTTATTTATTTTAAAAGTAGATTGGGTCTGATCAACAGACTAGATCCCATATTAACATCTTTCTGTTACAAGAAAGTGCAGGCGAATTGTGGTTTCCGTGGGGGATTTCTCTATACTAACTTGGGTCTAAGGCTCTGCGAATCACACATTTTCGATTCGAGTCGAATTTCGAATTGAATCTTGGGCTTTTTGAAGGTGATTTATAAGGTGTGGGGAAGGGGGTCCTGTAAACCTGATTGTTCCGGCTATGACGCCTCAAATCCCGACTGATAAAATATTCCAGCTACATCATCAAGGCATGCCTTCCTGGAAGGCATGCCTTGATGATGTAGTTGGATTATTACTCAGGAACTGGTGTGAGACTTGCCAGCACTAAGCACTGCACAGAATTAGCCGCTAGCAACAGCTCATCGTCAACATCGTTTGGAAACTTTAACTTTGTTTTCAAGAGTGATAGAGACTAATGAGGCTGGAATTAGCATGGGAGGTGGCATGGTTCAAATGCTATTCGCGTTAATACAGATGAAATTGCACTCTGTCTGTGTTTTTTAACATTAGTTACGTACAAATTCCAACTGATCTATACATGTACGTTTTATGAGACGATGACACAAGGACTGATACCAAACTGTATTCCCGTGTAAAGATTCGTAAGGAAACGAATCGGGCAGCTGATTTAGAATCGAATCGAATATGAACTTAAGATTCGAAATCGAATCGTTTCTCGAAGCTTCGCAGGGCCCTAATTCGGTCTTACTTTGTCTGTCCTTAGAAGTTCTCAAACGAGGTTTGTGAGTAGCGATTGCCGGTTGTTTTCGTTGGCAAAAGAGTCAATTCATACTTTGCATCGTACATGTGGAAAGATGACTTCTCTGGGGAGAGTCCTCTCTCAAGGTAGACGAATTAATATAGGCTGTAGGTTAAAGTCACGAAATTAAATTGTCTGGCCTTGATGACTATAGGCTTTGTCGATAAATAGGTTTTATCTACTTTATACGTAAAAACAGTAACGTTTTATCTTTTATCGTTATCGAAAACTCGCCGTCAATAAAAAATCTTTTATCGTTACTGCAGTAAGAATAAAAGTCACGTGATATCGCAAGAATACAACGTTCACGCCCATCTCATTTGCATGACGTACTATTTCATTCAACACTTTGAATAACTAATTATCGCTGCCGCGGATCGAAACAAATAAAACGGGGCGTATTTATCGAAATGTATTGAATAAAAAAGAAGGCCATTAATTAAACTTACTGAATTGTAAAAATAAAATTTGACGGAAAAGAGTAAAAATTAGTAACTTACACTTTTTCAAATGAGATTATTTCACCCTTCGAGACTTTAATTATCCTGACGTTCAAACGTCACTGGGAATTCAGTTTCTTCAACATTTTTCAAAATGTGACGTCAAACGTCGGAAAGTAAAAATAACCAGATATTTTTCACATTAGTGATTATCTGGTTGAAGGCTAGATTATTTTTTGTGGTCTGCATTTGTTAATCAAAACTTGTTTTATTACGGGAGTGGGGGAGGTGGGGGTGTAGATAAAAGGGTTATATACACATGGTGTTTGTAAAAAATCTTTTATCGCGACTCGTAGCTATATATGCCCCCGAAAACGCTCTCGTCGCGATAAAAGATTTTTTACAAACACCATGTTTTCGTCTGTTTACATTATGATTCAATTGAATAACGTTGGCAAAACTGCGATCATACTAAAGGAAAACGTCTACCGCGTAATTGTGTGTCATAATTACAGTGCCGTCGACGTGAACTGGTTGTAATCCATGTGTGAGCAGTGATGTCCACGCATGCGTTTACCAGGTAATAAAAATCATCACCAGGGATGTGGCAATAGGGTTTCAGCTGGGGGGGGGGGGGGGGGGGAGGGGGGGCACCGGTGTAAATTCCAATTGTGAGTGGTTTCGATAGATGGTTGTGCTGCAGCGCTGGGTGATATCTTTTAACTCTTTACCCAACGAATCGCCCGCATCCGCCCGCGTAATATGCAAATACAGCAGCTGAAAAAATATTATTTTTCGAAACATTTCAACAAAACCATATCATGTTACCCCTCTTTGGAACGAGCTAGTCGAGCTTGTTGCAAAGAGGGGTCACATGATATGATTTTGTTGAAATTTTTTTTAAAAATTTTTAAAAAATGATATTTAAAATAATGAATTTTGAAATCGTCTGCGTTGGGTAAAGGGTTATGAACCCTTCTGAAAGTTTTCACTAGTCCTGAAACGGAAAAAGCATTATTTATAATGTGTCTGGGTAAGAAAATTTACCGGATTGATGTCAGAGTCGAAATTTTGGGGCCATGTCAGTTTTAGAGTAGGGAATTTGAAACTCAAGTTTCCAGTTGGAAATAAAAGATCAAAATTTCTCATCACTAGTTGTAATTTTAATATTTTTCATGAACAATGTTAATTTATTGAATTTCCAACCATTTGATTTTTTACCTCGGAATTTCCAACTATTGAAAAAAATACTCCAAGCTGGGGGTGGACACCCCCCCCCCCCCCCCGCCCCCCCCCCCGTCGCCACATCCCTAATCATCACCAGCAAAATTTTAATTAATGAAGCACCGGGTTGTACCCGATGCTTCATTAATTACATTTTTGATGGTTATTCCATAATTAAAGAGGCGAGAACACCTCGGGACCCCACTCCACCAATCCATTCCCGACTGGGGTGAGTTGATGTACGGGGTCCCAAGGTATTCCGTGGTATTCGGCCTTAGGCGAAATTTGACAATGTGCTTATCAGCGCTATCAATTAGAGTCATAATGTTTACAATACAGCAAATACCAACCGGTAGTAGTTAGTGTAAGAACGACAACTCACTTTCCGATAGACGCTATAGAACAACCTTCTGGTATCATAAAGCCTAGTACAATATCAGATACCAGGTTCTGTTTGAATATCGAACAAAAAGGTTGTAATTGCTGGAACAAAAATACGATATTTGACCACAACATTTTACAATAATGGAACATGTCGTTTGTTGTCGGAGTTTTTTACGTTCTTTCTGTAATTTTTGACAGTGTTAAAACATTTGTAAATGTTCTGTAGCTGAAATGTTAAAGCAAATATTCCGTTCTTTGGGATTTATTGGATGCGGTTTAATCTTTGATCTTCCGGGGCTATCCTGAATTTACAATGCAACCTCCGTGCCAACAGTGGGTCGATATGGATTGCTTTCACACACGGTTTTTGTGAACAGAGTGATCGATTTCCTTCCTCTTAGCACGGCATCTCAACAAAGTTTTTCGTTAAATATTATCTGAGTGAGTTGTTATGTTGTTTTTGTGCCGATTGTGAAATTGAACCCGGCTTATCGGACCGATAAAGCACGTGATACGATACCATATTTTCGATACAGTGGAAATTACTCAATTTCCACAGAATCAATCGCATTATTAACTCTCTACCTACGTATACGACCCAGCCCTTGAACACAACAACAGTTAACGAATTTATCTTATTTATTCATTTATTGGTGTTTAAGGTCACATACTGATGCACAGTGGCTAATCATGACCGTGACAGTTTTACGGGTGGAGGAAGCCGAAGTGCCAGGAGAGAACCACCGATCAACGACAAGCAGCTGACAGCTCCCCAATATCGTAACTCCTCACTGCAGCAGAGGCAGGGTTAGATTGGTTGAAGACATGCACACAATCGACGTGCAGTACGCCTTAGTACTCGGCGTAATCGTGGACAATGGGGGTTAAGTGCCTTGCCCAATGACACAGAGCGGGAGTCCGAATCGATCGTTCAGACGGTCACTCATCCGAGGACTAACCGGGCACGACGTTACTTAACTTCGTGATCGGACGGGAACCGGTTACCGCAACGTCACTGCGCCCCCAGTTATTTATTTATTTATTTATTTATTTATTTATTTATTTATTTATTTATTTATCTATTGGTGTTTAAGGTCACACATTTCTGCACAATGGCTAATCATGACCACGACAATTATATGAGTGGAGGAAGCCGGCGTACCCGGAGAGAACCACCGAGCAACGGCAAGCAATTGTCAGCTCTCCAACATACCAAATCCACACAAGCATGGTTTGTATTGATTGAAGACAGGTGCACCATCGACGTGCAGTACGTCTTAGTACACAACGCCACCGTGCCCCCACATGAGCAATGGGGATCAAGTGTCTTGCCCAAGGACACAACGCGGTTGCCGCAGGTGGGATTCGAACCTCTCGGCTTGCAGACTGCACCTTTACCAACTGAGCCACCGCGCCCCCAGTTAATGAACTATAGTCACAGATCACAAGGAAGGGGGTGTGGGCATGCTGCAATCGCCACTCTTGAAACAACCCTGATATCAAATAATAAGAGAGCCTTGTGAAAAAGATGGACGTGGCAACCGTTACGTATTCCTTGTTCCTTATTCGACATTCGTTATCAACCGATTTTATCGGTTGATAACGAATGTCGAATAAGGAACTGGGAATAAGTAACGGTTAGCACCTCCCCGTCAAAAAGAAGTGGTGATAATAAAAAGGATAGCACAAATTTAGTTAAACTACTTTCAATTACTGAGATGTGTTTCAGACTTCCAGGTGTCTTACCTGCCCTGTACTGTAAAATATTATCGTTAAAAATATGGTAAAACTTCTGGAAATCCAGTTACCGGTACCTTTAACGTAAAATATTGCTTTGAAAATACCGTATTGAAATATGTTTCGCAATGCGGACCTTTTTTGTTCGATTTTGAGCAAAACGCATGGCTAATAATTTTCGTCACTGGAAGATATTCATAAATAAAAAAATTAGCTCGACTTAATTTTCCAAAGTTGTCAGTAAATGTAACACTATGAGTATGGGAATTTCATATAAAATTGAAGTTTCGAAATGTTAGCGAATTTGTATCATCGAAATACACACCAGTTCGGGCATTTTCTTGTCGAGTAGTACAAAAATAAAATACAGAAGCTTGCCTTTTACATTTTCCCCATGTGGAGGCACGGTGACGCTGTGCACTAAGGCGTACTGCACGTCGATGGTGCACCTGTCTTCAACCAATGCTAACCCTGCTTGTGTGGAGTTAGTATATTGGGAAGCTGACAGTTGCTCGCCGTTGCTCGGCGGTTCTCTCCGGGTACACCGGCTTCCTTCACCCGTAAAACTGTCATGGTCATGATTAGCCATTGTGCAGAAATATGTGACCTTAAATATAAATAAATAAATAAATAATATTTTGTTCCCAATCTCTTTGAATGTCTGACTATTATTCTCTATTGAAACCCATTTAATAATAAGAAAACGACTTTTCACCATGTTTCACCTTTCCAATAATATAAATGTCTAAGAGGTAAGATTTACTAATTTTTGACTGGGAAGAATAAAAACGTGCAAATTATTGTAAACACACATTCGATAAACAAAGAGACAAAGTGGGCGATTAGTGTTGGTAGGTGTGATACTGATAAGGCATTCTTCATGACAGATTTTCTCTGAACTAGTTGCTTCTAATTGGCTTTCCATTTTGTTCTTTGTAATAAACGAAAACAACAGACAGCTCCGAGAGCTGTCTGTTGTTTTCGTTTATTAAAAGTAACAAAATGAAACATGGCTTTATTTCCTACTGATGTCCTTTAAATGGAGTCTCCTCGCTCATCTACTAATTTCAAGGGAGATAACTTTAGCGAAAGTCGATTTTCATTACTATATAAATCAGGGATGGAGGAACTGATATTTCCTTTCACATCACAACATGAGAAGGGTCTTGTTTTGACATACAGAGAAGACCAATAATTAATATTTTTAACCTGCAGTCGGGCGGCTTTATCTTGTATTGATGTCATGGTTGTTTCCTCGGCAGTTTGATTCTTCTTAATTAGGGCTTCCTTGCTCGTATAATAATTTCAAGGGAGATAACTTTAGCGAAAGTCGATATTCATGGCGATGTTAGTCAGGCAGGGAGGAACTGATATTTCCTTTCACATCATAACACCAGAAGGGTCCTGGTTTGTCATACAGAGTAGGCCAATTATTATTTTTAACCTACAGCCCGGCGGCTGCAGGTTCAAGATATTAATTAGTCTATCTTAAAAATTGTGTCATTTAAAACTAGGCATTTTTCGTCACGGACGACGGCATTTTGCCAAGCTGAAATTAAAGAGTTGAATGCGTTCGTTCAGAAAAAAAGACTTTACTTCACAGTATATAAGAACTCCTCTATTAGTTTCCATGTGATGTGACGTCAAGCAGTTACAGTTATTACCGTAAAGTTTAAGGTACACGTAGCGGTAATTGCTCGCAAGTTCTTCAACCGCATTTTGTTTTACAACGTAGGCCAACTGAGATCACATCGCAGCAGTAACGTCACGTATGGATACTTAGTGCAGCTATTTAGTACATACCACCAGCATAAAATAGTGATTATGGACTAAATGGTGTCAAAGGCGGAAGAAGCCAAATAAAAGTGGAGGGACACACATTTTCAGGGCTACCATGTTTCGGCCCAGTAGATGAAAAGTCACAGTCGTATAAAATGTACCATGACACACTATAGACTCTAGATGAGCATGCGGTGTGTCACTGACCTGCCCACTTCTACAGCACCAATCACCTTCCAACTCGAAGCTCGATAAAAGTGGAGGGGCACAAATTTTGAAGGCTACCATGGTTCAGCCCAATGGAAGGAAAGGTTACAATCGTATATCGGTAAATGTACCGTGACACACTATAGTGTCTTATTTAGATGATGTGTGGTGTGGTTACTGTCCTGTCCATTTCTATCCATTTCTTCTACTTCAATCATCTTCCAACCCGAAGGCTAGCCTTCGGGTTGGAAGATGGTTGGAGTGGAAGAAACGGACTGAAGGTGGGATTCTTTGGCCAAATATTGTTTGGATTTGAAAACAATATATTACAGGAACGCTTGTATAATGACGCGTTTGCATACGCCCATTTCAACATATTGTGTAACTACGTAACATGTCTGTGAAAATAAGTGGAGGGGCACATGTCACATGTTCTCCCCTGGTCCCACCGCCTCTGAATGGTGTATGCTTCCTATGTGACCTTCACACTTCACTTACAGTCAAGGACTGCCCTATGTTTGGGTACGCTCACGTTCAAGCCAAGCCAAAAAGTGCCCCCACCCACCCCTCACATGAAAAAGGTTGTTACGTCCCTGATCATAGGCGAGGTATATCCGAAATCTTGATTAAATCATTTTCTACAATACCTTCACTTTTGCAAGTATGGCAGCCATTTTTGTTACGACAACCACTTTCATTATACGACCTTTGAAGAAAAAAAAACTTCACCCTGTATTGCAACCCAGGAACAACACTTTTGTTATAAACATCGACAGCTTTTCTACCAAAAACGTGTTCTGCACCTTTGATACATCCAACGTTATCTTCCGTTATAGTTTTGTTCAGTTAGAGAAATAAAGTTATTCGCATTGAATAATGATCTTACGCACAATCAAATTATTTATTTTTATTACATGCCCAAGCAGTCTCTCTTATGCAATACGGCGTGCAATACGGCCGTGCAATACGGCTGTGCAATACGTATTCAATGAGTCAGATGTGCGTAGAAAGAAAACGTCTCGACCTTCGGTCTCGACGTTTTCTTCCTACGCACATCTGACTCATTGAATACAAAACGACTCATTGAAACATACATGTAGTTTTGTCTATATATTATTTATTTATTGGGGTTTAAGGTCATATATTTCTGCACAATGGTTAATCATGACCATGACAGTTTTACGGGTGGAGGAAGCTGGAGTGCCCGGAGAGAACCACCGAGCAACGGCGAGCAGCTGTCAGCTCCCCAACATACTACTAACTCCACACCAACAGGGTTAGCATTGGTTGAAGACAAGTGCACCATCGACGTGCAGTACGCCTTAGTCCACGACGTCACCGTGCCCCAAGGACACAACGCGGTTGCTGCAGGTGGGATTCGACCGCACAATCAAATACGACAAAACTGAGTTAAGAAAAAAGACGTGTCAAGTGTTTTGGTCTCTTGGTGAGGATGTTAAATGGAGAAGGTGTCGGGGGTAATAATGTCTGTTGACCTATTCAAAACGTATTTTTAAACGTCATAGTTTGATTTCCGGCCATACCACAGTTGTGATTTCACACAAAAGACTCCTTACAGAAACATGGTTACATGGCTGACAATTCTCGTTGTTGGAAGAGATTTACGGGAGAATTGGCTTCCCTTAATGTCCGAAAGCTTGCAGTAAATTTAACAATAAGGATATGAGAATTCATTTAAAAATTGTAATTTCGAAGTGTTAGCGAACTTGCATAATCGATGTGCGCATCATTTCACAAACGTAAGGCATTTTCATGGAGAGTAGTATGAAACTGCAGAAGCTGGATTTTTACAATTTTTTTCTCAATCATTTTCAACATTTGACGATTATTCTCCGTTGAAACCAATTCTATTACAAATAAGAAAAAGGCGTTTTTGCCATCCTGTTATGTTCTGTAACTTTTTTTCTGTTCATTATGTCAACATAATTCTGGGAAGAATAAAAACTTGCAAATTACTGTAAAACACATTCGCTAAACAAAGAGCTGTCTGTTGTGTTTGTTTATTAAAAGTAACAAAAGGAAACTTGGCTTCATTTTCTACTGATGTCATAGGTGTAGACACCCCGGCTCTATTTTCTTTTCGGGGTATGCAACTTAAAATACCCGATAGAACAATAAACAAGGCGTTCAGGTGACGTCACTTGAAAACCTAAGGTTCACAGAGTATACCCGAGTCTGTGTGATTTGTTGATTGAACAAAGGATAGAATGCAAGTTAGTTACCAACCTCGCTATCTCATAATCTTCAGGGAGATAACTTTACCGAAACTCCACTTTTATGACGTTTTAGTCAGGGATGGGCGCTTGTGAAAATAAACAAAGAGTGACAAAAAATGAAGGAGACGCGTGTGTCGAGTGTGTCCTCCTCTGGATCCGCCCACGGAACTGATCCGTTATCTTCCGCCTGTTACCATACACCTGAGTCTAACATGACAATCAGAAACTTATAGCAAGAGGCAAATTCAGAGGATGAAAAATAAGTCTTGGGATGTGATAAACACAGTTAGACGGAAATGATATAATTATAATCTCCTAGTCTCATACCTTTATCCGAGTATTCGCAAGGTAAGCGTGAAACTACGCGCTTAGACCGGTAGATCATTCATCCCTTATTTTAATCGACTTTCGATAAAGACATCTCCCTTGAAATTATCAGACATGCGAGGAAGGTCCATTTATTTATTTATTTATTTATTTATTTATTTATTTATTTATTTATTTATTTATTTATTTATTTATTCATTTATTGGGGCTTAAGGACTCTTTCGACAGCCAGAGTCACCTCGTGTCTGGAGGAGTGTCCAATTCAGGAGCAAGTAATTGCTGAGAAAACCCCAATGGTATCAGTGAAAAAGTTAAGTTTCCTTTGTTATTTTTCATTAACGCAAATACGTGAAATCATCGAATAAACGGATCGAATAAACGCACGAAAAGGTGAGTGAATGTATATAACTTAGGAATACAGTCTGTGGCAGCCCGAACATTAATACCGAAGTTGAGGTTTTATATTCATCAGATTGGTGGAGAATTTCCTTATTGAGCAGTTGTCGTTTCCCACTGGGCATATATGGGAAAGAAACAACCCTTTTCCTACTAATGGTTTCAAGCGACAAAGTTAAATGTTCAGCCTATCTGATTCACTTTTTTCTACTCGATTTCGGTTCATTTCTCTGATTTGCATTATATAGGAATGATCAGCGTACACCATTTGACAATTTAGACAAAGCAACTATTGTTGATAGAAGTAAAGGCAATCAAAATAGTACACGCCATTTTGTAGATCGGATGCGCGATAATACGTGATATTAAACTTAATGCACGATATATCTCTGGTGTTTGATCGCACACGACGACGATGTACAAGGTTTATATATAGAGAAATGATTCTTTTTATGAATTTTGAATAACAGAACTTGCAGGTAACCTACGTCTGTGTATTGTTTTCAAGACTGGATGAAGCCATGTCTACCACGGGTGCACAACACGCGTCGAGAAGAAGAAAAAGAACGATATGGGTGTCAGACTAATGAGTCCCACAAAGGGATTCTCATATTCTAACTACTTTAAACATATTTTTATTTGCTATAACTATTGAGCAAAAATGGATAGGAGGACAAGTGCTTTCCACTTAGTAGAAACCTCCGCTCCCATAACATGAATACAGAAAATGTTACAATGGCGAAACAAACAAGTTTTTGAAATTCATAAATGTAAAATAAACTATTTGAATGGGTTTATATATATATATATGTGTGTATGTGTTTTAATAAATATGAATATGTAGCACTAAACAAAGACAGAAAAAGGAAGAAAGAAAGAAAGAAAAGCTGTTGATGTCCCTTTTGTATTCTGTATCTCTCTCGATTTGAATCAATTAATATTCAAAGCCAAAGGCCGCTTGTGCGCTGTTCTGATTAGGATGTGTTAAAATAATAATAATAATAATAATAATAATAATAATAATAATAATAATAATAATAATAATAATAATAATAATAATAATAATTTCTTCGCCTTCTGTACTACAGCTTAGGGACGTGTCTCATTAGATCCATGCTGATTCACACAAAAGGTAAGGAAAACGCCGCGTCAGCGACTCAGGCCACAAACAGCGCAACCGTGACTATCATCGTGACTGCACAATCTGTGTACCGATGCGCTGGCTCAACGTCACCCCGATGACGCGTCCATTCCGTAACCTATATTGAAGTATTCTATATTGAAGTGGATACCTTGAGTCAGAATTGTTTTACAATGTGGACAATGTGGACATTCAGAGATGTAATTGAGGAATTTATCACTTTTCAGATCACTACAACCGGTTCTAATTCTACTGTGAATGATATTGTGTTTTCTAGAACCATGCGAGAAATATGCAGGTGGTCTGCATACTGGGGGCGATATGAGTTTTTTGAATTCCGTAAGCGATGAGCAATTTCGCACTGATTGGGATAAATTGTTCCACGTTTCCGTGCAAGACGGAAAGAATGATCGTTTAAATAGCTCAGTTCGCATGCTGTATAGCATAAAATTTGACGAATTGCGGAGGTTATAAGACGATGTGTCACAAACCCGTGGTGGAAGAAGTTCATAGAGAAAATCTGGCGCATCGTTGTGTATGATTTTGTAAAAGATACACATCTTTTGAACGTGTCTTCTTGTTTCTAGATTATTCCACCCAACTTCTAACAAGAGGCGATCGCGTGATACTGATTGTGTCAGGCCCGATACGATTCGTGCGGCATCGCAGTGTATATCCTCAAGGCGTTTCATTAAATGTTGCGGAGCACCGCACCAAACAGGACTACCGTACTCTAATATTGGTAGTACGAAAGCATCATACATCTTTCCCAGGATCTGTCGGTTAAACATTGTGCTTCAATTTTCTCAACTGAGAAAGTCTTGCACAAGAGTAGGTGATAATTGAGAGTTCAACCATTATCGTACATGTACGTGTACGTGTACATGTACAACTCCATAGGATTTAGTGTTAAAATCGTGTACATGTACAAGATTTTAACGTTTTTTAGGGTGATGTTAGAATCCCCTTGAGAATTCAAACATCACTGATTGTATCCAAGAATGACAGAAAACGCATGAAATTTTACGTACAGTACATGTACCGTTTCGATTGAAATCGGCAAGTGAGTTTCCCCCATAGGATTCAGTGTTAAATTGCGAGCAAAAAAACGTTTTGAGAATTCTAACATCATCCTCTCACCGATTCTAACAATCCGCGTCCGTACACGATTTTAACACTGAAACCCAATGGAGGCGTACACGGAGATCCGCTTGCGGATTTTAGGTCTGAAATCAACTCGCGTGAAGAGGTGATGTTTGAATTCTCAAACCCACTGTCGCGTTTCTCGAAGTAAGACTGGCGCACGTTATTGCGAGGTGATCTATGGAGATGTTTTGAACGAAGAGTGTTGTCGGTGTGTTAGAAATACGCAAACCCGCTGTCACGTTTTTGATTGATATATATAGGAGAGAAAAAAAATATAAATAAATAGTTATTTAAAAAAATAAATATATCAAATCGAATAGATAATAAACACATAAATCATGTGCGCTTCCCAGACGAGGAAACTATGTCCCATCTTGTTAGAACGATGCGTCGGATGTCGGAATCATCTAGACTTCGATCACGAGAATCATTCGTGTCTGACGATGGAAAGGGAAGATATGGTCATCATGTATTTCGAACCGGCGTTCGAACGCGTTAGATTCAACGATGTGATCACGCTTTGGAAGCGATTAGTCTTCTGTAAGAAACAAGACAAGCCTACAGTTTCGGAAGAACAGAAATTGGCGCGTAAAAGTCTGACTTTAGAAGACAAGGGATGCGTCAAGAAATTATTGCTGAATGAAGCATACATCTAAGTTTTCTCGTTGATATAAAATAAGGGAGAAAAGAAAATAAAAATAAATACACACATAAAATTTTTTATCTAATATTAGAAAGAAAAAAAATACAAAAATGAGAACCAGAAATAAATTGTATCCAACGTTAGTGGACGACGAGGATGAGAAGCCGATCGACGTTTTGCCGGCGGCACCGTCGCTAGAAGAAAGAGAAAGAGGAGAGAGGTATCGCATCGATCAAATCAATAGAATCCAAGAGTATCTAACTCGAGAGAGAGATTCTCGTCGTTCCCTCAAGAAGAAGTATTCGCGTTTCATGACATTCGTCAACGCGATCGACACGACACTCATCACGATTTCCATGGGTTTACATGCGGCCGGCATCGGATTGTTGTCGACCGCGGTCGGCATTCCGATCGTGTTGACCGTAGATGGAGTGGCTCTCGCCGCCGGATTGTTTAGCATGCTCAGAAACTTTTTGCGTAGGAAATTATATCTGAAGGCGAGGAAACACGACAAAATTCGCGTCTTGGCCGACTCCAAGATTGATACAATATCCGAAATGATCTCTATGGCGTTGAAAGACGGTAGGATATCGGACGGAGAATACTTCGCGATATTGAGCGAGAAAACTAAATACGATGCCATGAGAGAAGCCGTGAGAATCAAGACTCGTCAGATCATCAAGAAAGAGATGAAGGATTCTCTCGAGGAAAAGGGGAGGAAAGAGGCTAGGGAGGAATTCAGTAAGATGATAGAACTCAAGAGCAGCGATTGAAAAAAAATATATATATAACAGAATTAATTATTAAATTTATATATAAAATAAAAAACGAAATTAATTTAAATAACTCTTAAAATGTATTGCGTAAAGTGTAAGAGAGTTACCGAGACGAGTAATTCTAGAGAAGTGCGAACTAAAAATGACAGACAGATGCTTCGCGGAATTTGCGACGTGTGTGGTTCTGTCAAGACTAGATTCGTCGAAAAAAAAAGAACGCGAGCAAAGGTAAAGGCATCGTGAATAAAATGATCAATAATCTAACTTTCGAAATGCATCTGCCCAGTCACAGTTTCACGGGACCCGGAACGAAATTGAACAAGAGACTCAATGCCGATCTAACACCCAAATCTTGGAGCAAACCTGTGAATAGGGTGGACGCGGCCGCGTATGATCACGATCTGTGCTACGCCGGACATCCCGACACCAAGACTTGCAACGACGTCTGCGATAAAAACATGTTGGGGAAATTGAGAGGCATATCGAATCCGACCAGGAGAGAGAAGATGGAACGTTCACTGGTCGGCAATCTGATCGGTGCGAAACATCGATTCGGATGGGGCGTTCAAAAAAAAAAGCATATCTGAAAAGAAGAAGAAACGATTATTGACGAGCGAATTGGCTGAGGAGTTATACAAACCCATAGTGCGTAAATTTCGAAAGAGAAGGGTGTTCGTGAAGGGTCTGGATGATATTTGGTCTGCCGACTTGGTCGACATGAGATCGTTTTCGAGGTGGAACGAGGGCGTCAAATATCTATTGACGGTCATCGACGTGTTTTCCAAATACGGTTGGATCAGAGCTTTGAAGAATAAATCAGGACCTTGCGTCACCGAGGCTCTGAAGAGCGTGTTCGACTCGTCTTCTCAAAAACCGAGTAAATTGTGGGTGGATAAGGGAAAGGAATTCTACAACAAGCACGTTCATCGATTGGTAGACCTCTACTCGATCGAAAATGAAGAGAAAGCCAGCATGGTGGAACGTTGGAATCGAACGATGAAGGAAAAGATGCACAGATACTTCACGGCGAATTCGACCAATAAATACATATACGCTCTGAACGGTCTGGTCAAAGATTACAGCAACACGTGACACAGATCGATCAAGATGACTCCCGCGGAAGCTAGCGATCCTCGAAACGAAAAACGGGTCTACGCGAATCTATATCCTGAGAGATCTAAGACCAGGAAGAAGTCTAGAACGCCGAAATTTGCGGTCGGTGATCGAGTGAGAATCTACGCTTATAAGAAGCACTTCGAAAAGGGTTATACTCCTCGATGGACCTCGGAAATCTTCGTGATAATCAAAATATTTCACACCGATCCGGTGACTTACGAAATCGAAGCTTTGGATGGAGAAGAGATCATCAGAAAGTTTTACGAACAACAATTACAGAAGACAAAGTTTTGATAAAGAAAACAAAAGTTTTTTTTATTTACTCTCTTTAACATTTTCTTGTTTACACACATATATATAAGAGAGAAAAAAATAATAAAAAAAATAATTAAAAAACTATTTTTAGATAAAGAAAGCAAGTTAATTAATAAACAAAAAACTAAAAATCCTTTAAAATGACAAATATACTAAATATAGCACAAAGCATAGTGAAAGATGAAAGTATTCAAGAATATGAGGTTCACGAATACGAACCGGTAACCGGAACAAGTTTGAACAATGCGGAGAGATAAGAATCAACGTCGAAACTCAAGATCTATTCGTACATCCTAGTGAAAGTTACATAGTGGTGCAGGGACGTCTCACCAAGGAAGATGGGAGCGACTACGCCGACGACGATACGGTTACTCTAGCCAATAATGGCATCATGCATCTATTCAGTAATATAAAATACATGCTATCCGGACAAGAGATAGAATCTGTGTTTCATCCCGGTCAGGCCACCACGATGTTCGGACTTTTGACGTATCCTGATGATTTTTCGAAATCTAGAGGACTTAATCAATTGTGGGTGAAAGACACCGTCGGCCCTGCTAGCGCCGGCGTCGCCTTGATATTCGACTACGTCGTCAAGACGTCCAGACCTAAAGGAACATTTTCGTTCAGGATACCTTTAAAACACATCTTCGGATTGGCAGACGATTACAACAAGATCATGTACGGATTCAAACACAATCTGACGTTGATTCGAAAAATAAACGACGACACAATAGTGAGACTCACTGCGACCGATGCGGGTAAGATAACTCTACACAAGATATCGTGGTTTGTTCCGCATGTGGAGCCTTCGATCGTGGAGAAAGCGCATCTCTACAAGATCATAGAATCCAAGAGTAAATTACCTGTGGGATTTAGAATGAGACAGTGCGACATGGCTAGCATTCCTCTCTCCACGAATCACTTCGATTGGAGATTGACGGTGAAATCCGCTTCCGAGAGACCACGTTTCATCGTGGTTGCGTTTCAGACCAATAGGGACGGGTCTCAGGAAAAGAATGCCTCGCTGTTCAATCACTGCCATTTGAGAATCATGCAAGTGTTTCTGAACGCCACGAGATATCCAGCAATCGATTACAACGCGTCGTTCGACAAGAATGATTTCTGCAGACTGTACGGCGACGCCGCTGATTTTAGAAAGAAGTATCACGGTCTAGACGAATTGATGAGCAACCCTAACATGTCTCCCGGCGAATACAAGTCGATGTATCACATGTTCATATTCAACGTCAGTAAACAGAGTGAACGACTCAAGTGTAGCGTCTTAGACATTCAGATCAAGATGCAATTCGATAGGAACGTGCCGAGAAAAACTGAAGCCTTCGCCCTGGTCCTGTCGGACAGAGAATTACAATTCGAATTGGATGGAAATAAGATGTCGACCATTCGATGAGAGACGAGTGTGAAAAAAAAATAAAAACTAATGAGTAATTATTAAAAACAAAAAAAAATAAATAAAGTAATGTGATCTAGAGAGATTGAACATCTTTCTAAATCTCATTACTTTTTTTTTTGTTTTTTTTAATTTTTAATAATCACACATTATTTTGTTAATTCATTATTTTCGCGCATTCACTGTTTGTTCAAAGGAACTAGTTCGATCAGTAGACTCACCACAGAAGTGGCGGCTTCGGGATTATTGGTTTTTGTAACGAAATTAATCCTGTCTCCAGTGTTTACTTTGAGAGGCGTGTCGAACGTGCTAACATTCACGTGTTGATTCTCAGTCTTTTCGACGCTGTATCTCTTATCGCTCTCTACACCATTCACCATGAGATTGACGACTGCTCTGTTATTCAAATCTGAGGAAGCCAGACTCATTCGAAGGATTTCACCTCCCAGCGGCATGGGATATCCGACCTGACCATGTTTCGATCCGCTACCTCCGTTTCCGAAAGACCACTCAGATTTTCCCTCATCTAAGGTGCCGGCATCCTCGGCCCACACAGTGATCAATTGTCTAGCATATTTGACTTTCTCCACCACCGAAATCAGGGTGCAGGCATCCGTCATGTTCACGGGATCCGGTAGATTCGTGAGCGCGTGTCCACCCATGTCTAGTTTACCTTCCATGATGTCACCCTTTCTCCAGACCGAGTTGTCGTCCACGTACTTTCTGCTGACCACGCTGGAATCGAATTCGGGATCGTGATCAAGACCGAATAAATTGTGACCGTTCATGTTGATGCCACTCTCCATGGTTCCGCCAGATTGTTTTTTCAGGTAGAGATCGTCCACTTGCGATTCAAAGGTATTCTTGTGATTGTATCACGGCAGAATCTATGTAGCCCTTGTTGACTGCGGTTGAGTCTGCATCCGTGTCGTTGATCTCTGACAGATTCAATATCTTGTTGAATCCTGCATTCAGATCTGATTTCATTTCTCGTCCGTCAGACTTTCTCTGTTCCAGATCTACGTAGTGTTTGGTCGCCACGTACTTGGGATTCGTGGGAGTGGCCACGTTCGTTATCTTGTTATAATTGGTGTTCAATTCCGAGTGCATCGTTTTCTGAACGTATCTATTTCTCAGGTGTTTGCTGAATCTCGCGTGAGAGTCGTCCGCGTATTTCTTGGTCATCGGTGGGATCTATGGGATTCATGAAGTTCACCAAATGTTTGGATTTCAGATCGAGATCGTCGGTCATGGTTTTATCCACGTAATTATCTAGCAGGATTCGTTCAAAATCGGCGTTCCCCTGTCAACGTATTTTTTAGTCGCAGCATCTGCGAGATCTATCAGCTCGGGAAGATTGTAGAGCTTCTTATCATTCATGTTCAAAGGTTCTTCTCGAAGTTCGTATCTCCAAACGTAACGTTCGTCCAAGTTGGCAACGTCGTAACCATTGTCGACTTCGAACGTCTTCCTCTTCTTTCTTGGGTTGACTTTTTCATCGTCACTTCTACCAAATTTATCGACTGGCATGTTGTTGTGAGATTTTTTGTTTTTAGAAAAAATATATTCAAAACGCAGTTTATTAAAAATGAACTATGTTATTTTATTTTTCGTTTTTATTCGATTAAAAATTTTTTTAAATATTTTTTTATCTTTATATATACTATAAAAAAAAAATCTCTCTCTAATGTAAATCATTGAGAATGTCTTGAAATCGATCTCCTTCAGACCATATCTTGAGAACGTAGAGACACAGATGACCGCAAAACACTTGATCTGGTGATTGCACTTGTTCCGTGCTGTAACGAACCATCAATTTGTTGAAATAGTTCTTTATTTCTTTTGGCGGCGAGATTCCGTAGCTGTCAAAATAATAATTTTTCTTCTTCCTGTTCTTGATCCACGCCACCCAGTGAGTGCCTTCACCCGATGAATCATCTAGATTTAAAATTCCGCATTCCGATTGTCGAGGCCTTCTCTTCGGCAAGGCATCTCAGGAAAACACGCCTAGAAAATCTTTGATTTTCAAATCCTTTGCCGCATTCAACAGATCGATGTTGGATAGGGGTTCGTTAGGTAAGATGACACCTTCTACGGATATCTTTATTTTCTTATTCATAATGCATATATATTTTTTATTATTTATTTTATTATAATTCACTGAAAAATGACGTTATTTTTTTTGTTTTTTTCTCTTTTTTTTTAAACTAACATTCTCGATGTCTCTATCGTTTTCTATAATTTTGATTCCATCTAATTCTTCTTGATTTTCTGGATTCTCGATGTCACTATCGATTTCCATAATATTGAATCCGTTTAATTCCTCTTGATTTTCTGGACACTCAATGTTACTTTCGATTTCTATAATTTTGAATCCATCTGATTCCTCTTGATTTTCTGGACACTTGATGTTACTATCGATTTCTATAATTTTGAATCCATCTAATTCCTCTTGATTTTCTGGAATCCTATCATCCACAATCGTCTCTGGAATCCAATCATCCACATTCATATCATCTCTAATTAGATCTAAACTCCAATGTCCGAGTGCTAAAGTGCTTATTTTATCGTCTAACACGAATCTCTTATCATCATCGGCCGTTAGCGAAATCTTGTTGACTATTTCGGTATACAAGTCGTGATTTTCGCTTCAAATCGATTTCATAATCTTATACACCGGACCACTTCCTAACAGACAATCT
This sequence comes from Pictodentalium vernedei, assembly GCA_031216915.1. Taxonomy (NCBI): domain Eukaryota; kingdom Metazoa; phylum Mollusca; class Scaphopoda; order Dentaliida; family Dentaliidae; genus Pictodentalium; species Pictodentalium vernedei. The sequence goes on from CM062292.1 coordinate 103,958,402, forward strand.
TTATACTCTTGGAAAGAGATGTTTTTCTTCACCACGCACGCTTTAACTCCTTTACACTTCTTGATCTCTTCATCATCTTCTAGACGATAAGCATACAGTTTGGGTCTCAAGCCTACGAATTCAATGATTTGTTTACCACCGCTCTCGTCCTTAAATTTACCCAACACCTTCTTGTTGTCGTTCGATTGAATGTTGGATGGGTGATCGATGGGATAATTGCTCGTGTCGAACCACTCAGCCACGTCCTGAGATATATCTCAGTAGACGTCTTTCGTCTCTATCTCGTAAACTAAACTGTCCGTGTCGATGAACAGTAGTTTGGCTTTATCACCAAATTTTCGTTTGACGTAATCGTAGTGAAACTCGTACATCAATCGCTTGCTGACATCTAAGATGATCGGTCCGAGATAATACGGTTTGTCAAACTTTAGGTGCCTCTTTTGCATGTTAACGGCCACTAGATTTTCATCGAATATGGTTCGGTGTTTGTAATTGGGTTTCGCCACTAATGTTTTAGCTTTTTTTCAGACATGACGAGTCGAACGTCGGTTCTCTTCCTGATGTTTTCCATCGATTTACCGTACACGCAGTTGTTCATGAGTTTGAAAAAATCTTTTTCGAAATCGTTCTCAGCTCGAATTCTGAGATTCGTGTTGAGATCAATGTATTTTTTCATCCAAGGCTCTTCGTTGAATCGAATGATGCGATGTATGTTGACTAATTTCATCCCATAATCGACGTATTGTTTCAAATTCTCACAATAGACGATGTAGTTACATTTGTTAAATAAATTGGGAATGAGTTTTTCCTCATCTCCCTCGTTCAGTTCCATTCGTTTGGGAGCCAGCGGATAATCGTTGTGTAGATCATGTAATTCTTCCGGATAGTTCAAATCGACTTCTAAAATGCAAGGATAGTCTCTCCATTTTTGCATCTCTTCCGGTTCCTTCACCCATTCGAAATTTCCAATCGGTAAAGGATGACTCATAGCCCAACTGTACAGATTATTAGCGTCCCAATACTGTATGTATTTAGTCGACCGTTTTGAATCGAAACCTTCTTTCATGTAGGGATTGTTAGCCTCAGAATGTCTGTGGGAAATCATCGAGACGCCACCTCTCGCAGCCCTTTTGAACATGAGCAACATGCCCACGTCGGATAATAATTCCAATTGGACTTCGGTGGTCTTCAACAGAGTGTCCCACGCCAGACCGGGTGCGGTGAAATACCAAGCGGGATCCAGATCGTAATTTCGACAACAGACGTCTCGAAAATTTTCGAACACGTCTGCCAAGAGTAGAACGTTGGTCTTCAGATAGAGATCGTGATAATCTCTCATGGTTTTCATATCGAATGATTTCCACATGTTTTTAGCGTGTTCGTAATTCTCGTCGGAAATGTCGGATTCGTATAATTTTGAATAAAAATCTTCTTTCGAAGGGAGTGCGGTGTCTTCGATCTCTTTAGATCGTTCATGTAATCGTAAGGTTAGACTCCTTTCCTCAACATCACGTCTACTCGTTCTCTGAAATGTTCGCTCATGATTTTAAATTTATCCTTGCTCATGTTATCAACTAATTTTTCCAGAGCGGTTGACATGAATTTAAAACTGTCGATGAAACGTATGGCTCTACGAATGAATTTCGTTTTTTCTTCCAACGTCTCTCCGTCGATTACTCTTTTCTCCTCCATGAGCTTCCATTTCATGAAGGAAATGTATCTTTCTTTGCTGTTCGCGATGCAATTTAATTCTTTGTGTGAGGTGCCGAGCTTTTTCACGAACAGATGACTGTCGTAACCCGAGAGATTGTGAAACATCACTGGATAGAAAACGGCGTCTCGATATTTTAAATTACACTTGCTGTGAGCCGGACCGCGATACAGACCCGTGTAATGATCGTGGTCTCTGACCTTCCTATTTTCCTTCGAATTCTCGTCGAATGATTGTTTGCATATGTGACATTCGGTGGCTCTGTTATTTTCATCCTGCTGCTCTCGTGTGATGATCATTTCTGCCGGAGTTTTGAATTTATCATATAACATTTTAAGTTTCCATTCTAACTCTTCCACGAACCTTTGAGCCACATCATCATCTTCATACTGTTTCGTGTAGGTGAAGGGACCCATGTCATTTTGCGAGTCGAAAGCGCATTTCACGTAAATGCAATAGCCCGAAGGTATGTGTTTTTGATATCTTTTGACGTAACTTTGAAGAGCATTGGGTTGACAGGAACTCATTTTCGCGGTGAAACATTCGAAATCAGCGTACACGACGAATGGTACTTTTAACCTTCTATTGTGATTTTCAAACTTCATGATGGTGTTGGGTTTGGGCATTTCGATGGCGACACATTGATTTTTGTTGCAATATTCCTGATGTTTCGTCAACGAGTCTTCACTGTGAAACACGTTCATGCAATTGTAACATAAAAATATCTTTCCGTTATGATTATTATTTTGTTTCGACAGTAATTGGCTCAGATGTTTAACCCAACAATAATGACGATTGTCACCATTCGAAATCAATAATAAAAATAATCGTCTTTTCTCTTCCGAGATACGAAGTGAGTCTGAGAGGATAGATCTTTCGTTTTTCGTCATCGTATCCAAAGACGTTCACCGCTACGGTTGGATTTTGAGCTTCGAAACGTTCGATGTGTTTTAACTCTGTTGGAAAAGTCACTCCGGTCCAATCGAGATTTTTAGAAGTTACCTTGTAAGAAGAAACTCTTTCGATGTTCATTTTGACAGGGTATAAAGCGGAAGTGTCTGCCCATTTAAAACACTGATCATCTTTATTTTTCACGTTGACCATGGCGTGTTTTTTTGCTAGGAAATATGGTAATTTCACGTAGGAAGACCCTTTCAACAAATCGTTTTTAGTTATGTGAATTTCGAGTTTCAACACCTCATCGAATGTCCAATTACTACCTTCATGTTGATTTTTCGCGAGAGACGTCAAGATCTTGTCTTTCATCTTTTCGAAAATGTCCGATAAATCTGAACCTCGAAATACGGGTTCGACGTTAGATCTGAAATGTGCATTTTTCACGATGCTCTCGCCGGACTTCACGTCGATTTTATTCATCATGCAATGGAGTATCATCTTAATTTTTAGTCCCACATTCATGTATTTGCGAAACAAATCCAACACTTTTTCCTTCACCCATTCCATGAACAATTTCGGATCAATTTTCTTCAACGAGGGAACCACGTCGAAAGTTTTAAAAATACCATTGATCGCACTCTCCCGTTCCATGGACTTCGATTGAAATAGTTCCGCAGTGAGTCGCGCTAGATATTCTTCTCCTTTCCCTTCGTCTATTGCTCATCGAAGTTCACTCGATATATCTTGTTTGCCTAGAATCCGATGTGCATCACTCGTTTTCATTTTAGTTTTTCTTTTCTTTGGAAACTTGAAGTTCTTCTTCAACGGCTTTTCGTTTAGTCCTCTTCTTATTTTTCACAATCGAAACGTTTTTGGTTTTTTTCGAAGTCGGCATTTCGATTCCTTTTACTCTCTTTTTCTTCTTCTTCTCATTTTTCACAACCGATGCATTTTTTGACGTTGTTGCTATCGGCATTCGTTTGCCTTTCCATCGTTTTGCAAATGTTTCTGTATGACTTCAATCTTTTTTGATTTAGTTCTATGATTTCTGAAATGTGATATTTTTAATAGTTTACAAATCTTGTTTAACAGAGGTATGGTTTTCTCATTTAAATTTTCCAATTTTTTATCTGTTTGTTTCATTTTGTAAGAATATATTTCTTTCCGAATTTTGTATTTAAATAATTTGTTTAAAAAGTTTTGTTTTTTTGCTCTTTATATAAAAAAAAAAAGATTTTTTTTAAATTCAATTTTTTTCTTTAATATGTTTTTTTATTCAAAACAATTTACGATCGCTTTTATTTCTCGTTTGCAGAACGAACGTGTACGTGTACAAGTACACCTCCATAGGATTTAGTGTTAAAATCATGTCCGTGTACAAGATTTTAATGGTTTTTAGGGTGATGTTAGAATCCCCTTGAGAATTCAAACATCACTGATTGTATCCAAGAATGACAGAAAATGCATGAAATTTTACGTACAGTATATGTACCATTTCGATTGAAATCGGCAAGTGAGTTTTCCCCATAGGATTCAGTCTTGCACGTTCTAAACTATAATTCAGATGTTCAGACTTGATCATTGTTTTTACCTCAAAATTGAGTTTGTAAGAATTTTTTTTTTTGTCGAATTTTTGTATTTAATGATAATTTGTTTCACATTAAAGAAATTAAAATTAAAAAAACAACCTTTTTATATATATATAAAGAGCAAAAAAAAAACTTTTTTAACAAATTATTAAAATACAAAATTTAAAATATACATTATTTGCAAGAATTCGTAAAACAAATAAAACTAAATAATCGATCATGACGACAACATCCACGACAGAATCTCGACATAAATATAGACGTTGTTTAATAAGTCGTTATTCTCCAAAAAACCAAGAAGAAAAAAATCGTAATTTATATTTATGCGTTTCGAAAGAAAACGATACGATTTGCGATAGAAAATCGAATCATAATACTATTAGCGAACAAAAATTAATCGACAATGTCGTTCGAACTATTAAAAAAGAAGAAGGTACAAGACAAATAGAACTCTTATGACTTTTACGCGAAGTCTCGCATGAGGTTCAAAACAAACTTCCGCGAAGCAGACATGAAAAAACAACTTTATATATATATATATAAAGAGAAAAAACTTTTACAAAAAAAATTTTTCACATGAAAGAAATTAAAATTAAAAAAAGCAACTTTTTTTTTATATATATACGAAGCAAAAAAAAAAAAAACAAAACTTTTTTTAAACAAATTATTAAAATACAAAATTTAAAATATACATTATTTGCAAGAATTCGTAAAAACAAAAAAAAACAAATAATCAATCATGAGGACAACAACACCTAAAAGATGCGAATTGAAATTGAAACGAGTCGAAACGTATAAGAAATTCGGTCATAAAATCTATAGATTACAACGACACGATCCCATCAAATTGAACGAGGTCGAGATGAAGGGCTTAGAGTACGAATACGACAGATATAAGATGCCTTTGAAATTGGACGAAGCCACGCTCGATTTGATTTACGAGTACCAAAGCGATCTGCAGAACATCGTCATCGCCGAAGATAGAGAATTCGACAAGGACGATTTGTCATTGTCCTATGGAAATTACATATTTCCAAACACCTCATTCGAACTCGTGAAGAAATTGGGTGGTGAGAGCAAGTTGGCCGATGTAAAAAAACTCAAAAGAGTAAAGATAAACATTCAACACGTTTTCGAAAAAGGAGAAGACACGAGTGTCAACATGCTAATAACGGACTTGGAAATATAAACAATAGAATGATTGATTTTTTGTGATGAAGAAAGAAAAAAACGTGATGAGATCATCTTGAAAACATGAGTGTCAACATGCTAATAATGAGCTTGGAAATATAAACAATAGAGAGATTGATTTTTAGCGAAGAAACATGAAAAAAAAAAAAAGTAATGAGATCATCTTTAGATCTCATTTTTTTTTGTTTTCCTTCTTCTTCACTATTACCATATATTATAATAACGTTTCCTTTTTTCTCAATTTTCAGCGTCGATTCTTCTTTTTCTTTTTTTTGTGATATGATATGTCTATAACAACATTTTTGTTTATCCGAATCATAATTATGAACGAATGTTGTACATCTCTTGGTAACACTCGCATCATCACCATTCTCTTCAGAAGGTAGTGGTGACGGTGGAAAGCATCTCATTCCCAACCGTCTATCCCGCGCTTTATCTATCTCTTTCATCAGTTCTTTCCTTAGTTATCCATCATTAGCGTCTAACCATTTTTTTGTTTTTTCGCTCTCTGTCTTGCGATATTCGTCATTATCGTCAAATTGTTTCTCCACCTTTTCATCAAGGTGATAAATTTGTTTCTCCACCTTTATACCCATTTTAAATATATTATTTTATACTTTCTATGATTTATATTTTATATAATTTTATATTATAATAACATATTCAAAATCGGTATATTCTTAAACGGTGAATTCTCACCGAGCAACAAACCCTTGCCGAGTCGCTCAACGTTCTGTCCACTCTTCAGATAGAGACCGTTTCCTCTCAGAGAGTTGCCACCTCTAACGGGTTCTAGATACAATCCTTTACCGCTGTCGTCTACGTGGGCGTGACACACGGCTCCTCCCTTCTTCAAAAACAGTCCGCTGCCACCCATTAATTTCTCAACTGCCGAACTAGCGAGTCCCGTGAGAGCTCCCACGCCGAGAGTCTTTCCGAGAAAGGGTAGTGCCTTTGCGGCGAAGGGTAATGCTTTTTTGCGGCGATTCCTGCCAATAGCGGTAGGAAACCACCTTTCATTCTCAAATTGTATCTCAATTGAGCGGGACTCAATCTCACCGTCAACCCTCTTTCATCACGAATCGCTTTCTCCATCCTTTTGATTTGACTTCTGGTCCAGGCGATCGAATCCTGACTGCCTCTCGTCAGATCTTCGTGAGTGAATTTGAATCTCACCGCCTCGCCTCGAGTTGTTAATGCTCTCTTAAGTTTCTTCCTCTGTCCTGCAGATATGTTCACATTTTTAATCACGTATTCTGTCATAATTCTGTTTTTTAAAATATATTTACTTCAATTGTTTCGTGTTTAATAATTATATTAAAATAATTTTGTAAAATTAATATTGCGTTTATTTTATTTTTGTTATCTATATATACACAATATTTTTTTTTTTTTTGCTTTTATATTTCTCTTATGTGAAATCGTATCGTCACCCTCTCTCCGCGAAGATCTAACAGTTCACCATTTTGATCCGTCAACATGGTTTTGAGACTATACAACGTGTCTAAAATCACTGGTAGATAAACTAAATTTCGAGGTCGCTCCACGATCTTATAACCCGGTGACACGTTTGGAAAGAAGGAATAGATCGTCGGTTGAGTGCTACCATTCACGTAGCTTCCAGCAATCATGTCCACGTTCACCAGAATGTTATTGACTGCGAGAATGTCGACCATATTTTCAGATGCCGCATGGTCTCGATACATCTTTCGATCGAATCCCAACATCTTGCCTATAGAATCGTCCGTGTTGAAATCCACTCGAAAATTATCTTCCAAATCCAACATCGTCTGTAAGGTATTAGGATTGGAAGCAAGTCTGATCTTGTTGCTTTCCTTTCCATCTGTCTTCATTCGCGTCTGAATGTAAGTGTTCAAATCGTCTATGTCATAACACCCTTTGGGAATTCGAATCTCCAACCAATCCACTCCGTCGGAATACTTGAACGAGTTATTCTTTTCGGTGACGTTGGGAAAGGAATAATAAGTCTCCAGATTCACCAACGCCATCTCGTATCTTTTCTCTCTATTCAATTTGATGGAAGGTTCGAATTTCGTAGCGAATCGAGTCGAATCGCCACTCACCACAATTTGAATGGATTGTTTTGCAGCCGTATTCTTGGCTATTCGTTCTAACAATTCTCCATGTTCGAACATTATATTTAATTTTATTTTTTTTTTATTCAAAACTAATTATTTGAAGATTTATTATTTTCTAAATTTTATTTTCATGCTCTATCTTATTATCATCAGAAACATAAAACTTGTCGAATCCGCACCGATATTTTCTGCGATTAAATTCGCTTGTCAAATCGATCACGACGAAATTGTAAAGTCCACCATCCCAAACCCTCTTGCAGAATCTCCTGAATTCCACCACGCTCATGTTGTTTGCAACGTGATCACCGTAGATGTGATTGAGATTCTTGAGATCTTGGCGAAAGAGACATAGAAAATTAGCATTCTCCCTTATCGTCTGTCTGAACAATCGAAAATAATTCTGCAACAGGTAGAAACAGTCCACGTTGCTGTGTCGACCTCTAACGTAATACGATTCGCATCGGTTCTGTCTCTCCAAAAGCAGATCGTCGAAAATCATCATGAGATTCTTATCTTCCGATTTCAGTTCTCTAGGATCCGGAACGTCGCTAGCGTTCTCATAAAATCGACACTCGACGTTCGAAGATGCATTTCTCTTCATCAGTTCCATCGCCGCACCATCCAAAATGGTCGAAAGTGGAGCTTCACTCTTGTCGAATTCCTCCCTACTGTCAAAGATTCTGGCTATGACGTCCTTGGCCAATCTACGATCCATGCACTCTCGAAGCAATCTGTATTCGGGTTGAAACAAGCTCTTGCCAAACATGAACAATCTGTCGTAATCCAACCAGTCGGGTCAAGACAACAGATTCATCAACAGATTGGTCTTTCCACAATTCGATTTTCCCACTATCAAGCCTCTTATGCTTTTGGGAAAGAACTCGTTATTCGACCTCTTGGTCGCAGCGTCGTTCCAAGACATATCTTTAATGTTCATCTTTGTTTTATTTTTTTTGTTTGTTATTTTATGTTATCTTTTCAAACGCAAATTTTTTATGTTTTTCAAACTCAGTTTTTAATGTTATTATTTATTTATATCACACCGTCGCGAGTTCTCTTCAATCCGGATCCACTCGTCATTTTGGCTAAATCTTGTATGGGTACCACAGCATCCTTAAAATCTTTCCAACTTTTCGGCGTTCGCTCTAACGCAGCTCGCTTCGCCGGCGGACTGATCAACTTGTCGATCAATGCATCGGCTGCCCTCTTGCCAGCCACAGAAGCTAACCTACCACTGGCTTCGGAAGCGGCTTTCTTACCAGCATCCAAAGCCGTCTTCTTACTGACCTCAAACGCAGTCGATGCGAGTTTTCTACCCGCATCGCTCATGAACGTTCGCATTATAGAATCAACGATGCCAGAACCGCCTTGAACGTAAGTTCTGACGTATCCCGTGTTCTTTATCACCAATATATTTTATTTTTATAATATATTTTTGTTTTTTTCACTGGTAAATCGTTTTGTTGTTTTTAAATACTTTTATTATTCTAGTGTAAAAATTTACTGTTTTATTTTTGTTTGTTTGTTTGTTTCTCTCTACTTATTATATACACATCAATCCTTCAATTCGTTCATCAGCCTTTTATAGTGGTTTTTATTCAAAACCTTCTGTCTTAACAATTCGTCAGATATAGTAACTATCTGATTATCTAATCCTGTGTTACCAGCCCGTCTGCTCGCCATCAACAAACTCAATCTCTGAGACAGAGCGTCAGAATCGCTCAGAAGAAAAGTGGTTTTCACCCCTTTGCCAGTCACTGATTCGATGAACTTGTTGTTCATATCCCATATGGGTTTCACCACTTTCGTCCACTTGTAACCTCTGTTGGCTTTGGGTGTCGTCTCTCTGGCATCGTTATTTCTCTTCATGGCGAGGGTCTGAACCAGAATGTCGCCGTAATTGTCGAAATCCTGATCCGTGTAATCGCTAGGCTTGTCATAAAGGAGCAATCTGCGCAGTCCATCAGTCAATTCATATCTGTTCGAACCCACGATCAATTCATCATCGCCAATATCTACTTCTGTGTCTCCTACAAAAATCCTTCTCTCCGAATCCTTATAAAATCCATACGACAGATCTCTCTTACCACCATCATCGGACGATGCGACGCTATCAGTGGTGATAGTCGAAGCTGTATCGTCGGTCTCGCTCAAATCTGTTTGAATTCCCGTGGGAACGTAATCCAGTGTAGATTGAACGGAATACCGATTTCCAAAACTAAGAGGCAACGAACCCATTCTCAAAGAACTCTCCTTTATGGGTCTCAATTCTTCGACTATATCCTTCTTGCTTCGCTCTTGACCCTCCGTCACGGGTTTAAATATTTTTGTTGCTTCGCGTTTGAGTTCCATCTCACCAAGACGTCTGCTTCTATCAGCTGACTGAATGCACTTCTTAGCACGCTCACACTCTTCTAAAATTCGATCTCGATATCTAGAATCCATCTGTAAAAACATCTTTCGTTTTTAATTGTTTTATTATTTTCAAAATTAAATGTTTAATTATATTTTTATGTTTTTAAGTAATAAAAATCTTTCCGTCTTTAATATAATAAGCTGAAAATATTCGCATCTCAACTGACTGTTGATCGAATTGCTGAAATTTAAAAAATACGTTTAAGCAGTACATGACAAACCGGTTTCTGATTTAACGCATTTTGACACTAGTTTTACATTTTGTCAAAAGATTTCCATTCACAAATCAAAGAACCATTCACTCATTGTCGAATTAAGAGAGAATCCCTTTGACGACTGTTAAAACAGTTTCAACACACAAAAGAAAACTAATTTTTAACGCTGAGAACTTATTTCATTTTCAAATCTCTCTCTGATTGCTATCATGAATATATTAAAAATTTTACCACTCAAAACCTAATTGAGCGGAAAATGCGTTTAAACATTCCGCTAAGTGTTTGACTCTTTTGAACGAACGCTTAAAAGTCAATTTCTTTTCTTTACATCAAGACAAAACACGAATATCTATTACAAATCATACTTTTATCGACTCTTTCGAACAATATCCCTCAAACTCAATTTCTCTTCGTCACATCAAGACAAAACACGAATATCTATAATACAGACCATATTCATAGTCAACTCTTTTTGAACGAAAACCTCATTCAGTCATAACTATAACATGTGTTAGTTTTTACTTCAGGAAAACGTGACAGAGGGTTTGCGTATTTCTAACACACCGACAACACTCTTTGTTCAAAACATTTCCATAGATCACCTCGCAATAACGTGCGCCAGTCTTACTTCGAGAAACGCGACAGTGGGTTTGAGAATTCAAACATCACCTCTTCACGCGAGTTGATTTCAGACCTAAAATCCACAAGCGGATCTCCGTGTACGCCTCCATTGGGTTTCAGTGTTAAAATCGTGTACGGACGCGGATTGTTAGAATCGGTGAGAGGATGATGTTAGAATTCTCAAAACGTTTTTTTGCTCACAATTTAACACTGAATCCTATGGGGGAAACTCACTTGCCGATTTCAATCGAAACGGTACATGTACTGTACGTAAAATTTCATGTGTTTTCTGTCATTCTTGGATACAATCAGTGATGTTTGAATTCTCAAGGGGATTCTAACATCACCCTAAAAAACGTTAAAATCTTGTACACGTACACGATTTTAACACTAAATCCTATGGAGGTGTACATGTACACGTATACGTACATGTACGATGATGGTTGAACTCTCAATTATCACCTACTCACAAGCTTTTTGACAGATATCATCAATATGGGCTTCCCAACTTAAGTTGGATTGGATAGATAACTCCAAATGTTTGTGGACAGTAACAAAATCTAATGTTTCGCTGTTGAAAACAATATTTGGAAATATAACATCCCTGCTGAGTGTAAATAGTATTACGTTAGTTTTTTTAGCACCAAATGTGACCAACCACGTGTCAGCCCATTTGTTAATTTTTTGAAGTTCAGTATTCATTTTAGACTGAATTCTATGAGTATCAGAAGATGACTCTGTCAGACAAGTATCGTCAGCGAACAGTCGAACAACAGACTCGATATAGTCGGCTATGTCGTTGATGTACACGAGAAATAAAAAAGGTCCAAGAACGGAACCTTGTGGGACTCCAGCTTCTATATCTTTATAATTCGATTTGCAGTCGTTAATTTTCACTCTTTGCCTTCAGTTTGTAAGATAACTATGAAACCATTGTAGGAGTGGACCAGAAACACCATACTGCTTTAGTTTAAAAATTAATCCTTTGTGCCATACCCTGTCAAAAGCCTTGGAAATATCATAGAAAACGCCACAGGTTTGCATGTTTTTGTCTATTGCGTTGCAAAGGTTGTAATAGACTTCTATTAATTGGAATACGGTACTATTGTTCGGCAAAAATCCAGATTGAAATTTATAAAATAACCTGTTATTAAGGAAATATTTATGAATATCTTTAAAAACAACTCGTTCCATGATTTTCCCAATACAGCATAATAAGGATATAGGCCTGTAATTTTTGGGGGTCGTATTTGTTCCCCTTTTTAAAAAGTGGAATCACATCAGCTAATTTCCACTGGTCTGGGTAGACACACTCTGATAGGATTTCTCGTAAAGAAGGAAAAGTGGTCTACTGACAGAAAACTTTGTTTCCTTTAACATTTTATGGCCTATTCCATCGTGACCATTTGACTTGTTGGTTTTCAAGCTTTTTAGAATGCCGATAATATCCTGTTCAGAAAAAGATATGTTACTGATGGATTGTGAACATCTACGTATAAAGGGTGGGAGTTTTTTGGAATGTGAGTTTAATTCACTGTTAATAATAAAAGTCTCGTTCAGGAGGTTTTCTTTTTCTGTGTCATTTTCGATTATTTCACAGCCCTCATCAGATTCACGCTGGAGATAGGGGATGCCTACAGAGCTGGAAAAGTTGTTCAAAAACTTCTTAACTATTCTAACTAATTAAATACTTTTGAGGGAAAAAGTTTATAAATCAGTGTGGGATATCTTAGAATTTGAATTTTGAGTGGGAACTCCAATATTTCTGCTTATTAAAGTAAGGATTATCTAAATAATTGGTATGGAATAGCTGCAATTGTGAGGAAAAGATGCCGAAAGTTACAATCACACAGCACAGCCATCTCTATGCAAAGACATTTTCCCGTGCTTTCATTGACCACCATTTGTGCCGATAAAGTTGCTCTTTTGGAGGTAGAATACTACAAATGGCAGCCGATGTAAAGGTGAGAAATGTTTTTTGCATGGATGTGGCTGTGCTGATGTGATACTTCACAGGCAGACGACGAAAAAAATGTACGAACGTGACCTGTGATCATCCAGTATGAAATAAATTTGATTCGAGTTCAAAAAACAATACTACGAAACAACGTATTTTGGAACCTACTATAGTTGGATCTGGAAATCTCCCAGAGTGCACTTTAAAATCAGTTGTGTTAAAAAAAACAACCAAATCAACTGAGTTGAGTGAATATGAACCCAATTGGGTTCATATTCACTCAAACCAATTGATTTGGGTTGATTTTTAACCCAACTGCTTTTAGGGTGTGATAATAAAAACGAGAACTGTAGGTTATTGTTCGTTCGCCGCTTTGTGATATGCATTGTTTATTCGTGCCCTCCCCCTCTCTCTCTCTATCTCTCCACGAGATTAATTATGAATAAACCAAGAAGGCTCAACGCTCAAGTCACACGTCAATGTAAAGTTAATTGCTCCCTCTTTCACTTGACATCGGGTATACGGGGATATACGAAGTGGTTCAAATGTAAGACGAATAGAAACAAGGTCTGTTGGTTTGTTTTGATAAAGGGAGTTGTATATATACTTTTTCATATTTATAGCTCTAATAAGGTTGCGAAGAGGATCTATCAACAAAAGTTAGGAAACTTCATTTTTCCAAATTCTCCGTTTGTGCCGACCACCTGTCGATTGAATTACTGGTAGGTGATGGATCAAGGAATTTAAAATTGTCTATTTCGCACTAAGAATGGAGCCGAGCTTCGGCCCCTGAAAAGACTTCGATCAAACCATGGAGAAGAGGATCGATCAACAAAAATTGTCAAACTTCATTTTTTCGAATTCTGCGCTTGTGTCGACTCCCTTTCGATTGAATTACTGGTACATGGTTGATCTGGGACTTTAGAATAGTCTATTTTGCATTAGGAATGGGACAGAAATTCGACCCCTAAAAGGACTTCCATTAATCCCTGGTATGTTTGATCCGAAATTGGGCGCCAAAAAAATATCAGTGAAACATTTTTTGTTCTGTTCTTTGGAGGAGTGCATAAACTGGATAACCTTGCGGTAAGTTTCACCAAGGGTTATCTAAAATTGTCTAGGGAGTCTTTCCTCGCTTTTCCAAACTCACCTGGTTCAAATTGGAGTCTCAAACAAATTTATTATAACCCCCTTCCCACAGTCAATTGTTGTCTTTGTATTTTGTTTTGGCTGGGTTTTTGGGGATTATGCTTTTACTCGCCTCGCGAGGGATGTATTCTCAAGACAAAAGTTATACATCTGACCTGTTATATACTTGGCCAATGAAGGTTGAAGGGGTAGGCGGTGGAGAAATCACAATGTATTCGGGGGAGGAAGATCAATACTAAAAAATAGGCATTTTAACCCTTTGAACCCTGGTGGTATTCCATATCAGTTCAATGACAGCAATTGGAAGAGACCATATTCATTATTTAGGGATAGACCAATTAATATTTTGAACGTGCAGCCTTAGGGCTGCACGTTGAAAATATTGATTGGTCTTCCACACATGTGCACTTGGCATCCATCCCATTAAATGAAATTATGACGTATAATGTTCCTGGACGAAAAAGCGCCCGCTCGTGTTCAAAGGGTTAAGTTTCTGTCCATGGACTGCTGCAGTGCTGGCAGGGAATATTTGGTCGCTATTATGTGGTGCAGGTGCCGCAACTGAAGGCTTCGTATTCTGTGGATGTCCTTCCTATTCTTTGAAGAGACATTATTGAATCTGCGTGGATTTGTCCTTATTTATGGGAGAGTGCCTTTAGGCAACCAACCACTCTCCCATTAACACGTCAAAGACAAGAGAGAAAATATTTACGCCCAAAAATACTTCTGCGTTCTACAAGTTAAAAAAGCAATGACAAAAGAGAGCGCAATGGGATTACTGGCGTGACAACTGTTCCTTATTCGACATTCGTTATCAACCGATTCTATGGGTTGATAACGAATGTCGAATTCTATCGAATGTCGAATAAGGAACTGAGAATAAGTAACGGTTGCCACGTCCCCAATGGGATTGGGTTTATCTTTGCTCAAAATGGTTACACATTTTTTTTAACCTTTGTGGGGTTATCCTTAATTTTCAGTTTGTGCATCCCTGTTAGAAGAATAAAGTTGAAAAGTGTTTCCACCGTCGCCGTTTTGGGGAGGGGCGGAAGAGGTTATAAATAAACATTGCTCAATAAAAATAATTTTGACAAAAAATGTAAGGTGCCGTGATTGGGAAGTTAAATAAGTAATGCGCTACGTACCGCTCATCAAACGTCGTGGATTGGGAGGAGTCACTGTGTTGATTGACTTGACGCTATCGTAGGAGTAGGATGTGTTTTCGCTGATGTTCAGCAATCCAGTTGTACAGAGATCAGTGCTTCCATAGTCATATTCTGATGGATACCGAAATGGTGAATAAAAAACCTGAAAAGCCGAGAGTCAGAGAGGTCGTGAGTACAACGCTCAAGTTGGTGTTGGATTATCGAAAGTGATTCAAAAATCAGTAATTACCTGATATTATAATGAAAACATCACCCCAAGTATTGGGGGCGGAGGGAGGATTGCGATTGTTTGTTCGACCATGACATAAATTCGCCTGACGGTTCTTTTCTGCTCTAACTTATGCTTCTCTGATATTCTGACCCCAGTATGCAGATCACATTTGTGATTACAGTGCTGAAAGACAAGATTGGCCATTGGGCGGCGTACTATAAGACAAAACGTTATTAGAGCCTAAAAAATCTCACCGGCAACAGTACTAACATTCCACTCTCTGTTAGCCACACTAAGCTGTTTGGATAAATTACCAATACATCCACAAATTACATCACCGCTTCAAAAAAATGAATTGGAAAAAATATATAACCACGTGTACATTAGATGTTTAAATTTTGAATTTTCCACGAATGACCTTGACACATTTTTCATGCCTCGTGTTTTTGAGAGTTTCTCACACATTCCAGCACGAAGTCACAAACAAACTTTTTAATCCTTTCTAAAGTGGTTAGATACAAACTTTTAATTAATGGTTTCAAATCGAACAGATATTGTGTTATTCAGTCGATCAGCCCCATTCAGTTCTTTGCACAGTTTGGGGCGTCAGATACACTAGAAGGCGTTTTAAATTTTTTTACGTTTTCATAACCAAAAGATCTCTCCCCAAGTAATGCCTGACAAGGCAAATAATTTTGTGGTGACAAACGATACACTCCCACACTCAGGGATGGCGAAAGCTCGATAAACGTGGAGGGGCAAATTTACAGTGCTACCATGGTTCGATTCAGTGTGAGAAAGGTTACAATCGTGTATCGGTAAATGTACCATGACTCGATAGAGTCTCTCGTTTAGATGAATATGCTGTTGTGTGGTCAGGGATGTGGCTAGAGGGTTTCAGCTGGGGGGGGGGGGGGGGGCACCGGTGTAAATTCCAGCTGTGAGTAGCTTCGATAGGTGGTTGCACTGCAGCGCTGGGTGATATCTTTTAACCCTAACCATATCATGTGACCCCACTTTGGGTCGAGCTCGTTCCAAAGAGGGGTCATATGATATGGTTTTGTTTTTGTTGAAATTTTTGTTAAAAATTTAAAAAATGATATTTAAAATAATGAATTTTGAAATCGTCTGCGTTGGGTAAAGGGTTAAAGTGATTATATATATATAAACCCTTCTGAAAATTTTCACTAAAAAAAAGCATCATTTATAAGTCTGGGTCAGAAAATTTACCGGACTGATATCAGAGTCGAAATTTTGAGGCCAATGTCAATTTTAGAGTAGGAAATTTGAAACTCAAGTTTCCAGTTGGAAATAAAAGATCAAAATTTCTCATCATTAAGTTGGAATTTTAATATTTTTCGTGAACAATGTTAATTTATTGAATTTCCAACTATTTGATTTTTGACCTCGGAATTTCCAACTATTGAAAAAAATACTCCTAGCTAGGGGGGAGGGGTGAGACCCCCCCCCCCCCACACACACACACGCCTGTCGCCACATCCCTGTGTGTGGCCACTGTCCTGTCCGTTTCTTCTACTTCAACCATGTTCCAACCCGAAGGCCAGCCAGAAGTTGAAGGAACAGACCGAAGCGATCGAAAGTGGGATTCTTTGGCTAAATGTTTGGATTTGCAAATAATGTTACAAGAATGCCTGTATATTAACACAGTTTGCATGCGCCCAATTTAACTCATTGTGTAACTGCGAAACATATCTGTGGAAAAAAGTGGAGGGGCACGTGCCTCTCGGCTCGGCCGCCTCGTCCCACACTCCCAGGAATTTACACTTCAGCATAAAATGACGTTTTCCAGAACTCAGAGAGTAAGGCAGAGAGAAAGAAAGGAGTACTGCTTATCAGCTTCAGTGACTCGAGGGTAACGAATGCAATTCCATTATACGTGTTCGCGTCTGTCACTGACTCAGACGATTGTTCGAGGAGATAGTTTATTCAATTGAAGCAGATATATTCTACTACCGGTGGGAAATCTCATTATTTCCACCAGCTTTTTGAGTTCTGAAATATGAAATAATAATTTGAAATCATTACACCCAATAATACCTACATAAAAATTGAAACTGCGCGGAAATAATTGCGTTTAAATATTTCAACAAGGTAATCAACCTAATGATGCACGTAGTGCGTGATGAGTTATGTAAAAACGTCCCGAGTAATGAAGGGCAATCAAACAATAAAACTGCTGTTTAGATATCGGAACATTCCGAACATAAAAAAAACCTCGATTATACCCCGACTATGAAATGATGTTGTACACACTGAAACTAGTAAAATGCTTAAGGGGGATATATATTAGCTTTTGGTTTTATATATTTCTCACCAGCCAGAATTTTTCGCAAAAATTAAGAACGTATCTAACAGTTTTTCGTGCATGCAATTTGAACCCTTCCTTTGCGAGACATGTAGGAAGGCACGATTTTCAGAGATGGGTGCATTTTTAGGCTGAGTTGGAAATTTGGGAACGCCAAGACTTAGGCCAAAACATGACCGCTAGAGAAATGTGCTTGATGTAGAGGCATCATACAATATTCATTCGATATTTATTGCTCGGATTAGTTGTTCAGTGTATCCGTTAATGGTCTGCTGTTCTGTACTGATCTCCGCAGGTCTACCATCATACTGACTGAGCTAGAGCAAAAACCCGCAAAAAGATTGGATTATCTCATCCGTATTTTGGTTGAAAATCAATACTCGCCTCTAGTTTGATTTTCGAGAACTGCAATTCGTGGATATTATTTTTGTTTGCGGTAATTGTCAACGATGAGGACTGCTTTATTCTGAAATATACTGCGGACCTTATGCTTTGGGGGTGGAGGGTAGACCCCGAAGCCGCCGCCATGAGCCGCCGCCACCAGCCATATTTTTCGTAAGCCACCGCCAGCCACATTTTACGTCAGCCACTCGTATTATAAATCAACCGCCACGAAATTTTGCGCCGGTGTTACAGGAATGGAAGTCCGTAGGAAAATTAGTCCCTCTGGACTATTATTCCGCGGAATTATAGTCCTAGGTCTAACATCTCTAGGAATAGTAGTCCGCCGGACTACTATTCCTAGAAATGTTAGACCTAGGACTATAATTCCGCGGAATAATAGTCCAGAGGGACTAACGTTCCTACGGACTTCCATTCCTTTTACACCGGCTTAAGCCGTGTAAATTGTCAAAATTTCATAATTAACTCTTCACCTAACGCCAGTAGCAGACGACACTCGTAAAAAAATTCTCCTGTAACTGACAATTTTCATTTTTTGCTTCCAAAACATGGGTTATGACCCCTCATTGGAACGAGCGCGACGCGCTCGTTCCAATGATGGATCATAACCCATGTTTTGGAAGCAAAAATGAAAATATTTTCAAAAAAAGTTTCGCACTGGCCGGTTTTGACGGTTACGTTAAGTAAAATGATTAAACGTTAGAAAAATGTCTCCATATGTCGATTCCTTGCCCTAATTCCAATTAGTCTGCCTTCGTAAGATTTATACATCTGCCTTTCTAGTGCATTTTAGTTTTGTTTCATTTCACCAATCTGGGATAGCCGTGTTTTACACCTCTCAGTCAGCTGAGTCGCCATGAGCCGCCAGCCGTTAAAGTTAAAACTTAGCCAGCTGAGCTGGCTAGCCAGCCATATATTCCTTCAGCCAGCCACGAAAATGAATTTACATGGCTTCGGTGTCTAGTGGAGGGAAGGGGTGGAGTTTTTTGTGGGAGGAGTTGCATTTGATGTGAGTTTAACCCTTTACCCATCGCAACGGCCAAGACCGGCCAGCGCTATTCACAAAAGTCGCCAATTAATTTTCATTATTTTTTTTAAATTTTTTGTCTCAAAAACAAAGGTTATGACCCCTCTATGGAACGAGCTCCCCGAGCTCGTTCCAAAGAGGGGTCATAACCTATGTTTTTGAGGCACAAAATGAAAAAAATTAGTTATTCAAGAATTTTGTTTGCACGTGTCGTCTGCTTTTCTTGTTAGGTAAAGGGTTAAACAGAGTATTGTTTTATCACATAATCACCACTCAAATAGCCCATTACGGAAATATCGTTCAAAACACGTTCAATACGGGTATGTCGTCAGACGTCGACGTCGTAACATTGTGAGTGGATTGGTTTCTGAAGTTGAATTGAATTAATCTTCTTTTATATTTCATTAAAGATTGCTTAATACAGGTAATAGACGACATATGCAGAACACATTTCCTGAAGTGAATATTTTCATTTTCTGTCTCGAAAACATGGCTGATGACTCCTCGTTGGGACGAGCTCTTTCCAGTGAAGGATCACACGCTCTGCTTTTGAGGCAAACATTGAGAAAAAATAATAAAATTTGGCTGGCCATTTTCGTGAACAGCGCTGTCCAGTTTTATACGTTAAGTTAGAAAAAAAGTTTAATGGTTAAATTCCCCACTTTGCGACAAAAAAAATCCCAAATTCGTCAAGATTTGATATGAAATTTCTGAGCCTCGTTCACTAAAGTCGGCCTCGATTCCCATGCTATTCTGTAGATTATGAGGCCTAAAACATAAAACAAACCAAGAACATGAACTTTTAATGGCAAAGAAATAATTCCAAACATAAAAAATAAAAAAAACGCGCGCCCATATGCAATTTTACAAAAAAATGGCCTGAGAAACATAAGATCTACTTTAGGGGCCTCAAGGACACATATTTCTGCATAATGCTAATCGAGACAGCAACATGGAGATAAAGTGAAGTTTAGTCAATCGTTTTACCCATGTTGCCCACTTTAGAGGACTTCCACCCCAAGCATTTAATTTGGGTCCTATTTTACCAATAAAAAATTTGTCTTGTTCACCACAGCAAACAAGCACTGCTTCACTTAACGGGATTACAATTTGAAGCTGTAATTTGAAAAAAAATGGAAATTTCAGACAGCCCCCAGTGGTATTTTTCCAAAGATGTCTAGAATTTGGCCAAAATATAGATTTTTTTGACGGACCGGTAGTGAAAGTCCTCCAAATATTTATTTATTTTTAGAACGTGGCGGACCATATATTTTGATAGAATCGGTAAAATATAACTTTTGCTCTTGCTCCTTCCCCTCCCCTTTCAGGATAAATTGGCGTGAACGCAAAAGCAGTCTCTTTCTCGATCAGATCGCGTTCTGGTCGCGACACCTTCAGACCTATGAACCAAGACTTCGTGGGGACAAAACTGGATCACGAATAGCAAACGAAAATAGTAATGTTTTCGCGTTGCTTTTACGGTAGGTGCGCTTCTGTCGTGGACAGGAAAGCGAACAGACAATTTCGACCAGGCCCCACTGCTATAAAAATTATTGTATTTTCTAGAAGTGGTTTTTTTTGTTATGAATGTAAATGGGTTGAAATGAACCGTTAGTATTTTCAAAGATGTGGCAGTTTTCCAGTTGGCAAATTGCCACATCTTTTAAAATGCTAGTGATTCATTTTAGTCAGTTATATTAATAAGTAGAAAATATAATTCTAAAAAATACAATTTTAAAAGTTTTATAGTATTGGTCCCAGATCGCGACCAAGTCGTGATCCGGTCGGAAATTTCTGTTCGCTTTTGTAATTACAGAAAGGTGTTGTTTCATGACACCACGGCATTTATTTTAAACCAATATATTATTTAATTAGGATATATAATAATTTCAGTATTAGTATAGTTAGATGTTATTACGGTACAACCGCCGTGGAATGGTCACAATCCACGCGTGGGCAGTGTTACCCACGGACGCTTTTCTCTTTCATTAAAAATTTGATGGCGATTCCATTATTTTATGTCAAAGATTCACTGTTAACGAATGCGTAGAAATATTGCCCACGCGAGGATTAATTACCTTTCCACGACGACTGTACTGTTCTTGGTATAAGTTTCAAATCGGCCGAGATATCAACTCGAGGTAACTTCATATCAGTCTGAGACAGAAAGTAGTGGGAGAGGGATGAACCGGGGCCCATTGGGGGACCTAGTGGGGGACCTAGGAAGTGACGTCATGTCACATAACCCAATGGCGCCATGTTGTGTTGTCATGGTAACCCGCGTGAGCGGCCATCTTGTGACGTCATCCCTATAGTGATACGTGGTCCTAGTGCGCATGCGCAGCGCGAGTTGTTAGGGTGATACGTGTTTCCGTCGCCATTTTTGTATACCGGAGCCCGCCATCTTGGTTTCTATGGTAGCACGTGGTTGCTATGTTACCCAAAGGCTTCTTATAGGATAGGGGTATGTTTGAGGGTGTGTTCGATTGAACAGGAGTAATCTCGCGATTCGCAGAATTACCACAAACAACCCAACAATCCCTCCAAATCACCAAAATCCACCCCAAACTACCGAAATTGATTTTATTTGATACGGACCCCCCCCCCCCCCGAATCCTATTTAGGACCGTCATACCATGGTACCGAGAGGCCCCTAGGTACCAAGAAGGCCTCCAAGGGTAAGTTCGATTGAACTAGGGTAGTTTTTCTGGTTCGGATTTTCCCTAGAATCCTTTTTAGGACCGCCATACCATGGCTTATAATAGTAGCACGTAGTGCTATAGTACTGAGGTGCCCTTTGGATTATAGCCAACTGATAGACAACCTCCATGAAAGCCTATATCATTCCTAATGCCAAGAATCTATCGAGTAGTTACTGATAAGTCATTGCTCGAACTACTCGACTCCCACCGAGCAAATAAGCCATAGAATATTTAATCGAACGAGTGACTCACACGTACTATTCTTAGCCTCATTTCGGTATTTGAGGATACCTATGACCTGACATTGTATTATTTGAGGATACCTTCTGGAGAACCCCTTTTTGTCGTATGAGGCCATGAGAGCCATGAGAAAAATCCCTCAATGAGGTCTAATTTACTATCCCTCTTAACCTCATTTCTTTTGAGGCCATGAGGGCCATGAAAAAATCCCTCAATGAGGCCTAATTTAATAATAATAATAATAATAATAATAATAATAATAATAATAGATATTTATATAGCGCTCATTTCACAATAATAAAAAGTTCCATGGCGCTTTACAAGAAAAATCATGGTTACATGTACAGTACTTCTGTACTGTAGATTTGCATAGTGCTACGCGGAAATCACTCCGAGTGTGGTTTACCAAAAAGATAGGTTTTCAGTACCGATTTGAAAGCACTTGGCGCAGTCTGTCGCACTGAAATGGGTAGCTCATTGAAAAGCCTAGGTGCACTATGAGAGAAGGAGCGGCCACCATATGATACCAAGTTGCAGGTAGTCTCTTCAAGCAAGTCATGCATAGAAGACCTTAACGTGCGTTTAGGCTCATACGGAACCACTAGGTCGCTTATATAAGCCGGGGTCAGATCACAGCAGCGAGCCCTGTGTGCAAAAAGTAAGACCTTGAACTGAATCCGTGATGAAATAGGATGCCAATGAAGATCTTTCAGGACTGGAGTTATGTGTTGGCGCCGCTTCGTCAGTGAGACAATACGGGCAGCTGTGTTCTGTATTTGTTGCAACCTTTGTATCTGCTTGCCTGGAAGCCCATACAACAATGAGTTGCAATAATCTAAGCGCGATGTGATAAATGCATGCACCAGGCACACTGCAGCCTTCTTCGTCAAAATTTTTCGAGAGCGACCCAGTTTACGGAGGTACCAGTTGGCAGACTGACATATTTTGGTAATATGATCAGCCATAGTTAGGTGTCTGTCGAAATAGACACCTAAATTCCGAACCTTAGTTGACGGATTAATCACTACATCACCAACCATGAGCCGTGGCAGAGTGTCTGGTGCGGGTCTGAATCTTGAGGAAAATACTATCAGCTCAGTTTTTTCGTCATTTAATTTAAGTTTGTTTTGTAGCATAAATGCTCTCACTTCCTTAATACAGTTTTCGAGACGCATAAACTGTGTGGCTGTATCTTCATAATCAATGGGGTTAAATTCTACATATAACTGGGAGTCGTCAGCGTAAAAGATGCACTCAATACCGTGTGAGCGAATAATGGCGCCCAGAGGCTGCATATAAAGGGTGAATAAAATTGGGCCGAGAACGGAACCCTGGGGTACCCCAAATTCAAGTGAGGCTATTTCAGATTTGTTGCCATCAACGGTAACACACTGGGTTCGGTTACTCAAATAAGATCGAAACCAATCTAGTGCTGATCCTTCTATTCCTAGCTGAGAAAGTCGTTCAAAAAGAATTTCATGGTCAATCGTGTCGAATGCGGCTGAAAGGTCAAGTAGCACCAACGCAACACCTTTTTTGTTGTCAATAGATTCCAAAACCGCATTTTGGACTGAGAGAAGGGCAGTCTCTGTTGAATAACCAGGTCTATATGCAGACTGCTTAGGGTCAAGTAAACAATTATCGTCCAAATGCGCACGCAGTTGTTGTGCAATGACTTTTTCTATAATCTTGGAGATAAAAGGAAGATTCGAGACCGGGCGATAATTTTTCAGCATTGTGGGATCAAGAGATGTTTTTTTAAGAAGTGGGGTAACAAGAGCTGTTTTCAGACTAGGCGGTAGATAGCCAGAACTCACTGAGTTGTTAACAATTTCTGTAATGCTGCCAATGAGTACGGGAAGAGATGTTTTAAGGAGTGTAGTTGGTATCGGATCCAGATCACAAGTTTTTGATGGTGAAGACATTATGATTTTTTGAACAGTCTTCTCTGAAACCGTGTGAAAATGAGTTAGTTTTGAGGATGGGTTGACAGTTTGAAAGGGCTGGTCAGGTTGCCTATTCTCCGTATCTGCCTTATCCAAAGACTCCCTGATGTTTTTAATCTTTGTGATAAAAAACTCTGAGAACGCATTTGCGACCTCTGTTTTGGAAAGATGATCGGAGAAATTATGGGTTTCTTTGGCTTCCAGTGACTTTAGGATCTTGAAGAGCTGTTTTTGGTCAGATTCACAAGCGGAAATTTTCTCACTCAAATATTGCTTTTTTAGGTGGTTTATCAAGTTTTTAACTTTTTTACATTGTTGTTTAAACAACTCATGATGCACAGTCAACTTAGTTTTACGCCATTTCCGTTCGAGTTGATGGCGCAAACGCTTAGCCGACCGTACTGCAGAATTGATCCAGGGACGAATGGCTTTTAGAGTAAAGGTTCTTGATAAAATGGGGGCCATTTCATCAAGTACATTCCTCAACTTGACATTGTATGATTCTACTTTTGAGTTTAAATCGTTGCCTGAAGTTTTTCGCATACAATCGGTAATACACTGCATAAAATTATTGATGTCAAGATCCCTAAGTTTTCTGAATGAGACAGTTCTTTTCTGCAGAGATGCCTTCTTGATAGACAAAATACATTCAACAAGAAAGTGATCTGACAAGGATAAGTCATGAATTCTAGTTGAAGATATGATGTTGTCAGTATTCCTGGAAATAATGGGATCCAGCGTGTGACCTAAATTATGGGTCGGTTCATTTACATGCTGTTTGAGGTCCAAAGAACCAAGAAGATCCATAAATCGTTGGGTGTCTGTGTTGGTCGCCTTATCGAAGTGAAAGTTTAAGTCCCCAACTAACACTATCCGGTCAGTCTCGGAACAGATGTTGTGGAGAAAGGGATCAAATTCTTCGAAAAACATGGCACTAGTTATATGTCTTTTCTTACTGGGAAGCAGTCTGTAGACTATTAAAAGCCTGAAAAATGACTTTCCATCAGCGGATATGAGAATATCCATGTGTTCGAATGTTGAAAATACAGTTTTTGAAGTTTTAGAGGTCACCGTGAGGTTTTCTTTGAACAGAAAGCCCACCCCACCACCTCTAGACATCCGGGGTACATGCTTGAAAAGATACCCTGTTGGTGTTAAACAGCTAATTACATCATCATCGTGCTGGTGTAACCAGGTCTCTGTTATTGCGAGACAGTCTAGATCCTGATCGAGAACAAAATCGACAATAGCATCTGTCTTTTCTCTCACGGACTGAGCGTTAATTGTTCCTAAACTGAAGGATGAGTGTCCTTGTCTATAACCATTAAGGTTAACTGAGTCGGTGGAATGAGTGTCATTTAAACGCTTAGTAGTTGGAATTGCTATGAGGTTCTTCCAGTTCACACCTGTTTTACCTTTTTGTGGATGAATACCACGCGTGTTTCTAACAACTGGTATGTGTCTTTTACCACCCCCTCTTTTTCCACGGTGAGTTGGACAAAAAGGAGCTACATCTTGCAAGCTAACAATCTGTTTCCATATATTGGTGTTTAACCTGCTTGGGACTAAAACAGAAGACCTCAGTTGGAGCAATTCATATTTGCTATATACTATTGGCATAATTGGTAAGGAAAGTGTTAACAAGCAAAACACATTAACTGCTGCAGTGGCTGGCTGTGAGAATGTCAATTGTGCAATCATCCAAGATACTTCAATGGTTGAGCTTATAACAGTGCAATCAGTCACCCACAGTACAAACAATGGTTTATAAGAAAAATAATAAGGTAGTGAGTTGGTCTCAGTAACTGTCTCTATCAAGATGAACAGGAACAAAAGCCAGTATAAGGTGTGAAGAAAATCCATCATGTATGAATGAACACAGAGTCAAAAATACAGCTAATTTTTACAAAGTTTTTGTTCTTAAAATCCATATAAGTCGGCATTCCATGAACAAAACATATAAATTTAAACATAATCTGATCCAACAGAGTTTCTAGAATAATCCAATCCAAAAATATGTGCAGAAGTCACAGTAATAATTTTGAAAAACTTGAAAAATGTCAAGAGCAGGTTTTTGTGGCTGCCAGTAAAACAGCGCTCACTTATTTTATTTGTTTTTGTGGCTGCCAGTAAAACAGCGCTCACTTATTTTATTTACTATCCCTCTTAGCCTCATTTCGGTATTTGAGGATACCTATGGCCTGGTACCATGGCATGGCGGTCCTAAATAGGATTCTGGGGGAATCCGTATCAAATAAAGTCAATTTCGGTAGTTTGGGGTGGATTATAGTGATTTGGAGGAAATGTCGGGTTGTTTGAGGTAATTCTACAAATCGGGAAATTACTCCTGTTCAATCGAACACGCCCTCAAACATACCCCTATCCTATAAGAAGTCTTTGAGTAACATAGCAACCACGTGCTACCATAGAAACCAAGATGGCCGCCTCCAGTATACAAAATGGGCGACGGAAACACGTACCACCCTAACAACACGCGCTGTGCGTGCGCACTATTATCCCGTATCACTATGGGGATGACGTTACAAGATGGCCGCTCACGCGGGTTACCATGACAACACAACATGATGACGCGATTGGGTCACATGACATGACGTCACTTCCTAGGTCACCCACTAGGTCCCCCAATGGGCGCCGGTTCATCCCTCTCCTACTACTACCACCGAAGGTTGACGGCTGGTGTGAAGTTACCGAGGTCTAATATCTCGGCCGATATGAAACTAACCAAGTAATAAACCTCTTTAGTGGCGCGGCTCAGTAGGTGGAGGTGTAGGCTGCAACCCGAGAGGTCCTCGGCTCGAATCCCACCAGCGGCAACCCCGTTGTGTCCTTGGGCAAGGTACTTCACCAACATTGCCCACGTGGGGACACGGTGGCGTTGTGTACTAAGGCGTACTGCACGTCGATGGTGCACCTGTCTTCAACCAGTGCTAAACCTGCTTGTGTGGAGTTAGTATGTTGGGGACTGACAGTTGTTCGCCGTTGCTCGATGGTTCTCTCCAGGTACTCCAGCTTCCTCCACCCTTAAAACTGTCGTGGTCATGATTAGCCATTATGCAGAAATATGTGACCTTAAACACCAATAAATAAATAAATATAATAAATAAATCTCTTTATTTCTAAAACCAAAACAAATAATTATAATTAATTCTCACATCTGTTACATTGATAGTTTTCTGACAATGTTATTGTTTTTTATTCTTTTCATAAAGTCCGAAGTTTTCTCTTCTCCCAGTTCAGCTATCCCAACGTCTCGGCTTCCTCCGGAGAAACGCGACGGTAGGATAGCTGAACTACCTCTTCCATACTTTGACGAATCTCGCTTACGACTCTGAATCAGGGACGTAGCGTGGTCATCATTAGCCATTATGCAGAAACTGGAAATCCTGGAAAAAATTTCCGATAGTCGGAAATTCGGAGGGCAGGTCATGAGTAGAGTTAAAGTCCATCTTTCTGGATTTTAACCCTTTACCCAACGTAACGGCCAAAACCGACCAGAGCTATTCTCAAAAATCGCCAATTAATTTTCATTATTTTTTCATTTTTTGTCTCAAAAACATAGGTTATGACCCCTCGTTGGAACGAGCTCAGCGAGCTCGTTCCAACGAGGGGTCATAACCTATGTTTTTGAGACAAAAAATGAAAAAAATTAGTTATTCAAGAATTTTTTGGCAAGTGTCGTCTGCTTTTCATGTTAGGTAAAGGGTTAAAGCTTGTTTGGCAATGTCTCCTTTACTTCCCAAAATAACAACTCGGTTTCAAATCGACAAAAATTCTAACTGTTACTTTTTACAACTACAGTGTACGCAAAATCGAGTTTCATAAGTATGCATGATGTCAATCGATACGAGATTTCTATAGTACGTTTATTTATCGTAATAAAAAAAATCCTCGAAATGCACTCCAAGAAAATCACATCATGTGAATTCGTTATCCTGAGTTAATTCCATCATTCACAGTTACAAAAAAAAAGAAAATTGATCATTTCTGCATAAGATCTGATTTAATGTTAGGACAGTGTGAACTGCTCAAAGTTCTAAGCTTGAGCTCTGTTTAGCACATATTCAGTTCCCAGAAGAATACCAAATAATAATAACCTGATAATTCTATCATAAATGTGTTGGCATTTTCAGTAACTAGAATCAATTTTATGCCCCCTTTCATGGAGAGGGACCGGGAGGGGGTTACCGTAGGAAACCTCTAGCCACGTCCCTGCTCCGAATCTTAATTTGCGTGGAATTTACTGTACAGCTCCCTTCTGTCTTCTCTTTCTCCACCCAGTCCTCACTTATCCTCAAACTCTATGCTTGAAATCACTGCATTGTGGCCGGTACCACCAGTTTCCCGGATTGCGTTCAACGAGTAACGGTCAATCATTTCACTGTAAACAATTTGGTTGCGCCAAGTAACGACGCATCAATTAAAGCGACCAAAAGGCTTGCTTCATATCGGATGAAAAAATGGTGTCATATCAGCCGAGTTTGAAGTCATATCAGCCGAGCTTGATAGTGGGCTATTCTGAGAAAGAAAATTATATCTAATAAATAAGTGGCTATATCTTTCGAACGATGTTGAATGACAGAAAAATATTGGAAATGCAGATAGAAGAGGATCCACAATATCTGTGTATCAATAAAAATGAAAACTTTATTTGGAAAATTATTGGAAGAACCCGACAGACCTTTTTTCGAAGCTAGGAGGTTGAGGCTTAAAATAGTTCTGGTCCTCAGTGGGGCTGCAACGATGCGGATGGACACGATGAGATGCGAATCGCGATTTTTCCTCACGATGCGATGCGCATCGCAATGCAAATAAAGCCACAGACGATTTTGAGTAGGGAAAATCCTGGATGTCAAGGATATATTGCAACATAAACACCTCTTGCTCTCTCGTCCTCTCTCTCTCTCTCTCTCTCTCTCTCTCTCTCTCTCTCTACTCTCTCTCTCTCTCTCTCTGGAGAGGGAGAGATGAGAGAGTAGAGAGAGAAGGAGGCAGGCAGGCAGACATAGAGAGGGGGAGAGGGACACAGAGAGAGAGTTTGTATAATATTTATCAGGCTTTTCAGAGCTCGATATTCCGAGGCATTTAAGAGGAGATGTTCTGTTGCTTTTTCAGACCTATCTAAAAATCTTTTTGTTATAGTATTCAATATTAGTGCGTGAGTAGGACTGCAAACGATGCATCCAATCGTTCAGATGGATGAATCGTGAATTGAATCGGCAGGAGTGAATCGTAATGCATTTAAAACTCGATGTATTGTTGCAACCCTAGTTCTCAGGCAATCCCTCACTGAAAATGAGCCCCCTCATTAAACATTTCTATTGGCTTGCAATTTCTTCCAAAATTTGAAATCGTAATTCTTTAAAATTTTACCCTTTTTAATCGGTGTATATTTATTTTCACATGTTTTCAACAAGGCATAATTAAAATGCAGTATCTATTTATGTTTGTTTTGTAAACATCCAGTTTGCTCTGTTCTGCAGGAAACGACTCAAATATTATGGGGACCGCATTTATTTTTCGAAAATGGTGCATAAATGTAACTGAACACAATTCTGTGGGCGTGCTTCGTCTTATTAGTGAAATTAAATTATTTAGCCTGTGTGAATTTGCCTTGTTACAGTTTATTTATTTATTGGTGTTTTTTTAAGGTCACATACTTATGGACAATGGCTAATCATGACCATGACAGTTTTATGGGTGGAGGAAGCCGGAGTACCCGGAGAGAACAACCGAGCAACGACGAGCAGCTGCCAGCTCCCCAACATCGTAACTCCGCACTGCAGCACAGGCAGGGTTAGATTGGTTGAAGACATGCGAACCGTCGACGTGCAGTGCGACTTAGTACACGGCGTCATAGTACCCACGTGTGGACAATCGGGGTTAAGTGCCTTGCCCAAGGACACAATGCGGGTATCCGAATCGATCGCTCAGACGATCACCCATCCGAGGACTAACCGGGCTCGACGTTGCTTAACTTCGGTGATCTGACGAGAACCGGTTACCGCAATGCCACCGCGCCCCGCCTTGTTACAATTTATGGGAATGAGCCTTGCCTTGTTACAATTTATGGGAGAGTGCCTTTAGGAGGCACTCTCCGATAAATTTTAACAATGGAAGAACATATGAACAATTTTTTCCGACCAAAAATAATTTAGCGCTCTACCAGTTATCAAACAATAAGAATAAAAGAAAAAATAAAATCCTCCCTCCCTTATTGATATGAAAAATGAATTGCCCGAGAACCAAATGTATTGTCTATTTGGCCTTGGATGGGTTTTTTAAACAGTGCTCCAACGAGAGGGCATGTCAGCACGTGTACAATCCATTTAGTCGTGTTTGGATCATTGGCGTAAACCAATATTGTTTTGATAGGTATGTCTTTGCAGACATGCGGATTCTACTC
The DNA here is from genome assembly GCA_031216915.1 of Pictodentalium vernedei. Taxonomy (NCBI): domain Eukaryota; kingdom Metazoa; phylum Mollusca; class Scaphopoda; order Dentaliida; family Dentaliidae; genus Pictodentalium; species Pictodentalium vernedei. Next base: position 103,988,690 of record CM062292.1, read on the forward strand.
TTCCGTGAAATCAGCGTCTAATATCTTCCTTTCAAATTTAACTAATTACCGGAGAATATGAAACACTAACCAGACGATAATCTTCGAAACTGTTACGGAGGGAGTGTTTTGAAGATTTTACAGTCTGCGGTTTTTTGTGTTTGCAAAATATCACGGATTCTTCCAACAAAGAAATTAGCAAAAACTGAACAAAAACCATACCAGAGAAAAGAACCAGAAGATTTGCTTTTCTATCTATGAAATGACAGCCAGGAATTGATATTGGGAGGTAAGCTGTTGGCAATCGAAGAGCACAGGCTCCGTGAGGGCGACGATGGTTCGGCCCGGCGGATAAAATTTTGAAAATGAGTTATCAAATGGAGATCTGTGATAGTTTCTTTGAAAATATTTGAATTTTAGGATATAAAATATAAGGGCCTTTGTACTGCTGTATCGGAGAAGAGATCGGGGGGGGGGGGGGGTGAAAGAGTTCCTCTACACAAGGCTGAAAAAAACTTTTTTTCGCCACGAGACCATCCACCACCCCCTTTTTGGGAGGATTTTTTCCCTTTTTCCACCCACTCCAACCCAGTTCAACCTCATAAAATGAACCCTCAACACAAAACTTTCTGGTTTTTAGTCATATTACTGATCCGTTTCTGCTATTCCTTTTTTCTAACAACACAAGAAGGGAGATAACTCACAGATGCATTTAAAAAAACAAGAGCAGATTTTGAGAAAAACCAGAGATAAATAAAATAATTACTTAATCTCTGCAATAATGTAATGACACCTAATTGTTCCAACTTATATCTTACAATGCAAAGTATATCTTATAGTGTTTTAGCATGGGTTATTGAGCCGACAAGCTCAATTATATTTAGAAACTTGAGTAGATGTGTAGGATGTAGCTCCCTGACACAATGTTGTCAATGTGTTTTTTTGGCCACTCTTTCAATATACAACAAAGCCTAGCAATATAACGTTATCCTTAGAACACTTGGAAGTGACCATTAGAACCGAATATAGATTCATTAGGATCTTGGAGGTGAGTTGAGATGGGTTGATGGGGCAGAAAAATGCAATAGCCTATAGGGCATACATGTACACTGTATTGATGCTATCTTTCTAACCCACCAACGCAAACCAGCACCAAGATTTTGTGGAGGAATTGACAAACTTGATCATATACCCAGACCTGAACCCTAACCAAATATCAAATTATATCGTGAATCGTGGGTTACGGTACGGTACAACTCTGTGGACAACCGGTGAACTGCTTAAATTTGTAGTGAAGCACCACGCCGTTACAGATCGTCCCCTGAGTTCCAATGTTTTCTATGTGCCAGTAGGCACATAGAACACATTGGAACTCAGGGGACGAGATGTCAGTACCTTTATATAGCAAAGTAGACTGGGATCCCTTTTCACTTACACATCCTGGTCGTCCGGTCGGGATAAACCCTAATGTAGTTCGGTGCAAGGAGCGCGGGGGTTCAGTGGTTGACTGTTGGTCTTCTATGCTAGAGGTCGATCCCCATCCGAGACGACCCGCGTTGTGTCCTTGGGAAAGGCACTTTGTCCCAGTTCCCTACATGGGGGCATGATGACGCCGTGTATTAAGGCGTACTGCACGTCGATGGCGAACATGTCTTCAACCCCTGTAAGCCTGTAACCCTGCTTGAACGGAGCTTGAACAGAGTTGGAATGTTATTAGCTGACAGTTGCTCGTCGATGCGCGGTGGTTCTCTCCGGGTACTCCGGCTTCCTCTACCCGTCACGATTAACCATTGTGCATAAGTAAGTGACCTTAAACACCAATAAATAATAAATAAATAGCAATAGTTTGGTGCAAGTTTTAATCTGCTATCACACGGGGCAGTGCTTCGCTCGGTGGTGATTGAGAGATAATCTCAAGCACTTCTTGAAGAAAATGGGCTGTCATGAGCGTGACTACCGGGTACATCAGTTCAAATTCCAAGAGTCCACGGTAGACTAGAGTAGATGGGATTAACCAGGAAGGAGGTGATGCAATTATACATGTATGAACCAAGCTAGGCCTAATATGGATGGCCCACATTCTGGGCCCATTTGTACATGTAGCTCTCCTATCTGTATAGAGAAACATACTTTTGCATAAAATATGTTGTGAATTCTTTTGCTAAACTCATTTATTTCATGCATCTATTCATCTTATTACTTCCTCAGTCAGCCTCAGTCTGACGTTTCTGTTCTAATTTTTAATTTTCACAACTGTCTTTCCACATTATTTGTTTATTTTTATTATTGTTTTTTTATATAAATAATTTATTTGAACATTTGATTTTTCTTTATGTAACAATGATTTAAACCTGTTGAAAACAGGTTAAGGATAGGCGATATTGACCATCAACTGTGAGTTACCGGGTACCTGTTGTGAGTTACAACAGCTGGTTATCAGTCATGCTACTTTGCCACAATGTACTAACTACCCAAAACACCACTAAATCACCTAAGAGTGTATCTTGATAGATTTTATAGAGGTCCCGAGTTCGATCCCCATCCGGGATGACCCGCGTTGTGTCCATGGGCAAGGCACTTTATCCCTGTTGCCTACATGGGGGCACGATGACGCCGTGTACTAAGGCGTACTGCACGTCGATGGAGCACATGTCTTCAACCGCTGTAACCCTGCTTGAGCGGAGCTTGAACAGAGTTAGAATGTTGAAGAGCTGACAATTCCTCGTTGATGCTGGGTGGTTCTCTCCAGGTACTCTGGACGTTTCACAGAAACTACACGCAAACGAGAACGTTTATGTTTTGAAACAACTTACCCCGACACATCATACTCTCTGTGGCCACGCCAGAGAAAGTAAGATGTATTTGGGTAAGTGAAGTCGCTTCATCTTATCAGAATTTTCAAAGCACAAATGGGAGTTTGTCCCTCAAGTGGAACTCCAATTTTCCGGGAGGTTCGTTTGCGCCCGTCGAGGCTACCCGGCTGAACAGAATATGGTACACAGAGTCATAGACATAGGGAAACGATATAGTGGCCACCATCCATATCAAGCATTTTGTCAGAACTTTCGTGTTTTGTCAGATTTGTTCTCCCCCCCCCCCCCCACCCACACTTCCTACGCAAAATATATAAGCCCCATGTGAGAAGGCCATGTGAGATAGATAACTATCTCACATGACCCGCTTATTAGCATATTTAATGAGCGCAGGATTATTCAATCATCGCACGTTCTTCTGTAAACAAATAACATGGTGTCACGTTTAGCATATATTAGCAGACGAACGTTTGTTGAAGAAAACACAGATTGCAAAACCAAAAGACACTTGACTCTTTTATACAAATGTTTGGGTGAACACCGTTAAGAGTGGAGTGAGATGCACGAAATTCCTGTCGAAAAGTTATGCGAATACATTGCAGAATTCATAATATGACGTCATCGGATTGTGTCAATGTTCATTTCGCTACAAAGCTTTAACAATTGTCTTGCCGGCGCAGGGAATCAATTTCGTGGTATATACCTGTTGTATATACAGATATACATAACTTTTGTAAGCTCTTTCGATAAGCAAATCAGTTTTTTCAGATATGGACAACGAAATTGTTCGATATAGCAGCACGTGCCCCTGATTTACTTTTGATGACCTTCGGGTGTTTTGGTGGAGGGAGAAAAAGTATACCTGATGGGGGTGGGGTGAGATTAGGAAATCTCACCCTTGGGACAAGATGTTTGGTCCAGACACTCTGCAAGCCTCCTGTCTGGCCCAAATATCTGTCCATCGGGTGAGATTTCCCACATATCATACCCTCACCCATCAGGGATATAACCAGTCACTGTTATTTGTTCACACTGGCGCACTGGCACAAAAAATGTCACCGGGATGACAACTGTGGGGTGGAGACGCCCATTATATTCCCATGGTCTTTGAAGGGTTTATAGGCAGGATGCAACCTGCTGACTATAGATTAGCCCAGTGTGAGAAATATTTGGATTTCAATCCCCAAAATAACAAAATCCTTGCACCTTAGAAGCGCCAAGATAGTTATACTAACGGGCAGTAACTATGACAAAAATAATTATCCCTCGCCAAAACAAAGTTTTCGGGGAATCTAGGAATGGGGTCTCTCTGTTCGTCTGTCCGTACGTAACAGCTTTAGACATCTGTATCTCGGTCACTGCATGTCGGGTTTGAATGATTTTTGATATGCTGATGACGGGTTTTGTCCAATCATTTATTCTAGAGTTATGGGCCTTTTTCGACTCAAGAAAATTTCATTTTTTATGATTTCTGTTTTGTAAACTACTTCTTGGCGGGGGATACCGGCGGCATTGTACCTTGCTGATATTAGTTTTTGAGCTGACATTTCTTAAAGGGACATATGACACACGGTATATCAATCGAATTTATTCACAGTGGGCCGTTATAATCATGCCTGACGTATGTTGACATGAAAATCGACTTTTTGATGAAGTTATCTCCCTTGAAATTATTAGACGCGCGAAGAAGGCTCAATTAAAAGGCAAGTAATTGAAAACATCTAGGCCCCTGGGTAGGTAATAAAGGCCGTTTCTGGGACACGTTGTACATGTACTGTACGGTACATGAAACATGGTGCGTTTACCATCGTAGGATTCAGTGTTAAATCGCATGCTTGTTCGCAAAACATGTCGTTTTTTTATGGTGTTCCAGAATCGGCTGTTATTTTGAGACTCCTAGATCGCACTTTTAACGTTCAAATACCCGTTGGCGAACGTGTCGAATGTAAAAAAGTGAAAAATGTACGAAATTGTACATTTTATTTTACATAAAAATTTTTGTTTACGTTCCCATCGTGGATTAGACCTTCAATCTATCGTTGGTGAACGCGGAAAAAAACGCTTGGCCGATTCTAAGACAGCATCAAAAAGGTGGTTTGCCGATTCTGGAACAGTGTCTCAGAATCGGCAAACGGCTTTTGAGGCGGGGATTTTCCCATTTCTGACGTAAGTGGGGGAATACCCATAGTGGGATTTTCCAAACTCAACAGAAAAAAACTAAGTTTTTTGGAAAATCTCTACTGTATAAACTTACTGAGAACGCCATTTGTCACGCTCGAAATGTATTACGGGTATTTATTCAAATGAGCGACAATTGTCAGTTAAATAGTTTAACTGAAAAACTATTCTATGGATGAAAGCGTAAACAGTTCAAAAGATTAATTGATATGATTTAAACGCGTGTTTTTGAAAGCGTTACATTACTGATGTGTTTACTTGTGATTTTGATTATCAGATGTAATTATTCTCAAACGCGTTAAATCAGAAACCGGTTTCTTATGTACTAAAACTTTCAAACTTTTCAAAGTTCTCCAGTTCGCCATTGAGCGAATAATCTGTGATGCGATTTTAACGCGTTCAGAGGCAAAACGCATTTATAGAGGTTTATCATGTAAAATGTTTTTTCCTCAACTGGTTTTTAGTTATTATATTGAAGACAGAAGATTTTTATTTACTTAAAACATAAAAAATAATTATACATTTAATTTTGAAAATTATAAATAACTCACATTAGCATACTCAAAGGAAATATTAATAATTAAAAACGAAAAAAAAAATGTTTTTACAGATGGATGCTAAACGCCGAGATCAGCTTTTAAATGAATATGAACGTGCCAAAAAGGGCATTCAATCGGCTGACAGAAGCAGACGTCTTGGAGAGATCGAACTCAAATGCGAGACCACAAAAATATTTAAACCCGTGACGGAGGTTCAAGAACGAAGCAAGAAGGAGATCGTTGACGAATTGAGACCCTTAAAAGAAAGTTCTTTGAGAATGGGTTCGTTGCCTGGTAGTTTTACAAACCAGTATTCGTTTCAATCTACACCGGATTACGTTCCCATGAGAATCGAAACCGACGTGAGTGAGAGCGATGATAGAGCTTCGACTATCACCACTGATAGCATCGCGTTGTCCGAGGATGGTGGTAAGAGAGATCTGTTGTATGGATTTTATAAGGATTCGGACGGTAGAACTTTTGTGGGTGACACAGAAGTGGAAATAGATGATGATGAATTAACCGTCGGCCCGAATAGGTACGAATTAACTTCCGGACTGTGCAAATTGCTCCTTTACGACAAGCCTAGTGATTACACGGAACAGGATTACAACAATTACGGCGACATTCTGGTTCAGACCAACGCCATGAAGAGAAATAACGATGACAGAGAGACGGGACCTAAAGCCAGCAGAGGTTACAAGTGGACGAAAGTGGTGAAACCTATATGGAATTCGCAAGAAGTTCGTCGAATCGGTGAGTGGTAAAGGGGTGGAAACCACTTTTCTTCCGAGCGATTCTAACGCTCTGTTTCAGAGATTGAGAGTGTTGATGGCAAGTAGACGCGCTAGTAACACAGGATTAGATAATATGCGACGAATTGTTGCGACAGAAGGTGTTGAATAAAAATCATTATAAAAGGCTGATGAACGAATTGAAGGATTGATGTATATAATAAGTAGAGAGAAACAAACAAACAAACAAAAAATATATAAAATAAAAACAGTAAATTTTAAACTAGAATAATAAAAAGTATTTAAACAACAAACGATTTACCAGTGAAAACAAAATATATATTATAAAATAAAATAAAATATGTTGGTGATAAAGAACAGGGGATACGTTAGAGCTTACGTTCAAGGCGGTTCTGGCATCATCGATTTTATAATGCGAGCGTTCACGAGTGATGCGGGTAGAAAACTCGCATCGACCGCGTTTGATGTCGGTAAGAAGACCGCTTCCAAAGCCAGTGGTAGGATAGCTTCTGTGGCTGGCAAGAGGGCAGCCGACGCATTGATCGACAAGTTGATCAGTCCACTGGCGAAGCGAGCTGCATTAGAGCGAACGCCGAAAAGTTGGAAAGATTTTAAGGATGCTGTGGTACCCATACAAGATTTAGCCAAAATGACGAGTGGATCTGGATTGAAGAGAACTCGCGACGGTGTAATATAAATAAATAATAATATTAAAAACTGAGTTTGAAAAAACATAAAAAATTGTGTTCGAAAAAAATCTAAAATAACAAACAAAAAAAAAAATAAAACAAAGATGAACATTAAAGATATGTCTTGGAACGACGCCGCGACCAAGAGGGCGAATAATGAGTTCTTTCCCAAAAGCATAAGAGGCTTGATAGTGGGAAAATCGAATTGTGGAAAGACCAATCTGTTGATGAATCTGTTTTCCCGACCCGACTGGTTGGATTACCACAGATTGTTTGTGTTTGGAAAGAGCTTGTTTCAACCCGAATACAGATTGCTTCGAGAGTGCATGGATCGTAGATTGCCCAAGGACGTCATAGCCAGAATCTTTGACAGTAGGGAGGAATTCGACAAAAGTGAAGCTCCTCTCTCAACCATTTTGGACGGTGCGGCAATGGAAATGATGAAGAGAAATGCATCTTCGAACGTCGAGTGTCGATTTTATAAGAACGCTAGCGACGTTCCGGATCCTAGAGAACTGAAATCGGAAGATAAGAATCTCATGATTTTCGACGATCTGCTTTTGGAGAGACAGAACCGATGCGAATCGTATTACGTTAGGGGTCGTCACAGCAACGTGCACTGTTTCCACCTGTAGCAGAATTATTTTCGATTGCCCAGGCAGACAATAAGGGAGAACGCTAATTTTCTAATTTTCTATGTCTCTTTCGCCAAGATCTCAAGAATCTCAATTACATCTACAGCAATCACGTCGCAAACGACATGAGCGCGGCAGAATTCAGGAGATTCTGTAAGAGGGTTGGGATGGAGGACTTTACAATTTCGTCATGATCGATTTGACTTGCGAATTTAATTGCGGAAAATATCGGTGTGGATTCGACAAGTTTTATGTTTCTGATGATAATAAGATAGAGCGTGAAAATAAAAAAAATTAGAAAATAATAAATCTTCAAATAATTAGTTCTTGAAAAAATAAAAATAAAATTAAATATAATGTTCGAACAAGGAGAATTGTTTCAACGGATAGCCGAGAATACGGCTGCAAAATAATCCATTCAAATTGTGGTGAGTGGCGATTCGACTCGATTCGCAACGAAATTCGAACCTTCCATCGAATTGTATAGAGAGAAAAGATACGAGATGGCGTTGGTGAATCTGGAGACTTATTATTCCTTTCCCAACGTCACCAAAAAGAATAACTCATTTAAGTATTCCGATGGAGTGGATTGGTTGGAGATTCGAATTCCCAAAGGAAGTTACGACAAAGACGATTTGAACAATTACATTCAGACGCGAATGAAGACGGATGGAAAGGGAAGCAAGAAGATCAGACTCGCTCCCAATCCTAATACCTTACAGACGATGTTGGATTTGGAAGATAATTTTCGAGTGGATTTCAATATGGACGATTCTATAGGCAAGATGCTGGGATTCGATCAAAAGATGTATCGAGGCCACGCGGCATCTGAAAATATGGTCGACATTCTCGCAGTCAATAGCATTCTGGTGAACGTGGATGTGATTGCTGGAAGCTACGTGAATGGTAGCGCCTAACCGACGATCTATTCCTTCTTTCCAAACGTGTCGTCGGGTTATAAGATCGTGGAACAACCTCGAAATTTAGTTTATCTACCAGTGATTTTAGACACGTTGTATAGTCTCAAAACCACGTTGACGGATCAAAATGGTGAACTGTTAGATCTTCGCGCAGAGAGGGTGATGATACGATTTCACATAAGAGAAATATAAAAGCAAAAAAAAAATATTGTGTATATATATAAATAACAAAAATAAAATAAACGCAATATTAATTTTACAAAAATTATTTAATATATATAATTATCACTAAAACAAAAAAAACAATTGAAGAAAATATATTTTTTAAAAAAGAATTATGACACAATACGTGGTTAAAAACGTGAACATATCCGCAGGACAGAGGAAGAAACTTAAGAGAGTGTTAACAACGCGAGGCGAGGCGGTGAGATTCAAATTCACTCATGAAGATCTGATGAGTGGCAGTCAGGATTCGATCGCCTGGACCAGAAGTCAAATCAAAAGGATGGAGAAAGCAATTCATGATGGAAAAGGGTTGATGGTGAGATTGAGTCCTGCTCAATTGAGATACAATTTGAGAATGAAAGGCGGTTTCCAACCACTATTGGCAGGAATCACCGCAAAAGTATTACCCTTTGCCGCAAAAGCATTACCCTTTCTCGGAAAGACTCTCGGTGTGGGAGCTCTCACAGGACTCGCGAGTTTGGCAGTTGAGAAATTAATGGGTGGCAGTGGACTGTTTTTGAAGAAGGGAGGAGCCATGTGTCGCGTCCACATAGACGACAGCGGTAAAGGATTGTATCTAGAACCCGTTAGAGGTGACAACTCTTTGAGTGGAAACGGTCTCTATCTGAAGAGTGGACGGAACGTTGAGCGACTCGGCAAGGGTTTGTTGTTTGGTGAGAATTCACCATTTAAGAATATACCGATTTTGAATATGTTATTATAATGTAAAAAAAATTATATAATTATATAAATATAAAATATAAATCATAGAAAGTATAAAATAATATAAAATGGATAAAAAGGTGGAAAAACAATAATGATGAATATCGCGAGATAGAGTGCGAAAAAGATGTGGAAAAACGATTAGACGCTAATGATGGATATCTTAGGAAAGAACTGATAAAAGAGTTAAATAAAGATTGGGATATGCGGTTGAAATTTAAAAGAATGAGACGTTTTCCACCGTTACCACTACCTTCTGAAGAGAATGGTAATGATGCGAGTCTTATTGAGAGATGCACAACATTCATTCATAATTATGATTCGGATAAACAAATGTGTTCTTATAAAAACGTAGCATATCACAAAAAAAAAAAAGAAAAGAAGAATCGATGCTGAAATTTGAGAAAAAAGGAAACGTTATTATAATATATGGGCAATAGTAAAGAAGGAAAACAAAAAAAACAAAAAAAAAGTAATGAGATCTAAAGATGATCTCATTACTTTTTTTTCCTTCTTCTTCGCTAAAAATCAATCTCTCTATTGTTTATATTTCCAAGTCCATTATTAGCATGTTGACACTCGTGTTTTCTTCTTTTTCGAAAATGTGTTGAATGTTTATCTTTACTTTTTAAAGTTTTTTTACATCGGTGAACGCGCTCCCACCACCCGATTTGTCCACGAGTTCGAGTGAGATTTTTGGATACATGTAACTTCCATAGAACAATGACAAATCGTCCTTGTCGAATTCTCTGCCTTCGGCAACGATGATATTCTGCAGATCGCTTTGGTACTCATAAAACAAATTGAGCAAGGCTTCGTCCAATTTCAAAGGCATGCTATATTTGTCATGTTTATGCTCTAAGCCCTTCGTCTCGACCTCATTCAATTCGATGGAGTCATGTCGTTGTAATCTATAGATTTTATAACCGAATTTCTTATACGTTTCGACTCGTTTCAATTTCAATTCGCATCTTTTAGGTGTTGTTGTCATGATCGATTATTTGGGTTTTTTTTGTTTTATGAATTCTTGCAAATAATGTGTATTTTAAATTTAATGTAAAAAATTTTTTGTAAAAGTTTTTTCTCTTTATACATAAATAAAAAGTTAAATTTTAACATCCTTTTTTTCTCGTATTAATTCAATTTTTTTCATGTTAAGGAAAATAAAAATAGATTAATTTCATCCAAAAAAAAATTTTTTTTCTCATAAAAGAAAAATAAAAATTAAAAAAAACTTTTTTTTATATATATAAAGAGTAAAAAAAACAAAACTTTTTTTACCAAATTATTTAAAAACAAAATTCGAAAAAAAATATTCTTACAAATGGAGCAAACAAATAAAAAAAATGGAAAATTTAAATGAGAAAACCGTACCTCAGTTAAACAAGATTTGTAAAGTATTAAAAATTCCACATTTCAGAAATCATAGAACTAAATCAAAAAAAATTGAAGTCATCCAGGAATATTGTTTGCGAAACGATGGAAAGAAAAAAATCAAAAGATCGGAAGTGGATAAACTTAAACAGTCAAAAAATGCATCGATTGTGAAAAAGGAGAAGACGACTAAACGAAAAGCCGTTGAAGAACTTCACGTTTCAAAAGAAAAGAAAAGAAAAACTAAAACGAAAACGAGTGATGAACTTCAGATTCTAGACAAACGAGATATATCGAGCGAAATTCAATGAGCAATCGACAAAGGGAAAGGAGAAGAATATGTAGCACAACTCTTCATGGAACCATTCCAATCGAAGCCTATAGAATGGGAGAGTGCGATCAAAGGCATTTTAAAACTTTTGACGTGGTTCCCTCATTCAAGAAAATCGATCCGAAATTGTTCATGGAACGGGTGAAGAAAAAAGTATTGGATTTGTTTCCCAAACACATGAATGTGGGACAAAAAATTAAGATGATACTCCATTGCGTGATGAATAAAATCGACGTGAAGTCTGGCGAGAGCATCGTGAAAATGCATATTTCAGATCTAACATCAAAGCCGCACTTCGAGGTTCAGATTTATCGGATGTTTTCGAAAAGATGAAAGACAAGATGTTGACGTCTCTCGTGAATTATCAACATGAAGGTAGTAATTGGACGTTCGATGAGGTGTTGAAACTCGAAATTCATATAACTAAAAACGATTCGTTGAAAGGATATTCCTACGTGGAATTACCGTATTTCTTAGCTAAAAAAACACTCTGTAGTCAACGTGAGAAATAAAGATGATCAGTGTTTTAAATGGGCAGTCACCTCCACTTTATACCCTGTCAAAATCCATCCTGAGAGAGTTTCTCGTTACGAGGAGACTTCTAAAAATCTCAATTGGACCGGAGTGACTTTTCCAATGCAGTTAAAACACATCGAACGTTTCAAGGCTCAAAATCCCACCATAGCGGTGAATGTCTTGGGATATGACGATGAAAAACGAACAATCTATCCTCTCAGACAGACTTCGTACCTCGAAAGAGAAAAGACGATTATTTTATTATTGATTTCGAATGGTGACAATCGTCATTATTGTTGGGTTAAAAATCCGAGCCGATTACTGTCGAGACAAAATAATAAACATGAACATAAGATATGTTTATGTTGCAACTGCATGAACATGTTTCAGAGCAAAAAATCGTTAGCGAAACATCAGGAATATTGCAACGAAAATCAAGGTGTCGCCATCGAAATGCCCAAACCTAACACCATCGTGAAGTTTGAAAATCGCAATAGAAGGTTAAAAGTACCATTCGTCGTGTACGCCGATTTCAAATGTTTCACTGTGAAAATAAGTTCCTGCCAACCTAACGCTCTTCAAAGTTACGTCGAAAGATATCAAAAACACACGCCTTCGGGTTATTGCATTTACGTGAAATGTGCTTTCGACTCACAACACGACATGGGTCCCTTCACCTACACGAAACAGTGCGAAGACGACGACGTGGCTCAAAGGTTCGTGGAAGAGTTAGAATCGAAAATTCAAATGTTATACGACAAATTCAAAACTCCGGTTAGAGAAGGTTAGAGACCACAATCATTACACGGGTCTGTATCGCGGTCTGGCTCACAGCAAGTGTAATTTGAAATATTGAGACGCCGTTTTCTATCCGGTGATATTTCACAATCTCTCGGGTTATGACAGTCATCTGTTCGTAAAAAATCTCGGCACCTCCCACGAAGAATTAAATTGCATCGCGAACAGCAAAGAAAGATACATTTCATTCAGGAAATGGAAGGTCATGGAGAAAAAAGAGTAATCGATGGAGAGACGTTGGAAGAAAAAATGAAATCCATTCGTAGAAGCATATATTTCATCGACAGTTTTAAATTCATGTCGACCGCTCTGGAAAAATTTGTCGATAACATGAGCAAGGATAAATTTAAAATCACAAGCGAACATTTCGGAGAACGAGTAGACGTTATGTTGAGGAAAAGAGTCTATCCTTACAATTACATGAACGATCTAAAGAGATTCGACGACACCGCACTACCTTCAAAAGAAGATTTTTATTCAAAATTATACGAATCCTACATTTCTAACGAGAATTATGAACATGCTAAAAACGTGTGGAAATCATTCGATATGAAAACCATGAGAGATTATCATGATCTCTATCTGAAGACTGATGTTCTGCTCTTGGCAGATGTGTTCGAAACTTTTCGAGATGTCTGTCATCGAAATTACGATCTGGATCCCGCTTGGTATTTCACCGCACCCAGTCTGGCGTGGGACGCTCTGTTGAAGACCACTGAAGTCCAATTGGAATTATTATCCGACGTGGACATGTTGCTCATGTTCGAAAGAGCTACGAGAGGTGGCGTCTCGATGATCTCCCACAGATATTCTGAAGGTAACAATCCCTACATGAAAGAAGGTTTCGACTCGAAATGGTTGAATAAATACATACAGTATTGGGACGCTAATAATCTGTATGGTTGGGCTATGAGTTATCCTTTACCGATTGGGAATTTCAAATGGGTAATGGAACAGGAATAGATGCAAAAATGGAGAGATTATCCTTGCATTTTAGAAGTCGATTTGAACAATCCGGAAGAATTACACGATCTACACAACGATTATCCGCTGGCTCCCGAACGAATGGAACCGAACGAAGGAGACGAGGAAAAACTCATTCCCAATTTATCTAACAAACGTAACTACGTCATCTACAGTGAGAATTTGAAACAATATGTCGATTACAGGATGAAATTAGTCAACATACATAGTGTCATTCGATTTGACGAAGAGCCTTGGATGAAAAAATACATCGATCTCAACACGAATCTCAGAACTCGAGCCAAGAACGATTTCGAAAAAGATTTTTTCAAACTCATGAACAACTGCGTGTATGGTAAATCGATGGAAAACATCAGGAAGAGAACTGACGTTCGACTCGTCACGTCTGAGAAAAGAGCTAAAAAATTAGTGGCGAAACCCAATTACAAACACCAAACCATATTCGATGAAAATCTAGTGGCCGTTCACATGCAAAAGACGCACCTGAAGTTCGACAAACCATATTATCTCAGACCGATCATCTTAGATATCAGCAAGCGATTGATGTACGAGTTTCACTACGATTAGGTCAAACAAAAATTTGGTGATAAAGCCAAACTACTGTTCACCAACATGGACAGTTTAGTTTACGAGATAGAGACGAAAGATGTCTACCAAGATATATCTTCAGACATGGCCACGTGGTTCGACACGAGCAATTATCCCGTCGATCACCCGTCCAACATTCAATTGAACGACAACAAGAAAGTGTTAGGTAAATTTAAGGACGAGAGTGGTGGTAAACAAATCCTCGAATTTGTGGGCTTGAGACCCAAAATGTATGCTTATCGTCTAGAAGATGAAGAGATCAAGAAGTGCAAAGGAGTTAAAGCGTGCGTGGTGAAGAAAAACATCTCTTTCCGAGAGTATAAAGATTATCTGTTAGGAAGTGGTCCGGTGTATAAGACTATGAAATCGATTCGAACTTGTATAGCAAAATAGCCAACAAGATTTCGACGGCCGACGACGATAAGAGATTCATGTTAGACGATAAAATAAGCACTTTGGCACGCGGACATTGGATTTTGGATCTAATTTTTGACGATAGGATTTCAGATATGATTGAGGATGATAGGATTCCAGCTATGATTAAGGATGATAGGATTCCAGAAAATCAAGAGGAATTAGATGGATTCAAGATTATGGAAATCGATAGAGACATCGAGAGAGTTAGTCTAAAAAGAAAAAGAAAAAAAGAAAAAAATAACGTCATTTTAGTGAATTATAATAAAATAAATAAATTTTTAAAAAAATATATACACATTTATAAAAAAGAAAATAGAGATATCCGTAGAAGGTGTCGTCTTACCTAACGAACCCCTATTCAACATCAATCTGTCGAATGCGGCAAAAGATTTGAAAATCAAAGATTTTTTAGGCGTGTTTTCCAGAGATGCCTTGCTGAAGAGAAGACCTCGACAATCGGAATGCGGAATTTTAAATCTAGATGATTTATCGGGTGAAGGCACTCACTGGGTGGTGTGGTTCAAGAACGGGAAGAAGAAGAATTATTATTTCGACAGCTACGGAATCTTACCACCAAAAGAAATAAAGAACTATTTCAACAAATCGATGGTTCATTACAACACGGAACGAGTGCAATCACCAGATCAAGTGTTTTGCTGTCACTTATGTCTCTCCGTTCTCAAGAGATGGTCTGAAGGAGATCGGTTTCAAGACATTCTCAATGATTTACATTAGAGAGAGATTTTTTTTATAGTATATAAAGGTAAAAAATTATTTAAAAAAATTTAATCGAATAAAAACGAAAAAAATAAAATAAGTGAAATGATTCATTTTTTAATAAACTGCGTTTGAAATATATTTTTAAAAACAAAAATCTCAAAACAACATGCCAGTCGATAAATTTGGTAGAAGTGACGACGAAAAAGTCAACCTAAAAAAGAAGAGGAAGATGCTCGAAGTCGACGATGGTTACGGCGTTGCCAACTTGGACGAATGTTACAATCGGAGATACGAACCTCGAGAGGAACCTTTGAACATGAACGATAAGAAGCTCTACAATCTTCCTGAGCCGATAGATCTCGCAGATGCTGAGACTAAAAAATACGTCGACAGGGGGAACATGGATTTCGAACGAATCATGCCACATAATTATGTGGATAAAGCCATGACCAACGATCTCAATCTGAAATCTAAACGTTTGGTGAACGTCGCAAATCCCATAGATCCCACCGATGCTGCGACCAAGAAATACGCGGAGGACTCTCACACGCGATTCAGAGAACACCTGAGAAATAGATACGTTCAGAAAATGATGCACTCGGAATTGAACGCCAATTCTAATAAGATAACGAACGTGGTCACTCCCACGAATCCCAAGGACATGGCAACCAAACACTACGTAGATCTGGAACAGAGAATGTCTGACAGACGAGAAATGAAATCGGATCTGAATGCGGGATTCAACAAGATATTGAATCTGTCGAAGGTTGACGACACGGATGCAGACTCAACCGCAGTCAACAAGGGCTACGTAGATTCTGCCGTGATACGATCACAAGAATACGTAGAATCGCAAGTGGACGATCTCTACCTGAACAAACATTCTGGCGGAACCATGGAGGGTGGCATCAACATGAACGGTGAGAATTTATTTGGACTCAATCACGATCCCGAATTCGATTCCAGTGCGGTCAGCAGGAAGTACGTGGATGACAACTCGGTCTGGAGAAAGGGCAACATCATGGATGGTAAACTAGACATGGGCGGACACGCGCTCACGAATCTACCGGATCCCGTGAACAT